>CM041641.1:29460774-29523171 GCA_023333625.1 Bothriochloa decipiens | reverse complement strand
ATTCCTGCGTCCAAATACTAAGAGTACAAGTGGAACCAATTTATTGATAAAAATATGTCTATGTCATGTTACTCTTTCTCTTTTCTAGGACTGTTGATGGTGTTTTGATGCAGAATTTTAGGGCATAGTCACCGTCAACACCGGTCAGCCCCTGGGTACTATGGTTTCTGTTGATCCTGTGATTCTACCCAAACAGGTCAAGGTGACCTAAGGTGCCTTCGCGCAGGAATGTCTGGGTTTGTGTGGGGAATACCTCGCCAACTGGTTTGCAAATCGATTATAATCACCATCATTCCTGGAAGTGAATACTTGACTTGAGCACTGGCATTGTAGTAACAACTTGAACAAAGAGATGAGATGGTTATGATGTTGATGTTGAAAGATGCTCAACTGGAATTGGTTACTATTCTTGCTTGATAATTATACCATACTTGTTTAGTCCAGGTGCTAATTTAGCGTGAGCAGGTTAATGACTATAAAATGCAATGCTAGAATGTTATAATAATTATTATTAATAAGCTCAAGCTTTTATGCAAAGAAATGTGTCTTGTTGCAGATCATAAGACTTTTGTTGTGGCGACAAGATGGACTTGTATCCCACTACTGGAAGATTAGACCTTGGGCAAGGTCATCTCTTATATCTCGTCTACTTGCTGTTGTTGGATGTCGACCCTAAACTGGAATTGTATTTAAATCATAGGTGTGAGTATATGTTGAAAATATATCTACTTTCCTATATATTTGCAACTATGGTTATGTGCGACATGAAGAAATAGGAGAACGATAACTGTTGAACTGTGCGATTCCTGGTGTATCATTGAAAAGTTTGAAATTCTTCGAGATTTCATGGACTACCGGGTTAATATGAGCATAGTGTGCTAACTAAATTGCCTCAGCGGTTTACTTAGTACCTTAGGTTTATATTAATTGGGTGGTTCTGTTACAGCTGGTATTAGAGCTAACCCTTGCGGTTTCACGGGCGTGTGTGTCAGTTGCGCGGGCATGGTACGCATGGCTGGTGTGGATCTGGAATGGTCGCACAGCATGACACATGCGCTGGCACTGGAGACACGGATGTGGCCAAGAGGGGAGGTTCCTAGCCAGGAGATTGACCGACGAGGACGTCAGTCTCCTAAGAGGGTGAGTTTGTAACACCCTGGCCCAGGACTTAATAGGATGAATAGAATACTCATACCAATAAGTTACAACTTCTTTTTTGAAAGCTCATCACTAAAGAACTTTGAGGTTAAGCGTGCTTGGCCTGGAGCAATTTAGGGATGGGTGACCGACCGGGAAGTCTTCCCGGGTGCGCATGAGTGAGGACAAAGTACGCAGAAAAGAATAGTGTTGGTATGTGAGGACAATTTATGTCCTAGATAAGCAGCCGGATGTAACCGGGGCCGGCCTCAAAGAGGCAGGATGTTACACATGTTGACCCCTAGGAACTTGTCATGCGGTTAAAATCAAGATTTATGCACTTTAAACCTCTTGCTGCTTTTACATTGGAAGTACGCACCACCATATGAACCCATTAGACCCACCTCAAAAATTTGTTCTGCTCCTACACTCGGAGTGAACATCCAAAAATATCATACCCATAGGTTTTTCCTTGTTTTCTAGCCCTACTACATATTGCTCCATAGTTTTTTATGTCATCAGTGTTACAAGTTATTCAAGTTGTCCAAGGGCAGTTCAAAAAAAGAGAGAGAAAAAAAGAAACTTTTACAGAATCAAAGCCTCAGTTATCTATCAAAGTCCCAAAGATCTTTAGAAATCTTCAAGGTTCGATAGGTTATCTTTTGCAAAGGAGCAATGTTTTCACCCTTTCTACCTCCCACAAATATTCTCTACCACTCTGATTATACCTTTGAAACCACACATGCACATCTTGATTTAACTATATGCCGAGGATCTTTGGATTTCATCCTCTGGATCCATGTGTTAGACTAAGCAATAGATGTGTTACAAGTGAGCTGTCTCCTATCCTACCTATGAACTCCAGATATTCTTACTAGTTTAGGGTGAGGAAGAGAGAAGGCATGATGCTACTGTGCCTAATTCCAAAAATACCGCATATACTAGAGGAGAGAAGGCAAACCATCATTATTGCCTTGATGAGGATCCACAAATACCACAAATGAGAGACCTAAAAGGATCATGCATAGGATCTCTGAGTTTTATTTTCAAAAATTTTACAAAACCCCAGGATAAAGGTTGATCAAAGAATGTGGAGAATAGTGCTTGACTTGATTGTTCCACTTTTCAATTACTCAAGACCCAAGTGAAAGCTACAAGCTCCATGGTCAAAGGTAATATGGGTAAGTTGGAGTACTAAAGTAGTTAAGTCAAATACAAAGGAAGGTTCCTACTTAGCATATGAGTATTTATAAGGGAGAAACATTGTTTGCAACATCTGATCCAATTTCATACATGGTTTTGCTAAGGGACTAGCAAAAGGTAAGCTTGGGGGAACTTGTCGATGCTAATTAACTCCAATTTTTAACCGTCAACTAAGCCAGGATAGCACCTAATGAAAAGGATAAAGAAAGGTAGTAAGGATTTATTCTAATGAGTTCCACGAGTTGTGTTGCTCTCACATATTTTGTAGGATATTAAATATATCATCATAAAGGTACCTCAAATAAGGAATCTGAGCACACCATTGCGAAGAGCTCGTCGATATGATCAAGACGGACATATCACCTGCCATATTTGGAGCACCGGAAGAAAAGTCATCGATGGTTATGACATGGAAGACTCTAGAAGACTCTAGAAATCATCATCACCACAAGACCAGGGGCTAAACTGACAAGATTCCACAGCTCTGTTAAATTATATTTTCCAGGAACTTATCCAGAAGCTGAGGAGAACGGGAGTCAAGGAACCGAACCAAATCAAGTCGGATTATTGCAAGAATTGATGGGAAGGTTCTAAAGGACACCAGAGGACACCGGAATGAAGTGGGGCCACACCTGGCACTGGGCTAGGCTGAGCGGCCTGCCATGTGCGGCCAGCCGGCCTAGGTGGGTCCCACCTATCGGTCTCCTTCAGAGTTCGATCTCCAACCAACCTCTACATCGCATCTTGACCATTGTTTCAAGTCGGTTTGATCCAAGGGCCACGATTCACCCCATGGACTATATAAGTAGGGGCAGACCCCCCTGGAGGCATCATCACATCATAATTAATCATTTTGTTCAGGGTAGTCCCTCGAAAGGATAACCTAGAGCATCCACCATCTAGGGCATAGCTAGAACATAAGAATAGAAATTAGAGGAGGCAAGCGGGAGCTTGGGCTCTGGATCTAATCATAAGGACACTTGGTAATGTCTTGTATCTCTATTGTATTCAACAGTATTAATCTATTTGTATTTCTAGTTCATTGTGTTTATCTTCTAGTTCATTTAGTTCATCCTTATGTTCATCTTTGTGTTCTTCATATAATTGTCTTGTTCATCGTGTTCTTGTCTAGTTCATCGTTTTCTTGTCTTGTTCATTATGTTCTTGTTTAGTTCATCATGTTTATGTTCCGCAACATGACTTGTTATAATAGTAGATTTATAATTATAATGTTCATTTCCTATGCTGGTTATATGTCTAGTTTAGTTGGAGTAGTTTGGTGTTTATGCTCTTATTCGTATAGCACTCATTCTAACGATCGAGGGATGAGTGGTAGAGTTAATGTAGGTGTGGAGCCTAGATTAACTTTATCTATGAATGCCCCCTATGTTTCAGGCCATTGGTAGATCACGAAGGTGACTATCATAGCTTCATTGAGTCCTCTATAGTCCACTCCCCGAATATAGGATTTTATAAGACTTATAGTTGCGGGGTGACGTCTTGCTCTGTTCCTGACCCACCTTGGCAATGTCTCTTGAGTATAGATATTAGATTATTTTGACCATGTTCTAACCGACGTAGCTCAATGACGTATAGTTATAATCAACCCTAGGAGATATGTATCTCTATTTTCCTAGTTCTTTCTAGAATCATGCCCAAGATGGAAAATGCTCGGTGAAAACTCCTTTGGACTCTGTTGAATATTTATCCATGTCTATTATTAAGATGTGATTAATCCATGTTTTGAGAAGATCTAGTAGAACTCTTATCACAATTGTAAGTTATAGCTTTATTATCAATACCTCCATTCTGCCTTCCTAGTGGCGAATTATAAATAACAATACATGGAACTAACCTGGGTGAAATGCTACAACGGGAGTATTTATCTGTGCACTTGTGGATTACCTTTTTATTTCCTTTTATGTAAAGTGCTTAGAATAATACAACCACATTTCTTACATCGTGTTAGGGATGACAACTTAACTTGAGTGGTGTAAGGAATGCCAACAAGCATTTCTGGCACCGTTGCCAGGGAAGGCAATGGAGGTCTAGAGAAATTTTTTTATCTAGGAATAATCTTACACATGTGATAATTGAGACATACTATTGATCTTTACTCAAACAGGCTTACCCTGCCCTTTTTGTCTATTTTTGTTCTTATGCAGGGTGATGTATGACTGGATTTGAACGTCTGGCAAACTACGTTGACAATCCTGAAATGATAATCAGAAGAGCTAGAGCACATTTAAAAAGAAAGATCCCAACCACATTGCCAGAAGATCAACCAGGAAGTAGCTCAACACCACTGTTACAAGCAATGGCTGACAAGACTCTCCGAGAATTCTCTGCTTCGACTACTACTAACATCAGGACCGGACTGACAGTTAATGTGGGAGATGATGGACTCGAGCTCAAGCCAGCTCTGCTCAACATGGTGCAAGCCAATCAGTTTTGTGGGAAAGCACACGAAGATGCCAATGCTCATCTCCAACACTTCCTAGAGATTTGCAGTACCTTCAGCATTAAAGGTGTTTCAAGAGATGCCACTCTACTCCGCCTGTTCCCTATCTCACTCCTGGGAAGGGCAAAGCAATGGTTCTATTCCAACAAAGATAGAATTACTACATGGGATGCATGTTCCACTGCTTTCCTAGAAAACTTCTTTCTCATAGGCGAAACAAATGCCCTACGTGCAAAGATTTCAAATTTTTAGTAGTAGTATGATGAATCTATCCCTGCGGCATGGGAGCGCTTTCAAGATTACATTGCAGAATGCCCTCACCATGGGATGGAGGATTGGCTACTTATGCAGACTTTTTACCATGGGCTCACTACAAGTGCCCGTGAAAATATGGATGCAGCTGCTGGAGGATCATTCTTGTCACTCACTATTCATGAAGCCACCGCTCTTGTGGAAAAGATAGCTTCTAACCAGTCGTGGAATGAAGAACAAACTCAACCATGCAAGAGAGGAGGAATGCATCAAGTCAAGGAGGTAGACATGTTGTCTGCTAAGATGGACCTGCTCATGAAGAAGCTTGACGAAAGAGATCAACAAAAGAAGGAAGTCATGCACATCTGAGACTCTCGTATGACCTGTGAAGAGTGTGGAGGCACTGGCCACATAGGAAGCAACTGTCCTAAAGTTCTGGGAGATGTCAACTACATCAACAACAATCCCAACTTTCGTCCCCAACAGAACCAAGGATGGAATCAACAAAATCAAGGGTGAAATCAACCAAGGCCTAATTATCAAGGTAACCCCCAAGGTAACTACCAAGGTAATAACTTTAACCAACCCCCTTTGGGAGATATGATTGCTAATCAAAATAAAGTTATTGAGAATTGTCTAGAAAGATAGCTTCCAATGATGAAGTTCATGAAAATATAAATAATAGAATGGATAGCTTTACTTCTGCCATAAAGAATCTACTTAGCTTTAATAAGATGATGGAATCACAACTCTCTCAGTTAGCAGCTTCAGTACCTGTGACCAAAAAAGGTAAAATTCTAGGAATCTGGAAGAATTAGAAACTATGAATCTTGTAAACATTTTCAATGCAAGAGAGTACTTCATAGCTCTGCCAAGACCACAATGGTGGCCTGATGGCGTATATCCTAAAAAGAAGGGAGATCCAGGGAGACCCGTCATCCCCATTCATATTGGGAATCATGAGTTTGAAGAAGCTGTCTGCGACTAGGAGCAAGTTTCAACATCATGCCTAAGGTAATATATGAGAAGATTTATGGTAATCCTTTGTTGTACACAACCATGTGTTTGTAGCTTGCAGATCAATCATTGTGCTACCCCAAGGGAATCCTTGAAGACATTCTCATAAGTGTTGGACACTCGTCTCTGTTGTTAGATTTTGTGGTGATAGAAACACGAGAAGATGAAAGAGAACCAATCATTTTGGGAAGGCCATTCTTCAGCTCAGCTAAAGCCATCATCTACGCTGATAGCACCAAGATCTGTTTCACCACAGGGGAGAATAAGGAAAGATTCAACTTCAAGAATCATACGTATACCAACCGAGTTCATCCTCAATAACTGTACGATTACTTGAATTTTGACAAGACCAAGGAAGAAAAGAAGAATAATGCCCTGATGTAGAAGAACAAGGTTCAAGAGAAGAAAGCTCAAGTTAAGAAGAATGTCAACACATATGAAGGCATATTACCCACTTCGAAGAACAACAACAAGAAGGGAAGAGCAAAGCTACCTGCTCAAGAACCCGTTTGGATGGTCAACACTGCTGAACCACCCCATGATACAACCCTGCCCTCAATAAGTTTTGATGATCCTAGAGTACCTACCATAGATTGTATGATCAAGGAAAGCAGCTTCTACAAGACATTCTGTGACATTGGCTCAAGTGTCAACATAATGTCCACAGTAATGCATAAACATTTATATCAAGATACACCTTTGCAACCAACATATTTATAGCTACAGCTTACGATCAATCGTTTCGATTTCCAGAAGGAATAGCCAAGGATGTAGTTGTAAAGATTAGGGATCACAAGGTTGTTGCCGACTTCATGATTTTGGACATGGGAGAAGAAGATGATGTTCACCTCATCCTAGGAAGACCGTTCCTTTACATTGCCAACGCAATCATCTATATGAAGCAGGGAGAGATTCACTTCCACTTTCCTGGAGTGAAGGTACGCTGTTACTTTAATAATTATATTTCTTATGTTAAGCCCAAGAAGAACAGGAATGGAAAGCGTCGCTCTCAACACCGAGGAAAGAAGGTCAACAAGGAAGAAGGGTCTAATTAAAAAGATAAGGTAATAAAAGAAATAGTTGTTTTAGAGATCCAAGAAAAAGAAGAACCAAGAACAAGGAAGGTATGGAGGAAGAAAGAGACAACTCCATCAAGCATTACCGTACAAGAATTAGGAAGCAAACCTGAAGAGGAAAAGCCCCTTAATGATCATTGGAGACAAGCAGTTCCAAAGGGATTAGTACGCATGGATCAAGAACTTCAAGCATCAACTAACACACAAACAGAAATGGAGAAATCACATGAAGACTCTGTCCCTTTAGACACCTCCTCAAGTACTTGAATCAGGAAAGGTCCGGTTCGACAGACCAAAAACTCCGAACCTTCACCAAAAGTTAAATATGGTAGTTACCTACATATTTAATTACCTGCATAAGTACCTGTATATTTATTTCCTTGCATAAGTCTTTACTTTAGCATGTTTACTTTTAGCATCTTTGCATTAGAAAAGGAAATAAAAGTTTTGTTGATTTATCTTTTTGCATCTAAAAAATCAATAAAATACAAAAACCTTAAACCCATGTAAATCTTTATTTACTATGGTGGCACAAAAATAAATTTTCCTTCTACATGCATAAATAACAAAATCCTAAAAATATTGAAAGAAAGTTCTGGAAGGCTCTAGACAATCAAGGAAGGTTTACTTTTGCTAACACTTAATTAGTTCCACAAGCTTTGTTGTCTATTTGAGCTCAACAGGATTTGAAGGACTCATTGATATTTACATCAACATTGGATAAGTCCAACAAGATGAAGAGTGTCTTTGCTGTCATGCTGAACGACTATGTCAACATCCAGCTTGGGGGAGAGCATCCCCCATGTATCTAGCTAAATATTACTATCTTAAGTATTAAATTAGATTTACTATTTTTAAGATTAAACAAAAAGATAAAATCAAATAAAGAGTTTTTGCTTGTTTAGAATATATATATGTTTGCTTTTAGTTGTTTTTCAAAGAAATATACAAGTCTTAACCTGCCTTAAATAATGGAGCTCTAGATAAACTTTTGTATGGTTGGACATGATGATAGTTGCTTTACCATGAAAACCTTTAAGTACTATATACTTAAGCTTGCACTCTCCTGAGTTTTGGATAAGATTATTTTGGTATAAAGATTTGCTCTGAACCTAAGATTTGTGGTTAGCAATTGCTAGATCTAAAGTCTAGGTGATTGGGAAGTGTGATATAAGATGGTTTGAGCCGCTGTTTTCCATGTTCTAAGTGATACTAGAGTCCTCTGTATTTTATTTTGAAAACTTAAAATTACCACATGATGAGATCCTGTATGATAAGAGTTTGAATTCCCACCACAGCCATATATACATGCTTGATTAGAATAGGAAAGATTTCATTACTAATTTGGCTGCTTGTGTACCTTGAGTTTGGTCTAATCGTGTTGACCCCTAGGAACTTGCCATGCGCTTAAAATCAAGATTCACACACTTTGCACCCCTTACTGCTTCTACACTAGAAGTACGCACCACCATATAAACCCATTAGATTCACCTCAAAAATTTGTTCTGCTCCTACACTAAGAGTGAATATCCAAAAATATCATATCCATAGGTTTTTCCTTGTTTTCTAGCCCTACTACATATTGCTCCATAGTTTTTTATGTCATCAGTGTTACAAGTTATTCAAGTTGTCAAAGGGTAGTTCAAAAAAAGAGAGAGAGAAAGGAAGAAAGTTTTGCAGAATCAAAGCCTTAGTTATATATCAAAGTCCCAAAGATCTTTAGAAATCTTCAAAGTTTGACAGGTTATCTTTTGCAAAGGAGCAATGTTTTCACCCTTTCTCCCTCCCACAAATATTCTCTACCACTTTGATTATACCTTTGAAACCACACATGCACTTCTTGATTTGACTGTATGCCAAGGATTTTGGATTTCATCCTCTGGATCCATGTGTTAGACTAAGCAATAGATGTGTTACAAGTGAGCTGTCTCCTATCCTATTCTTACAAGTTTATGGTGAGGAAGAGAAAAGGCATGATGCTACTATGCCTAAGTCCAAAATACCGCATATACTAGAGGAGAGAAGGCAAACCATCATAATACCTTGGTGAGGATCCACAAATACCACAAATGAGAGACCTAAAAGGATCATGCATAGGATCTCTGAGTTTTATTTTTAAAAATTTTACAAAACCCCAAGATAAAGGTTGATCAAAGAATATGAAGAATAGTGCTTGACTTGATTGTTCTACTTTTCAATTACTCAAAACCCAAGTGAAAGCTACAAGCTCCATGGTCAAAGGTAATATGGGTAAGTTGGAGTACTAAAGTAGTTAAGTCTAATACAAAGGAAGGGAGAAACATTGTTTTCAAAATCTAATCCAAGTTCATACATGATGCCACCGGCCACAAACTTATCAGGCAAAGCATGTTCGAGCTGTTCGAGTTCCCTCACAATAAGTTGAAACTCATGAGCCTATCCCACGACTCAACGGTTTTCAACCATTTTGAAGTTGTGGTACTTCTCCATCACATACAGCTCGTGTCCAGCGTCTGCAGCACTGAACTTATGTTCAAGTGCCTCCCACAGCTTAGCAGCACTTATGATGTTCATGTAAACATCACACAGCTGGTCAGGGAGAACGCTAAGAACGCATCCGACAAAAATCGTCGTAGCCGCAGTAAACTCCTGCACTTCTTTCTCAGATCCGAGAGGTAGTGCGGGAGGATTACCCACAACCCAAAACACGCCCATAACCATGAGCCACAACTGGGCCCTCGTCTGCCATCTCTTGAAATTCACACCAGTGAACTTCTCCGATTTCATCGCATCAGTATATCCCTTAGTCATCGCTAAATGCCTATCAGGTTTTTGGATTGTTGGAAATAAGAGCAATTTAGCGATGCATAAATTAATTCCGACAATGAGAAAAAGACCAACAACATATACCACAGGTATATATGATTCGATTCTAGCAACAGAGAGAATACGAGAACGAATAACAGAGAGAGAATTGACATTCTTACAGTGGGGTTGCGGACGAAGGAAGACGTAGCATACCGTCGATGGAGATCCGGATTAGCTGCGTAGAGGGAAGAAGACGTCCAGTGAGCAGTCACGATGGAGCTTGCCAAAAACCTGATACGCCCCTACCCCATGCAGGGACACGAGGAGACGTAGGCTTCGGAGCATGCTCTCCCGACACCGATGGCACATCGGCGATGGGATGGGAAAGACGGCGGCAGCGCAGCACTATGGCGAGGAAGAGATGAATCTCTCGGTACTGAGGACGACGTCTCGCCCCATATTTATACACGTGTCGCAGCTAAGGAAAGTAATTAGCTGCTCAATCACAGCATTACGGTAATTGACCTGCCGTTTGTGCACTTACCATAATACAAGAATAATTGCTTACCAAATAGAACAGCGCAATTCTTTCTATGCATGCAAAAATTCAGAATGGCAAAAGAAAGCCGCGCACCCACAAGGGTCGGAGCGGGAAATCGGCGGACCATTCACACGCATGTCGTGCGTGCGTACCCATTAGCTCCGCCCCGCCCGGCGAGGCGAGGCGAGCGAGCGCACGCACGCACACACGCGTGTGTTTCTTCCTTTTCCTCTCCCCAATAGCTTCAATGAGATAAAGATATCTCAACTATTTAAGTTGGTCTCACTCCTCTTGAAGTAGTAAGGTGGGACCAAAGTCCCCCACCTTTTCATATTTACATGCATGTGAAGTGGGCTTTTGGGATTTATTTAGAATTGTTTGGCCCGTGGCCCAAAACGTTTAACACTGTTACGATGCAGATGTATGTTTGCTAATTATACACCCAATTTAGATATTATATAGTTCTAGATGCACAGATTTGTTTGAGTTATATATGATATATAGATGGCGATGATGACATAATAATACTGAAAATTTGAAATTAATAGATTACGTCTCATCATCAGATAAAACGAAAACGAGACAAAAGTAGCCACTCATCACTCTTCCTAAGTTCTGGATGCTCAAGAATACAGCTTGAAGCTCTTTGCGTCAAGAATGATCTGCCGAAGGCCTCCGATGGGGGAGATGAGCGTCAGCACCACTCGGATCACGATGCAAATCTGCCCAAATTAACAACAAAAAAAAAAAGCACAGCCATCGAGCATCGTAAGAACATGAACAGATGTCAAGAAATGAGCAACCAGTGAACCGAACTTACAATGTTGATGAACCATGAACGGCTGTACTTCTTCGGCTTACGCAGCATGAGCCAGATGATGCAAGGGATCTGCACATCATGGAATCAGATCAGCTCCGTGAAACATCAAGATCGCATCGATCGATCCTCGCGTGTACTCCAGTTAAAAATCAAGAACGTAGAGTGAAAGCTTTGCTTGATGTCGATCGTACAGAGAACATTACATACATAATATGTGGTGGGAGCGAACCCGAAGCCGCCGAAGAAGCCGACAAGGCCGTCGAAGAACGGGAAGGTCGCCGCTGCATACACACACGTGGACGGCAAGGAACGATGTCTAATTTTCTCCGTCCATGGCGATGATCAATGCGCAAGTTGTCAATGGAATCATGCATGTGATGTGACTCACTGACATAGGCGGAGCGTGCGATCAAGCGCAGGCGGATCCCCGGGGTGAACTTGTGCTTCTTGACGAGCAGGGTCTCGATCATGTCGAACACCGGCATGGCGTACACCTGGTAGCTGCCGACGACGTGGACGACGACAATGAGGTTGGCGGCGGCGATGAGCCACCGCGGCTTCTCGAAGGAGATGAGCACGTTGGGCTCCACGGAGCTGCCGAAGGCGTAGTACCCGGCGAAGGCGACGCAGAAGTAGCAGAGCGCGACGATGGCGTAGGCCACGACGACGCCCAGCCACATGGGCTTCTTGGACGGCTTCTCCGGCGTGGACGGGATGGTGGCCTGGATCTCCAGCACCACGTTGTGACCCGCGTACGCGAACGCCACGGCGCCCAGCCCGTTGAGCACGCCGAACACCCGGCCCGACGTCGTGGTCGCCCTGAGCCCGTAGTCGACGACGGCCCCGGCCGTGGCCTCCTCGGCGCCCTTGACCACCGACGTGACGAAGGCGATCATGGAGTAGGTGAGCGACATGACCGCCGCGGCGGCGGACACGGCGGAGATGGAGTTGAAGTTGGGGAACTGGGAGAGCGGGAAGTGGACGGAGCCGAAGATGATGATCCAGTAGGTGAGGCGGATGTCCTTGCAGCAGCCCCTGCAGACGAGGTCGTGGAACTTGCGCAGGCACTGTCCGCCGGTGACCATGTACACGATGTCGGTGCCGACCTCGACGATGAGCTGCTGCGGCACGATGATCCAGAACCCGAGCCGCTCGCCGAACGCGTGCTGCCCGAGCTCGTGGTACCGGTCGAAGCGCTTGCCGGGGATCATCTCGTGCATCTCCACCATCTGCCACAGTGTGTACAGTGTGATCACGAACGACATCACGATCACCACCGTGCCGAAACCCCTGCATCCATACCGTACCATACCCGTCGTCGTGTTTAACACCGAATCATATGTACGTACCCAAGTAGGATTGGATTGGAGTATATGCGTGCGTACGTACCATCCGAGCTGCGACATGGCGAAGGGAAGGCCGAGCACGCCGGCGCCGACCATGACCGTGTAACATTCCTAAAAAAATTTAAACACCAAAAATACGAATTATTAAAAAAAATTTTAAAGTATACCTATATCAGGTGCGAGTCATATAGGAAAACATCCTATAGTTACACAAGTAGCACCAGAGTTAGTTAAAGCATTTGTATCTTAATTATAAGTGTATGATTTGCCTCTTATTGATTTTATACATTGCCAACAAAATCGATAACCCATTTATATCACATGTAATAATATGTATACTAACATATGCTACTAACCTTAGAATGGATCCCAACCCACCATGAGACCCCTAGTAGACCTAGTATGGAGTTTGTCTTGTGTTTACAAACTTGCATGCACTAACATTTTATGGCATAGCTTGGAAATAGAAAATAGAAAAGAGAAAGGAAATTAGAAAGAAAATAGAGGAGGGAAACCAGGCCGGCCTGCTACCCTTCCCCTGCCGCGGCCCAACTCGGCCAGCAGGCCTTTCCCTCCGCCAGGCCTGCGCCCACAACCACAGCAGCCCAGCTTGGCCTGCTCAGGCCGCCCCGCGCCCACCTGCTCCCCCGCACGGCCGGCCCAGTAGGCTAGCCGGCCCAAGATGGGCCTACCAGTGCCGCGCGCCCGCTCTCTTTCACTGCCCCGCGGGCCCCACCTGTCAGCTTCTACGAATGGCTGCCCGGACGTCCCGTCGGCCGCCCTAGAAATGGCAGCAGCACGCCCCCGCCGTTTGTTCCGTGCTGGCGTCCGCCGGATGCCGTCCATCCGCCCAAGCGTCCCCAAGGTTGCCCTAACCCTAACTCGGAGCTCGCCTGGCCGCTCGATGCGCCTCGCCGCATCCCGGCCGTCTGCCACGGTCCATGGCCGTCGCGCTGACTATATAAGGGGGACCCTGGCGCTGCTAGGATTTACCCCCACCGCGCAGCCTTCTAGTCGTCTCGCTCGCTCGCCACCAAGCCAGAAGGAAGAAGGGAGGCGGAAAGGAGTGCCACCGTCGGAGCCAGAGCTGAGCACCGCGAGCATCGCCGCCATTGCCACACGAGCCATCAGAGGAGTAGGACCCGAAGCTCCTGTGCGTCTACGCCATCACCGCACCGCTCTTCTTCCCCTCTGTCAACGACCGCAGTCGCGAATTGAACCGCTAGCACGGCCGCACGCAGGTGAGCTCACCCAGTTCTTGCCATGGCCGCCGGCCAGTGCAACCTCCATTTTCCTGCTCTCTCGTTCGCTTTAGGCTTCATTAACTTCACCATCACCTCCGCCTTGGTCTAGAACATCGTTCGGGCAACTTCTTGGGATGTGGGGTAGACGACAGTGGGGCCTGAACCTTTCCCGGCCCTGGTCACCTCGGTTCCCGGCCGCCGGTGCGCCGTCGTGGCTCTCGCAGCCGCGCATGCCCCCGATTGCCCTGATAGCTATGCTAGATAGGGTTTTGGAGCTCCTAGCTGCTCCAATCGAGAAGAGGAGGTGAATATGGAGATCAATTTCAAGCTTCGACAGAGGAATCGTCGTCGCCGTCGTCACCGCCGTCCGCCATCCACCGCGCTTTGCCGCCTCGCTAGGCATCCCCACAGACCAAATTGAAGCGTGATTCTTGTTTGTCTTGACCTCCCGAGTTTGATGCACGAGCCAAAGATGCCCCTGAGCCACCGCTGCGCCCCACCGCCGCAGCCATGCCGTTCGACACCGCCGTTGCACGTGCGCCGGCAAGCAGAGGCACCGCGAGCCCGCCTGCACCCCACTGTCGCCTCTAATTTGGCCTAGAGAAGCCGTAGCGCATGCCCAAGCAACCTCCCCCGCGCTACAGGTATTCAGGTGCCACACCCCTGCTACTAGGAGCGCGCCAAGGACTTGAGGGAGGACTCAAGTGACAGCTATTCAGGTGCCACACCCCACCCAACCTCATAGAATCCTATTACGCATGGCATAATATCTAGCTTGCTAGTGCTTTACTTATGAATATCACCTGATGATAGGTTGTATGGTAGAATTGCTTGATGAGCCTTTACCTTGTCACAACCTTACCCCTGCACACCCGCTGATAGGCTAGACGCTTGCTTATTTACTTATGATGCTTTACTTCTACTATGCTTATATCTATGATGTGATGCGTGGTGGAGAGTATGGTATAGTATATGGCTAAGGCACGCGGTGCCACTTTACTCGGGGAGAGTGCTGCGTGTGTCTTGGGTGTGTGGTGAGGGTTTGAGTCGATCGGACAGGATTCTACGATGAGCCATGAGGGCAAGTCCCTGTCGGGAGATGTGTTCTGGGCATCCTTATGTAAGGTATCTGTGGCGGATACATTGAAAGATATATGGTGATCCCAGGGGTGACAGCCTTCGTAGAGTGAAGCCTTGGGTAGGAGGTGTTGTTGTAGCATGGACTGCTATAGTCCCTATGAGAAGATAATCTTGTCTGATCCCCCTAGGACCTGATAGCTCTTGAGAACCGGAACCTTGGGACCTACGTGCTCACCACTCGCCCTTGTATGGGCGGGGGACGGATGTCTGACTAACTAGAACGGTGCCACTACTATTAGGTTGTTAGCAGATAGTGTCAGGAGGTACGGGCATTAGGTCCCACGCCCTCCTTATAGCCGAAAACTTACCTTGGGTAACTATGCCTCACAGTCTCAGTGTGCTGGTGTACCTATCGGTGTTCCGGTGGTATTTTGGGGTGTCCCAGTACTGAGTGGTAGGGTGGCATCTTAAGCAGCCGGAATCAGCCTAGGCGGAGCGCACCGCCGACGATGGTGATCTTATGGTTATGGGATTACACACTCTGCAGAGTTTTGAATCTATATATAGTCCGCGGCCTCGGTATGGCCTTTCCCTCGACCCACGCTTCTCAGGAGTAGTGAGATGAGTCCTTTTATTCTCCCCTGGTGTTACCCTCTCGGCTGTGAGCCGCTGAGACAGGCTCTGGGAGGGAGTTGGACCTGTCGACTGAGTGCAAGAGGGTGAGATGTGTGTGATGTGATGGGATGGGAAAGATGTGTGGATGAGATGGGTTAAAAACTTGATGAACTATATTATATAATATTGGTCACTACTTGCATAGGAAACCATAGCCATATATTAGGCCTCTTTAATTACATCGTTTGCATCCCACCAAATACTACATAGCAAAAGCAAAGCATAGGGTGGAAGATGTGGCCAGTACAAGATGTACTAAAAATTTGGATCCAGGTATGGATGATGGCTTGCGATGCCCCTGAAGGATGAAAGCATTAGATGGTCTCGTGCCTGCACTCAAGATGGTGAAAGATGATGCTTCTGCAATATCTCTCTACTTCCATAGCTGTTCTGGATGCTAGATACTCGGATGATTCCACCATGTGGCGATGTAATAAATTATGTAAACCCCTCTATTGTATTCTTTTAATCGATGTATGGCTTTGTAATCAACTGATATTGGATAAGTTGATGCTTGGGCCTCCTGGGCTGTCATTATATCCCTCATTCTATATATTTTCCCTTCATGGAAAATGGAGGATGTTTTAGTTCATATCAGAGCCATGCTTGACCCTAGGACGAGACCCATAGGATTGGACGATTGATTAGGAGATCTTGAATCACTTTCGGTTATATACCAACCTTGCATAATGCTTTTATGCTTGGCTCATCTCCTCTCTTACTCACCTTCTAACTTCTTTCCTGACTATGCAGATGGAGAGCTTTTTGGAGATCCCCTTCTATGAGAACTACCAGCAAGACTATGCCAAGGTCCTGTGTGAGACTCTCCAGCACCTTGGTGTCCCCAAGACAAACTGTCATTGGATCTGCCACCGCAAGATGGGACCTAATGGACCAAAGGATTGCTTCGTGGTGACGATCCAGATCATTGAGTGCAATGAGTTACCTGCACTGAAGCCCTTCATCATCCGTGAGATGGACAGGACTATCACCAATGCCGCACAGCTTGCTGCACGCGCCACCCTTCGGATCGTGATGAGAGACACCTATGAACTTCTCAAGACAGGATCGTTTCGCCTGCTACCCCAAGCCTCTAATCTCTCCAGAGGTGACATAGATCATTGGGCCGAGACCAAGAGCATCTGGGGTAGAGAGCATGATCGCACGCTTAGAATCGCAGGGGAACACATGGTTTCCCAGGACAAGCTCATCCTAGTGCTGGAAGGTGACAAGCGCTACTACATGCATCAGGTCACAGAGCTGGAAGCAAAGGTGAAGGCCCAAGAGGAAGAGTTGGCCAAGCTAAAGAAGTGGAGCTGGTCCAACAGGGCACACCTTGCCAGGTACATGAAAGGTTGTGTGTATCTGCGTGATGTCATGAGAGCGATGCTGAAGAAGTGAAAACAGTCTGATGCCCGTCGTATCTAGTAGTACAAGCAGGTACAGATGTAGTTGCCTGCCCACTATCGCAAGGTGCCTCTCACCGAGAAGTTCAAGGTAGGATCTACCAGCCACAACATGGATGCGTGCCCCTTGCCCGAGTTAGAACCTACTCCAGAGTGGGAAGAAGCCCGCAAGTATGTGCACAGGATGCTCAAGACCGACGCACAGCTCCAGGAGATGGCTGCTAGTACCTTCCCCCTCATGCCACCAGGTTCGACTCCCGAGCAGTGATCCGCAGCTGACGCAGAGTAACCCAGCTGAAGACAGCCCCACAATGGCTAAGAAGACATGACTCACTTCTAAAGTAGAGTAGATTGTTCTCCTTTTGAAGCCTACCTGCGCATAGTGCGGAAATTCCCGCGAGTCTCTTAGCGTAGCCGCTAGAGACATCGCTGTGTAACCAACTTGATGTAATGGATGCCCGAATTTTGCATCTTATGGATTTTCATTGCTTCTTTGAATGAGTGTTAGATAGATAAAAATGCTTCAAATTAATTAAATCAGTTTAAATTAATTAGCTAAGCTGATAATAACTCATATCACTTGCACTTGTTCCTAAGTCTGGTGATCTTGAAACAGGATGTCTGCCCGCCGTTCAACACATCTGAGCCACCATGCACCACTCCCAGGGTCTGCCATGGGCCATGGATGCGGTGGTAGTCATAGCAACATGGGACATAGGAACCCCATTGGACTCAACCTAGAGAAGGAAGAACATTAGATCGTCACTCCATCACCTGTCAGGACCCATGTTGAGGAGAGTTCTCCATCACCCCCACCACTTTTGGCTAGGGTGATGGTTCAGCAAACTCGCCTCCTGGAAACCTTGACTAAAGAATTCCAGCCGAAATTGGCTAATGCACTCATGTTGGAGCTTCCTACCTTTAATGACGCCGACGGTGACCCTATCATCACCATGGATTGGCTATATGACATGACAGAGTGGCTGAAATCAACCATCTACACCAAGGAGGATTAGGTAAGGATCATAGCTCACCACTTCAGGGGTAACACCCAGGCATGGTGGAATGGATTCAGCACTGCTCACCAAGACTCCGCCAACATCTCATGGGGAGAGTTCATTAAGGCCTTTTATGAGCACCATGTGACAGCTGAAGCAGAAGAGACTCTGGCAGAAGAGTTTCGTAGCAACAAGCAGGGAACAGGCACAATTCACGAGTATGCTACCCGCTTCTTTCACCTGATACGGTATGTGCACCCAGAGAGTGTGGCCATCGAGAAGGATAAGGTGTATTACTTCACTCGGGGGCTAGGAGTTTCCCATAGCCTGGCTATCACAAGGACTTGCCACACCCTTGAAGAGGCCATCAACGAGGCACTAAGGTCAGAAAGGACCCACCAGGACACAGGCATGCTCGTCCCTATGAAGCCTTGCCTTGAGGAACCATATCACCACCCGGTCCAGCAAAGACCGCGTATGCATGATCTCCCTACGAGCAGCTCCTTCCAGAGCTGCCCCCTTTAGCATTCCAACACATGGGAGGTTACTGCAAGCACTCCTACAATAAAGGTATCCTTCTTCTGTTATGGATGTGGCCATCCTGGTCACAAGATCCAGTCTGTCCAAGAGAGAGAGCGACCACACCCACACCCACAAGTGGCGTTCCTCTCGTTTGCTTTATATGCGGACAACCAGGCCACAGAGTTATTGACTATGCCAGATTTGACATCGCATCACCAACTATGATTCCTTTCAAGAGGATCCGGGGTTCAGCAAAGAAGGTTCGCAATGATGCGTGACCTGCCCACTGGCAACTTACGCACAGTTCTGCTAAAGACATCCCCGACAATGAAGATCAGGGTGCAAGGGGCACCACAACTCTCGACGGAGTAACCTATTTCAGATGTTTCCAAAAAGGTCATAAGGATGCATTTTGCCCTACTCCGAGTACTATGAACCATAGTGCATGAAGAGTCGCCCACTGGCATCTCGCCAAGCAAGCTGCTAAGGACATCCCCGACATAGAACAAGGTATGTGCATATAATTGGAGCAAATGCTGCAATGATGTTTTAAATCTGGTTTTGCATCTTTTATGCATTTACTACTAAGTCTGCATAAGATTTTAAACCTGCACACTACCATATGAGGTTTCCCTCAGTTCTGGTCCTTTTGTGTCTCCACCCCTAGAGAGGTAGATTATAAGGATCGCTACTTTGGGATACCCTAGTAGCTAAGCTCACCTTGCTACCCTAAAATGCATGAGCAGTACTTTAATGTTTGGAAAAGGTCTTTGCAAGCGGACGCATGGATCAATGCAACCCTCTACACCGAAAAGGAAACAAAGGAAATAAGATGTCGTGCCATCAGGATCAAGTACCCTGTGAAGGGTAGACGACTTGCTAGATTGGCTGCACAATGTTAAGTACTTTCCCAACATTGATCCTTAGATCTGGCTACCTTTAGATGAAGGAACGAAAAAGACATACCAGAGGAGAACTTATGTCACCACATGTAAGCAGCATCTAAGAAATTATTGGAGAAGATATAGAAGCATCAGCTCTATGCTAAGTTTAGCAAGTATAAGTCTGGCTTGAATAGGTCAATTCTCCTAGACCATGTGCTTGATGCTATCAGAATAAGCTGTTGACCTGTCCAACACAAAGACAATGGAGGGGTGATAGCAACCGCAGAATGCGACCGATGCGTGAGGTTTCTTGGAGTTGGCCGTTTAGTACCACTGACTCTTTGAGAGCTTCTCCAGACAGCTCACCATAGGATCAACCTTCCAAAGAAGACCAAGGAGTTTGGATGGACATCCCAGTGCAAACAGAGTTTCCAGACCCTGAAAGGGAAGCTCACCACGACGCCTATTCTTGCCTTGCCCGATAACACTAGGACTGTGGTCTATTGCAATGCATCTCGCCACGGGCTTGGTTGTGTTTTGAGGCAAAATGGAAAAGTCATTGCTTATGCTTCCCATCAGCTTAAGGAGCACGAACAATGTTACCCTACCCATGATCTCGAGATTGCAGCTATGATCCATGCAATGAAGATTCGGAGGCACTACCTGATTGGGAATAAGCGTGAAATCTACACCGATCACAAGAGCCTGAAGTACTTTTTCACCCAGGAAAATCTGAACATGAGGTAGCGTCATTGGCTAGGGTTGATTAAGGACTAAGATGTGGAGATCCTTTACCACCACCTTGCCCAAGGTGCTGCAAGAGGGCATTGATGAGTTACAGATGGAGGTGATACCCCATGGCCTGTTGAATGAGCTTCGTGTACACTACACCCCCATGGGTAGGATCCGTGAAGCCCAATGCCATTGCCTAGGGATTTGGAAGGCACGTGAGCTCCTGATGTAGAGCAAGTGCCCAGAAGCTAGTAAGGACGAACAAAGCATTCTTGGGTACAAGAACTGCATCTGTGAGTTTTTCCGCTTTGCCGCGCGCAATAAGACCCTATCAGAAGGGCATGAGCTCAATTCTCACATTTACCCTAAGAGCACCAAGGAGTATGCGAATTTGAGAAAGGAATCCTAGTGGAAGAGTATGAAGGCAGATGACGCAGGACATGCTACTGGGAGTGGCATATGTAGACGCATCAAGCTGAGCACAAGAGACCTACAGGGCTGCCGAGCCATTTGAGGTGTATGGATGGAAACGTGATGGCATGCCTAGGGACTTCATCGTAGGTTAGCCTTGAACATCGAAGGACGTGCTATACGAGCGATAATTGATCGCCTGACCCAGAGTAGCTCACTCCTTAGCAGTCAAGAGTGACACCAGAGATGGACCGCTAGCATATCTATTTAATACGAATGTTCCCAAGCTACATGGAGCCCCTGGAAGCATAATATCAGATCATGGACCTCATTGAGCGTCCAAGTTTTGGAAAAGTCCTGGATGATGCTATTGGGACTCAATCGGACTACCACATTGCTTATCGCCTTCAGATCATTGGTCAGACCAAGAGGGTGAATCAGACCCTTAAGGACATGCTTCCGGCATGTGATCTCTAATATGGTCAAATTGGATAAGAGTTGGTCCATGCTGGGTTTCCCCTTCAACAATAGATGCTAAGCAAGTCTTCAAACATCGTCGTTTGAGGCCATGAAAGGAAGGTGGTGCAGACCCCACCCCTGGTGTGGGGATAGAAGAAGGGAGGAGATCAACATCCTTGGACTTGCCACCATCAATGAGGCTAAAGAAGGAATTGCCCAAGTGCGAAAGGATCCAAGGCCTTCCCGGGTACCATGCCTGCCTTAAGGTCTTCCCGCCTCGAGGAACTCCCCGTTTCCATGCAAAGAGAAAGCTAGCAGAAGGTACGTGGGACCGTACTGCATCAGTACAAGGATTGACAAGCTTGCCTACAGGATAGGATTGCCGGGCAACTCGTAGAAGTACACCAGTGCTCCATATGTCACAGCAGCGCAAGCATTTGGAGCTACTGGGACAACCAATATCCACAGATGAACTGAAGATGCAGGATGCCTGGGAATACCGAGAGCACCTGGCCCTCATTTCTGGACACAACCACCAAAGGAAAAGAAGGAACACTCTCCTACCAATGAGCAAGGTTCAGTGAAGCGACCAGTCAGAAAGAGAGGCAACATGGGAAAAGAAGTCAGTGCAAAAGAAAGCCTTACCCCTACCAATTAGGAGATCAAGTTACACCTTTAATCTCGAGGACAAGATTCTCATAAGGGGGTAGGACTATAACATCCCCAAAAAAATCCAAACACCAAAAATACGAACTATCAAAAAATTTTATAAAGTATACCAATGTCAGGTGCGTGTCAAATAGGAAAACATCCCATAGTTGCACAAGTAGCACCAGAGTTAGTTAAAGCATTTGCATCTTAATTACAAGAGTATGATTTGCCTCTTATTGATTTTATGCATTGCCAAAAAAATGATAACCCATTTATGTCACATGTAATAATATGTATACTAACATGTGCTACTAACCTTGGAATGGATCCCAACCCACCATGAGACCCCTAGTAGACCTAGTGTGTAGTTCATCTTGTGTTTACAAACTTGCATGCACTAACATTTTATGGCATAGCATGGAAATAGGAAATAGAAAAGAGAAAGGAAATTAGAAAGGAAATAGAGGAAGGAAACCAGGCCGGCCTGCTACCCTTCCCCTGCCGTGGCCCAACTCGGCCAGCAAGCCTCTGCCTCCGCCAAGCCTGCGCCCGCAACCGCAGCAGCCCAGCTCGGCCTGCTCAGGCCATGTGGCCAGCCACCCACCAGGATGCTCGCGTGTGCCCTGCGGTCCACCAAGCGGCCCACGCTGCTGTCACACCTGGCCGCCGCCCCACACCCGCCTGCTCCCCCGCACGGCCGGCCTAGTAGGCTAGCCGGCCCAACATGGGCCTGCCAGTGCCTCACGCCCGCTCTCTTTCACTGCCCCGCGGGCCCTACCTATCAGCTTCTACAAATGGCTGCCCGGACGTCCCGTCGGCCGCGCCAGAAATGGCAGCAGCGCGCCCTGCCGTTCGTCCCGCACTGGTGTCCGCCGAATGCCGTCCGTCAGCCCAAGCGTCCCCAAGGTTGCCCTAACCCTAACTCAAAGCTCGCTTGGCCGCTCGATGCACCTCGCCGCATCCCGGCTGTCCATCGCGGTCCATGGCCGCTGCGCTGGCTATATAAGGGGACCCAGGCGCTGCTAGGGTTTACCCCCACCGCGCAGCCTTCTGGTCACCTCGCTCGCTCGCCGCCAAGCTAGAAGGAAGAAGGGAGGCAGAAAGGAGTGCCACCGCCGGAGCCAGAGCTGAGCACCGCGAGCGCCGCCACTGTTGCCGCATGAGCCATCGGAGAAGGAGGACCCAGAGCTCCTGTGCGTCTACGCCATCACCGCACCGCTCTTCTTCCCCCTCCGTCAATGACCGCAGCCGCGCCTCGAGCCGCTAGCATAGCTGCATGCAGGTGAGCTCACCCAGTTCTTGCCATGGCCACCGGCCAGTGCAACCTCCATGTTCCCGCTCTCCCGTTCGCTTTAGGCTTCATGAACTTCACCATCATCTCTGCCTTGGTCTAGAACATCGTTCGGGCAACTTCTTGGGACGTGGGGTAGACCACAGTGGGGCCTGGCACCTTTGCTAGCCCTAGTCACCTCGGCTCCCGGACGCCGGTGCGCCGCCGTGGCTCTCGCAGCCGCGGGTGCCCCGATGTGCCGCGGTAGCTGCGCTAGATAGGGTTTTGGAGCTCCTAGCTGCTCCAATCGAGAAGAGGAGGTGAATATGGAGATCAATTTCAAGCTTTGACAGAGGAATCGTCATCACCGTCGTCAGCGCCATCCGTCGTCCATCGTGCTTTGCCGCCTCGCTAGGCATCCCCCGGACCAAATTGAAGCGTGATTCTTGTTTGCCTTGACCTCTAGAATTCGATGCGCGAGCCAAACACGCCCCTGGGTCACTGCTGCGCCCCACCGCCACGGCCATGCCGCTCGGCACTGCCGTTGCATGTGCGCCGGCAAGCGGAGGCACCGCAAGCCCACCTGCACCCCATTATCGCCTCTAATTTGGCCTAGAGAAGCTGTAGCGCATGCCCAAGCAACCTTCCCATTGCTACAGAACCTCGCTGCCGTGACCTCGCCGTCCGCCACCACCATAGCGCATGCGCCGGCGAGTCAAGGCCTCATGAGCCCGCTTGGCCCTCGCAGCCACCTACGCCTCACCCTAGCGAACCCGTAGCGTATGCCAAAGCCACCTCCCGTGTGCCGTAGCCGCCCGCCGTCGTGGCCGTGCCACCTCGCGCCGCCACGACGCGCACACCGATTGGCCTAGCCACCATGAGCTCGCCGCGCCGCCATCACTGCCTTCGCCACCTCCTTGCGGAGCCCCAGCCAGCCGTAGCCCCAACCCACAGGAGCAGCCAGAACCACCGCGCTGTTCACCGACGGTGAGCACTGCTGCGCCCGGCCGTGCGCGCAAGGAAGAAGGGGAAATTTCCCTAATGCCCCGTGTGGACCAAGTCCACCACGTGGTTCAGCTCAGCCATTCATAGGACACCACCTAGCCCACAGCCATAGGTCCACCATGGACCGAGCCTGTAACCAGAAAGCCGTGGACCGAGCCCAGTTGAGCCCAGCTTACCATGTGGCCAGACCCGATGCTCGACATGTGTTAGGGCCGGGCCGGCCCAACCCGGCCTAGATCCGGCCCTACCCAGGCCCGTCTAGGCCCAGTCTGGGCCCGGTCTGCGTTGACGTTAATCATGGGGCCCACATGTCAGCCGCCGACCTGGTCCACCTGTCAGTGCAGACGTCAGCATGACGTCATCCCCTGCGTCCTTGCTATTGACTGCAGTGCCACGTGGACCAGCCAGATTGGGCCACGTGTCAGCCCCCGGTTTAATCAGCCATTTTCTTCTTTAGAAAATGATTTAAACTTCAAAAATTCATAATTAATTCATACGAACTCCGAAAAATATGAACCAAGTGCCCAAATTTTCATAAACTGAGCTCTATGACATAGGCTGATGTATGATTGCATTTAGAGTTATTGGATTTTATTTGGTTCTTTGTGTTAATGTATAGGGGTCGCTCCCGCGACCATTATGTCTTGATTTCAGATTCCGCGAAGGCGTTACCCGAGGAGGACTAGGAGCATGCCAAGGACTTGAGGGAGGACTCGAGTGACAGCTATTCAGGTGCCACACCCCACCCAACCTCATAGAATCCTATTACGCATGGCATAATATCTAGTTTGCTAGTGCTTTACTTATGAATATCACCTGATGATAGGTTGCATGGTAGAATTGCTTGATGAGCCTTTACCTTATCACAACCTTACCCCTGCACACCCGCTGATAGGCTAGACGCTTGCTTATTTACTTATGATGCTTTACTTCTACTATGCTTATATCTATGATGTGATGTGTGGTGGAGAGTATGATATAGTATATGGCTAAGGCACGCGGTGTCACTTTACTCGGGGAGAGTGCTGCGTGTGTCTTGGGTGTGTGGTGAGGGTTTGAGTCGATCGGACAGGATTCTACGACGAGCCATGAGGGCGAGTCCCTGTCGGGGGATGTGTTCTGGGCATCCCTATGTAAGGTATCTGTGGCGGATACATTGAAAGGTATATGGTGATCCCAGGGGTGACAGCCTTCGTGGAGCGAAGCCCCGGATAAGAGGTGATGTTGTAGCACGGACTGCTGTAGTCCATATGAGAAGATAATCCTGTCTGATCCCCCTAGGACCTGATAGCTCTTGAGAACCGGAACCTTGGGACCTATATGCTCACCACTTGCCCTTGTATGGGCGGGGGACGGGTGTCTGACTAACTAGGACGGTGCCACTACTACTAGGTTGTTAGCAGATAGTGTCGAGAGGTACGGGCATTATGTCTCACACCCTCCTTAAAGCCGTAAAGTTACCTTGGTGGCCCGGGTAACTACGCCTCACAGTCTCAGTGTGTCGGTGTACCTATCGGTGTTCCGATGGTATTTCAGGGTGTCCCAGTACTGAGTGGTAGGGTAGCATCGCACTGGTTAGAAAGCAGCCAGAATCAGCCTATGCGCGGAGCGCACCGCCGACGATGGTGATCTTGTGGTTACGGGAGTACACACTCTGCAGAGTTTTGAATCTATATGTAGTCCGCGGCCTCGGTATGGCCTTTCCCTCGACCCACGCTTCTCGGGAGTGTTGAGATGAGTCCTTCTATTCTCCCCCTGGTGTTACCCTCCCGGCTGTGAGCCGCTGAGACAGGCTCCGAGAGGGAGTTGGACCTGTCGACTGAGTGCGAGAGGGAGAGATGTGTGTGATGTGATGGGATGGAAAAGATGTGTGGATGAGATGGGTTAAAAATTTGATGAACTATATTATATAATATTGGTCATTACTTGCATAGGAAACCATAGCCATATATTAGGCCTCTTTGATTATATCCTTTGCATCCCACCAAATACTATATAGCAAAAGTAAAGCATAGGGTGGGAGATGTGGCCAGTACAAGACGTACTGAAAATTTGGATCCAGGTATGGATGATGGCTTGCCGACGTCCCTGGAGGACGAAAGGATTAGATGGTCTCGTGCCTGCGCTCAAGATGGTGAAAGACGATGCTTCTGCAATATCCTCTACTTCCGCAGCTGTTCTAGATGCTAGATACTCGGATGATTTCGCCATGTGGCGATGTAATAAATTATGTAGACCCCTCTATTGTATTCTTTTAATCGATGTATGGCTTTGTAATCAACTAATATTGGATAAGTTAATGCTTGGACCTTCTAGGTTATCATTATATCCTTCGTTCTGTGTATTTTCTTTTTGTGAAAAATTGAGAATATTTCAGTCGTGGAAGGCTGAGCAGTACCATTTGGCGGTGCGAGACGAAGTGATCGGGAGCCAGTCGTCGACGCTCTTGTTCTTGTCCTTCTGCGTCCTCTCTATGGCCGTCTCCGCGTACTGCTCCATAGCGGCCGCGCGGCGCCGCCGGTGCGTGCGTCGACGGTGCCGTGCTTGATTCGGCGCGCGCGTGCAACCACTCTGTGCAGTGCGAACTGCGAAGTACCCGGCCGTGTTTGACGGAGAGGATTCTTAGAGCGTTTCTGGCCGGGCACCGCGCGCTTTTATAGGGTCTCGAGTCTCGACTGAGATCCAGTTCACAGAGAAGAGTTCCAAAGGATGTCGTTATCCGTGGACCAATCATATTGATTTTCCGTTTGCTCGGTTATAGTAAGTCATCCTACGAAATAGAAGGCAAAGAATAAAAGAAATTTAAGTTAGCAGATCCTGTCCAGCTCATTATCAGCCAACTTGGGCTTAAATAAATTCTACCATTTATTATGGTAAATTACACCACTTATAATAAGATAAGATGCCAATTGCAGGAAAGACATTTTTATGCACAATGAATATCAGAACAATTTGTATAACATAGGCGTGAGCTCATATTCCACGTGTGCAGTCGTGCACAAGTTGGTAACTCTACATTGAGAAGCCAATAGCGTACGAGTTTGCTCATAACACAGAGCACGACATCTCGAAATGATAAATATCAACATGCAAGAAGTGTACATTTTTCAAAACACTAGGCACAAGGCCGCCACCCACACTCTGTCGTCTACAAGGGTACCTTATAGCCCTGAAGCACGCATTCTCATACTTGTCTAAATCGAACGACGAAAGATTCGTAATGTATACATGAGTAATAGCTTCTTACTAGCTACCCGTCATCACAAGGCACACCCACAGCTTATCACACTCATACCTTTGTATGATTTAACCCTATTTGCATGATCTAAGTATATATATAAAGCAATTTTTACCTTTAAGTTAAACTATACTTTTGACCTTAGAATGCTAATTGGTCTGATTTTTAAATTATGTTTTAATTTAAATTGTATTTTAATATGCAAAAGTAGTCATTTAATTTATTAAGGCTATGTTTGTATTGTGTATCAACGGTCAATTATGAGTAAAAGAAAGTTCCATCAGAATAAATATTATTTATTTTTTTCTTAATCTTCGAACATAAAATAGTTCTATAATAGCAGGATTCAACCTGATAATGGTTTAGGTAAGAACCGGATTTTATAGTTTGGTTTTTTCTGTTGTGCCTAGTTAGTTTGGGGCAAATGGTCCGAGCGGAGCTGTGGGTTAGTTTGGGCTAGGTTAGCAGTTATAATGAATTCGCTTGGATCGATTCCAGAGCAGTTTGGCTATGCATGATCTGGCAACTACTGGAGCGTGAAGAATCTACTGGTAGCGGCTTGGATCGATCCTGCGGCACCTAGCAACACATGGATGGAATGGAATAATTATTGCTTAGATTAATCAACGGCAACTGTTGGTGTTGGAAAGTAACGAACCGTTCAAAGTTGTGGGTTCCAATTTTTTTTTAGTGCCGTGGGTTTCAATTTGGTTGGGGCTAAAGATTCGATTCGACTAGGCTGAATTAGTTTGGTTTTCAGAAGCAAAGTGGCGGTGTGGATTGGATTGGTCTGTTGCACTGAATGGTCTGGAGCAGATTTGGTCTGGTTGTTGGACCATTACTAGGTTGAGGCAAGATAAAAAATAAAAAAATATAAGTGTGAAAGAAATAACATGAAGATATTGGAACATCAATTTGAAAGAGATGATAGAAGTGGGAGTTCATTCTGATCATGGTATTAAGAAAAGGAATCCCAAAATAAGTGTTAATTGACCATCTTTGCTAACCTCTGTACATAAACAAATTCTAAGGGCCTTTTTAGTTAACAAGTTAAAGTTTGATCAAATATATATAAAAATATTAATAGTTATGACACCAAATAAGCATAGTATAAAGATATACCTCCCGATAAATCTAATAATATTTATTTATATATTTAGTCAAACTCATATTTAAATTTGGTATAGTTGCAGAACTACTCCCAGCGTCTCTTTTTATTTATATCATTCTCACTTCCCAAAGAATAAGAGTACTGAACTTGAATTAAATATATAATAAAAAATGTACTTATATGGTACATGATTATGGTGCCATTAGATAGGGCAGTTTGGATAACAAGAAATGAAATATTTTTTTTACAAACGTAAAGCAAAATCTTTTTTGCAGTTTCTTTTCAGGGGAACGCACTGGCTTTGGCAGTGAACGAATTGCAACAGCATGATGATCTTTGGGATCAGCTGACCTTAGTCGGACAATACCTAAAGATGTCAGCTTTGCAAGTTTTTACTTCCAATGGATGGCTATCAACTAGGCATATTGGTCATGCTTAGTTAAAAATTTATTATCATTTCAATTATTTATTTGTCTGGTTGTAAGATGTTTACGGCTTGCGTGTGTGCCCACTGGTGAAACTTTTGTAATAATTGACCTTATTATATCAGTTGATAGATAAAGCCAGAAATGAACAATCTTTAATTAAAAAAATAGGTCTCCGAATCTATTTTTACATTAAATTTATCTAGAAGTATAAATATTATATAAATTTTTTTGTAAATCTAGTTAAATTTAAAAAGTTTGACCAAACATCATGGCAAGACTTGATTATTATTTTAGGATTGAGAGTTTTATTAACTCAAACCACCACTATCATCATGGCGAGACTTCAATTAGGGATAGACGAAATACAACAACTTAAATTCTTATAAAGCTAATGCCCACTACCTATTTCTCTAGAATGTGGTGAAGCTATATCATCCTAAAGGCCCACATCTACATCATCATCCAACCACAAGTTCACTACCATCTTTTTAGGGCTCGGTGGGGGGAAAACCAAGCCCACCTATTTTTTTATATAAAAGAAACAAAGTTTTTACAAGTGCATGAGGAGTGCTGGCAAGAGCTTGCAATGCTCAAGAAATGAAAAAGCTAAAGAGACCTTAAGCTACATTCTTCAACCACGTATTAAGATCGCCAGCACGGCTAGGATTAGGTTTGATGCAGATCAAGCTAATTTCTTCTCTGAGGTGTGATTTTCAGTGATTGATGTTGCAAGCTTTGCCATCAAAGATCAAGCCATTTCTTGAGCACCATCTGCACCAGGCTGCTGCTATGACCATATCCAAAGGCGGTAGAGTAGTGTTTTAGTTGATCCCAATTAGATTCCAACAAGCTTGGCTGAAAGAGCGTTCAAAGAATGCATGATCGTCTCCTCCTGATTGGAGTTGTAGATGCCACATTTATAGTTTGGGAGATGCATTTGCTTCCTTCTCAACATATTTCTGGTA
Source organism: Bothriochloa decipiens (assembly GCA_023333625.1). Taxonomy (NCBI): domain Eukaryota; kingdom Viridiplantae; phylum Streptophyta; class Magnoliopsida; order Poales; family Poaceae; genus Bothriochloa; species Bothriochloa decipiens. Next base: position 29,493,452 of record CM041641.1, on the reverse strand, counting down.
TGTAATCTATCCTTGATAAAAAGCCAGAAGAAGAATTTATGTTTACCCAAATTGACACCAGCTCATAGCCATGAGAATAGAGGTGAAGCTTCTTGTGTACCCTACAGCAATTTATAAGTTTTCTTAGAAAAAAAGACTGAGGTAGAGTTCCATAAATATATCCAGCAGTCATCACTCCTGATCCCAATCAAGATTTGATAGATAATTCTGTAATTCAGTTAGTTCATCAGCTGCTTGCTAAGAGAGTGGGAGGTAAAAGTTCCTTCCATGAGCCATAAAGTACGAGATGGAACATTTGTTCTTCTTTGCATATGAGTATAGCCTACTGAATTGGTCTTTTAGACAGGGGTCATGGTTCGACCAAAAAAGGGCAGAATATTCATCGTTTGGTTTGCAAGTTGCTACGCTTCTAAATTCAATATATAGTTTAATGACTTGTTTCCACCAAAAAAGAGTCCACCATGCTCCTAGCATGAGGAGAGATATTTCTGTTTTTGTATAATTTTTCCAGGTGAAATGAACCCATGGGATGTGTGCCTGATTATAAAACTTACTCCCTCCATTGGAAGTCATTTTAAAAATTTTAAAAAATCAAAACATCTCAAGTTTGACCAAAATTATATAAAAATATAAAGATTTATAACATCAACTAAGTATACTATGAAAATATAATTAACGGAGAAATGATACTTAGGTGACATCATAAATGTTATGATTTTATCTATAACTTTTGGTAAAACTAAGATGTTTTAATTTTATAAGATTCTTAAAATAATTTATAATTTGAGACGGAGGGAGGATCTATAAACTTAAGCAATAGAGCTTTATTTTGAATATCAACAGTACCCAATCCACCTCCTTTTTAGGGACAGACGAAATACAACATTCGCAAAATCCCCCACTCCCATTCCCGGGAGGAGACGGCGTCGTCTCTGTTCGAGCCAATCCAAGCGAAACAAACGGCGTGACGTGAGCTGAGAGGGACAGAGGCAGAGCGCCCCCTCGCGGCCACCGCACCGTGTCGTCGTCGTCCCCAGCCAACCCAACCCAGCGCCCCCCAAACGAATCCGCCCCCACCTCAGCCGCGGCGTGGACCTCCGAATCCCAGCGCCGGTGCGCGCACGGCACCCGCAGGGCGCGGCGCGGCCATGGACATGGACAGCGTGGAGTGCCTCTCCCTCCCGGACGCTGCCATGGACGTGGACGACGTGGACGGCCACCCGCACCACGGCCACCACGGCCATCTCGGCCTCCCGCTCCACCCCGCCCACCTCCCATCCTCGGGTGCCGGCCGCGCGTTCCCCAAGGTGAATGCCGGGGGCGGCGGGGCGGGCCCGGCGGGAGCGGGAGCGGCAGCGGCGGGGGCAGGCGGGGGGCCGCCGGCGACCAGCGTGCACGAGCTGCTCGAGTGCCCCGTCTGCACCAACTCCATGTTCCCGCCCATCCATCAGGTTGGTGCCTTGCTCCCGTTCCTTCGATTTCAGATGGGGTTGCGTGCGGATTTGGGGATCTTGGTGGGGGAAAACGGAATCTTACAGAGGAATCGAATCATATTGACCTATTCTTGGCGGATTTCCCTCCTAGGAATGGGTAATTTGCTCCCTGTTAACCGAGTCATTTAGCTTCGAAGTAATTGCGATTAGAATGTCTAATTGGGTGCGTTTACTCGACTGTAAAACCATCTGCGAATTGGGCCTACTTTGTCTGACGATTTTGTCAGTTTTGCGTTAGATTTCAGATGAATCATGTATTCCGCTACATCTGAGTTGGACACGTTATGCTACACGGAGCCTCCTAGACCTAGCCAAGCTGGTCTATTTGGATTTTTCGAGGATACTAATATTGCATTTGTTCTTTTCCCTAGCTGCAAATCCTTTGGAATAGTGAGAAACAAAATGTCAAGATGCTTGTTTGTTTCTTATCGGTCTAGTTTTATCCTGTTAGTAACAGTCAGTAACAGTCGACTGAAAAACAGGCTATATTCCCCGGTCGCGAAAAAAAATGCAATACTACTTCTGAACCTAAATGATCTTGATCATGATCCACTGCCTTATAATTGTTGAAAACCACTTTGATGGAGAACGAGATGAACGGGAAGTATACTTCTCAGAACCCAAATGTCATGATAATTTTTTTTTATCATGTGTTCATGCTTGATTCACCTGGTAAGGTCTGAGTCTCTGAGATGACCTTACCTTTGAGTTATATTTACTAGGCTCACTTGTTGATTTGCTCGGCCCCATAGCCTTGATTTTATTTAATATTCTCTTGTTAATCTGCTTTTGTTTTTCCTTTTTTACTTTTAAATCAAATTATTATGCTTCTTGTTTTGGCTGAACTTGCTGATGTAAGTCCCATTGAGTTAAGTGGTCAAGAAATAACAGCTGAGCTAAATGAAAAGGGAATATAAGTTTTCCTTTATTCTGTGACTGATTTTTTCGTTGTCCATAGTAGGAATTTGTGCACAGGGTTTATATCTTCTTATGACATAGAACTCTGGTTAATTGAAGAAAGCTCATAGGTGTTTCAAAATATATAGCTGGTTTGTTTGAGATGGGTTTGGAGTAATAATTGTTTTAGGGCTTGTTTGGACGCCCATGTATTTACCTCAATTCACATGTGCTGAGGTGGATTGGGGTGGAAACTCAACTAATTTCCACTCCAATCCACCTGAACACATGTGGATCGATGTGAATACATGGGTATCCAAACAAGGCCTTAGTGGTAGGAACATACATCAGGTGTGCTAGAATGTTGACTCATGGTGGTCCTTTCATTTATTTTCATTTATTCCCATTGCTTGCTGCTTCTGGACTGTATTTAACCTGACTGTTGTTTCATTGTGTGTGTGTGTGTGTGTGTTTGGTTGGGTTTTGTCTCTGGTTTTTTGTAAGGTGGATTGATCTTTATTCATTACTTATATAATGATGGACAGCTCTGCTGTGAAAATTTGAAATAAGAAAAGGTATTCGTGGCAAGTCAAGAAGTGAACTATCAGCCTAACTGCAAACATAGGCATGTTTAAACTCTTAAATCAATGCAAGGATGGCACTAGACTACCATGATTTGATTTGCATGCCATCCTAGTGGGCAGCAGTTTTGATGTGGCATCCTAATCATGGAAAATCTCAAAAAAATTATTTGTACCATTGGATCATATATGAATGATGGCAGATTGGACAAGGGGAAGTTGCTGGTTTGGTCTTTCCTGCATCGCAGTTCATATGAGAATACTAAAACTTATTATTTATTTTTCTAAATTGAAGGGCGGCCCTGGTGCAAGCGGTAAAGCTTTACCGCCTGTGACCAAGAGGTCCAGGGTTCAAGCCCCAGCCTCTGCACATTTGTGCGGAAAAGGCTGTTGGCTATTTTCCCTTCTCCAGACCCCGCAGTGCGGGAGCCTACGGCACTGGGTACGCCCCTTTTCTAAATTGAATGCCATATTATGAGGTATTTTGCACAGTTTTTAGAATTTGTCAATTTGAGGGAGCCAAGTAGCCGTTTTAAAGTCGAAGTTCGATTTAACAAGCTTCCTTTGGAGACAAGGTCGCTTGAGATCTTGGATTTCTTGTTAGGTGCCTATTCCTGCATGGAAAATAAGGTGTAATCCTTTTCAAATCAAGAGGAAAGTTATCTTTCCACCTCATATATGTATCCTCCCCTCGTTGACTTTTTTGCTTTCCTTTTCTTTTTCAAATAAGTCTGGGGTCTGGAATCACTAATCAGCTCCCTCTGTGTGCTAAACTTAATAATCTTTAGTTATGCACTCATAAGTGTTAATGACACAAACAATGTGGATTTGGTAATCAAACTGAGTTCTAGAGCAAGCTAGGCAATGGGGTGGCACCTGGGCGTGTTTGGAACTTTGGATGGCAGCCTCCCAGGCAGCTGCCTGCCAGGCAAATGATTCTGGCCACAGGCAGACGAAATCAGACACCTGGGGTTGCTGCCTGGGCCAGGCAAGAATGTGACGCCACCATCCAAACATGCCCGCGCCTCCTGGGCAGTGTGGGAGGTGATTAAGTTCCACCTAGGCAATCATCTTTAGAGCAGCTCTCCTATTACTTTGATCTGTGCAGTTTCTTTCAGGATTATCCACATGTTCTGCTGAACCACTTCAATTCAGAGGAAACATGCAATTTTTTTCGTAATGCTAGAAGCATATATAATACAGTAGACAAATGAATATGGTTCCATTTTGTGGTTCTGTGAAGCTTATTCATCAACTATAACCCTTTCAGTAGAATACTTCCATAATTGATTGCTGAATTTATTTGCTTATTAACAGTGTCAAAATGGACATACTTTGTGTTCGACATGCAAGGCCAGGGTGCACAACCGGTGCCCTACATGCAGACAAGAGCTTGGTGATATCAGGTGCTTAGCATTGGAAAAAGTAGCAGAGTCACTTGAGCTTCCCTGTAAGTACTGCTCTTTAGGTTGCCCAGAGATCTTCCCATACTACAGCAAGATAAAGCATGAAGCCCAGTGCAGCTTCAGGCCATATAACTGCCCCTACGCCGGTTCTGAATGTGCTGTGGCTGGTGATATTCCATTCCTTGTTGCACATTTGAGGGATGATCACAAAGTTGATATGCATAGTGGCTGCACGTTCAACCATAGATATGTCAAATCCAACCCGCGAGAGGTTGAAAATGCCACCTGGATGCTAACAGTAAGATTAAACTAGCTCCATGGTTAACAAGTAAAATATGTATTCTCAAGTAATTTGACTGTTTGAATGTTGTGTTTCGGTTCAGGTATTCCATTGTTTTGGGCAGTACTTCTGCCTGCACTTTGAGGCATTCCAGCTCGGAATGGCTCCAGTGTATATGGCTTTCCTCCGATTCATGGGTGATGAGAATGAAGCAAGGAACTATACATATAGCCTAGAGGTTGGTGGTAATGGGAGGAAAATGGTATGGGAAGGTACTCCTAGAAGCATCCGTGACAGCCACCGCAAGGTCCGTGACAGCCATGATGGCCTCATCATCCAGAGGAATATGGCGCTGTTCTTCTCGGGCGGTGACAGGAAGGAGCTGAAGCTGAGGGTGACTGGGCGGATCTGGAAAGAGCAGACCAACCCGGATGGAGCCTGCATTCCTAACCTTTGCAGCTGAGCAAGGGAGACGATTGAAAAGAAAAAAGAAAGAGAAAATGTTGTGCTATTTGGCTGGCTTGTTTCAAAATTGTTATGCTGTTATGTTTTCATTGAAGGGCGGCCCTGGTGCAAGCGGTAGAGCTTTACCGCCTGTGATCAAGAGGTCCAGGGTTCAAGCCCCAGTCTCTGCATATTTGTGTAGGGATGGCTACCAGCTATTTTCCTTTCTTCAGACCCCGCAGTGCGGGAGCCTACGGCACTGGTACGCCCTTTTTTTTTGTTATGTTTTCATTATAGTCTCTGCCATTGCAATGTTGTATCAGTAAAATTGTAGGGTGTAAAATGTTCTTGTAAAGTAATTGTGTATAACGAATTCAAGAAATCTTACAAGTTGGCCCATAAATGCATGTGTTACGTTCTTGTGTCGTTTGATTTGGGTTCAAGAGGTGCTCAATGTTCGTTTTATTGATAGACTGAATGTTATAGCGAAGAAAATGGGACTAACCAATTAACTGGATCCATTTTCTAGAATGCTGTTAAAATAGTGGGAATATCTAGCTCTAGTAACAAGTTTGGTGGATCTGTTTAGTTCAACTATGAATCGTGGGAAACTCAATGAAACCCTTCCCTCTCTCGAAGATACGAGACATCTCTCGATCTTCACTTATTTAGAGGCTAGCAAATGTCTGGGCGTTGTTATGGTTGAAAAAACTGTATTAATTCAATTTATTACTTCACCAAAAAGGGTTTCAGAAACAACATTTGATATCAATAATGAAGTTAAAGGGACACATGATCTATTAAGTACAAATGAAATAATAGAAGGGTACGACCTCGTTTGAATCCCTTCATTATGTAGGAATTGATTCTACTTAAGGAGTTAGGTTATTTGGATTTGAAATTAATTGCTATATTTTACTTAATAAATCATATGTTTTGCTAATTTCTAAAATAATATGCCAAGTAAAAATAGAACATCTCTTTAAGAGTTTGATATTTTTGACTCGTCAAAACTAAAAAATTAAAGCGGAATGATAAGTGAAAAAGCAAACACTTTTGCATTAGGAGCCCTGGACTTTCGATGAAACAACTAAGGCCTTATATGTAAAGCTATGTGTCTAAGCATTTTACATCATGATCTAGAAAGTGTAATAAAATCGCGCAACTGCCCTTCTCCTTCTCTCCACGGGACGGGAGCACGGGAAGCCGGGCTCTGGCTGATCGTCGCCGGCTGTGACCACGGTGGGGTTGCGCGACCTTCCAGGGACGCGTGCGTCGGCCTTCTGGTGACCATGGAGGAGCATTCCAGAGCAAAGGAGGGGCCTTTTGGCTGGCTCGGTCGCTGCTGTGTTCGCGCGGAAGAATGTGATCGGCTATCGGCACCGTGAAATCTACCAGCGCCGTCGAGGCAGCAAGTAGCCCAGGGACCAAGATGGCGCGGCCGTGGCGTCGCTGTACAAGCGGCTCCTCCCGTCGCCCCGATGGTGGACCTTGCTTTGCCAGAGCGCAAGCGCCTCTTCTTCGCGGAGGCCCCGGCAGCGGGCAGCAGATGCAGTCGGAGATAGCCATCTACGGCCTGGCTCTTCGCGCGTGTGGGAGAAGGAGCTGGGACGCCTTTCGTGCGCGCGGGAAGTGAGGCAGCTGCGCACGAAGACGCGATGACAAGCTGATTATGCGTGCGTATATTCGCGCCCGCGGAGGAGAGAAATAGCAGTTTACAAAAGATGTAAGTTTATTTGGCAAATAGTTAGAGAGAAAATTTTTTTATTTTATCAAAGTTTTAAAGATGACAAGGCCAGGGCAAATTATTGGAGATGCTCTTAGAGCAACTCCAGTGGGGAACCCTAAATTAAGCCCTTAAAATTATATTGTAGGCTGGACTAAAAAAAGTAGGGGCTCAAATTAAGGCTCAAGTCGGAAGGGGTTAGTGTTGTCAACTTGCTAAGAATTGATCTGTCCGCTGGAGATTGTCACGAAATATTATTAGGAGAAATGGCATTAGATGATGAACATGATTGTCGATCTCCAAAACATTTTATAATCTTAGAGCAACTCCAAAACAATATGTAAAAATAGATGGCTAAACTTATGATTTAGCCAAACTCCAGTAGAAAACCAGACAAAGCCCTATTTCAGTCTACGCATTTTTGTAGTATAGTCCAGAAAGAGTAATTTATTTCTGCTTTGACCCTTCTTCTAGTCTACGCACTTTGCAGTATAGACCAAAAAGAGTAATCTATTTCTGCCTTTACCCTTCTTTTTCCTTCTCGCCTCGCGCAGTTGCGCGCCCGCGCCGCCCTCCCGCGCTGCCGGTGCTCGTGCGCCCTGCTCGCCTCGCGCACCCGCGCTCACCTCGCGTGCCTGCACCGCCCGCCCGCACCGGAGCAGAAGCGGGCCAGTGCCGTGGTGGCTGAGCTCACCGGAGAAGGGCGGTGCTCGCCGGCCGGAGGGAGGGAGAAGCCAAATCTCGTGTAGCGGCGGGGTGGAGCTCACATGGAGGGGTAGTGGGCAGAGCTCGCGACGGCCATGTCGAGGCAGAGGACCCGCGTGCTCGTTGGAGGATAGGGAGGCAGGCGCGCTCACCGGAGCTGATCTCGCGCCGCGTCCGACGGAGGAAGGGCAGGATAGGAGCCGGCGCGGCGTGGCGGCGCTGTTGAAGCAGACCTTGGGCGGCAGGGCAGAGCTAGCGGCGGCCATGGCAGGGGATCCAGATGACCATGGCCTTTTGTGTGGGACCGGTTGATGGAATTTTGTGTGGACCCACAGATGAGAGGGGATAGGGGGTTGCTGGATGTGGGGGCCTGAAACTAGAATTTGGGAGGGCATGAAAAATGGAAACTCAAGTAGGGGCTCCACTGGAATTGGTTTTTTGCCCAAACCCCTAAATTTTAGAGTAGGGGCCAAGTAGGGGCCTGGGTTGGAGTTGCTCTTAGATTCTATCGATTCCTCTACCAAGTATAAGAATTCACTTTTAAGGATCCAAATAGGGCCTAGTTGAAAAAATAAGGATAAAATTACAATTGGCCTGTTGGATGGGTCAAGATCATAATTTTGTATTGAAATTTGTGATTATACCCATATTTTTCTTCTTTGTAAATTTACCTCTGCGTTTTCAAAACAAAGGGTCACTTTGTCTGTATTTCGCCATCCTCCCTTGACCGTTTTAACTTTTGTACAAAGAACAAATATGCTTATTGATTTTGTTCCTAATTTTTATGGATATTATATTTATGATTTCACCCATGATTTGGAGTACGATATTTATGTTGTATTTTGATAAAATAGTTAGGTTTGGTCAAATATATTTGGAAAACTTTGCAAAATTCAGTTGGAATCAACTTTTTTAGATTTTATTAGAGCCTGTGTTGATTGTTGGTAAGCGTAAATATTCTTATTAGAGCAACTGCAATAGTTTTACAAAATTCGTTAGGAGTCGGCTTTTTTTCCTTTTTTTTTTATTTCTCCTCACTCCTATTCTCTCTCCACCTTATCCTCCATTTCCCATAACCGTGTCCGTGTCCACGTCCTCCTCCTCCTGTCGACCCGTCGCCGCTGGGCCTGTGCTCCTCAGCATCCGACGGCCGGTAGCTAGCGTGCCTCGCCGACTCGCGCTCCTCAGCGGCTGGCGCACTCCTTGGCAGGTCGTGTGGCCCGACGGCTTGGGATCCCCGGCGAAGCACGCGCGACCCGGCAGCTCGGGCTTCTCGGTGACTAGAGCCCCAGTGAGGTTCCTTCCTAGCACGCATGACCTTGCCGGCAACTCCTTCGTGCTCGCGCCAACCTCGATGGCCATGCCCATGCCTAGGGCCTTGGTCTTGTGCGTGCCAGTCTTCTCCGTGTGCATTCCACTGGTGAAGTCGCACGCCAAGGTCCGCACTCGGCTTTGCCGGCCCCGCGGACGGCCCACCGCCAGTATTGGATGGCCGCGGACGAAGGCTCGATGCGGTCGGCTCGTGACGAACCAAGAAATCTTGACATATAACCCGTTATTCGTGTGCCACTCACAATATGACCCACAATTTGTTTGCCTTTTGAAATATGACTCAGGTTTGTTTTGAAATTTGAACTTTTCAAGATTTTTCTTTTTCTATAATTCCAGCCATATATTACACTATTTTAGGCACGATGCAAAAAGACCAGAGTGCCCATCCCTCCTTCTACTGCATCCACTGGTTTCTTCTTCCGTAATCCTCCGTACGTGACTCACTCGCCCGCCCTATTGCGTCGCTCGACGCCGCGCCTTGGATCCCACCGTCGACCAGGTCCGGCCGTTGGCCACCGACCAGATTAGGCCGTCGGCCAGCTCCCTCCCCTCGAGGCGCCTCCTCCTCCCACCTCCCTACGCCTCGCCCTCTCGGCCCCAGCCACGCCGGGAGCAGGCCCAGCGGCAGCGCTATCCACGCCAGTGCCAGGTGCCGTATGCGCTCCTCAGGGTAGCGCTCGCCCGAGGGGCTAGGAACCCGACCGCTCCTGGCGATCACTCATCTTGCAGCCCCGCCGCCCTGCGTGTCTCTCTGGTTCCATGTTCAAAGGACCAGTGCAGCAGCACCTAGACAAGCAATCAGGAGCTCGTGCTCCTCCCATGGCTCTGATTGGATCGAGCTTTTTTCCTCATCAGTGCTGAAAGTGCCGTAGCTCGCTCTTGTCTTGTGCTTGATTTTGATTGGTCAAGTTTGCTGATTTCTCTGAGCACCCGTTGTTAAGATATGTACCCAGATATGTATACCCAGGTATGTAGCTTGGTTGTTCATGTGACTGACCATGTACAATGTATCTTGATCTATCCCTAGATTGTAGCATATTAGTTAGACTAGAGGATAGATATTCTTGTTGTACTCATCTGTTGTACACGCCACCAGTTGAGGGTTATTCTCAACCTATATACCAAGCAACCGAGCAACCCAGGAGGGTATCTTGTTCCCCTTAGTTTTACATAGTATCGAGAGCCTACAAGTCCACATGGAATAAGATCCAATGTTGACTTCCGCTGTGTAAGGTCCTATTGGCTAGAGGGGGATGAATAGCCTATAAAAATTTCTTACAAAATCACTAAAACAACCGGTTAATACTTAAGGTGGTGAAACTCTTTCTAACACTAGCACAACTAAGCTATGTAAGCCACCTACACAATTTTAATGATAGGCTATGATCTCTAAACACACCAACAAGCCTAGGTTGCTAACTTACTCCTAATGGATAAGATAACTACAACTAGACAGCTAAGCTAGCAACTAACACTACACAAGATATCTCTATGATGTAAGTGAAAGAGAGGGGATTGAATTGTTATGCCATCGATGTAGAGGTGATGAATCAATCAATAACAATCACAAGCACAAGAATGAATCCTCAGAAATCAAGATGACACAATGATTTTTTTACCAAGGTTCACTTGCTTCTTGGCAAGTTAGTCCTTGTTGTGGTGATGCACCCACTTAGAGATGTGCTGGCTAAATGGCGTCGCCTAGCCAACCCCACAGCCTCGGTTGCGGCACGATCAACACAAGATGGGGATCCTCCAAGCCACGAGCATTCCACTAGAGTAGCCAATTCACGACTCCCGCAGGGAAGGCTCAAGAACCCCTCACAAATCACCGGTGTGGCCTCGAACAATCACCAATTCGAGCTCAACCACCTCTGCTGCACCAAGCCATCTAGGGAGACAGGAATCACCCGAGAATAACAACCGCAACAATCACAAAAAACAAGTGCCTCTAGATGCAAACACTAAGCAAATGCACTTGAATCCCACTCTCTCTCTTTTGAATCAAGCAACAAAGCAAGGAGAGGAGTGGAGGGAATCTCTTCAGCTCAAAGTATACTCTAGGATGTTAGAATGGGCAAGAGAGAGCTCCCATGGCTGACCATGGGCATATTTATAGCCTACCATTCGAAACTAGCCGTTATGACTCGGGCCAGCTAAAAATGATACCGCCAGATGCGTCCTACGCTAGGCGCCGGATGTGTCCAACACGTTGAACCACTGCATGGAAAAGCAACCGATTCAAATGAGCATCGCCAGATGCATCTGTAGAGGATCGTCGGACGCGTAGAAACTCTATGGCTTGAAAATCCGATAGTTGGGATGGCCAGACGCGCCCGTCGGACAGTGTCGGACGCGTAACGCTCTCCGAACACAATTCAGAGAACCTAATTTCAAAGCCCGGTGTCGAACTCTGGTTTTGTGAGCGTCTGACGCTCAACTTCGGACGCGTCCGTCGCTTTCGAGGGCAGTAGACCAGCTCGCGGTAAAACAGGCATATCTCTTAGCTCCGAACTCCGTTTTTAATGTTCTTGGACTCGTTGGAAAGATTACTCTAAGGAATACACAACCCACATATCCTCTCTATCCAGATCACAAAGGATCAAAGTATTTTTCCACTCCAAGGGCCATCCTAGTGCCCGGAGAACACCAAAACATCTCCAACTCCCTCTCTTTTGCAAATGTGTCAACACCAAGTGTACATTATCATGTACATGTGTGTTAGCATTTTCTCAATCATTTTTCAAAGAAATTATGTTAGTGCTCTAGATCCTAATGCATATGCTCAATGAATAGACCTAGGAGGCACTTGCGCAATGTGATTACCATGACTTCCCCTCTTGATAATATGACTATCTATCCTGAATGTGATCACGCTCGCTAAGTGTCTCGATCACCAAAATGGAAAGCCCTATCAAAATATACCTTCTCCTTGATCTTCATGGGCTCTTCTTGATTTTCTGGAGCACGATCATGTCATCATGTTCACCATGTTCATCACCATGATCTTGTGGACATCTCCATTCCACCTAGCTCCATCATCATGTGTTGCTAATATATTCTACATACACTTAGTGAAATCATTAGCAATATGGTGTGTCATCAATTACCCAAAACCAAACAAGAGCTTTCACACCACCACTACCACCTCCTTCTCCTTCGGCTTCCTTCCGCCAGTGATGAAGAAGTTGACCCGGGGCTAGTAGAACAAGTGGCTTGCCTAGGTCACCGCCACCCTCCAAGGCGTGCAGCTATGGAGCTTCACCAAGCCCACTGCTAAGCCTCCTCCGGAGTTTCTGGCGGTTGATGCACCTGACGTCAATGGCAAGAAGGCAGATCCGGGGATCAATCTGGAACACGAGAAGTGGTTCACTAAGGATGTTTTCTCTCAGTTCGCGTCGTCCACCATGGCGGCTAATCTATGGGAGAAGATTCAAACGCTTGAAGCTTCATAATCCCGTGCCCGCATCATGGCCGCGCAGATGGCACTTGCCATGGCGACCAAGGTGTCGTCCATTGTGGCAGAATTTTTCACTAGATAAAGGGTCTGGCCGATAAGATGGCATCAGCAGGAAAGAAGATGGAGGATGATGAACTCATCGCCTACATCCTGATGGGCCTCAGGGAGGAATTTGACTTGGTCGCATTTGCTGTCTCCAACCTCGTCGAGTCGATCTCCATCCAGGAACTGCAGGCTCTGCTCGTTAGTCACGAGCAGTGTCGTGACCCGAGATGGTGGCTCTCACTAATCGGCCAACGTCGCCCACAAGGACAGTCACAGCGAAACTGGTGGCAATTCCCATGGCAAAGGCGGGGGTTGCAATAGTGGAGGCCGTGGAGGCGGTGGACATGTTAGTGGTAGTGCTGGCGGCCACAACAAGAACCCTTTTTGAGGAGGGTGTATTCTACCAAGTCTATGGCAAGGAGGGCCACTCCGCCATACACTGCATCAAGCGCTTCAACCGAGACTTCACCCCGCCTCCCAAGAAGACTACTGCATCGGCCTCCAACTCCTACGGCGTGGACACCAGTTGGTACGTCAACTCCAAAGTCACTAATCACATCACAAGTGATCTGGAGCGCCTGACCTTTCGCGATCGGTATAATGGCGGTGAGCAGATCCATGCTGCCAATGGGACAGGTATGTAGATTAAAGACATTGGTCATACGGTATTGCATTCCCCTAGTAGCGAGATTCATCTTAAAAATGTTCTTCGTGTCCCCCAAACTCATAAAAACCTTGTCTTTGTTAATCGTCTTACCAAAGATAATAATGTTCTCCGTGGGCTCTCCTCGAAACCTCGAAGCTCGATCATGACACCCATATACACCATGTCCTTCACCATGACCTTGTGGTTATCTCCATGCCGCCATGCTCCTTCATCACGTGTTGCTAATTTATTCTACATACACATAGTGAAATCATACCAACTTGGTGTGTCATAAATTAGCCAAAACCAAATAAGAGCTTTCATCATCGCCTGCCCACAGCGCGAGGGGATCTCCTTAGATCCTCATCCTTTTGTAGTAGATGCTCTCGAGTTGATTCTGTGCATCTTAAAGATAACTATTTGGTTAGGCACGCTCGGTGTGGATCATGATTAGCTATGCAACATAGCGGTGAGGCATCCTGGGACACGGGCATATTTCCCTGCCAGCCATATGCCATCCCACGTTAGTTTATACATTCCATTGCCATGTGTCAACTCGTACTGAGGGGCCCGTCATCGGGTACGTTGGGTGAAGCGGACTTGACGCCGGGTACTGTCCTCACGTTGGGCGAGGTGGACTTGATGCTAGGCGGGGGGTCATGTTAGTCGAGGCAAGCTCTGGTCGCATGGAGCTTGTTTATGGGCCATAAGATATTAGGCCCTGGCCTCGTTCTGGAGGCCATATTTCTTGGGAAGATTTAACTTGCCTGAGAGTGGGCCTCTGGCCTTGACACAGCTCTCTTTTTTCACTTGTGAAGAGGGGATCCCTGATTCTGATCTCCAACACGTTGTAAGGTCCTAGATGGCTAGAGGGGGTGAATAGCCTATAAAAATTTCTACAAGGCACTAGGCAAACTTGATTAGTAAAACAAATGGCGTAATCACGGGTTTTGCCTAGCCTAGATGGTGAGAAAGGCTCCTATTGACAATTCTAAATATGCTATGATCTCTATGTCACACAAAGGATATGTCTCTACTTTCTACACTATTGAGCTAGCAAGAAAGCTAATTCTACATGAGCTACACAATATATATTAGAAAGTAAATACAAGAGATAGGATGGTGATTGTTATACTTATGGTGTAGAGAAGATTTTGTCAATCACCAAGATGATAACCAATCAATCACAAGAGGCAACAATCACAATATGTAGAGCCAATCACCGAGATACAAGATGACACAATTGTTTTTGTTCCCCCGGTTTCACTTGTTCATCGACAAGCTACGTCACCGGTTGCGTCAACCAACACCTAGATGGTTCCTCGATGTGACCCTCAAGTCACTTGCCCCGCAAGGCACTCCCCCGCAAGGGAAGCACAGGACACCACTCTCAAGTGAGGTACTCTATGACACGAACAATGTATTAGAGATGCTTTTAGCGCTCCGCCAAGGACAAGCATAAGAACCTCTTACAAAAATCAACCGGAGGTGGGCAAGAACAATCACCAACTCTTCCCAACACCTCAAACAAACCTCCAAGCCAGTTAGGAGTGGTACTCTCTAAGAGTAATAAGAAATCCACTGGCCAAATGACCCGCAAGTGCCACTAGATGTATAACCACATGCAAATGCACTTCAAATCATGCAATCTCACTCAAGATTAGTAATCAAGCAAGAGAGATGAGTAGGAGGGAGTTTCTTTAGCTCAAAGGATGCTCAAGAGAGTTAGAATCAGCATGAGACCCCATCAAGGGCCGGCCAAAAACCTCTCATAGCCATCCAACATGAAACTAGCCGTTACTCCCACACACAACATTCATCGGGGTTGTCAGACGCGTCTGATGCCCACAAACATTTCCCGCACGAAACAACAGTTCAAAACTAGCCCTTGACACACCTCCGGACGCTGAGCCCAGCGTCTGACGCTCACCATCGGACACAGCTCCAGGGCGTCCGACGCTCGGCCTAGAAACCACGATCGCCACTGAGTAGCATCCGACGCCCGGACGATTCCAGTGTCCGACGCCTGGACGATTCCAGTGTCCGACGCCCGGACGATTCCAGTGTCCGACGCACGCCAGCACTAGCACCATCATGACCAGCCATCCTTGGATGCTGACACCAGTGTCCATTGCCCAGCGATAGCCACGTCCGACGCTCACTTAGATCAACACAGTCAGACACTCAATGCGTCAGACGCTGCCCCGACGTCCAACGGTTAGGCTTCCAGCGTTTGACACTTGTAATACCTCGATTTCAAGCTGCCGTCAAATGCTATTTTCTCCACTATGCTAACCAACAAGTCTACAACCTTGTAACAAAGAGTTTGCATGATTTCAACAATAATTTGCATCCAGCGCAATAGAAAATAGTGCATCAACATGAATGATAGACCCGACAGGAGGATGAGTGGTACCCAAACCCAACTCAACCCTGCAAACTCCACCACCTTTGCAAAATATGCCAACATCACCCAGTGTACATCTCATGTGCAGTGTGTTAGCACTTTCACTATCATTTTCAAATGATTTTCATTTGCACACTAGATCCTAATGCATCAATGTTGGCGGTCCTTAGCATCTAATTCACAATATCATTTTAATACTAAAACAATAGAAGGTAGGGCCCTTATCTAATCTTTCCATGAGTTTTGTTGTGTATGTGACATGCAGGTCTGACACGTGGAAATGCACAAAATTCACAAGAAAGCGCACTTCAAGAAAACGTATTCACAAAAGGTGCAAACCAAGGAAAAATAGGAAAGCCCACCTCCACACCAAACTGGAACCATCTATAACCACGGGGGAGGTCAAGGCCCAGGGAGCAACCGACCACTCGAAGGTGATGGCCAGCGAGCCTAGCCAGGGGACCAGCCGCCCCCCTGGTGGGGCCTCCCAGGCCCAGCCTTCTCAGACGGTTCATAGGTCGGTCACTCCAAGGCAGTTTCACCTCCTTCCAATTGAGGAGACACCCGAACCGTCCTACTTGAGCTATAAAAGAAGGGTTCACCATTCAACACACACAACAACATATGGAGCACTACACCTCACATTTCATACTTGTTCTCTTTAGTTTAGTACTAGTATTTGAGCAAGGCAAAGCTATCAAGGAGAGCTTGTCTCCTTGGAGGAATCAAGAACATCTTGGTATGAATACGAATCAGTTCTCGTCTAAGAGCAAGTTCTTATCTTGTTTATATAGCTATGCATATGAATTAGAGTATAGTTGTGCTCATATTATGTTCATAACATACAAACTAGTCTATAGTCAATGTGTTATGTTCTTGATATGTTCATCTAAGTTCTTCATCGTTCATCGAATTAGTATGAATAGAGGAAGAACTAATGATGGAATAATGGTTCGTTGTGCAGTCATGGTTGCTCCTAGCCGAGCCTGTCAATCCAAAGGGTTGGGGTCCCGGGGGTTAGGAGTTGTTTCCAATTACACGAGCGTGGTGCTCGGGTATGCGGAGATCAGCGGATATGTCGGTGCCCCACGGGTAGAGGGGTAGGTGGGCAGGTGGTGATAGCCCTGTCCATCCCTAGCATTCCCCCATGTTCAGGTATTGAGTAGGAGTTCATAAAGTCTCTATCGGCTGGCAGACCAGCCGCGAGGATCTGCCTATCATCCCAGGCTTAGTCCTAACTCTAGTCATATTAGTTAGATGTTAATTGATATTCTTTGCATAGTTGTATATGACCAATGCCTCCTCACGTAGTTATTCTCTTTATTTATCTTTTATCCTTGAGGTTGCTCTGATGTGTGTGTCCACTATCTTGAGAACCTGATTTAACCCTGTTTATGCTATATCTACCTATGCATTCAATAAGTAATCACGTTTATCCCAATGCTAGATGCATTGATCATGCCCTCCTACAGGAAATTATAAATACGACACCCTTAAATACTCATGGGTTGAAATGTTACAATGATAGTTCTGTGTGCTTGTAGATTTATTCTTATTTCATACTGAGCTATTGATTGGCGTAACTAAGTACTGTTATTTAAGGATTGTAATTCTTGTTGCACCCTACGGCGCCATGCAACATTTTTGCATATCGTAACTAATGGTTGTTAGGAAGGCTAATCAGGCACTTCTAACTGTTATTACCAGACTGCATTACCTAGGCCAGCGCCATTAAGGGCCAAGGGTTACCATTCTGAAGCAATGGTGGTTAGGAATGTCAACACACGTTTCGAGTATTATTATTAAGGGTGGACTTATAGTCTATCTTTAGTAGTAATGCTAAGAAACGCCAACAAGCATTTCTGGCGCTGTTGCCAGGGAGGGCAAAAGAAAAATGCAAACATCTAGCATTGGCATAAACATTGATTACAAAATAAGCATTGGTAGCCATAGTTTAAACAGGCCAACTTTGTTGTTTTCTTCCTTTTTTATTGGAATGAAAACAGGATAGTGTATGAGTGGTTTCAACTTGCTGGAAAACTTCATCAACAATCCGGAAGCACTCCTAAGGAAGAAAAGGGCTCGTACCATTTCTTCTTCTGCTACTCCACCGGCAGACGAACCGATCACTTCCACACCATCCGCTACTACCACCTTGGCCAAGTCACTCCGCGAGTACTCCAGCCCGGTCGTTGCCAACGTGCCCGTTAGACCAGCAGTCAATGTCAGGAATAGAAACTTTGAGCTTTGCATTGGCCTACTCATGATGGTGCAGGCGAACCAGTTTTGCAGTTTGCCAAGTGAGGACGCAAACGCGCACCTGCAAAACTTCCTTGAGCTATGCAAAACAATCATCATCAAAGATGTCGCACAAGATAGCATCAGGCTCCGCTTGTTTGCCTTCTCCCACTCGGGGAAGGCGAAGCAATGGTTCTACCAGAGCAAGGAAGTAGTCAACACGTGGGACAAATGTTCTGTGGTGTTCCTCATGAAGTTCTTCCCCATGAGTAAAACAAATACTCTGCGGGAGAAGATATCAAACTTCCAGCAAACTTCACTCTAGTCCATTCTTGAGGCTTGGGAAAGGTTCTAGGAGTACATCCGGGCCTGTCCCCATCACGGGATGGAAGATTGGCTCATGCTTTAGAATTTCTATGAGGGCTCACGGCCATGTCCAAAGGGCACGTAGATGCCGCTGCTGGAGGCGCGTTCCTCTCCCTCACCATTGAAAATGCCACGGCACTGATTGAGAAGATGGTGGCCAACCAGAGTTGGGGAGAAGGACGTAAAACACAAAAAGGCATGCACACCGTGAAGGAGATGGATCTGCTTGCCACAAAAATAGACTTATTAATGAAGAAGCTTGAAGGACATGCCATTGATCCTACCACCGGCACCGTCCAAGCCATAGACTCACACATGACGTGTGAGGTCTGTGGAGATGTTGGCCATTCGGGGAATAGTTGTCCTAAAACCCAGGAGGAAGCATCCTACATCAACAACGGGTTTCGCCAATATCAGCAACCAGGTAATGGGTGGAACAATCAGAATCGCCCCCAAGGTAATTCTTCCAATTTTAATTCGAATTTCAATTCCTCCCAACCTTCGTTGAAAGATCTTGTCTTAGGACAGGCTAAGATAAATGAAAATCATACGAAAAAGCCTTCTTTCAATGATAATAAAATGTTTGAAAACATAAATGCTAAGCTTGATAGCCTGTCCTTATTTGTTAAAGATCAAGTAAGTTTTAATAAAAGAATAGAAACTCAGATCGCCCAGCTTGCCTCTACTGCTAAGTCTGCCGTGCAACCTGATAATTCTATTGAAAATGTTAATTCGGTGACCACCATAGGGGGTAATGCCACTCGTGATCCACCACACCCTAACCATAAAATAGGTAAGGCACCAAGACAGTAGGAGGAAATGCCGGTTGCGTCGGTAGGACCACAAGAAGAATCTATAGAAGATGAGCTAACACCGAAAAACTATGTGGACACCACGATGCTACCTTTCCCCACAAGGATAAGAAGGAAGAAGAAGGCCGGAGATGAGCAGTTCTTCCAATTCATGGAAATGGTCGAGAAGACACACGATAGCGTCTCGCTGATGGATGTCTTACACATATCGTCCTATGCCAAGTTCATCAAGGACATCATCAACAACAAGCGGCCATTGCTGTCCATAGAAGTTGTCATGCTGACAGAAGAGTGTAGCGCAACTATACTCAACCATCTGTCCGAGAAGAACCAAGACCCTGGGTACCCCACAATAACATGCTCCATTGGCACCCAACAATTCAACCATGCCTTATGTGATCTTGCAGCAAGCGTAAGTGTGATGCCAAAATCAGTCTTTGATAGACTAAATTTCACTAACTTGGAGCCCACCAACATGACACTTCAGTTGGCTGACTCCTCAATTCGGTACCCAGCAGGGATTGCACAGGATATCCCTATCAAGATCATAGGGTATTATTTTGTGGTGCTCAACATGGATCTCACCAAAGAAACACCACTTATCCTGGGGAGACCATTCTTGAGCACAGCAGGAGCACAGATTGATGTTGGAGCTGGAGAAATCCGCTTCAATAGCAATGGACAATAAGAAAAGTTCGAATTCAGGCCTCACCGTCAGGAAAAATGCAACATAATACGCATCTGATATGGGTTGAACCCCCAAGGCATCAAAGAGGTAGAGATTCAGCCTTAATTTTTGAAAAATATATCAAAAATCTCAAAAGAATCAAAGAAAAAGTCAGAGCCAAAAGAAAAGGAAGCTCCCAAAAGAAATACAAATCGGGAGCAAAACAAAATGGCTCCTAAAAAGAAAATACAAGAAAAGAGGAAAGAAATCCCCAAGCCTTCACAAAAGAAGACGGTGTGGAAACCCAAAGAAAAGGTCGGACATACTACCACACCGCCCAAGATCACCCAAAAAGTATGGAGGCCCAAGCAGGTACAGCCGTCCACTTCTCCCAAGACGGAGGTACCATCATCAAGCAATCAATGAAGGGAGAAAAGTCCTGCTCAACGGACTTAAAAAGGTGAGCCCTTGCCGAAGGTAAATCGATAGTTATCCTTAGTTAGTTCTTGTTTTAAATATTTTTAGCAGTTTCTTTATCTTCAATAAATGCCTAAATAATTTCTTTATCCCCAAATAAATCTAGTTTTCATCCATCACATGATTCTTGCTGTTCACAATAATCTTACCTTAGTCTTTTGCTCTGGCACAAAGTTTTGAGATATGATGAGTGTACCATCATTCTCACATAATAAGTTTTAAATGCAAGCGTGGTGCTTGGGTTATTAGCTTACCTAGGTTGATAAACCTTTGAAACAAAGTGCTAGCATAGATTAGGAATATTCTTATGGACTAACTTCTGCAGAATAAATTACACCATGAGAAGAAGGAAAGTCCTTAAAAATGATGATGATGGAAATAAGGTAACTTTCTATACTCCTCAAAAAATGGTACTTATATTTATATGTAATTATATAAATAAATTTATGCTTATATGGTGCTAGTGTTGCATTTGTGATATGTCTAAAATGCCCCTATGATCTTCTTTTTCATGCACATGAATCTTTGTGATCATAGGAATATTTTCTCATAAATGCATGATAGTGCGATCTTGAACATATTTTCATGAATATCATTCATATCCCACACTCTATAACACGCACTATCGCTCTGATTCACCGTGCATCAAACTTGATTGCAACCGGGATAGGGATCTACACAATCAGACAAGCACCTGGCCGAAAACTGGAGGCTGGCAGCTGTACCCTAGGGACCGACTGCCCCTGGGGGGTCGTCCCCTAGCTACATCGAATCATGCCAATATTTTTTGTGCCTCCCTCTAATCCCTCCAGCATCACGTCTTTGGTTACGATCAGGTTGTTTCCTTACCAGAGACCACGGTAGCACCTATAAAAGCCCCATATAGGCCTCTCCTCTCTTCACACCAACCATTTCTCTTCTCCCTCTTGCAAAGCTTGCTAAGCTCTCCCATCTCCAAGTGCTAACCATGTCTAGCTACACCCTCTCACTGATCAACGCTCCAAAGGCCATAGCAAACTTAGACATAGCACCCTACTAAGAGAGTTCCTTAGTGAGGGAAGAAGCTCATGTTGTGAAGGAGAAGCCTCTAGCGATCTTGCCAGCACGCTCCCATGAGCCTGTGCTCTAGGTCTCAAGAGGAAGGCCCCTAGTGGTAGTGGGCCTAGCAAACATGCTGGTGACAAGTTGGCTAGCAAGACCGCAACCTCAGCCAAGGAGGCAGAGTCCTCTCGCACCCTTCCTAGGATCAGGAGGCATTTACCGCAGCCAACCATCAAACGTCGTGCAGGCTAGTACAAAAGCAGTGACGACGAGGACGACTCTAGAATCCTCGCTGACCTCAAAGCTGAGCAGCCTAGCTTACGTGCTGTACTAAGGGTTTTAGAAGATGACCTAGAAGCCAAGAACACAAAGATTAGGGATCTTAGTGACGATGTCAATAAGTTTTGCTTCAAGTTTAACCTTAGACTCAGGAAGGTCGCTGAAGCCCTAGGTGTTGGGCATCTCCTTGAAGATCTCTAGAATGCGCCTGCTGCTCGAATCACTAGGCACACTCTTTTATTTTCCAATCATTTACCTTACAATGTAATGTGTCTATTTAAAGTTATCAATGAATAAAGTTTTATCTTTATATATGTTGTGCACTTGTTTTCTCCACATATATATTTGTGACTAACCAAGACAGGGAAGAAAACAAGTATGGGGGAGGATTCTCCAATTCGACTGCACAACAAAATCAAACTTTGGTTTGTGAAACTTTTCCCCCTCTCACACTAAAAAGTTTTTAAGAAAAAGTTTAAAATGATGTTTCCTTCATACTCCATCAAACATGTCTTCCTATGTTCAAAATATTTGCATACTTTTTATTCCTTGCTAATACTTCTACAGATTTATGAACACTATTTAGGGACCCCATTTTATCTAAGTAATTGACGACGTTCTTGCAAAGTACTTGGGATTTATTTTACAAAAACAAAAATCAATAGCATGTTCCTTGAATGATTAGCAAATACCTACCAAGGACAAATATGATTCTGTATGCCTAAACCTTCCACATATGCTGCTTACTTTGTGTTGAGTTTGGTCAAATTTTGTGACCGCTGTTGAGAGATGTTTCATGCTCCCAAGATCATAATTCACTTGCACCCACCAAATAAAGCCAATTCTCACCCTGAGAAATGCGCAAAACATGCACTTCATCCACCCACCAAAAATATGCAAACTCTTACACTAAGAGTTGCGTAGCTTTCTCCACCAAATAAAAGTGCCGGTTCTCATCCTAAGAAGTTTTACTGCATCCATTTACCATCATAATATCTTCTTCAAAGTTTTTCATATGCCAATAAAAGATATGGGGCTATGCTAAAAAAGAGAGAAAAGAAAGATCATGCCAAGGGGCATAAGAAAATAAACGAGAAAGAAAAATTCAAATACCCGTTCAAAATAATGATGATGAAGATCTTATAGCCCATATCTTCTTAAAGTTTTATCCAAGGAGAATCATGATGCATGGATTATCAAAAATATTTAATATTAGATTTCCACCTTCATATTCTTCCACACACATGCACATTCTGATCTAGGGGTATGGCACACTCCCTCCGGTATGGTCTGGGATTTGACTTGATAACATATGGAAGGTAAGTATGCCTCATCATTCTCATTCCTACCTAAAACTGTAGATAAGCCATTTTAGAGGTAGAATGATCATGGAAGGCATCACCTTCTTGCGACTTGAGAGAATTGTTCAAGGAACATAAGCTATCTTTACATTTTCAAAACCATGCAAAAACCTAAGTTTCTACATAGGGATAGGGTAAGAAGATTTGAATCCAAGCTATTCCATTTTTCAATTACCCAAGGTGACTTGGTAGACACTTTGAAGTTCATAAACCTAGGTGAAGCTTGGAATAATCTGTATGTAGATCATTTTGAATAAGAAAGATGAACCAATTTGGTCCTTCGCACTTTACTCGAGGACGAGCAAAGGACCAAGTGTGGGGGAGTTGTTGGCGGTCCTTAGCATCTAATTCACAACATTATTTTAATACTAAAACAAATAGAAGGTAGGGCCTATTTCTAATCTTTTCATGAGTTTTGTTGTGTATGTGACATGCAGGTCTGACACGTGGAAATGCACAAAATTCACAAGAAAGCGCACTTCAAGAAAACGTATTTAGAAAAGGCGCAAACCAAGGAAAAATAAGAAAGCCCACCTCAACACCGAACTAGACCCATCCGTAACCATGGGGGAGGAACAGGCCCAGGGAGCAACCGACCACCCGAAGGCGGTGGCCAGCGGGCCTAGCCAGGGGACCGGCCACCCCCAGGACCGGCTGCCCCCTGGTGGGGCCTCTGTTGGCATTTCTTAATGTCATCGCTAGGATTGCAAAGTCCTTGGCAACAACACCTAGAAACACCAAAAGGTATTTTATAGCATTTACACAACAAATCCGCAAGCGCACGGAAATACCATTGTAGCATTTCACTCGGAAGTATTCAGGGTATCGTTATCTATATTTTTCCAAAGGAAGGCATGGTATAAAAGAGTATAATAGGGACATGGACAAGATAACATGATAGCATAATAGACCAAAGTTCATAACAGGGGTAAAGTAAGATAAATATTTAGATAACTGACACACACACACTCGAGCCAAACTCAATGATAAATACAAGAAAGAATAAAGAGTAACCTAAACTAGAGCAGGCATTCCTAGATAGCTATGTTAAGATTGCAGATCATACAAATGCATGCTTGTTATATAGGGTCAGAGATTCTAAGGTAAGATAGTCTAGTTGTTGTTGATCTACTTCGGGCACCGGCTTATACTTGGTCTGCCAAGTACCTCTGGCTTACGGCTCTACACCAAACACGGACATAGGAGATTACAAGGGACGGACAGGGCTGTCACCACCTGCCGCCTACCACCTTAGCCGTACGTGAATGAGGCAAACGACAGTAGACATTGGCCTAGACACCACGTCTATGCCAACCTATCAAGGAGAGCTTGTCTCCTTGGAGGAATCAAGAACACCTTGGTAAGAATATGAATCAGTTCTCCTCTAAGAGTAAGTTCTTATCTTATTTATATAGCTATGCATATAAATTAGAGTATAGTTGTGCTCATATTATGTTCATAACATATAAACTAGTCTATAGTCAATGTGTTATGTTCTTGATATGTTCATCAAAGTTCTTCATCGTTCATCGAATTAGTATGAATAGAGGAAGAACTAATGATGGGATAATGGTTCGTTGTGCCGTCATGGTTGCTCCTAGCCAAGCCTGTCAATCCGAAGGGTTGGGGTCCCGGGGGTTAGGAGTTGTTTCCAATTACACGAGCGTGGTGCTCGGGTATACGGAGATCAGCGGATATGTCGGTGCCCCATGGGCAGAGGGGTAGGTTGGCAGGTGGTGACAACCCTGTCCATCCCTAGCAGTCCCCCACATTCGGGTATTGAGTGGGAGTCCGTAAAGTCTCTATCGGCTGGCAGACCAGCTGCGGGGATCTCCCTATCATCCCAGACTTAGTCCTAACTCTAGTCATATTAGTTAGATGTTAATTGCTATTCTTTGCATAGTTGTATACGACCAATGCCTGCTCATGTAGTTATTCGTTTATTTTTTATTTATCTTTATCCTTAAGGTTACTCCGATGTGTGTGTCCACTATCTTGAGAACCTGATTTACCCCTGTTTATGCTATGTCTACCTATGCATTCAATAAGTAATCACATTTATCCCAAAGCGCTAGATGCATTCATCATGCCCTCCTACAGGAAATTATAAATACGACACCCTTGAATACTCACGGGTTAAAATGCTACAATGATAGTTCTGTGTGCTTGTAGATTTATTCTTATTTCATACTGAGCTATCGATTAGCGTACCTAAGTAACGCTACTTAAGGATTATAATTCTTGTTACACCCCACGGTGCCGTGCCACAATTTTCCATATCGTAAGTAATGATGGTTAGGAAGGCCAATCAGCACTTCTAACTGTTATTACAAGACTGCATTATCTAGACCGGCGCCATTAAGCGCCAAGGGTTACCTTTCTGAAGTAATGGTGGTTAGGAATGTCAACACACGTTTCGAGTATTATTATTAAGGATGGACTTATAGTCTATCTTTAGTAGTAATGCTAAGAAACGCCAACAATCAACATGAATCATAGACCTAGTGGCACTCATGAATCGAATTACTAAAGACTTCCCCTCTTCATAGTTTGGTTATCAATCCTAAACCACTCACACCCTCTATGGTGTCTTGAGTGCAAAACAAAATGGCCCTATAGGATATACCTTTGCCTTGAGCTCATTTTTCTTTTTCATCAACCACCAAGTCTCTGAATCACATGATTCACTCCATGGCAACATGTAACCCTCTTGGTCCATCGATCTGTAATCTTACTTGCTCTTCACCGTTGAGTCGGTCCATCAACGCCAAGTCTTGCTCAAGCTTCACAGTCACACGGTCCTTCACTTCAGAGCCTTAACTTGCTCTTCACACTTCCAATTGGTCCATCGAGCCAAGCCATGTCTCGATCTTCGTCATCTTGGATACATGACTTTATGTCATGACTCATTCACAATGAGCTGCACACTTGGCATGGATGACCTTATCTAAATCAACCACTTAGATCAAATGTTAGTCCTTAGATTTCATCAATTATCCAAAACCAAACTAGAAACTTTGACACGTCCCTACTTTCATCTTTTTAGGGTAGAGAAAATAGACTCTAAAATAGGATCTAAGATTCTATAATATTCTAGAACATTCCAAGGTTTAGATATAAGACTATTTTAAATTCATGAGGCGAGAGATAAAAATAAATCTATACATGTGGCCAATGCGCACGCAAGATTATTCCAGATGTGGCCATTTTTTAGAATTACACAGTACAACGCAGATGCTCAGAATACAACACTCATGCCTATGAACACACGTACACAAACCCTACTCCTATGAGCACTTCCAAAGGACTGAGCCGGTAGATCTATGGATTCCCGAAAATCACTACTACGTCTTGTTGTCGACGGGAATATCGCTTACCACTTAACGCATAACGCCGATAAATCTTAGAAAAATCCCAGAAAAAAGGTGCGAACACCAGAACTGAACCCTGGTGGTGAGCCGATAGATCTGTATCTCGAAGTTACACTGACACCTCATTATCGATAGGAACGTCGCTTACCACTTAACACATAATGTCAATAAATCCTAGAAAAATCACAGGAAAAGGTGGAACACCAGGATTTAAACCCTAGTGCGAACACTAGGATTTGAATCTTGATAGGTAGCGTCCCACTGGACAACCCTACCAAACGATCTACGATCAGTTCGCCACATGTGGCCATAGTAACTTAATGGATTTATGCACAAACTATGATTATTAGAACGGTTTTAATTCCATTTAACTAGTAAACATGCACGTGTGTCGCACGTGTTTACAGTGACACTTTTTCTTATGTAAATGTATGGTGAAAGTTGCTCCTATAAAGCCACATACCAAGCATTATATAAACAAAAAGTTTTATAGAGGACTAACAAACTTATTATAAGGGGCCTAATTCCCGATGACATGTGACAGCAAGAGCGAGGGCGGAGGGGAGCGGCGGTGCGGTGGCAGGACAGTGGCGCATGGCGGTGGCGGCGCGTAGAGAGAGAACCAAGAGCCAAGAGCTAGGGTTAGGATTACTCCTAATTCTCTTCTTGATAGCAATGAGTACATATGGGCCTTTATTTATAGTCCTGGCACGACTTAGCCCCTAAGCAAGATCCTGCAGATCCTCTGTTTTTTATTTTATTTATTTTTATTTTTTTAATTTATCTAGATGACGTGGCATCCTCCATAGATGGCGGCTGCGCCCCGTCGCCTCCTGGCGCATGCGCGCGGTGCCCTCGGCCCGCGAGATGCGGCTGTTGCAGTGCTCCTCCTCTTCTGGGTCTAAGTTGGCCCAATTTCTTCTTAGATTTGCTAGGCCGGCGTTGCACTTGTTACACATATGTTTTAGAGTAAATTTTACACCGTATAAAGGCTAAATATGTAATGCAAACCATATCTTCGATGTAATCGGTGATGTACGGAATATTTTGTCCCAAAAAATATTATACTCATGGCGTTACTATTTACAAACCCATGGTGACAATTTTTTACAACCTAAACTCAACCCGTATGACAATTTGCTTTTGTTCATTCCATATACCAATATCCAAGCTTTGGTAAGAAAAAACATTGTGCGGGTTGGATATGCCTTCCGTCCCTCTGTTTGCATGCAGAAATCATATAGGAATTGTAGGGACAGGGTTAAGGCGCGACCTGTCGCGCGATTGCAAAGCGCGTGACCCCCTAGCCACACCCGCACGCGGGAAATCTGCGTCGTGACCCAATCCACGATTCGCACCCCCGGCTCCTTTCCATATTCAGCAGCGCCCAATCTCCATCTGCTGTCGGCGGCCGCCACATCTAAAACTGACAATACAAATTACGAACTGAAATTGCTAACTAAAAAAGGAAACTGAAATTACATACTAAAAATAAAAATTGAAATTACAAACTGAACTAGCTGGTTGCCTTGCTAAATGAAAATAGAAACTGAAATTGATAACTGAAATTACAAATTGAACTAGCTGGTTGCCTTGCTAGTGGCGACGAAGGAGGCGGCGAGGCGTGGTATGTCCGGCGGGACTGTCATCGAAGCAGGAGCGAGGGGGACAAATTTTTCTTTGCCCCATTTCAAGCAGTGTGTCAGTTTACACATAACTCCATGTCCCATTTCATCATTTGCTTCATTGGTTTTGACAAGATGACTCAACATTATCACAGCTTTACATAGCTCAACTTCAATACATTCCTCGCCATGTATAGAAATAATTCAATGGTCAACATTTTAAAGTGTGTGACAGTATGACTCAACATTGTCATGGCTTTACATGGCTCAGTTTTAGTACAGCCGTCTCCATAATTTAGAAACAATTCAATGCTCAAAATTTGTAAAGTACGGTTGTCACCCTAATTTAAGTCCTAACATTTTTTCGATGCATGAAATGAACACATACTCCAACCCAAAGCGTTGACCTTGCTGCCACTAGGTATCTATCAAATGGATTTTCTGTTAACCTCCCTGCTACCTTTGAACTCATAACAAAGGGTATCATGGCAGCACGTAAATAGAAAAGTCTGGCATTGCACACCTACATAGCTGCTTGAACAGGTCTATATGAAATTCTCTTTAAGATGCCTGAGATGTCTTACTGTGCTGATTAGTTTACCAGCTTCACTCTTTGTTCCATATGCACTAACCACCTTAGCAATGCTACAGGTACAAAACAACAGAACGGCTTCATGTTTTCCTGACATGGACAAAGCTATTTCAGACTGCAACACTTGCTATTAGCGACGGTCCGCAAGACAAGCACAACAGCCTTTTTAGTACCTTTTATTACACGCTATTGTGCATTTCTACACCACGTTATTCATGAATCTGTTCTGTTGTTTTACAAGCTATTTTCCCTCGTGTACTCGAATATTCCAAGAATATGCTACTGAACTTCTGTGCCTTAGCCATTTAGTAATAGAGACAACTATGTGATATTCAAACCATGGTCCACCACACTATATGTATGTTGATGCTTTCCCATGTTGATTATATTTGTGCCTTAGAAGGCCAAACCACATTATCCAGCTACGTCACACAACGTTCCTCAAATTGTATGATGCACGGGGGCGCGCGGACGTGACAAGAAACGTTTGGACCACCTATCCTATATCTATGTATATAAATCTAGGACAAGCTGTGAAGTTAATTGCCTTATCATTATCATCATATTCAGTTCCCTTTTTCGCGTACGTGACACATTATATACATACAAACATTTACCAAATCATGAAAACTATGATCAGCATGACCACCATGCCATATCCGTATAAGAATAGCCTAGATTCAAACCCTCACGGGCGCACAAAACCGCACGCTTTGCCACTAGTACAAATAAAAAGTTGGAGCACATGTGTGCGTGTGCGATCTAATCATTGATCAAGCTAGCATTGGAGCTTATTGTCAGACTCTTCATTTATGGAGCTTAGCAGGACAATACATTTTCGCTAATGTTGTTATTTGGTCTGTCATTATTTAAAAACTAGGTAAATATCCAGCGTGTTACCACGAAATTTGCTTACATGACTACAAACTACTATATAGGAATGTATATAGTGAAGTGAAAGAAAACACAGAAGCTATTGCTGATGAATGCCCTGTGCATTGCCATGGGATTACATGTACGACTACTGTATAGGAACGTGCATAATATATAAAGAAATAAAAAACACAAAAGTTGTTGCTAATAAATGAGATCAAGTTTATATATGATGGATGTGATATCATTTTTAATTATTTTATTAAATAATATGATGGACGGTGGCATTATTTTAGTGGGTGGGAGAAGAACAACCATATCCTCTCTGTTCGGATACGCAAGTGCTATACTTAGTGCGTCGCAGGACCCGTATGATGACATGGCTTCTCCATGCACAAGAGAACATGCAAGGAAGTTGACAGATGATTTGAAAAAAAAAGTTAAAAAAATAGGCTAGTGAGTTTTAGTTTTATAGGAGTTTAAGATATAGGACTATCTGATTCCGTAAACCAATTAGGTCGTATCATTGGCATCGTTAGGAGAGTGTGTAATTTAGGTTCTGTTTGGCAACCAAATTCTTTTATCCTTGCGGCAATGTAGAATTGATCAGATAAGAAATGTTTCACTTGGGAATCACTAGAAACTTTTCTTTTAATGGAGAGTGTGAAATTTAGGTCTTGTTTGGCAACCAAAGTGTTTTTATTCTTGCGGGAATTTGTAGAATTACTATGATCAAATAAGAAATGTTTCGCATGGGAATCACTAGAAACTTTTCTCATTTTATGCCTATTCTTTTAAGTGGAATGAGTTAAAAGTAGGATATATTTAAGTTGGTTTTCGCCTGCAATATGTTTTGAGTTTTTTCAAGAATATTTTTATTTATATAATTTTGTATTTTTTTAAAAAATAAGAATCCAACGTATGGTTTCACGAGGTGATTTTGATTACTGAATCCGAAACGTTTTGGCAGAATTTGGATCCCTCCCAAACACACTCTTACACTCAGCCATTCCAGCGCATAGTTTCTTATAACAGTTTCTATAAAAAGAGTAAAATTTAATGAATCTCTATGCACCACAAAAGGAGAAGATTAGCTATGACAAAGTTTATATATGTGGTGCTGTAAAGTGTAATCCGTCCCCCGCAAACGATGACCGTGCGTGCGATAGGATACTGCTGCGTCGTGTCTTGGTTACTGAACCTGAAGTGTCTCTGCAGAAGTGAACATTTTAGACGAACACTTGACTTGAGACTTGGGAGTGTTGAGCTTCAACCCAGATATGGAAACCTCTTCAGAGCCCTCCTCTCTCGTCGTTTTGAAGGACATGAACGCCGGTGCGGCGCTGGACTTCGCCTGAAATTGCCATGCGTCATCGCCAGAGTATCTTGAGTACCCAAAAAAAAAAAATGCATGCAGAACAGTCATCAAGCTCGCCTCCGCTATGATGGGCATAGGAGTGGGCAAGGTTGGGCGCACGAGCTTCTCGTTTCATCTTCGGGCACAACGGTGAAGGTGATGGGCATAGAGGTGTGAAAAGTTAAGTGTCAAACACCATTGGGCCTAGACAAAAGTTGCTCCAAACCTGGCGGCCGGATAACCACGAATCGTCGGCAGCACATGCTTCACAGTGAGTAACCACTCCCGTCCTGATCTGCAACCAATGATGGTAATCTAACAACCATACTCACCAAACACTGAAAAATTACAACAGCTGCCCGGATGGATAGGCTGGTACTTGCCCAATTATGCTGCCTAGTACGTCTACAAGAGCAACTTGAGCTCAGAATATGCTCGACCTTATCACCCACAAAGAGAGCATCTCAACTTGAATTTTGCAAGAACAGTCTCAGCTTCATCTTGGAATAGCATCTCAACTTGCATTCTGGAGTGCATCGCAAGAGCATTTGGAAACACTTCGTTTGCATAAGCCAAGTTTCTGATGCCATTGACGACAAAGCTAGTTTATTTAGCTGCAAGAATGAAAATGGAATGCATTGCAAACTCTGATATTATTAAGTTCCCCTCACTGTGTTTGGTTAACAAAGCAACCAACATTACCACACTGAAACAAGAACCACCATCTCAAGAACCAAATCTTTGTTTGGTCTGGACTCTGACTATGAAATCTATACCCGTGATAATCTACAAAAACAAGAACACGTCGACAGCAAAATCTAGTAAATCAGACAAGCATAAAGAAGAACAACAAATCTTGACAACCGTAGAGATTAATCTAATTTACAAATCGAACAACCTTATCTTACAATTTCACTGATGGCTCAACTGAAGCCTGAATCGAAGAGGCTACTTGATGTGGAGGAACAGGGCCTACGGACCAGGTGAAGAGGCGATGAGATTGCCAGATCTTGGCCAGGCGGGAGCGACCAGCATTAGTGAGCTCGGCCGACGGTCAGCACCGGAAGGCGAGCACGCGGCCGTCGGCTGGCGAGACGCCAATGCGGCACACCTTGGCGGCCTCAACGTGGTGGGTGAACACCTTGAGAACGGTGACCTTGCCCTTGACCCGCAACAGCGAGTCCACCTCCATCACCGGCTCCGGCTGCTGCACTAGAGCCGCAGTGACGTGCGGTGACGGGCCGGACGCGGGGATGGAGATGGTGGTCGGCTGCCCGGAGGCGGCGGCGGAGGTGCCCATGACCGAGACGGCGAAGGCGGGGACGGTGAAGCTGGTGGCCATGTACTGCGTGCGGCCGCCGTCTATCTGGCCGGCCGGGATGTACATGGAGCCGACCTCGCCGCCGGCGTACGCGACGTGGAGGGAGCTGTCGTAGTGCGCGAGCGGGGACCGGTTGGGGTTGCGCACGGAGGCCAGCTGCTGGAAGGTGAAGGCCACGGTGCCGTTGGCCACGGCGAAGGCGGGCAGCTGCACGGCAGTCACGGCGATGGCCGGCGCACGCGGGCGGTAGAGCACGAACAGCGCCGCCGCCGCCCCGCCGGCGGCCAGGAGGAGGAAGAGGACCGCCACGATGCAGGACGCCGCGGGCGACGAGGAGGAGGAGGAGGAACGGTGGCCGGAGCCCGCGGCCGCGTAGTAATGCGGCGGCAGCCCCGGCGCCGATCTGGCCATGGCGGCCGGCCGGGCGAGCGAATCTTGCCTTGGTGAGGGAGCCGAAGAGAGGACAGCAGGGGACGAGGGGTGGGAGGTTGGTGACTGTACTGGACACACGCACGCGCTCTGTCGAAAGTGACGGGAGCGGGACAGGGCGGCGTGCGCGCGCGTCTCTGCGTCTTCGGTGAGTCGCCACTACACGGACCACGGACAAAAGGAAGAAGGCCGTGAGGCCGTGAGCCGTCCACGATTACCTGTGGACGGTGGTAGATAATACAGAAAGAAATATGCTAGGCCCCCTTTGGCTTCCGGGATCGGCAAAGGAAAAACGAAGGATTCCTGCGTCCGTAGGAAAGCAAAGGTTCCCGTGCCCATCCAATTACAGCCGCTCGAATAATAAAGGGAAACAACCGCTCGAGTAAAGAAAAATAATAATAATAATAATAATAATAATAATAATAATAATAATAATAATAATAATAA
>CM041641.1:29424075-29460764 GCA_023333625.1 Bothriochloa decipiens | reverse complement strand
AATAATAATAATAATAATAATAATAATAATAATAATAATAATAATAAGCTGCTTCCGGCTCTTTCTCAAACCGGCGGACGACGGCCTCTCTCTCACCGGCGACCGGCGGACCGGCGCACTCTTCTCCCTTCCCCAAGCTCCATCGCCTACACCACTCCAGCGCCAGCGCCAGTTGTGGCAGAACCTCCTAAATCATATGACCCATACGCATGATTATTGTCTAAACAGACTCCAAATAACCATGACTGTGTTCCATACGACTTAAAAAGTCTGTCGGGTAAATTCCGAATTATCCACGATTCTTCGAGCAGGATCAATCATTGTAGAGAGACATTGCAGTACGATTGATATAAATAATATACAACGGAGTAAACAACGGAAGACTTACAAGAACATAAGTTTACAAACTTCTGAGTTTCAAATATTTACAATCATAAGTTTAAACTATACAAACCATAATAGTAGTGGAGTAGCAGTAGATAACCTTATTACAAAACCAAATAGTAAGCTCTGCCCACGAGCTAAACACCTTACTCGTCGTCGCTTTCCTCGACGACTGTCATGCAGTAGGATGCAAAACACTCCTGCCCATGAGGCTCACCTACAACAAGGGTTTAACAAACCCTGAGTACAAAAGTACTCAACAAGACTGATCCGACGAAAGAGAAGGGTGGAGACTCAAGAAATGCAGACTAGAGGGACAAAGTAAGGTCTGTAGGAGATAAGAAATTTTACAGAAAAGCTTAACAGAAAGAAAAGATTGCTTGGGCTAGCTTCCGTTATCAACCAACTTCATTATTGATCCTTAATTTTTGTTCAAGTTGTTACTACGATGATGAACACCGATCGAGTCTTCTTCTCCGAGAAGCAACAGCGATTCGAATCCATATTTATACCCAGCTGGGACCTAGGTCACTGGAATACCGGAGACTTTAACTCCGATGCACCCCAGGTAACCGATATACCGGGATAACAACCGCAGCCGTATATCACCACATGGCACCCGTGAGCTCTGCGGCCCAGCGTACCGAGATACATGGGAGCTTAAACCCCACAGTAAAACACACTATGACACAGATGGGATCTCTGGCCCCACGCTAGATCACTCCATGATATACACGGCTCCAACCATCCGTATACCACTTCATGCATGTGAATTTCTAAATTCTCGATATCACTAGTTCACCAACGGACGGGACCTAGGGCATCAACAGACGAGAACACTACAGAGGGACTCCATTCCCAGTGCAAGTTCGCCGTCCGGACTCGATTTATTACTAATATCAAGATTCCAACAGGAAAACCAATCTTATCTTTTTCATTCTTTTAACTTTAAACATTTAAACAAATAAGCAGGGCTAAACATTACTACTTATCTTTCCAAGCAGGTAACAAGGAATAAGGAAATAAGACAGGTAATGCAATTTGGGTGGGTTTTCACTCAACTCCTATTACCTAATGCAACATATCATAGCTAAAGCGGTAAAACTTTTATAAATAGAATAGGGTTTTAAATGCATCCGGGGCTTGCCTTGATGTTCGGGGTAGAAGTTCTCAAACTCTGGATCAACTCCTGATTCTTGAATCTGCTCGTCCTTCGGATCTAGGCGATAACGTTAACTCTCCGTTAACGAAAACTATTCGATAATTAATATACTTTAACATGATGGAATAGTAAACATGATGCTCGATGAGTTCATGATCCGATTAAGGGATCGAGTATAACTTTTCTTCACGATAAAGTTGCAAGCTAACAAAACTTCGCTTATAAA
This sequence comes from Bothriochloa decipiens, assembly GCA_023333625.1. Lineage (NCBI taxonomy): Eukaryota > Viridiplantae > Streptophyta > Magnoliopsida > Poales > Poaceae > Bothriochloa > Bothriochloa decipiens. The sequence continues at coordinate 29,458,992 of CM041641.1, read as the reverse complement.
ACTCATTAGGGTTAATTTTGCAATTTAAGAGGTTAATTAAACACATAAAATAACGTTAATTAAGCCCTAATGACATGATTAAGATAAGCGCAAACAATTAATTAAAATGCCAAAGGTCATTAGGGTTAATGACCCAAGGTCATCAATCAATCCCAAAGTCAAACAAATCCTATAATGATTAAACTTAACTAAAGGGTTAATTAATTATTTAAAAGCATTAAATAAAGGCATACAAATTAAAGTTATCAAATTAAGCCCAAAATTTTATTTTAGAAAGATCTTAGCCTAATTAGATGGCAAAACAAATTTTAGAATTAAAAGCCAATTATTTTATTTATTAAAAATCATTGAAGGTCCATTTCTCAATTAAAAGGGCTAATTTTAACATATGCAAAAAGTATTCAAATTTGGCATTTCATATTTTCCTAGGTAGATGACATCATAAGGAACATTCACAAAAATTTTCAGAATTTTTGGAGCTATATATGATTTACTATGATTTTTTTAAAGAAAATAGCATTTAAATTATTTTCTAAAAATAGAAAAAGAAAATCGGCACAGTACCCCCGCGCTGACCGACGGCGCCGTGGCGGTTGACCGGCGATTACTCACCGACGGCGAGGTCTCCGGCGACCGGACTTGTCCCTACAGGCTCATCTCGACACGGCGCGTCGATTGAGGTAGCTAACGGCGCGGCTGAGCTGCGGCGGCACTCACGCCGACGGCCATAGCGGCGCGGCGGAGTGGCGACACGGCGGGAAAGCTCACCGGAGAGTTTTTTGGCGATGGCGAGGTCATGAGCAGATGCAGGGCACTCAAACGGATGAGTTTGGCAACTACATGACACCATCTTCGGGTCCCTAGCCAAGGCAGCAACGCACGCGGCGGAGCGGCATGGCCGTGCCAACGGCGAGCCACGGTGGCCGGCGGCTACGATGCGAGATTGATGAAATTGATGGCACAGATAGATGCGGGAGCTCACCACGTGTCGGCGTTCGGAACCCGGGGGTGTCCTGAGCCAACGAGTAAACGTATGTGTGTGTAACCCGTTCGGATGGTGATGCAAGAAGAACACAGCGATTTATCCTGGTTCGGGCAAAGAAGGCCCTACGTCCAGCGGGGGGAGAAGATTTGTATTATCTTGCACCTAAGTGCTTGTACAGGGGCGAATACAAGCGAAGGAGAGAATTCAGGGGGGGTCGAGTATAGAGTGAAAGAGTTATTCAGAGTCTAGGAGTCTGCCTAGGCGTGTGTTCGGTTGTTCATGAGATTGTTGTCTAGGGTTCGTTCTCTTTTTGGGCCTCCCGGCGTCCCCTTTTATAGGCCAAGGGGAGGCACAGGGGTACAGATATCCTGGTTCGATGACGCGGTGGTGACGTCGCGGGTCGTGGTGGTCAACTCGAGGCCTCTGTAGAGACGTGCGCTGAGCATGGCTTGTTCTGTAGCAGCATGGCTCGGAGTTGACAGGCGTCCTTCGTGGTTGCTGACCAACGAAAGACGCGATCCCCTGTAGAGGACGTGCGAGTTCATGTTGGGGTCGCATCAGGAGTTATTGGCGCAGCTTTTGAAGTCGATGTAGGTTGACCGGAGGGCGTCGATGCGTACTCGAGGCCCAGTCGAGGGGTAGCCTTGAGCGTAGTGGTTGAGCAGATAAGATTGAATTTAGGGAATCCGATGTCGGTTGTTTGTCGCGTAGCGTGTCGACGGGGGCCTCGAGCTTCCTAACAGCGCTGAGTACGGTGTAATAGTGCCGTGCAGACCGATGCACGTCCTCAGTATGGGCGGTAAAGCGGGATTCGAGCGCTGTACGGACCACTGTGCGGACACTATAGCCATACGATTTGACGAAGTTAGGTAGTTTTGCATTAAATGCGCTATCGGACGCACCTAGAGTTGGTGGATCGAGGGGGGCTCGACCCTTGTCGTATCGAGGTGTTCGTCCCGCCGGGGCCTCGACACTTGATGCGGGGTCCCCCCTAGAGTGTTCATCGGCTGGTGACGTCAGTGATTTGTCAAGGGTCGCAGCAGAAGTTAAGTACTCTGTTGTGGGCTGACCCAGTGTGTATTTGCCGGTGGGCCCCGGTGGGTCGAGGATATACGGTCTGGTCTTGCACGTGTTTTTTTGAGGGTCCCGCGAGATTATTCTGAGGGTAAACTCGGGGTTCAACCGAAAACAAGGAAGGTTTAGGTTACCCCTTTTCTCGGTAACCGACAGTAGCCCCCGAGGCTTCGTGTAAGTGTTGATACTTACACGGAGGCTCAGTTGAATGGACTCGGAGTGTTGGTCGTATTCTGAAGGGTGCGCGCGAGCGCACCCTTGGGGTGTAGCCCCCGAGGCCTCGGGTGAGTAGAATACTCGCCCGAGGTCTTTTATTTTTCGTTTGGTCGATGCGTGCTCGAATGATCGAGCCCCCGGGTGGTTGGATCCTCTTTCGTCGAGGCCACCTGGTTGCGAGTCTGCTCCTTAGCTTCTTTCGTCGAAGCTGGTTAGGTGCGAGCTCGACTTTTTCGTTCGACCCTCACGAACCCTTTCGATCGGGTAGTGGGGGGAGAAGCGTTGTACTACCCATGCTCGGGCGAGCATCAACGTCTCAGGTGAGCTACTATCGGGAAATTCAAGTAAGAGCTCGTGCCCCATTCGATAGGGGTCGACTAGTGGCCCTGAGGCGCTCTTATTCGAGCAAAACAGTGGGTCCCGCGGATGCCAAACCCTTTCGATCGGGTCCGGTGGCTCGATGCCTCCCCTCGAGGGGATTCTGTCGTGGTCCCTTAGTTTTGCCTTGAATGTGTCCGAGGGGGCCTCGAGAATTTGTTCTCGAGCAAGGGACTCGCATCGGCCCTGGTGAGCCCATGGCTCCTCACGTTATTTATTTGGCTTCAATTGATTTATCAGCTCGAGATCATTTATGTGGCAGTGAAGTCAAAGATCTTTTTCTGATTAAGAAGCAAGAAAGCAAGCTAAGCATTATTCAGTTTGGTTCTATGCCAGCAATGGAGATAACGTGAAGATGCATCACGTGTATTGGCTGCATTATTTTATTATCTATTTCCATATATTGGTGGCTGGTGCGTGCGTGCATGCACAAGGCTAGTTAGTTTCCTTTTTCTTAAATAAAGCTAGTCCGGTCTGAGTTAGACGAGTCGACAGGCATGCATGCCATATATGCCTACGGCCTGCGTGCCCTGGAGGGGGGGAGGGAATTTTATTTTATCGTGGAGTTATCCCTAGTTGTCGAGCCGCCGCCGCTCGATGTACCCTAGCTGGGTGTCTGATCCGAATCCTTCGGTGGATTTGTGTTGGTGCGTGATCGAGGATTGATCCTTGGGCTCATGCTGGAGTTGATTCAATTCCCCATCTTCTGATCGTGGTTCATCTAGGCCACGGGTGGAAGAAATATTTAGGGCTTGGATTGCAGCTGCTGTTGTAAGCCGAACCCATCTTATCCGTTATTGCTACTGAGTTATTTACTTCGATTAGAAAATAATATAATTGGTCGTGCTTGGTTATACTTCTACCGAAGTTTGATATATTGGTGATTGGAGATTGTCTTTCAGTTATCTAGTACGTGGTATTCTGCTGTTATTCTAGCGTAGCTGCTACTGTTGGCCGATTGATCATTGATTATCAATTCTTGAGCTCGTAATGTGGTTCCGTGGCTGATTAAATTAATACATATATAATTGTTAGCTACTGTTATTATCTATCCGAGTGTGATTTGATCAGCCAAACTTGTTGACGTGTGGTATAGAGAGGTCCCATGATAATTACTTTTTTGGACAGTAAAATAGATAATCAAAGAGGCTACTATCTTTTGGTTTTGGTACCGTGAAAGATCGGGCAAATCTTGGGCAGCGTAGGCGTGTCCTCATCAGGTGGTATCAAAGCCTCAGGTTGCTCACGGTACCTTCGTACTTTTGCGATTGATTGGTGATGATGGATAAATTTCAATTGTTAGCTGAGCAGGCTACATTTGTGCTGACATTGTATTCACGAGCATCTGCTGCTAATTATTATGCTTGGGAAGATGCTATACAAAATTCTTATTGGCGTGGTAAATTGCCATCTGACCAGCTGGTAAATTTGGCGAAGATAACTTTTTCTGAACGTGTTTTCCAGTGGTGGTTGGAAGTGGAGGAAGAATATATTGAAATAGGTGAGTTTGATATCATGACGTGGAAAGGTATGAAGGAATTTTTACGGTGTATATTTGATCCGCCGAGTAAGTCCAAATCAATGAAAGCAGTTGCAACAAGTGGTAAAATTTCTTCGGACACTAAATTGAATCAACGTTCATCTTGGGCTGATTCTATTGCCGGAGACAAGTATGAGAAGAAATTGGACTCCCATGTTACCTCTGGAAAGTATATGCATGGTGAAAATTCTTTTTCTCCTAAATTGAAGCAAGCTGCTGGTCAAAATAATTCTTGTGAAAAGCTTTCCATTTGTGCTCCCAATTCTCTTAGTTCCAAGAAACAGTTTGTTGCACCAATGAAAGCTCAATGTGTTGACAATCAGAACTGCATGGTGCCTGCCAAGCAGTTGGTTTCTAGTCCTCAATATAGCAAGCCTTTGAATATAGGACACAATTCTTCTCCTAAGGAATGCGTGATGCAAGCTGCTAGTCATTTTTCTGTAATTTTGTCACCTCCAACAGCACATAAAGAGGTTCTCGTTCCTGCTGTGATGTGAAGGAAGCAGATTCCACAGCACATAAAGAGTATCTCGTTCCTGTTGATGATGTTAAGGACGGAGATTCCACTGCTACATTAATTGACCAGGGAATGAAAGGTACAACTAGTAAGGCTTCCTCCCATGATAATCATTGTCACTCTGGAATTATTGATACTGTTGGTGATACATCTGATGGCTTATCCATGATGGCACGAGAAGTACATAGTGATGGTACTATTGTTGTTGTGAAGGGTCAGCGATCTAGTATATTTCAGTCCGAGTGCAAAATTCAAGACAAGGTATGCAAATTGATTATTAATGGTGGAAGTTTTGCTAATGTCATTAGTTCAGATTTGGTGAATGCATTATCTTTGTCTACACGGAGGCTTCCAATGCCACGTTATATGCAATGGATGAATGAAAGTGGTACACTGAAAATTACTCATAAGGCTAGAGTTAAATTTTCCATTGGCACTTATGTCGATACAGTCGACTGTGATGTTGCACCGATAAGTGCATGTCATTTGTTGTTGGGTCGACCATGGCAGTTTGATCTTGACGCTACTCATGGTGGACGTTCGAATAACTATTCATTTGTGCACAAGGGAGTCCATCATGTTCTCAAACGGATGCCAGATAGTGCTATTAAGGCTGAGGTGTTTGTTCCTGTGGAAGTGAAGAAAAAGGTTTCTGTAGTTACACCAAAGTCGAGGACGACTTTGATTCAAGAGGGAGAGAATGATGTGGCATCAAGTGATGAAAATATTGCTTGTCAGAGCTCAAACAAGGATCTGCACCCCAAAGTTGCATCTGCTAGCAATTTTGGAGATGTTTCAAATGATGTCACCAACAAAGCTGAACTAATTATTACTCGGTCACATGATCCTCCTATGCAAGTTGCCTCTACTGTCGGTCAAATTGCCTCAGCTGCTGGTGCATTGAAAGTAGATGGAGGAGAAAATTTATCTTTGGCTATGTGGAGGAAATATCATTTTGAGAATGAAACATTGATGGACCTTGATAATGTTGTCATTCCTATTGACAAGAGCCAACATGTGTTAGATATTACGGCAAAGCCGAGGACGGCTTTGTTTTAAGGAAGGGAGAATGGTGAGCCCATGGCTCCTCACGTTATTTATTCGGCTTCAATTGATTTATCAGCTCGAGATCATTTATGTGGCAGTGAAGTGAAAGATCTTTTTCCGATTAAGAAGCAAGAAAGCAAGCTAAGCATTATTCAGTTTGGTTCTATGCCAGCAATGGAGATAACGTGAAGATGCATCACGTGTATTGGCTGCATTATTTTATTATCTATTTCCATATATTGGTGGCTGGTGCGTGCGTACATGCACAAGGCTAGTTAGTTTCCTTTTTCTTAAATAAAGCTAGTCCGGTCTGAGTTAGACGAGTCGGCAGGCCTGCGTGCCATATATGCCTACGGCCTGCGTGCCCTGGAGGGGGGAGGGAATTTTATTTTATCGTGGAGTTATCCCTAGTTGTCGAGCCGCCGCCGCTCGATGTACCCTAGCTGGGTGTCTGATCCGAATCCTTCGGTGGATTTGTGTTGGTGCGTGATCGAGGATTGATCCTTGGGCTCGTGCTGGAGTTGATTCAATTCCCCATCTTCTAATCGTGGTTCATCTAGGCCACGGGTGGAAGAAATATTTAGGGCTTGGATTGCAGCTGCTGTTATAAGCCGAACCCATCTTATCTGTTATTGCTACTGAGTTATTTACTTCGATTAGAAAATAATACAATTGGCCGTGCTTGGTTATACTTCTACCGAAGTTTGATATATTGGTGATTGGAGATTGTCTTTCAGTTATCTAGTACGTGGTATTTTGCTGTTATTCTACCGTAGCTGCTACTGTTGGCCAATTGATCATTGATTATCAATTCTTGAGCTCGTAATGTGGTTCCGTGGCTGATTAAATTAATACATATATAATTGTTAGCTACTGTTACTATCTATCTGAGTGTGATTTGATCAGCCAAACTTGTTGACGTGTGGTATAGAGAGGTCCCATGATAATTACTTTTTTGGACAGTAAAATAGATAATCAAAGAGGCTACTATCTTTTGGTTTTGGTACCGTGAAAGATCGGGCAAATCTTGGGCAGCGTAGGCCCTCATCAGGCCCCCCTCAGTCACCCCTAACTCCGGTACTCAAGGGCGGCTGTCGAACCCTTTTCGAGGGCCAGCCTTCGCTCCCTGGAGGTTTCGAGGGCCTGGGCCCGTATCCCGTATCGTGGGAAGATCCGTCTATGGATAACTCCTCCTGTCCATCATGCGTGCCTTTTTACGCAGAAGCCGGAGTGGTGCGGTAGTGGGTGATTCCTGTACTTGAAGCGCATTTCGAGGAGGATAACTGTCAGTTCTCATTTTTCAAGAAAAGATTCGAAGCAGCACGACCGTAATATCACGGGAGTCGGAATGGCGTGGTCGTGGTGGAGCCGGCATGATGCCTGATTCGCGGATGCTTGACGTGTGTCCATGGTCGATGGCAGTCGAGGGGGTGAATGCGAAACGGCCCTGTCCATGACGCACTGGAATTGAGAGGAGAGTGCTTTGGGCGCATTTAATGCGGGGACTTACTGGTCGGGCAAGTGTCGGCCGTCCGTCGGTCTTCTGCCCCTATAAAAGGAGGCACTCCGCGCACCGTTGCTTTCCTGCCGTTTTCGCATTCGCCTTCCTGCGCTTATTTGCCTTCCTTGCGCTCGTCTCCCTGTGCTTACCTTCCTTGCGCTCGCCTCCCTGCGGAGATAGGAAATCTTCCAGGTCATCCGTCCACCGAAGAGCTCCGTGCCCTTGCCATCCGCCGGAGATTCTTCAACCCGCGGCGTGGCTCCCCTCGGATGTGACGAGGAAGGAGCTGGAGGGGTTGGTGGCAGAGGGGCTTCTTCGCCCCATCACCAACAGGGCCGAGCCTGAGTGGCTCGTTCCGCCGAAGGGGGACCGCGAGCCGAACCCACCGGAGGGCTACGTGGTCAGCTTTGTCAAGTTCCATCGATTGGGCTTCGGTTCCCCGCCAAGCCGGTTCATGCGCGCCCTCACCCACTACTACGGGATCGAGCTGCAGCATCTCTCCCCCAACGCAATCTCCTACGCCGCCATCTTCACCACAGTCTGCGAGGGTTACCTCGGGGTGGAGGCGCACTGGGAGCTCTGGCTCCATCTTTTTCGGGCGGAGTACTTCTCCAAGAGCGCGTCGCCAGGGGTGCGGAGGCTGGTGCGGGCTGGGTGCTGCAACTTCGCCGTGAGGAAGGCCGATGCCTTCATCCCTATCGGCCTGACTTCGAGCCACAGCGCCTGGCCTTTGAAGTGGTTCTACATCAGGAATGACGAGGGGCTGTTGCCTCAGTACACGGGGCGCGTCATCGAGTCGCGTCCCCACAACTGGGGTGCCCCAGCGCGGGACCCTCAAGAGAGGCCCGAAGACCTCCTCGACGCCCTGGCGACCCTTCGAGGGCAGGGGCTCACTGCCGGGGTCATTGCCTCGGCCTTCCACCATCGACGGGTGCTCCCCCTAATGCGGCGCTCGCTTCGCATGAGCCAAATGTTCGTTGGAGCGGAGCTCGGGGGAGCCGGATGGTTACCGAGGGTATTACGCCGAAGAGTGTCGCCAAGAGGGTTCGAGGCACGGTGTCGGGCCCCTTCACTGCGTAGGATGTCAACCGTCTTCCGATGTGGCCGGATCTCGGTTGCCCCGAACTGGTGAGTGTATTACTTCGTCGAGCCCTTCTTTTTGTTTCTTTTCACCTTACATTTTTTGGGCTTTGCGTGTAGGGGGAGCTCGACTACGAGTTGTCGCTGCCCCCCGTTAGGGAAGATTTCGGGGCTTGTCCGACGGGGCTTCTCGGCGCCTCGTCAGCAAAGAAGACGAAGGAGGAGGAGAGCAAGAAGAGGCGGATGCATAGCCTCGACCTCTCTGCGGGCGAGCAGCGCTCGGCTAAGCAGAGACGAGAGGTGGGGCCCATCGGAAGGTCCTCCTCTGAGGAATCAGGGGAGGAGTGGAGCGGAGAAGAGGAGCACCTCTCGACCCGGAGGGTTGCAGCTGGTGCCCCTTCAATGCAGGGCGCCGCTGGTCCTGAGGGGCCCACGGAGGGGCCCCGTGAAAGTCACCTGGCCCTTGGGGCCGGGCCTGTGGCGCTGGCCTTGGCCGCATCGGCGGCGGCCTCCGCTCGTGGGGTTGCGGGGCCTCACGGCGTGACGCCGTCGGTAGCGACTTCGAGCCTTCCGGGTGCCAGGACGTGGCCGTCGATGGGGGCCTCACGAACCCCGGGAAGGTTCCCGGTCGGGTAAGTTCTTAACCTTGGAGCAGCTTTCGCGTCTAGATTCCACGCGTCTAATTTTTCCTTTCTTACAGACTCAAGCGTGAGCGGGCACTGGCGAGGCCCGCCCCGGCCAAGCGCCTTCGGACGGAGGCTGCGACGGAGGCGATGACGGTCGCGGTGGCTCCGGTTACGGGCCCGGTTCCTTTGGTGACGAGCGCCGCGTCGACTCCTCCGTCGATTTCGAACGCGGGGGTCGTCGCTTGGGTCAAGGCTGTATGCGCGGCGTTGGCCCGGGGAGCTGATTCGGTTATCGGCGAAGCGGCCACCGAGCCTGCGGTGGCTGCGGCGTTGAGCCCCCGAGCCAGGATGGCCGTCGAGGCGCCGAGAAGCAGCGTGCCGGAGGGCCCCTCGGATGACTCGCGGCTAGGGTTTTCGGAGGCGGTGCCCATCGTAATCGAGGCCGAGGAGGGCGAGGCCTCCATCAACGGAGGGAAGGAGAAAGACGTCGCGCCCCCCTGTCACCACCGAGGTTGGGGGTCATCGAGTCCGGGGGTGCCGAAGCAGCCCCGTCAGGCGGGGCCCCTATGGGTGATTCGGTCGAGGAGGCGAGCGTCGCCGTGTCTGCCCCGGTGGACCTTTTTGTGGAGCGGGAGGAGCCGTAGGCCGGCTTGCTGGCTATCGTGCCGTGGGAGGGTCCGTCTCCCCCCGCGGTGAACGAGCAACGACCTGCGGCAGGCGTGGTCGTCGACGCGGAGGGCGCCGGAGCAGAGATGGCACGGCGGTGCTCTGAGGCGGAGACTTCGGGATGGGCCTCGGAGCCCACACGCGTCCACGACCCCACGAGTCATGACGCTCCCTCGTGGGAGGTGGATGACCCCGCGGAGCTCGAGTGCTGGAGGGCCGTCAAGGAGGAGCGTTCCTACCTTCAGAGCTCGCTGAAGGCAATGCTTGGTCTCATCAGCAACAACCTTCACCAGCGCCTCGCGGTAAGCATCCTACTTCGAAGTTATGGAAATCGGGGTGTGTTCTCTTTGTTGATGATGTCCTTTGTTCTTCTTGCTCTTAGGATCTGAGAAAGCGCTCGAACATCAAGTCCTATCTTATCCACGGCGCCAAGGATAAGTGGAACCAGATCCCCGAGCTAGAAGCAGTGCTCGAGGCTGCCCAGGTCGAGGCCACGAAGGCGAAGGAGGAGGCCGCTGCTGCTCGAAGTGAGCTTGAGAAGGCAAAGTCCAACACCGCCTTGGCCCGAGAGGTGGCCGCCCAAGCCAAGGAGGCCGAGGCCAAGGTGGAGGAGGAAGCAGGGAGGGCCCTTGAGCAGGCGAGGTCTGAGGCCAGCAACGAGTTGGCAAGGGTTGGCGCGGCCCTCAAAGCGGTGCGGAAGGAGCTTGAGGTCTCGGTCTCCGAAAACGCCAGGCTTTCCGAAGCCTGGCAAGAGCAAAGGCGAAATGCCATTTCGGCAGGCGAGGCCCTCGAAAAGCTCAAGGTGGAGAATGTGTCAATGGTCCGCGCTGGTGAGGCGTTTGCGAACGAGTATCTTGTTCTGCAAGATACGCACACGAAGCTCGAGACCCACGTCGTCGGTGAGTCTTCCTTCTTCTCTCGAAGAGTTTTTTGCCTTTGTCTTCTTTCTTAAGCGTTACTGACTCCGTTTGTTTATTTTCAGCCTTGGAGGAGGAGCTGACTCGGGCTCATCACGACCTCGGCCTGCTTCAGAAGTCGTACACGGCCGAGGTGAAGCTGATCGACGAGCTCGGCGGTATGCTCGATATGGTCTGTGACAGCCTCGGCGTCCCTCGTCCCGAAGCGGCCGCGGATGACGTCCATGGGGTGCCTCTCCTTGACCGGCTGTTCGAGCTCGGCCGCGTGGTTAAGGAGAAGGTGCGGGGCGCCCTTCATGTCGGCGTGAAGCGGGCGATGGCGGTCATCGGCTCCGGCTACATCTACGACATGGAGGTCATGTCCCACGGCTTCGTCAGCGACCCTTCGAAGACTGACGAGGAGAACGAAGATGTCTTCATGGGGTTGGTCGAGGCTGCCGAGGAACCTGGCGGTCGTCTTGCGAGCCTCTTCGAGCGTGAGGTGCTTCCGCCTCCTGAGGATGATGGCCTGTGAGCCAAGCCTGGGCAAAGAGGCCTTTATAAGAAATCTTGTAATCTTTTGTTCTCAAGGTCACAAAGCCTCGAGCCAATGTACATTTATATTCGTATGTGTATGTCTAAGTGTGCTCTAAGTCTTTTCTATCTCTACTGCCTGATCCGGGTCTCTACTTTTATCAATTTCGTCACACGATCGTGCCCTTCGAAGGGGGGAGTGAGTGGAGGTGCCGTAGCCCTGGGGCGTCGGCGGTCTCCCGACCCGACATCCCTCGACCTTTTGGACCTTCTCGTGTCATTTTTGACTTAGTATCAACCCATGTCGAGGCATATCGAGGCAGAGTGGACCTCGAGACTTAGAGAGTGTATGATTTTTAAGTCTTTTTCTTTCTCGCGTTCCTGATAACGTTTCTTAGTGAATTCGACACATGTTCGTGCCCCTCGTCGGGGAGCGAGTGGAGGTACCATAGCCCTAGGGCATAGGTGGTCTCCTGGCTCGACAGCCCTCGACGCTTAGGACATTCGCATGGCGTTTTTGACTAAGTATTAGAACGTATCGAGGTGCGTGGGAGAAAATAGACTTTTTGAGTTTTGAAAAATCATGCGAGTTTTTTGGAGACTTCGGGGGTTCCCCCCTTATAGCCCCCAAGGGAGGTTCGACTCTGGGGGAGCAGAGTCGAGGCTACCTCTTATATGTATAAGGAAATTGAGCCTGTGATCGAAAGCATTCCGTTGTGCGAAAATGTAAGAAGAAGGCATCGACTAGGGATAGAAGTGACCTAGTTGGTCGATGTTCCATGCGTTGTTGAAGATTTCACCTTTGTCGTTAGCGAGCTTGTAGGTTCTGGGCTTCAACACCTCTGCTACGATGAAGGGGCCTTCCCACGGTGGAGTTAACTTGTGCCGGCCCTTATTGCTCTGTCGCCATCGTAGGATGAGGTCGCCCACTCGAAGGTCCCTTTTGCGCACATGCTTGTCGTGGTAGCGTCGAAGCTTCTGCATGTATCTTGTGGAGTTGAGGAGGGCCATGTTTTGAGCTTCTTCGAGTTGGTCGACGGCATTTGCGAGGGCTTCTTCGTTGCTTTGCTCGTTGTACGCCTTTAGTCAAGGGGAACCATACTCGAGGTCAGTGGGGAGGACGGCCTCGGACCCATAGACCAAGAACCATACTCGAGGTCAGTGGGGAGGACGGCCATGTGAGGGGGATCATTTGCAAAGCATGCACAGGGAGGTGCGTCTACTTGGCATAGAACTAGCAACCCTCACATGAGCGGACGAGGCTGATGGCGTCAGAGACAGCGGTCGGCCAGTAAAAGCCTTGTCGGAAAGCGTTCCCGACGAGGGTCCTGGGCGCAGCATGATGACCGCAAGCCCCCAAGTGTAGGTCATTGAGTAACCTTTTGCCTTCCTCGACAGTGATGCAACGCTGGAAAACTCCGATCGGGCTCTGTCGATAGAGCTCCTTGTCTGGACCGAAGAGGACGTAGGTTTTGGCCCTTCACACAATGCGTCGAGCCTCGTTCCGGTCGTCTGGCAGCTCCCCTTGAGTAAGGTATTCGAGGAAGGGCTTACGCCAATTGGCTTCGTCGCCTGCTCGAGGGGTTGATACCTCGAGGTCCATGACCTCGGCCCCGGTCGAGGGGGCCTTGGTTGGTTGAGGCTCGACCCCCTTGGACGGATGTTCGTGTTCACCCGTGAAGTCAACTGATGGCTTGTAGAGATCTTTTGCGAAGACGTCGGGTGGCACGGTGCCTCAGGTTGACGCAATCTTTGCGAGCTCGTCTGCGGCCTCGTTGTAGCGTCGAGCAATGTGGGTTAATTCGAGGCCGTAGAATTTGTCCTCCAATTTGCGGACCTCTTGATAGTACGCTTCTATTTTTGGTTCGTGGCAGCTCGAAGCCTTCATGACTTGATCGATGACTAACTGCGAGTCGCCCCGAGCTTGGAGGCGTTGAACCCCGAGCTCGATAGCGATGCATAGTCCGTTCACGAGGGCCTCGTACTCCACGACGTTGTTCGAGGCTGCAAAGTGGAGTTGAATTACGTAACGCATGTGAACCCCGAGGGGCGAGATGAAGAGCAGGCCCACGCTCGCTCCCATTTTCATCATCGACCCATCAAAGTACATGGTCCATAGTTCGGCCTGGATCTGTGCGGGCGGTAGTTGAGCGTCGGTCCATTCGGTCATGAAATCTGCCAGCACCTACGACTTGATGGCCTTTCACGGTGCGAAAGTGAGGGTCTCGCCCATGAGCTCGACTGCCCACTTAGCGATTCTCCCTGTGACCTCCCGATTCTGGATTATCTCCCCGAGGGGGAAGGACGAGACCACGGTTATCGGGTGGCTTTGGAAGTAATGTTGGAGTTTGCGCCGCGTAAGGACTAGAGCGTACAACAGCTTCTGAATCTGAGGGTAGCGGGCCTTGGTCTCCGAGAGTACTTCACTGATGAAGTAGACTGGCCTTTGAACGGGCAGGGTGTGCCCTTCTTCTGCCCTCTCGACCACTATGGCTGCACTGACCACCTGGGTGGTTGCGGTGACATAGAGGAGGAGGGGCTCGGCCGGATGAGGAGGTACTAGGATTGGGGGCGAGGCTAGCATAGACTTAAGCTTTGAGAGGGCTTCCTCGGCTTCGAGGGTCCATTCGAAGTGCTCCGATTTCTTCAAAAGGCAGTAGAGGGGCAACGCCTTTTCCCCGAGACGGGAGATGAAGCGGCTCAGGGCTGCCAGGCATCCTGTGACCCTCTGAACGCCTTTGAGGTCTCGAATGGGCCCCATCTTGATGATCGCCGAGATCTTCTCTGGGTTGGCCTCGATGCCGCACTGAGAGACTATGTACCCTAAGAGCATGCCTCGGGGGACGCCGAAGACACACTTCTCGGAGTTCAGCTTGATGCTCTTCGCCCGGAGGCATTTGAACGTGGCATCGAGGTCAGAGATGAGATCCTCGACTTTTTTGGTCTTGACCACGATGTCGTCGACATAGGCCTCGACCATCGAGCTGATGTGTTCTCCGAAAACATGGAGCATGCACCGCTGGTACGCCGCCCCGGTGTTTCGAAGGCTGAAGGGCATAGTAATATAGCATTACATGCCGAAGGGGGTGATGAAGGAAGTCACGAGCTGGTCGGACTCCTTCATCCAGATCTGATGGTAGCCAGAATAGGCGTCGAGAAAGGAGAGGGTCTCACATCCCGCCGTCGAGTCAATGATTTGGTCGATGCGTGGCAAGGGAAATGGGACTTTAGGACATGCTTTATTCAAGCCGGTGTAATCTACACACATCCTATATTTCCCATTTTTCTTTTTGACTATTACAGGGTTAGCTAACCACTCGGGATGGTGGACCTCCTTGATAAATCCGGCCGCCAAGAGCTTGTTGACTTCTTCCCCGATGATCCTGTGCTTCTCCTCGTCGAAGCTGCGCAGGCGCTGCTTCACCGGCTTAGAACCGGGGCGAATCTCCAAGGCGTGCTCGGTGACTTCCCTCAGTATGCCCGGCATATCCGAGGGACTCCACGCAAACATGTCGGCATTCGCGCAGAGAAAGTCGACGAGCACTGCTTCCTATTTGGCGTCGAGGGAGTTGCTGATGAGCGGTGCCTTCCCCTCGGAGCAACTCGGGTGGAGGGGGATCTTCTTCGTGTCCTCGGCAGGTTCGAAGCTGCCGGCATGTCGCTTGGGCTCCGGGATCTCGTCGGCGAGGGCCTCGAGAGTGGCTGCAAGCATCGCCATCTCCTCGAGGGCTTCCGTGTGTTCGACACACTCGACGTCGCAGTCGTATGCATGCTCGAAGGAGGGGCCGACGGTGATGATGCCGTTGGGGCCCGGCATCTTGAGCTTGAGATGAGTGTAGTTGGGAACTGCCATGAACTTGGCATAGCCCGGTCGCCCAATGATCGCATGGTATGTGCCTCGGAACGGGACTACCTCAAACGTGAGGGTCTCTTTCGGAAGTTCGCGGGAGTACCGAAATACACCGGTAAGTCGATGCACTCGGTGGGAATAGCCTTTTTGCCTAGCACGATGCCGTGGAAGCCCCAGCGCTGAGTTTCAGCTTTTCCCTTGGGATTCCGAGAAGGTCGAGGGTCTCGGAGTAGATGATGTTGAGGCTGCTGCCTCCGTCCATCAAGACCTTGGAGAAGCAGGTGTTGACGATGACAGGGTCGACAACAAGCGGGTAGAGCCCCGAGTTTGGGACGTGGTTCGGATGGTCATCACGGTCGAACGTGATAGCCATCTTAGTCCAGTCCAAGAATCGAGGGGTGGCGACTTGAGTGGAGAATACCTCCCGACGCTCCCTCTTACGCTATCGAGGGGTGAGCTGGACGGTAGGTCCCCCGTAGATCATGCAGCAGTCTTGCACCTCGGGGAACCCATCATCCTTGTCGTCATTCTTGTCGTCGGGCTCTTCCTTTTCCTCTTCCTTCCCTCAAACCGTACCCCCAAAATGCCATTTGAGCATCCGACAGTTTTTGAGGGTGTGATTGGCCTGGCCCTTGTGATATGGGCACGGTTTGTTGAGCATCTCGTCGAAGAGGCCCTTTTCAGGAGGGCCTCGAGGCTTCTTGCGCTCGACAGCCGCCACGAGGTCGTCGTCGGGGGCGTCTTCACGCTTGCCTCGCGGGTTCTTCTTCTTCTTCTTGCACCCTTTCTTGCTGCCCTGGTTCGAACCCTCGGGGTTGGCCGCCTTGGCTTGCGTTTGGCCTTTGCCACCGTCGAAGAAGGCGCCGACGGCCTCTTCTCCGCTGGCAAAGTTGGCCACGATGTCCATCAATTCGTCGGCGGTCTTTGGGGGAGCGCGCCCGAGCTCTCGGACCAGTTCCTTGCAGGTGGTCCCGGCAATAAAAGCCAGGATCACCTCTTCGTCAGTGACGTGGGGAAGCTCAGTACGCTGCTTGGAGAAAGGTCGAGTAAAGTCGCGGAGGGATTCCCCGGGCTTCTGTCTGCAGCCTCGGAGTTCCCACCTGTTGCCCGAATGCACATAGGTGCCCTTGAAGTTCCCCTCGAAAACCCTGACCAGGTCGGACCAGTCATAGATTTGGTTAGGGGGAAGCTCCTCGAGCCACCGTCGTGCGGTGTCGGAGAGAAAGAGTGGGAGTTGTCGAATGATGGCGCTGTCATCGCGGGCCCCACCAAGCTGGCACGCTAGCTTGAAGTCGGCAAGCCAGAGCTCAGGCTTTGTCTCACCGTCGTATTTGACGAGACTTGTCGGGGGTCTGAAGGGGCTAGGCAGCGGCGTACTGCGAATCGCACGGCTGAAGACTCGAGGTCCCGACAGATCCGGGGATCGACATCGGTCCTCGTCGCTGTCGTAGCGTCCGCCCCGATGAGCGCTATAGCCTCGCGCCTCGGCATCACCGCACTTGCGTCTGCGGTGTTCGTTGATGTCATGACGCGCATCGCGAGGCTCGCGGTTGTCATGAACGCGATCGTGGTCCGGGACCGCC
This sequence comes from Bothriochloa decipiens, assembly GCA_023333625.1. Taxonomy (NCBI): domain Eukaryota; kingdom Viridiplantae; phylum Streptophyta; class Magnoliopsida; order Poales; family Poaceae; genus Bothriochloa; species Bothriochloa decipiens. The sequence goes on along the minus strand of CM041641.1, from coordinate 29,442,499 downwards.
CCCTTCGAGCGGGGGGAGTCTACCGGCTGGGTCGAGGCCTGCCTCTTATGCCGCGAGGGTTCGTGGTGTTGCCCTGAGGCCGCACCTCGACGCCTAGAGATAGAACTTTCGGCCTGCTGGATGGCGGCCACCTCAAGAAGGCCCTTGATCTCCTATCAGACTCGTTGGGCTTCAGGATTCGAGGGGGCCAGCATGTTGAGGAGAAGCATGGTTGCCGCGATGACATTCTGGCTGGCTCGATTGAAGACGGGATGTGCAACCATATCCGCGCCCACAATCTGCCGCTGTACATGCCGCGCTCGAGCCCGAGCCCCTCCACCTAGGGGATTCCGATTATCTTGCTCGAGGGTACGCTCGAGCTGGCGCAGTCGCTCTTTGTCTTCGTCGAGTTTGGCTCGAAGCTCCTAGACCTGCGCGAGCTGGGCGACACGAGCGCGCTGCGAATCGTACGGGTCATTGGTCACAGCGGGGGGCCCTTCCTCCTGTCCCGCCAGGGGGAGGGGCCCACCTGTTACAGCCGGTGGTGTGGACGTCTCTGTGGGAACGGCGTCATCGTCGCCCGACGCGGCGACTATGTCGACGTGGAAACACTCTCGCGTGGGATCATAGTAGCTGGGGTCGTAGTCAGAGTTGGAGTAGAGCGGGCAAGGCACGATGGTCCACCCAAATTGTTCCACTTCCAGCCACCTTCGAAGCGCACGAGGGTAGGCGCCGCGTGGGCGAGGGTTAATCGGGCGTTCGGGGGCCAGTACCGGTACCTCCCGGCGCGCTGCTGCACGTGGGGGGGCCGGTCCGTTCCCTGTCCGCTCCGAAACCCGAGCGCATGATAGTGGAGTATGTCGAAGCGGCATTGTCGAGCCCAAATGGCAGTGCCGGTCGGGCGGCAAACTGCTCATGGGGCAAGAGAGCCGTAGATATGAGGGGCGCGTTCGCCTGGGGAGACGCGTTCAACCCTGGTGAGCGCTGCCCCACTTCGGGCCTTACGCATAGTCATGGGAGGCTCCTGGCCAGAGAGCTCAAGTCATCTGTCGAAGACGAAGAGGATGTGACGACCGTGGTCGCACAGCGGCGCCGCCCGCCCTACGATCCACGTCTCCTTCTTGATTGGGAAGCGTGGTGGTGAGGACGACGCGGGGCTCCTCGCGGAGTCCCTGAAGCGCCCTCGCTTGGGTGCCCGATTGAGAGCAGGACCATGTCATGGCTCGTGCCGAGCGACATGAACTCCAGATTCCCAAACCAGATCACCGAGCCGAAAGGGAGCGATGATACGAAGTCCGCCATCCGGACGAAGCGGTTTGACACACAGGTCCCCTACCTGGCGTGCCAACTGTCAGCGTTCGGAACCCGGGGGTGTCCTGAGCCAACGAGTAAACATATGTGTGTGTAACCTGTTTGGATGGTGATGCAAGAAGAACACAGCGATTTATCCTGGTTCGGGCAAAGAAGGCCCTACGTCCCAGCGGGGGGAGAAGATTTGTATTATCTTGCACCTAAGTGCTTGTACAGGGGCGAATACAAGCGAAGGAGAGAATTTGAGGGGGGTTGAGTATAGAGCGAAAGAGTTATTCAGAGTCTAGGAGTCTACCTAGGCATGTGTTCGGTTGTTCGTGAGATTGTTGTCTAGGGTCCGTTCTCTTTTTGGGCCTCCCGGCGTCCCCTTTTATAGGCCAAGGGGAGGCACAGGGGTACAGATATCCTGGTTCGATGACGCGGTGGTGACGTCGCGGGTCGTGGTGGTCAACTCGAGGCCTCTGTAGAGACATGCGCTGAGCATGGCTTGTTCTGTAGCAGCGTGGCTCGGAGTTGACAGGCGTCCTTCGTGGTTGCCGACCGGCGAAAGACGCGATCCCCTGTAGAGGATGTGCGAGTTCCTGTTGGGGTCGCATCGGGAGTTGTTGGCGCAGCTTTTGAAGTCGATGTAGGTTGACCGGAGGGCGTCGATGCATACTCGAGGCCCAGTCGAGGGGTAGCCTTGAGCGTAGTGGTTGAGCAGATAAGATTGAATTTAGGGAATCCGATGTCGGTTGTTTGTCGCGTAGCGTGTCGACGGGGGCCTCGAGCTGCCTAACAGCGCTGAGTACGGCGTAATAGTGCCGTGCAGACCGATGCACGTCCTCAGTATGGGCGGTAAAGCGGGATTTGACTGTTGTACGGACCACTGTGCGGACACTATAGCCATACGATTTGACAAGGTTAGGTAGTTTTGCATTAAATGCGCTATCGGACGCACCTGGAGTTGGTGGATCGAGGGGGGCTCGACCCTTGTCGTATCGAGGCGTCTGTCCCACCGGGGCCTCGACACTTGACACGGGGTCCCCCCTAGAGTGTTCATCGGCTGGTGACGTCAGTGATTTGTCGAGGGTCGCAACAGAAGTTAAGTACTCTGTTGTGGGCTGGCCCAGTGTGTATTGCCGGTGGGCCCCGGTGGGTCGAGGATGTACGGTCTGGTCTTGCACGTGTTTTTTCGAGGGTCCCACGAGATTATTCTGAGGGTAAACTCGGGGTTCAACTGAAAACAAGGAAGGTTTAGGTTACCCCTTTTCTCGGTTACCGACACCACGGTGCTGATGCGCACGTTAATGGAGGCTCAGAGCGGCTGGGTTGAGCTGCGGTCGGCGGCGCTGATGGCGACGGTGGCGCTCCAATGGCAAGACGGCGTCACGGCGGTCTCCGGTGATGCGCTGTTCAAACCAAGGTGCGCATCAGGAGCAAGATGACATGGAGAACATGGTAGCAGGGTTAAAGGTAAAATATATTCACCTCCAGCGGCGGCAAACGGCGGAGATGGCACGGCGGCTCGGCTTGCCGGCCGTGGAGAAGAAGGCGGCGTGCGGGTGGCTCGAGCAAGGAGAGCAAGCACGAACTGGCCCAAGATGACCGTGAGGATGTGGCGGAACTAATGGCAAGCGCAATCGGACAGAGGAGGAGTGTCGACGGCGAATTCGGACGGCGGAGCGAGGTCGTCGGCTACGGCGGAGGGAGGAAGAAAGAAGAAGAACTCGGCCACGGTGACGGTATTTATAGCACGGAGTCGATGGATGGACTGGCAACACGAAGGCGATGAAGTTTCTCGCGTCCATGAGCGTTCTGGCGGTCGAGCTGGTGCGGCGGTGGTCGGCGGCGCGCGATGAGAAGCCGGCCATGGCGATCGCCGATAGGGTTAGGTACTGTTCGAGTTAATTACAGAAATGCCATTCATTTCAAAATACAAATTACTTCAAAATTTATATAAGAACTTGAAAATCTCTAAAAATATAATTTGCTTAACTTTTCAAGAGCTACACTTTTCCTTTAACTGGCATCCTCAAATTCTGTCTAGATTTTGAAATTTGAATTCAGATTTGGAAAGGGGATAAAACCCTAGAAACAAGCATTTGAAATTACTTTTGATTTTTCAATAAAACTTGAAAATCTTCAAAACTATTCAATGTTGAGCTTGTCAAACCAAACATTTTTCATATAAAATTTTTTAAATTTATGTATAGTTTTTGAATTATAGTTTTAAAATCAAAATGGGATAAATGCTAGAAACTGTATTTTCAAATTAATTTGAAATTCCTTTTGGAAACTTGAAAAACTTTATATACCAACTTTGTAGCTCTGGTCAAGATCCACAAACTGTCTTTTTAGAGTATCCCCAAATTCTTTATAGATTTTGAATTAGAGAAAAGGGGATAAAACTAGGTTTTGAAATAAAGGGTTTCTGAAATAGAATTTAAACTCAATTTGGTTTCTAACTTAATTGGTTGGTTATTAGTGATCACAAACATCATCCAAGGATATTTTTAGGTCATTAACCCAATGACACCCTTGGTTGACCAGGTTAACTTTTGAAAACCTTTTATAGCATTTCTAATTTGAATTTAAATTTGAATAGCCAGACTCGGAAATAAGCTTTCGAATCCAAATTTAATTTCAAATATAGAAATCATTTTTAGGGTTGAACTTAGACTTATACACTATGCTTGACACTAGTATAATCACAGTTTACACCTCAAGTACATAGAGTATAAACTAAGCATTTGCGATGACATTCGAAAATAGGGTTTTATTATTTCATGTGACCAAACATTACAGAAGCTCAATCAACCTATGAAATATAAACTTATTTTAGTTGATGCACATTAAGATTGACTTAAACATAAATGCTTTGCGATGCATATGATGACATGACATATTTTAGTTAATATAACACCAGAGGTGTTACACCAGTCATAGCGGATCTGCCAACGGCAGCCACAGACCCGTCGGCGCTGGGTGGGCCAGCACGCCCCAGTCTCCGTGGTGAAGGCAGCTGGGCCAAGGCGCTGGGCGAATGGCGGTGAAGGAGCGGCGAGTGGCTCCTAGGAGCGCGGTGAGCAGTTCGTCCCGCTCGATGGCCTCGCACTCGAGTTACTTGGCGCGGGCACGCAGGGCGGCGGCATCGTCCGCGGCGGTGCGGGCTTGGAGGCGGCGCTTGGCCTGCATCCAGGGCGCGCAGGGGACGTCGCCTCGTCGCTGCTGTCCACGGCGGTGGAGCTCGAGCTCAAGGAGCCGCCGTCGTTGCTGTTCGTCTCGTTGTTGCCTCAGTCTTCGTGAAAAAAGAGCCCAGCGCGGATGCTTTCTTTCATGTGTTTGTGTGAGAGCGAACGAATCCTCCGGAATGAATCCTCCATTTCACCTGCGCCTACCAAAGGGCCGATGACGTCATCAAATCCTTTGGATTCCATTCCTTTGTTTCACCTACGTCTCACCCGTAAACCAAAGGAGGCCTAATACTGAAATTTTATATTTGGCAACCAAAATTTATGCTCTTCCCAATTTTGCACCGAAATATCGACATTTTCCCCACATTTTCTATGTTACATGCGCTACAGAATGAAAATAAACTAGCAACAAGGGAGAATGTGTATGATCCCATGGTTGAGGATGGTTAATTGATTGTTGGGACTTAGGACAATGTGTTTGATCCCATGGTTGAGGATGTGATTATTGATTGTTGGATATAGACTAGATGGGTTATGTCTGTTGCCTGAAAGAAAACAAAAAATAAGGTGTCCGTGGTTTACCAACTTTTATTTTTTCTTCTTGTTTTTACTATTGATTGAAAATGTTATCACAAACATTTCGGTCTATATAGACACCTTTTTTATGAACCTTTATGTGGGACCACCTTCAAAAGAGCACGTCCGTCATAGCGATAGCCGGCGTGCGCAGGGGGTAGAGCACGGACAGGAGGAAGAGGACCGCCACGACGCAGGACATCATGGCCAGGAGGAGGACAAGGAGGAGCGGTGCCGGAGCCCGCAGGCGCGTAGTAATGCGGCGGCAACCCCCGCGCCCATCTGGCTATGGCGGGCGACGGGGTGAGCGAATCTTGGGTTCTTGGTAAGGGAGCCGAGGAGAGCCGTGGGGGAGAGATGGTCACTGTACTGCACACACACGTGCTCTGTCGAAAGTGACGGCAGCGGGGCAGGGCGTGCGCGCGCGTCTCTGCATCTTCGGAGAGTCGCTGCTACACGGACAAAAAGGAAGATGGCAGTGAGCCTGTGAGCCGTCCATGATCCGTCCATGATTGCCTTGATGGACACTCGTAGAGAATATGGAAAGAAATGCTAATCGAAAAATTCTTTTTAATTTTAGAATTACACAATATAACATAAACGCTTACAACACGCATGCATACTAAACCATATGAATATACATACACAAACCTAACCCTATCGCTATGAGCACCTCTGAAGGACTAAGCAACCAGCAGATCGGGAGATTCTCGAAGTCACCACTGGCACCTCATTGTCAACGAGAACGTCGCTTACCACTTAATGTGCATAACACCGGTAAATCATGAGAAAATCCCAGAAAAAGGTTTGAGCACCAAGATTTGAACCCTGGTAGATAGCGTCTCACTGGACCGTCTTATCATTGCACTACAACTCAATTTGCTAATTGAAAAATTCTTTATTTGCCACCCAAAAATTAAGCTCTTTTCCAATTTAGCACCTACACTTCATTTTTTTTCTATTTGTCTACTCTTGAAAAGTTTTTGTTCTATAATTGACAATACTGTCTATATTGAATTCTTTTCTATGAACTGTCACGTGGGCTCACATATAAGAAAAACCAAGAGTGCTTCTATCTGAACTGAACACATGGAAAAAAAAAGAAGCCTCTCGGTGTTTTTCCGTAGGCAGCAAGCCAGCAAGGACACCAGCCATGAAGGGTGGTGACGCGGTGACTCGCCTGACCGAAGCGGTGACTCCACAGCCACGCCGTGCAAAGCACGACATTAGTGTGACATTGTGACCTTGGGGGCCACCCGGTATGCGTGGGCCATCCCGTATGAGATATTAATGGTGGTTTCTATCCTTAATAAATGAGATGTCACCTAAGTAAAATGCTGACATGGCAAGCTAATTATTAATAAAGAGAGGAGAGAAACTGTAGAAATCGTTTCCTGTTGAGAAACGACGTCAACGTTACACCCAAGGCACCGAGAAACGATGAAAACACCATTGGGAAGAAACCATAAGTTTCTTGGCTCGTGTCGCCCTACTCAACCGCTCATGGTCGCACCCATCTCGCTAGGTCGCACCGCCCCGGTCGCTTGCTCTCCGTCACGCAGGTCGCTCACGCCGGCAGCACGCTGTCTGCCATGTACGACACAAAGGATAAGGCTCATGTAATACCTGGTTTTGAGAACAAAATCAGATACACACTATTTGTGAGTCTCTGAAGATAAATCTTATAAATAGCTATAATTAAAGGATAGTATCAAAGGGTAGTATCACTAAATAATTCTTAAATTATATAACGACATAGTAAAAAACAGTTATACCCTTAAGTAGCTATCAACGAAAAGACACTTCGATTTTCAGATATAGACTACACTCCACTGGATCTAGCTGACTGGTTGACAACAAGCCTAACACTTCTCCTTATGTGTGAGGGAATAGCAAGAGTGAGTCCATATCGAACTCCGCAAATATAGCAAAGGTAGTCTAAACCCATAACCACATGATCAAGTGAAATTGAATAATGAATTGCACATAAACAAATTAAATGAACATATAAATTTCCTCAGTTTTTCGGGCCGTCCTGTCCGTGGGCACGGACGATATATCGATTTATCTCTGTGCAGAGGTGTACACTTTCACTATGAGCTGTGATTTACCCTTTCGTCCGATGCGGCCAACCTCTTAGCCCTCTACCAAGGAAGACCGGCAGGGTTCACTGTGAAGCCTTTCAAAGGTTTCTCTAATAAGTTAGGGTGCCTGCCATCAGATGTAGGAACCCCTCTTCAAATATGGCACATCCCTTTCCGGCTATACTCATAAGGACAGGGGTTGTCCTATACCCAATCAGCACTTTCTCTAACTTGCTAAAAAATATCCTCATACTTAACTAAAACCAGAGCCATGTAGCCCTCACAGTTGTACGGTAAATCCCAGCTTTTGCCAAAGGATAACATTCATTATTTATGTTCATATCACATTTCATTAAACAAGCTCAAGATCATGGTCATAAAAAGAAAAACCCAAACTATACTTGTCTTAAGACTTGCTCAAACTCTCTCATACTCTGCTTCTGGTCATTACCATCTGATCTTCAGTTTTGATAAGCAGTTCTCGTCTAGGCAAGCACCACACATAGGTCAAGCAGAGCTTTTAAAACAACACGCTAAAGAAGAGAGCTCGTTTATATAATTGAAAAGAAACTATTACCGGAGGCTTTGTAGTATAACAGAAAGAAAAGACTACATCAATTCAGTCATGATGTAGCAAGAATGAATTAAAGTGAGGTAAAATTCATGATAGAAATAAGATAACAGAAAAGATAAGCATATATAACTAACAAAGACTGAATGATAGGCATAGCAGCTCCAAGAGGTATATGAATGATACAGTTCCTTTAAGAAAATAAATAAAAAATAATGATTTATTGTGCATGAATGACCATGAATGACATCGGCACAATTTTTGATCAATAAAATAATAGACAAGGAGATGGGCGTCTCACCTTTAATCAAGTAGGCATGACACTTGCTTTTGGTGTCAAGGCGACGAAGGAAAAAGCACATGTTTCTTCTGTTGGACAGGTGTGGACGTGACTTGCATCTACTGAACAGGAAGCATCACGATGTGCAGATAAGCTCATGGTACTGGATGGAACTTTCAGAACTGAATTGCAGTAGATGATTTGGCGGTGGCCTGCATGTGCTTGACGTGAACGTGTATAGAATGTCCAGTTTGCTGGATAGTTGGATCACAGGCCTTGGACTCAGCAAGCGGCCGGCAGACGACGCTAGCTTCTTCACGTCTCGGGCAGAGAAAGCATGGACATGACGACCAGGCCGGGGAGGCCGGGACAGCTGCGCCATGTCGGATAGCGGCGCCGTGTACATGAACGGCAACTGTAGATGGGTAGGATAGGGCACGTACGTTAGGGAAACAAATGGCATATATGGCCCGTGGCATGACTTAGACGGTAGATGAGATAGGGGACCAAGACATGATAGATGTGCTTACCAGAGGCCAGTTGCAGATGGCGTTAACAGGCCTGCTTAGTTTGATGAGCTCCAACGATGCGCCAGCAGCCTGATGTGCAGAAGGATAAAGGCATCAACACTTAGAGGTATGAGCACTAATCTATCAATAGAGAGTCCAGGTGAGGGACGGCCTGAAGTCTTCATGCAAAGCCCACAGCGTTGCCTTCTCTTCAGTAGATTCACGTGCAAAGCAAAGATCGATGGTGGCTTATCGGAGCAGACGAGACGGGCGACGATCTGATGAAGTTCGTAGTGGTTGCCTCCTGTATAACTCGATGCAGATGCATCACGACGGCGTCAACAGCGGCGACGGCGGCAGGCTCGGACTCGGCGAGGCAGATGGTCGTTCCTTTGGTTCGGCGCGCGGACTCCGGCAGCGTGCCAGGAACGGCAGCGAGGCTCCAGACGGTGGCTCAAGCGGCGGTGGATGGACTGCTTCTGATCAATGGTGAGATCTACGGTGATGGCAGGAAAACGCTAGGGCTCACGGTGGCGGCGGCTGATTGCGAAGAGATCGGGAAAAGGCGGCGGAGTGCGGTGCTTCATATTCCACGGATTGGAAATGAGATAGATGGACAAGGAATCTGGCTCGGCTACAGGGCCGACCGGTAGCTCTCTGGTCATGTGTGACGCACCAAGGCCTGGCTGGCTGGCAGCCGTAGTAGCAGGCCAAAAGAGAAACAAAGAGTTCTTGTACTCAGGCTGGGCCGCTGGACAGATCGGTTAGAGAAGGAAAGCCAACAGGCCAGAAAGAAAAAAATCGAGCAGGGAGTGAAGGAGAGAAGAATAAAAATCATTTTTTTTTATTTGAACAACTTTTCAAATGACTTTGGAAATAAAATTTGAATCCTTTTCTTTTCTAGCAAAAACCAGTCATCACAAAAATATAAATACACCAGTATATATGCACAACCGTATTTCTAAGCCTAGGATAAATTTTAATATAATGAAAAATATTATTTTCTCTAGGCTTTCATTAGCAAAAAATTTAAATTAAATCATTTTGCTCTATTTTTTAAAAATAAATTTTTAGGGTGTTACAGCTCCTGCAACGCGTGCTCGCCCCCGCCGCGAGGGCTGGCCCGTGCCGCGGCACTCGCCTTCCGCCACGCTTGCTGGCCGCAATGCGAAGGCTCACCTGCACCTCGAAGGCTCGCCTGCACCGGTGCTCGTTCTTGCCAGCAAACAGGGCTGGCCGCACCGCCACAATCGTTGGCCACCGCGTTGCCTGCGCGCCACGTACAGGTCATGTTGCCTGCCCTCGCTCACCGGTTGTGGCGACTGCTCGCACTAGTCCACATCGCCACGATGGCCCGCTAGACGTCGGGCTTGCATGCTGGCCGCCGGCGAGCAAGCTCGCGCCACTGCATTGCCTAGGTTGCCAGCACCATCAAGATTTTCCCGTCGACCATCGGGACCTACGAAGCCACGCCGCCATTGAGGTTGGGAGAGAAGAGAGAGTGATGGAGGGATAAGAGAAAGAAATAAAATAACTTTTTTGATTTTTTGCTTACATAACTTTCTTAGACTTCGTACATAGTTTTTACCATAGGGACTGCCCTTAGCACAATGTGTGGCCTCGGTGCGGCCACCTCGTGTAGCCTTGCCATGACTCCAGTGAACATGCAACACAGCACCCGCGCACATCTAGCCTTGTCTCCATGAGACTACCTGTACTGCTACCTGTATATCACCGGTAAATAAAATATAGGAGCAAATGGTAGAGAAATATGCTATACCGTGGTCTTGTATATCACCCGGTACAAGAGCGGGTTCTGTATTCTTGGCGTGAAAGCAAGAGTCCGCTACGCGAGTGACGCGGGCCCCACTCCTATGTGCATGTGCTCTTCGCCTTCGTTGTGCGGCAAGTGAGGGAATCTAGCGGCGGGCATCACTATTTTATCTAATTAAAAATATTATAACTCACAAAAAAAGAACTAAATTAAATTATGATTACACTATTAAATTTATTTTAATAAATTCTTTAAAAAAAGATCTCACATGGATATATTTAGATAAATCTATAGAGGATGACAAGTGGGGGCCGCTTTTTGGTAGTTAATATAGAGTATGAGATATAGAGGATGATGGGTGCGGAAGAAACGTGTATAGAGGAGAGAATCTTGATGACCAAAATATATAGAGGATGAAAAATAGAGGATGATGAGTACAGATAGTATGACCATCGTAGTTACTTAGGCGCGATGAGAATTTGTAGTCTAGCCAAAATTTGCTAGAAAAAAACAGACTAAGAAACACAATGTGCTAAGGTTGGTTTCTAAAGCAGAATCTAGGAGCTAAAAAAAGATATATTCAATCATTATATATATATTGATAATTGCTATAATCCATGTCCCTGAAATTCTTTTTTTTTTCAGGCGACGTTCTCATCCGATGGATCAGGATCCAATGCCCCCACCTAATACAGCCGAGGTTCATCTTCTCGCTCAGATTTCTTTCTGACCTGTCGCGTGGATCTAAGGTAACTAACGTATAGAAGCTGTGATATATTTTACATGAGCCATAAAAGCATACAAATATAATATAGATTTAGCATGGCTGCCAAATTAAAGATATATAGTTTTATAGAAAATGATATTTTACCCTTCCTTCCTCTCCTTCCTTGCGCTATAGGAGAAGGGACCACTACCGTTGCCCACATTGAGCCATGCGCACCCATCCATTGTGCTATCAAACCAATTCAGTCGTAGTGACGGTAATCGGTGGAGCCTTCGTGGATCCAAACACAAAACCCGAACTCAAAACTCAAGACCCAAACTAATATATCTATAATAAATTATCTGAGTTGGGAGACAATGTAAGGCAACATATCAGTACAAATCGGACTACCCGTGCAAACTTGAAAACTTTAAATTTAGGCCACATGATTTTGATCCAAAGGGTATAGGGGATTGAGTACTTTTACGCTTAACCATCCGCTCCTAATTATAATTTTGCAAATGCCCCCTCCCACTCACCCTATGCACCCCTAATCAACATCATGTGGCCTTAAAAGTTTCTAAGTTTGTACAAGTGGTCCGGTTTGCACATGATATGTTCCCATGTATGAATCATTGACCTATAGGTAGAGATCTTTAAAAGTACATATATAACATATTGTAGGTTTAACTGTGATGTTTGCATAAAAAGATGTGTTATTTAATATTATCGGAATGTGGACATTCTCGAAACAGAAGTAAATTGGGTGAGCAACGGGTGCACGGAGGTGCACATGCACTCCCCCGTTCGGAGCTGACAGGGAGAGCGCACACTGCCTCTGTGCACCCGTCGCCCATCCAATTCATTTCCCTCGGAACGGATCCTGAAATATGCTAACATGGAACTTGCCATGTTCCTGTTCACATAAGGCTAAGATTTCTGGTTGATCTCAGCTTGTGTGACACTGTGCATGGAGAACAGTCTTGTACACCGACAGTGTGGTCCAACATTGTCAGATGTCATCAACGTGGACTGTGGAATGTTGTGGGTACTCTATTTCTCCTTGCCCAATGCCATTACATGCCCATGCAGGCGTCGTGGACACAGCGGTCCACTCGAGAACTGCACCCACCGCTACGGCTCGATGGAGGGGCTGAGGATGTTTTTGGTGCGGTCAGCGCCGAGCTATTTGTGACAGACCATTATGAAAAGTGGGCTTCGATGATAAGCCATTCCGCAATTATGAACCACGACACAACCGCTGACATGACATCCGTTGAAGGCTTTTATTTCCCTTCTACCCCTACCTTATCTCTTTGTTTCCTTTCTTTCTCATTCTTGACCAACGAAACCGGAGGGTGAAACACAACTTCTTCTCCGTGGGTGAAACGTGGCTTATTCTTCATGGAAGGGTCGCTCATCTTGGACTTGTTTTGTTGATTTGGATGTCCTTGCGATGGAAGGAGTCACCAAACTTGCAGATGAAGTCGTGGCGGCTCGTGGAGCCCGTGCTCCACCACCAGGTAGCCACGGTCACGCAACATCTGCATCACCTTGCGTCAGATCTATAGTTTTCCAGATGGGCCAGGCTCGATGGGCTGACACAGGCATGACATTAATAAGCACGGCCCAGCCCGGTTCCCATAGTGTCGTGCCTGGCACGACCCAGCCTTAGTGCCGTGCCAGGGCCGCAATGTTGGCCCGTGGACTAGCTCAGGCACGGCATGGAAATTGGGTCGGCACGATGCGGCCCGCTAATTCTAAACTGTTGGATGAGCAATGATAAACCACGACCATTGGATACTAATATATAAGCATCTCTCTCACTCAAACCCTACTTTTACAGTCCTCCTGGCCTCTCATTTCCTCACGCCGCACGCACCCAGTACCAGGCCGCCGCTCACCACTCCCTCTCGCGGCCACCGCATGCCTCCATGCGCCTCCTCCCAGGCCGTCATTCCCCATTTCTCCACACTCTCCCACAGCCCCTCCTTGCAACCTTCTCCAACAGTGACGACACACCACATGGTAGCGGCTTCGACGGTGACGGCGCGACATAACATGGCTCCTCTCCACCCTAGATAGATGACGGCTCCTCCAGTTGTCACAACATCTCATGGCGCGATGGCCTCAACGAGGAAAGCGACGGTGGCGACCTCAGCAAGGGAAGTGACGGCGGCAGCCTCAGCGCATCGGGCTAGGGGCGGCACAGGCACGCACGGGCGGTCGTGCCCAGCGGCACAGCACGACACGCTTAAGCCTCCATAGTGTCATGCCTGGGCTGCTACCTCGGCACGATGATACTATCAGGCACGACATGATGGGCCACCGTGCCGCATAGTTTCGTGTTGTCGATGAAATATCGACGGCAGTCTACCTAGGGTATGCCTACGATAGTAGATTATCGATAGAGGTGCGCGTGATCAGAAATCGGATGGTTACAGAGACACCAGACACAAGATTTATACAGGTTCAGGCCGCCTTTGGCGTAAAACCCTACGTCCTGTGCTTTGTTATTTGCATTGATCTGAGATGAGATGTTCTCTGAGGGACCCCTGCCCCTCCTTATATACTCTGAAGGGACGGGTTTATAAGTCAAGTATCCTATTGGTAGTATTACATATCATGCAATGCACATTATGTGCCGCATGTCTTCGTCTTATGGATTGGGCCACCATCTTCAAATGGGCCTAAAGGTGGGCCATGAGGGTATAGGGGTTTATACCCCCACGGCTAGTCCCCGAGCATCATGTATCTTGAGAAAACGCCATCTTGACGCTTGTCGATCAGTGAGGCTTGAAGTCTTGCATGGTTGATCCAGTCACTCGAATTGTTGGAGCTTGTGGTTAGTCCGCCGACCAGGTAGAAAGAGCACCACATGAGCGTACTTGTTTGCCGACCAGGTTGACAAAGAGCCGACCACTGTGTCTGTCAAGTAGTCATTGTCGAAAGATGTGTGTTGCTCTTGAGAAAAAAAATCTCCGCACATCTGGTGACGTGGGCCCACAGTAGCACATGATACTTTGTATCATTGTGTTAAATTAGCTAACAAGAGAAAATTAAAAGATGGTAGGGGTCATGCCTTTGGCATACAAAAATTTGATAACAGCCCAAGTCACTGCTAAGTGACGTGGGCTCATGTAGTCCCCGAGTCTGATATAACGTGGGAAGCACGTTGTTTTAGGATCAAGAAGTAACACCGTGAAGATCAAGCATGGTGTACTTAACAAGACCCCGACATGTTGCCCAGAATCAGCAACCTCATCCGAACAACTTAGGAGAATTTGAATGGTCATCAGCTTAATCAAAGCGAAGACGAAGCAAAGTCCGACCACCAAGAGAGTCCCCAGCTTTGCTGCGGACGAGACCCAGCTTTGCTGAAAGACGTAGGTGATGCTGCATATATGCCTGTGGATGCATATACCATCCTCCGTGCAAATGGGTCGTTGTTTGCATGATTCGTTGCTGCTCGTCGCTGCACGTTGCCGACCAGATAACATGGAATTGTCGCTGCCAGTTGGATGTTGGTTGAAGCAATGGAATATAATCACACACGAATAAAGCTTAAAAAATCTGCTTCCTGCGTCATCAAGCATGCATATATGCAGTCCGCACGGCTGACCATCTTGCTTGCTATCGGCTTGCATCTTGTATGTAAACCTCCTGATGCATAGATATATGTACGCACGTAGCTACAAAGTCAAGATGGCTCGCTTCGTGTCCGTGTCGTCGACCCGTTGATTGATGAAGTTGGAGTCCGACCAGCACGTAGGCGTGGCCGCTTGAGAGCACGGAGCCGCGCACTACTGTAGGGGCCCAAGAAGACGGAGTCCCCAGCTTAGCTGGTGATGCTTGCACGTAGACGATGAACGCCGAGCAGTCCCCAGCTTTGCTGGCAAGCACTCAGTGTAGCTGTCGATGAAGTCCGGGCGATGAGCGGCTGGATCGACTGGATGACGAGCACCCAGTAGATCGACCAACTGGTCAGAGGTGAAGTCCGTGCCGCCAGGTGGCATGACCACCTGGACGATGATCCTTGATGCAATCCCCGAGCGTAAAGAGTGAGCTCAGCCACTGAATTTTGTCCCAGGAAAACATGTGCATCTTTAAAATGGTTTGTATGAAGAAAATTTAGAGGTCGAGCACACTCTTCGAGTGGTCGGTAAAGAAGCATGGAAATAACTTTGAAAATGAATATATGTCGAAGATGTGTATGACGAAGATGTATGTACGATTCATAAAAATATTAATCAAAATATTAGCACTTAGCTTGCTATTGGAGACGTGTCGTTGTGGTAGTCTGGTAGATAGCCGAGGCTTTAAAAAGCTCACGTGATGACTTGAACAGCTCGCTGCTCGCTTGATGGGTCGACGTAGCTCAACAACAGCTGGCTTTGTGGCTTGATTGGTTCGGTCAGCTCGTCTCGTGTCCAATTCAACGAAGGAGCCATCGGGCTGTTACTCGATGACGATGGAGTCTGGTCGGCACAGGACACGTCCTCTGAGCACGTTCGACCAAAGCAAGGGGCAGGATGCAGTTCATGAATTTGCCTTTATGTAGTTAGCTTTCCTCCGTGTATGGGCATGTAGATCGTACTGCCTTGCAGTTCGTGACACTAGGCCAAGGCGACGGAGATGAGTCCTCGAGCAGCACACCGATTTATAGAGAAAATTTATAGGTCGGTGACGGTACGGATAGAGGGTACGAGCGTGTGGGCTAGCTCGGACGGCTCGGCATGGCTTTCTTGCAGTCTAACCCGGGCAGCATGCTTGTTGGCTCGATGTAACCGGACGCGGCGATGCAAAAGTAGACATGTTTGTCCTGTCCATTTGTACGTGTGGCATGGGACTGGCATGCATGAAAGTGCACACGGACCTCCTTGCCTCGTCGCTGACAACCGCCACCATGTTCTGGTAATGCGTCGTGTCCTGGACCCAGATTGGCGGAGGGAGTCATGTAGTAGGAAAAAGGATAGCTGCACTATCAGTTTGGTCAATAGCTGTGCTATCCACCAGTTCCCAGCTTAACTGAGTGAAAATTGTGTCATAGTTTGAACTAGAGCACAAACTCCAGCTTTGCTATAGAGCAGAATAGAAGAGGTCGACCACAGCTTTGCTATGTCTAGTTTTATAACTTTGCTGTAAACAAGGGAACATGACAATATTATAAGGGTGAAGAGAGGGAAAAATAGTTGTGCTATTTACTTGGAGTGTAGCTTAACATACCAACCAAGTCCCAAGGGCCATGTGTCGAAGTCGTGAGTGTGAGCCAAATTCATTTTTATACCTTAACCATAAGGGAAGTAATAACTTTGCTATAGTTACCCAGTCCTTAGCTTCACTGAAGGCTAAATGGATGGCGTGTACGATGTATCTTGGATACACCCTTGTGCAGGGCGCGAAGATCATAGCTGAGCTATGAAACAAAACTCTAGCTTTGCTGAGAGTGTATAAGTCGACCACAACTTTGTTGTGTCCTGGTCGGAGCTCAGCAACAGCCCAGAAAAAATGATAGTTTCCGTAAAAAATTAAAGAAGGGAAAATAGCTTAGCTATAGCTTAAATCGTAGCATTGCTTATCGACGATGCCCCTGTTACCATCTGTCGATTTTGTAGATATCAAATAACACTGGTAATTATAACTTGGTTATAAGGGATGAAACAACTTTGTTATTTTTACCCAGTCCCCAGCTTAGCTCGAAGACTTATACCAGTGACGTAGCGGAAAATGTCGGTTGAGCACAGTTCTGCTGTGCCTAGATTGGTGGTTTGTAGCCAACTAGAAAATGCCTTCCTAAATGCCACGCGTCCGTGTCAAATAGGAAGCAAGTAGGTTTGATGTATCGAGAGCTTTGTTGTAAAATAAAGCGACTCTGTGCACAAGGTGCAAAACAATGGTAGTAAATGAGTAGCAAAACGAATGGCAAAACAAAAGGCAATAGACCCAACTGAAAAACTAAGTCAATGGTTTTAAAAAATTAAACTGTAGCTTTGCTACAATATTGCATGTGGTGCCAAGGCACAGCTTGGCTGTGGGCCCAGTCCCCAGCTTTGCTGTGAGACCGAAGAATATGAACATCGACCAGTCCCAGCTTCACTGTGAGACTGAAGAAGACGAGTGCCAAGTAGTCCCCAGCTTTGCTGACGATGCTCTTGCGAAGAAGACTCGAATAGAAAAGCGTAATTGTTATTGGAGCCGCGTGGAGTAGTCGACGTGGCCGAACAGATAGACGTGGCTTGAACATGTCACATGATGACTCGGACTGCTCGCCACTTGCTTGCAGCTAGGCGTGGACGATGAGAGCATACGTGTTGGGTCCGAGTGTAGCGAGCATGGCATGGTGCTCGATCGGCTTGGACGGCTCGGCCGTGGACGCGATATTGACCTTGCACCCGGACCACGCACCGTCTTCCTCCGAGCTCTGGCAACAATACGTGCATATATATGTATACGATATACAGCTTTGGTCTCGCTTTGCTTGTTTGGATTGATGATTAACAACAAGAAGTGTCGCAACAAGCGTAACGGGCACCAAGAATCATGGATATGTGTATGTGTAGATATCCGGCTATATGTAAATATAAGAGAATATTTTTAACTGGAAGAACTGAAGCATGACTTAGCTTTTGGATTTGATGCATGCGTGGTTCGGCAATCTGGCTATTGTAAGTGTCATCGATGTCGCCAGTACTGGTGATTATATGTTACACCGATCTGCAGGTGTGCACGACGTCCTTCATTACTGCTTGCTTTACGATGCTTGTCGGTTTTGCATGCATGCATCTTGTGCAAGGGCAGGAGCCGTTGGATCCGACGAGGGGCAGCGCTGGCTACTCAGCATGTTATACGAGCTTAAGGTCATCGCCAGACCGGAGGCTTGCCGATGAGATCAACAGGACGCAAAACGATGACGAGCGTACTTGGATTCATGGGCAGCTCCTTTGATTGATTTACTCGCCGTATATGCTGCATGTGAGATAAATGTTGGCTCTGCCTTCGGATCTTGTCGATTGGTGCACGCACGGTGCCGCTGAGTACTCCAAACTCCGCAGCCTAGGGCCACGGCTGATAACACATCGAGCCGGTGGATGTTGATCATACGCCCTTGCAGTGCGTGGCACCGAGCGGAGGCTATAATTTGGAGGTCGCCGCATCGAGCTGTACGTCTATCTGGTCGGTAGAGTAGATTATTGATCGAGTGGAGTGGAGTAATTGGTGTGCCGTAGAGGCATAGTCGATCTGGCGTAGCCGGCTCGACATGGCGTTCTTTGACGGCTCAGTCTACGGTTAGACCATAGCTCAGATGGCTCGCTTACAGCCCGATGTGGCTCGCGGAAGGCTACATAGGCCTTGCTGGTCACGTAGATCGCGGCGTTTTGTCGATGCCGTGGGAGCCGAGATGTCGTCCTTGAGACGGTGTAAGACTGACTGGGTCATGATCAATCAGATCATTTCTTG
>CM041641.1:29346543-29424065 GCA_023333625.1 Bothriochloa decipiens | reverse complement strand
AGACGGTGTAAGACTGACTGGGTCATGATCAATCAGATCATTTCTTGCAGGACGCCGCCGTAGATGTTAGGCCTGCCATCATTGACATCGGGCACCATAATAGTGCCATCGGCTGCTCCCCTTGAAAGGCGCCGCCGTAACGTTGTTGAGTTGTTGGTGACGAGGGGTGACACTTGCATGTCTTGTAGATGTGTTTGCCCTTGTAGTCGCAGTCTATCCGTCGTGGTCGGAACGCGTACTCTTCCCTGGCCGATAGGATTAGGAGCCCTTGATTCGTCGAAACAGAATCTAGTGGAGGCGCCGCCGGTTTCGAATGATTGTACTACACCCAGGGGAGCTGGCCGTTGCAACGCCAGGCAAAGCCATGGGTGATGCTCGGCTTGCGTTTGGCGCTGTGGCACGAGTTCGTCTCGGAGGTGAGGACCCCGACCAGGATCCGGCACGTGATTCTCCGAGCCAATCGTGGTGGAGACGTTGAGGAGTAGCGACGGATCTCCGTGCTTGTTCGAGTTGTACTTCGGCATCGAGTTCGACGGTCTCGAGCGACTCGCCGTCCAGATGACGCAAAACAACGACGATGAATAGCTGAACTCCTGGCGAAATAATCATGCGTGCATATGTAGATATCTGGACATATCCTATATATCATAGAAATTAGATCTGAAATGAAATACTAAGTATCGACTTAGCCTCTCTGATGTCTGGCAAGATACAGCCAATCTTGATTTAGTTGGATCTAGAAACTTTGTACATGCAGTCCACATACGTATGATGTACATGCAAGAACATGTACGGCCTTGTAGATTGATGTGTATGCCGATCTCAGCATGGTGCCCGTGCGCCATATACGCGTGATGGGATTGACGATGACATCGAATCGATCTGATCGTGCCTAGTCAGGCTGACGCCATGCCCATTGATCTTCAAGAGTGCTTTTCGTAGATGGATTCTGCCGCCGCCGTCGCTTAGCTTGCTTCGCTCGGTCTCCGATGCTTGCACATGCACGTGATGGCGTGACGATGGTTTGAATCTGACGCTGCCCCGATCAGGGTCGACGCGCGCGCCGTGGCCAACATGGGTCACGTTACTTCCACGTACCGGAGCACGCAGTTGCGAGTCGCGTCAAGCCAGGTGGTGCTTGGATCTGCTGTGCAGCCGGAGCATGGCCATGAAGATTGAACCGTGTCCGGTCTTCTTGTGGTCGTTGAAGTCGGCGTTTAGGAAGTAGCAGATTGAATCGTGTCGTAGCAAAGCAGCTCAGCATCGTGGTGGGATCTTGGATCCGATCAGCATGGGACAAGTTGCTTCTTCGTACGTCGCCGTTGCCACTGAGGCCGATCAAGATCGTCCTGCCACGATGCGTTGCTGAAGGTCGCTAGCCAGAGTTGTTGTAGATGGAACTCGTCGACGTCGCTTAGCTCTGGTCGACGAAAAGAAAGTGAAACATTCTCAATTTTCTACGAAGAAAAAATACACAGAATGGCGAATAATACAATAGTTTGAAGCTCAAACCATCATATTATACAGCGATAGTTGATATAGAAATCTATACTTTGAACAAAATAGTACATTTAGGGTAAATTACATGAATAGTTCGTCGCCACACCGACGGAATCTTCAGAGTAGCTGCAGCGTCTGGGATAGCTGCGGAAGGCGAAAGTACAATAAATCTCCAAAAAGAAGCCTGAGCGTAGGAACAAGACGTCTACTCCTCATCGGTGAAGTCGTAGTCGGGTTCACCTGCCAAATAATTTTCAGTACGGTTTATACTGGCCACATCTCCCACCCTATGCTTTGCTTTCGCTATGTAGTATTTGGTGGGATATAAAGGGTATAATCAAAGCGACTTAATATATGGCTGTGGTTTTCTATGCAAGTAGTGACCAATATTATATAATATAATTCGTCAGGTTTTAGCCCATCTCTTCCACATATCCGTCCCATTCCATCACCATCACACACATCTCACCCTCTCGCACTCAGTCGACAGGTCCAACTCCCTCTCGGAGCCTGTCTCAACGGCTCACAGCCGGAAGGGTAACACCAGGGGGAGAATAGAAGGACTCATCTCACTACTCTCAAGAAACGTGGGTCTTAGGAAAGAGCCATATCAGTGGCCCGCGGACTACATATATAGATTCATAAACTCTGCAGAGTGTGTACTCCCGTAACCACAAGATCACCATCATCGGCGGTGCCCCGCCTAAGCTGATTCCGGCTGCTTTCTAACCGGTGCGATGCCACCCTACCACTCAGTACTGGGACATCCCGGATAGGTACCACCGGCACACTGAGACTGTGAGACATAATACCGAGCCCCCGCGGTCACTATGCTGTCTAAGGAGGGTGTGGGTCTCCATGCCCGTACCTCCTGACACTATCTACTAACAACCTAGTAGTAGTGGCATCGTCCTAGCTAGTCAGACATCCGTCTTCCGCCCATATAAGAGCGAGTGGTGAGCACGTAAGTCCCAAGGTTCCGGTCCTCAAGAGATATCAGGCCCTAGAGGATCAGATAGGATTATCTTCTCATAGGGACTACAACAGTCCCTGCTACAATAGCACCTCCTACCCGGGGCTTCGCTCCACGAAGGTTCTCACCCCCGGGATCTCCTTATACCTCACAATGTGCCCGCCACAAGCACCTCACACGGGAATGTCCAGAACACATTCCCCGGCAAGACTCGCCCACATGGCTCGTCGTAGAATCCTGTCCGATCGACTCAACCCTCACCACACACCCAAGACGCACGCAGCACTCTCCCCAAGTAAAGTGACACCACGTGCCTTAACCATATAACCATACTCTCCACCACGCATCACATCACACAGATATAAGCGTAGTAGAAGTAAAGCATCATAAGTAAATAAGCATGCGTCTAGCCTATAAACGGATGTGCAGGAGTAAGGTTGCGACAAGGTAAAGGCTTATCAAGCAAATCTACCATACAACCTATCATCAGGTGATATTCATAAATAAAACACTAGCAAACTAGATATTATGCCATGCGTAATAGGATCTACGAGGTTGGGTGGGGTGTGGCACCTGTGAAGTCATCACCGAGCTCCTCCTCGTACTCGTAGTCGTCCTCCTCAAACTGCTCCTTCTCTGAAACGAGATATAATAGCCGCGTTAGCGGCTACTATAGAGTCAACACAAAGAATCAATAAAATTCAATAACTCCAAATGCACTCATACATAAGCCTATGATGTAGAGCTCATTTTTATGAAAATTTTGACACTTGGTTCATATTTTTCGGAGTTCGTATAAATTAGTTATGAATTTTAGAAGTTTATTCTATTTTCTAAAAAAGAAAAAAGGGCAGATAAACCTGGGCGCTACACGTCGCATGTTCTGATTGGTCCACGTGGTACGCGGGTCAGCAGTGATGGCACAGGGCTGACATCATGCTGATGTCATGCTGACGTCACCATTGACGCGGGTCTGGCGGCTGGATGACATAGATGACGTCATGCTGACGTCAGCACTGACGGTGGACTCGGTCAGCGACTGACAGGTGGGACCCATGGTCAACGGTCACTAACAGGTGGGCCCGGGTCAATGGTCAATGTTGACCGGTCAACGGTCAACGCCAACGGGCCTTGACCGGGCCTCGGCGGGCTTAGGCAGGGCCGGATCTGAGCCGGATTGGGCCGGCCTGGCCAGGACACATGTCGGGCTCTCGTCATGCCACGTTGCGGGCTGGAATCCAGGTGGGCTCGGTCTACGGTCGACTGGTCCATGGACTCGGTGCATCATGGACCGCAGGCAGAGCGGCTGCGTGGCAGGCGACGGTTGGTCCAGCGTGGCCCCGCGTGGAAGTCGCGGTGCACACGGGCTAATCCCCTTCCCCTTTCTTCTCTGCCTTCCACGTGCGGCAGCCCGGCCGGGACTCACCGGCGGCGAACGGGCGAGCAGTGGCGGCGGGCGGTGCTGGCTAGGCTAAGGCGTGGCTAAGCGGGCACGGAGGCCAGGCTGGTGCAACGGCGAGGTCCGTGCGGCCTCACGGGGCTTGGCCTTGCCGGCGCGCGCGCGACGGCGGCGCCGAGAGGCATGGCCATGGCGGCGTGGCACCTCGGCACGAAGGGGACGGCCCCAGCATGCACTTATGCTTTGCAGGGCCAAGGCAAGCAAAGCAAGGGCATCAATTTGGGGTTACGGGCTCCATGTGAAGCAGACGACGACAAGGTCACGGCGGTGGCGGTCGGCGATGGCGACGGTGATACTCCGGCAGGGCGCCATCTTGCTCCTCATCTTCTTGTCCTAGTTTCGATTGGGGTAATGTAGCACCTACTGGAGGTAAGACAGGGGGCACGGCAGGGCGCACGCGGCCGCAAAGCCGCGGCGGCGCTTTGACGGCCGGAGTCCCGGGGAACCGAGGTCGGCAAAGGTGCCGGCCTCACTGTGGTTCATGCCGGCTCCATCTAGCATGTCAAATAAGCGTTCTGGGCTATGGAGAAGATGATTAATGAGTTAATGGGGTGAAAGGTGGAGCGTGAAACGGGAACGCAGTGGCGTCCCGGCGGGCAGACGGCCATGGCGAGGGAGACCCTGGCGAGTAGGGGAGTGAGGAGGGCCGTGGGGCTCACCGTGGGCTCGGAGGTGGCAGGATGGTGGCTTGGGGTCATGGAAGCCGAGCAGCACTGGCCGTGGTTGTCAAGCAGAGCCGCCAGGTCCTCCTCCGGTAAGCAACAACGACGGCGGCGCGCGGGTCCGACTCCGGCAGCGGCAGCTCTCCTCCGCCTCCTTCTCCTCTTGTCTGGTGGCTGGTGCGGGAAAGTCGTGGGCTTACCAGAGGCGGCGGGCGGCATGGAAACCCTAACGGACCTGGCGCCCTTCCTTTATAGTGGCAACGGTGGCAGCCATGGTGGATGGGCGGCTATGATGGCAGATGCCCATCGAGCGGCCAAGGGTGAGCACGCACCAAGGTTCGGGCTTCGCGCGGCTGGGTGGGCGGACGGACGGCTGCGGGGCGGTGGCGGGTCACGGGCGTCGGATGGACGGCGGAGGTTGGCCATACCAAAGATGGTGCGGTAGAGGTGACCGTCGGGTGGACAGAAAAGGAAAGAGGAAGGAGCTGACAGCTCGGTCCCACGCGTCAGCGAGATGGAGCGGACGAGCGGCAGAGACAGGCCCATGTTGGGGTGACTCAGCCAACTGGGCTGCGGCAGCGCGGGCGAGCGGACTGCGTGTGTGGGCGACAGTGCTATGGGTCGTTGACCGAGCTAGGCCACCTGCGGGCGCGCGGTTGGCTGGCTGGGCCAGCTGGCCAGCGGGCCGGTTGGCCGATGCGCGCGTGGGTGGAGCAGGCCGCGCCTAGTGGCCATGTTGGGTCGGCCGGGCGGCTTGGGTTGCTTTGCCTCTTTTCTTTTTCCCTCTTTTTCTTATCCCTTTTCTATTTCTATTTCTTGACTAGCAACTAAACAAGCCATGGTGTGTACACCATGGTGGGTCCCCTAGTGATGAGGACATCGCTTCTTCTTGTGCACCTGCTGATCCTCTCCAAGGCCCAATGACCCGAGCTCGAATGCGTCAACTACATTTACAGGTGAGCTCGTTTTTAAGCGATACTTTTCATACTTTTGAGAATAGATTACTACCTAATGATTTAATATTGCTTAGGAACAATGGAGAGGCTTCTGAAGAACTTGGGCGAGGAGTTGGAGACGAGCTGGGCCAGCAAGGGCGGGCAACACAAGCTGATTTCGCGTTTGTCTCGGACTGCCAGACCAGCCTGGACTAGAACTGGTCATACGGACTCATACGGACTCCGTTTTCGATGTTCTACATATGGTTGGAAAGCTAACTTCATAAGGAAGCCAATAGAAGTGGTCTCACGTCAAAACCTCTTTGGAGTCCACGGGAATTGTCGAAGCAAGTCAGCATTCCGAATCTGTCTTGGTGCTGCGTCACCTTATTTTGGTCCAATGGGCCGTGTATCGTTTATGAGCCTGTTAGTGGGCGCGTCCAGGGTAGGCGACGACCCTAAGTCCTTTATAAACATACGCCGCCACCGTCGTTAGGTTTTGGGTTTTGCTTAGATTATTCTGTCCATCGACAGCCGCCGTTCATCGGTTTGTGGAACCCCAACTCGAGTGCTTAATCATTCATTTGCAGATTGTCCCATTAATTGAGCTGCGTTCTTTCGAGTTCTTGCTTGTGTTCTTCGTTTCTCAGGCAGGGATTAGCCTTCGTGGTGAGGTCAACCGGTTGGAGACACGGTTGATAACCAGAGGAGTCGTGGTGCTAAGATTGCAGGGTTCGGGTCTTTGGATCTGAAGCCGGATCGGTGTGTCGTGCTCCACCAAAACGATAGTTATCTCCATCTGACGGAAGATCAGGGAATCACGTCCCCATCACCTAGGGTCTCATGATCATGATGGATCCATCTCCATGGTTAGTGGCACATATATACACATATGATATGTAAGGTTATTTGATTTTGTTAGACATCACATAAAATCAAATAAGAGGCAAATCATACTTTGTCGTTAAAATACAAATGCTCCATCTAACTCTAGGTGCTTTTGATGCATCTATTGGGTGGTTGCTTGCATGATACTCACCAAACATTGGTATACTTTAGAAAATTTTTAGAAAGTTCGTATTTTTGGTGTTCGGATTTTTGGGGATGTTACAGTCCTACCCCCTTATGAGAATCTCATCCTCGAGATTCAAAAGTGTAACTTACCCTTCAAACAGGTAGGGGTAGAGCTTCCTCATTTCTGACTCTTTCTCCCAAGTTGCTTCTCGTTCGGTGTGATTGCTCCACTGAATCTTCAAGTATGGCATGCTGGTGTTTTTGGATTCCTTGGTGGTTCTATCCATAATGCGGATGGGGTGCTCTCTGTATTCCAAGGTGTCCTGAATATCAAGTGCCTCTGCAGGTATTGGATGCTCTAGCGGCTGTAAACACTTACGCAGTTGCGACATATGGAGCACTGGGTGCACTCCGGCTAGTTACGCGGGTAACTCAACTTTGTAGGCAAGCTTGCCAATTCTCTCATAGACTTTGTAGGTCCCACATACCTTGGTGCTAGCTTTCCTTTCACATGGAATCTGATGGTCCCTCGAAGTGGGGAGACTTTGAGATAGACATAGTCCCCGACTTCAAACTCGAGGTCTCTACGTCTCTTGTCGGCATAGCTCTTCTAACGGCTCTGGGCAATCCTCAGATTCTCTCGCACTTGGGCGACTCCTTCTTCGGCCTCCTTGATGGTGGCAGGGCCAAAGAATGATCTTTCACCTGTTTCGGACCACATCAGGGGGGTCCTACACGGTCTTCCATACATAGCCTCGAATGGTGACATCTTGAGGCTAGCCTGGTAACAGTTGTTGTAGGAGAACTCTGCAAAGGGCAAACTCTTCTCCCAATCGGTCCCATATTTTAGAACACAAGCTCGGAGCATATCTTCAAGGATCTGGTTCACTCTCTCTGTCTGACCATCTGTCTAAGGGTGGTAAGCAGTACTGTAGTCTAACTTGCTCCCTATTGACTTGTTCAGGGCCTTCTAGAACTTGGATGTATACTGCGGCCCATGATCCGATATTATGCTCTTAGGGGCTCCATGCAGCTTGAGAATGTTCTCAACATACAGATCTGCTAGCTGGCTAACTCGGGCATCATTCTTGATGGCTAGGAAGTGAGCTACCTTAGTCAAATGATCGACTATCACCCATACAACATCACGGCCCTTCGAGGTTCGAGGTAAACCCACAATGAAGTCCATAGAAATGCTATCCCATTTCCATTTAGGTATATCAAGTGGCTTCAGCAGTCCTGCAGGTCTCTTGTGTTTAGCTTTGACGCGTTTACAAATGTCGCACCTAGCAACATGTCCTACGATATCTAACTTCATGTTCTTCCACCAGAATTTCCTCTTTAAATTAGCATATATTTTAGAACTGCCTGGGTGGATACAATACTTGGAATCATGTCCTTCTGATAGGATCTCATTGTGGATAGCTGGATCTGCAGGCACACAAATTCTATCCTTGTACCAATAGATACCTTTCTCATCTTCACTGAACTCTGGGCACTTGCCTTGCGTCAGGAGCTCGTGTATCTCCCAAATCTCTAGGCAATGGCGCTGGGCTTCACGGATCCTATCTATGACGGTGTAGTGTATATGAAGCTAATTCAACAGGCCATGGGGTATCACTTCCATCTGTAACTCATCAATGCCCTCTTGCAGCCCCTTGGGCAAGGTGGTGGTGAACAGAGCATGACAATGGCTTTTGTGGCTAAGAGCGTCAGCGACCACATTGGCCTTTCCAGGGTGATAGAGAATCTCCATGTCGTAGTCATTAACCAACTCAAGCCAATGACGTTGTCTCATGTTCAGATTTTCCTGGGAGAAAAAGTACTTCAGGCTCTTGTGATCGGTGTAGACTTCACACTTGTTCCCAATTAGGTAGTGTCTCCAAATCTTCAATGCATGGATCACAGCTGCAAGCTCAAGATTATGGGTGGGGTAATGCTGTTCGTGCTCCTTAAGCTAGCAGGAAGCATAGGCAATGACTTTCCTATTTTGCATCAGAACACAACCGAGCCCATGGCGAGATGCATAACAATAGACCACAAAGTCCTGTGGATATCGGGCAAGGCAAGAACAGGCATTGTAGTGAGTTTCTCTTTCAGGGTCTGAAAGCTTTGTTTGAATTGGGGCGTCCATTCAAACTCATTGGTCTTCTTCAGGAGGTTGGTCATGGGGCGAGCTATCTTGGAAAAGTTTTCGATGAATCGGCGATAATAACTAGCCAATCCCAAGAAACTTCTCACATCGGTCACATTCTGTGGCTGCTCCCATCCCTTCACTGTCTCAATCTTGGATGGATCAATAGCTACTCCATCAGCATTTAGTACATGGCCTAGGAAAATGACCTCTTCAAGCCAGAACTCACACTTGCTGAACTTGGCGTAGAGCTGATGCTTTCTTAACTTCTCCAGCACTATCCTCAGATGTGTTCATGCGCCTTAGTGGTGGCAGAATAGACAAGAATGTCATCAATAAAGACCACCATGAACTTATCCAGCTCCTGCATAAACACTTTATTCATCATGTTCATAAAATAAGCTGGTGCATTCGTAAGACCGAAGGACATGACGGTGTACTCATACTGCCCATATCTATTGAAAAATGCTGTCTTGGGAATGTCCTCTTCTCTGATCTTCATCTGATGGTAGCCTGATCTGAGGTCAATCTTGGAGAAATACTTGGCATTGCGTAGCTGGTCTAGCAGGTCATCTATTCTCAGCAAGGGGTACTTGTTCTTTATGGTCACAGCATTCAGGTTCCTGTAATCAATGCACATCCTTTGCGTACCATCCTTCTTCTTAACAAACAGAATAGGAGATCCCCAGGGTGAGGCACTGGGCCTCATGAACCCTTTCTTGGATAGCTCCTCAAGCTGTTTCTTAAGCTCCTTAAGCTCATCAACTGCCATACGATAGGGTCGCTTATAAACAGGACTCATTCCAGGCAACAGGTTGATCACGAACTCAACATCCCTGTCCAGTGGCATCCCTGGTAGCTCTTTAGGAAAGACATCGGGGTACTCACGAATTACAGGCACATCCTCAAGTGATTTCTCTTCAAGGGCACACGGCATGGAAACATCTGTCCCTTTGTTTGGCTCACATCTGATCCGGTGACAACTTAGATGGGTTATATCCACAAATCTAGGTGAGCAAGATATCACTCCCTTGTTTTGGGTTAACCAATCCATCTCTAGAATGACGTCTAGGCCTTTGAAGGGTAGCAAGATAAGATCAGCAAGAAAGGTAAGACCCTCGATCATGATACTCACTCCCTTACATCTTTTGGGACAACAAACGTTTCCCAAGGGTGAACTAGTGTATAAGGCTTCTTTTCATGGAGTGACAGGTATATGGTGCTCTCGTGCAAACTAGGTGGATATATAAGAACAAGTAGCACCTGAATCAAACAGCACAGATGCCTTAACTCCATGCACTAAAAACATACCGTACACCACATCGGAGGTAGCCTGGGCAGTCTCTGCTGTGATGTGGGTGAGGCAGCCACAGGGTGCTCTAGATGGCACCTGCTTGTGTGGGGTGCCCTGGTTCTGCCTGGCGGGCGCTCGTGTAGCTGATGCAGCCTTGTTTGGGCACTCAACTGCCTTGTGACCCAGCTGGCCACAAGTGAAGCAAGTGTAGGTCACGCCGCCTGTGGGGGTTGGCGTGGCGGACCTCCACATGCTACCTCCTGGTGCGGCATGAGTGTACGCTTAGCGGTCCTGGGCAGGGCAAGGGTAGTTGCTGGTGCGGGTACCACCGCCCCAGCTCGAACCGTGTGCAGCTCCCTGGGCAAAGCGAGAGTGGGGAGGCTGAGATGCCTCACCACGCAACCTCCGTGGGGCAGGTGTGCAGGAGGTGCCCTCAACACGGTGCTTCTTGGTCTTGCCAAGCACCTGCTTCTCCGCGAAAACCTCGTCGCGGTCCTTCTCAATCTCCATGCACCTGTCGATCAAGTCACGCTGGGTGTGGCTCTTGGTGCCTGAGAGGGAGAGCCTGATGCGGCTAGACAAGCCATTGCGGTAGTAGTACATCTTCTCCTTCTTAGAATTCACCACTGAGGCAGGTGCATAGCACAGCAGGTTAGTGAAGCGGGTGGTGTACTCATGCACCTTGTCACCTCCCATGGTGATATTGCGGAACTCATTCTCCTTCTTCTCCAGCGTGCCTTCGTGAATGAAGAACACGCAAAACTCCTCCATGAACTTGTCCCAAGAGATGTTGGCAGGGTTCTGGTGGGTCTCACAGAGGCTGTCCCACCAAGATCGCCCAACACCCACAAGCTGGTGAGTTGCCAAGCCAACACACTCCTTGTCAGTGCAAGTGGTCAAGTCCAGCTTCTTCTCGATCTCCCTTAGCCAGTCATCAGCAGTGATGGGGTCGATGTTGGTGCCATCGAATGTTGGGGGCCTTAGCTTGAGAAAGAACTCCAGCTTCTTGTAGTAGTCATCGTGCAGCTCCCTATGGTGGGGGTGTAGCACGTTCTCAGCTAAGACCCGAAGAAGCTCGGTCTTCTGAGCCATCACATCCGCCAAAAGTGGCATGGTGGGCGGTGGCGGAGCTGCATCTCCTCCAGTGGCAGGCTCGGGCTCAGGCTCAACAGCAGGCTGTGGCGGTCCTCTAGCCATGCCTCCAGCAGCTGGTTCTGGCTCAACAACCAGCGGTGGTGCTGGGTGTGCAAGCCGTGGGGTGGCAGCGCGGGATGGCTCCTCAAGGTCGAGGGGTATGTGACCAATGCGTCCACGACCACGACCATGACCGTGTCCGTGGCCCCTGGTGGGCATGGGTGAAGGGGAGCGGTTGCTCAGGCGGCTGGCACAACGAATGGACATCCTGCTTAACATAAACCTCTGATTAGGGCACATGTGCGCGTGATATAACTTTGATATTAATGATGTAATATTTAAACTGGCTTAAATGATTTAAAAACATTTAAATCCAACACTCATATAAAGAAGCATGAAGATCCAAAAAGATGCGATAAAATCCGAATCATCCATTACATCAAGTGGGTACATGGCGATATCTCTAGCAGCTATGCTAGGAGACTCCCGAGAAATGTACTACACGCAGGTAGTTCTAGCAAAAGGGTGAACAAACTACTCAACAACATGGTGAGTCCGGTCATTCAGCCACACAGGGCCCATCATCTCCTGATCCTACACTACACTAAACCATCCCTTAGACTGGTCCAAGCTGTAAGCTACGGGAGGAATACCGATGCCAGAGGCTTGGATCTGCTCGTCAGTCATCCGAAGGTGAGAGACATAACGACGGGCCTCCTCAAGCTGAGGGGTGGACACTGACTGTCCACTGAGTCCAGTGGTGGGGCACCCACTCAAGTTGAGGCGAGATTGCCCTAGCTCGAATGTCTCAACTCTGACCTTCTTACAGGCTCGTAAGGGGAGCTCGTCCCGCAACTCCTCGTACTCCATAACTCTTTTGCGATCTGACCTCTTCCAAGCCTCCATGGTGAGTTTGAGCTTGTCCATGAGGTATGCTGTCTTGTGGACATAGTTGATCAGGTGTCCCTGGTTGTAACCGGCAAGGGTGCGTGCCTCCATCAACCTCTCATGGAGTGCACTACACTGCTCACGAAGTTTTTCCCTATAGAGGGCATCATCACTCTGCTTCTGGAACATCTTCGCGTAGTCCTTGTTCTTTTCTGCTAGAGTGGTCTCAAGATCCCAGATCTTCCAATTGAGTCAGCTGTCATGGAGCTGAAGCTTCTCCATTTCATCTGTTAGCCTGGCGATCTGGTCCTGGTGGGTGTGCTCCTTGCTGTCTAGGTCTAGGTCTGCAATCTTCTGCTTCCATGCTGTCTCCTTGCTCTCTGACTTGCGGATTCTCTCATCATCCTCCATCAGGTAGTTATGGTCATGATGTCCCTTTCACTCTAGCTCGACAATGTACATTTCCTGGCACTGCAGGTAAATCACAGAGGTGCGGTGGCAAGGGTTGCGGTCAATTCTGATATTCTGCTCGATGTAGGCGATCTCCTCCCAAGTACCCTACTGAACGTCGATGGCACAAGGAAGAAGATGAAAGCGACTCTCCTTCAGGTAGTCAGCCCCATTGCGCAGCACAGTGCAAAGTGCCTGGCGCTAAATGGTCTGAACACACATGCCGGTGTCGTTGTCGAAGGTGAAGTCGGTGAAGGCGGTAACTCCAGGCAGGTTCATGCTTGCGGGCACGTTGATGTGGACTGCCTTGTAGCCCTCGATGCCTCCTCCAAGGGCGGGCTTGCCATGGCAAAGATACTTGATGTTATCCACAGGAACACCAAGCTCGGTGAGAACCTCGCGAAGCACGTGAGCATAGCTTCCATACTCCGTCCCGTCGAGTTGGGGTCCATCTACAAGTGGACACAAGAATGGAGTTAGAAAAGTTGCAGAGGGAGGTAAGCCATGCATAAAAGTGTATGCAGTGGTCGGTGTATAACCGAGAGATTTCAAGATTCTCCTAATTCTATCATCCAATCCTATGGGTCTCGTCCTAGGGTCAAGCATGGCTCTGGTACCAACTAAAACATCCTCAATTTTCCACGAAGGGAAAATACACAGAATGGCAAATAATACAATAGTTCGAAGCTCAAACCATCACATTATCCAGCGATAGTTGATACAAAAATCCATACTTCGAACAAAAGAGTACATTTAGGGGGAATTACATGAATAGTTCATCGCCACACCGGCGGAATCTTCAGAATAGTTGCAGCGTCTGGGATAGCTACGGAAGACGAAAGTACAATAAATCTTCAAAAAGAAGCCTGAGCGTAGGAACGAGACGTCTACTCCTCATCGGTGAAGTCGTAGTCGGGTTCACCTGCCAAATAATTTTTAGTACGGTTTGTACCGGCCACATCTTCCACCCTATGCTTTGCTTTCGCTATGTAGTATTTGGTGGGATGCAAAGGATATAATCAAAGTGACCTAATATATGGCTGTGGTTTCCTATGCAAGAAATGACCAATATTATGTAATATAATTCGTCAGGTTTTAGCCCATCTCTTCCACATATCCATCCCATTCCATCACCATCACACACATCTCACCCTCTCGCACATAGTTGACAGGTCTAACTCCCTCTCGGAGCCTGTCTCAACAGCTCACAGCCAGAAGGGTAACACCAGGGGGGAGAATAGAAGGACTCATCTCACGACAATCAAGAAGCGTGGGTCTTAGGAAAGAGCCATACCAGTGGCCCGCGGACTATATATATTCATAAACTCTATAGAGCGTATACTCCCACAACCACAAGATCACCATCATCGGCGGTACCCCACCTAAGCTGAGTCCGGCTGCTTTCTAACCGGTGCGATGCCACCCTACCATTCAGTACTGGGACATCCCGGATAGGTACCACCGGCACACTGAGACTGTGAGACATAGTACCGGGCCCTTGTGGTCACTATGCTGTCTAAGGAGGGTGTGGGTCACCATGCCCGTACCTTCCGACACTATCTGCTAACAACCTGGTAGTAGTGGCACCGTCCTAGCTAGTCAGACATCCGTCTTCCGCCTATACAAGAGCGAGTGGTGAGCACGTAAGTCCTAAGGTTCCGGTCCTCATGAAATATTACGTCCTAGGGGGATCAGACAGGATTATCTTCTCATAAGGACTACAACAGTCCATGCTACAACAGCACCTTCTACCCGAGGCTTCGCTCCATGAAGGTTCTCACCCCGGGATCACCATATAGCTCATAATGTGCCCGCCATAAGCACCTCACACGGGAATGCCCAGAACACATCCCCTGCAAGACTCGCCCACATGGCTCGTCATAGAATCCTGTCCGATCAACTCAACCCTCACCACACACGTAAGACGCACGCATCACTCTCCCCAAGTAAAGTGGTACCACATGCCTTAACCATATAACCATACTCTCCAACACGCATCATATCACACAGATATAAGCGTAGTAGAAGTAAAGCATCATAAGTAAATAAGCATGCGTCTAGCCTATCAGCGGGTGTGCAGGAGTAAGGTTGCGACAAGGTAAAGGCTTATCAAGCAAATCTACCATGCAGCCTATCATCAGGCGATATTCATAAATAAAGCACTAGTAAACTAGATATTATGCCATGCGTAATAGGATCTACCAGGTTGGGTGGGGTGTGGCACCTGCGAAGTCATCACCGAGCTCCTCCTCGTACTCGTAGTCGTCCTCCTCAAACTGCTCCTTCTCTGAAACGAGACATAATAGCCGTGTTAGCGGCTCCTATAGAGTCAACACAAAGAATCAATAAAATTCAATAACTCCAAATACACTCATACATAAGCCTATGACGTAGAGCTCATTTTTATAAAAAATGGGACACTTGGTTCATATTTTTCGGAGTTCATATGAATTAGTTATGAATTTCCGAAGTTTATTCCATTTTCTAAAAAAGAAAAAAGAGCAGATAAACCTGGCGCGACACGTGGCGTGTTCTGATTGGTCCACGTGGTACGCGGGTCAGCAGTGATGGCACAGGGCTGACGTCATGCTGATGTCATGCTGACGTCAGCATTGACGCGGGTCTGGTGGCTGGATGACACAGATGACGTCATGCTGACGTCAGCACTGACGGTGGACTCGGTCAGTGGCTGATAGGTGGGACCCACGGTCAACGGTCACTGACAGGTGGGCCTGGGTCAACAGTCAACGTTGATCGATCAACGGTCAACGTCGACCGGGCCTCGGCGGGCTTGGGCAGGGCCGGGTTGGGCCGGCCCGGTCCGGACACATGTCGGGCTCTGGTCATGCCACTTTGTGGGCTAGAATCCAGGTGGGCTCGGTCTACGGTCGGCCGGTCCATGGACTCAGTGCATGATGGACCGTAGGCAGAGCGGCTGCGTAGCAGGCTACGGTTGGTCCAGTGTGGCCCCGCGTGGAAGACGCGGTGCACACGGGCTAATCCCCTTCCCCTTTCTTCTCTGCCTTCCACGTGCGGCAGCCCGGTCGGGACTCGCTGGCGGCGAACAGGCGAGCAGTGGCGGCGGGCGGTGCTGGCTAGGCTGAGGCGTGGCTAAGCGGGCACGGAGGCCAGGCTAGTGCAGCGGCGAGGTCTGTGCGGCCTCACAGGGCTTGGCGTTCCCGGATGCTTGCGACGGCGGTGCCGAGCGGCATGGCCATGGCGGCGTGGCACCTCGGCGCGAAGAGGACGGCCCCAGCATGCGCTTATGCTTCGTGGGGCCAAGGCAAGCAAAGGAAGGGCATCAATTTGGGGTTACGGGCTCCTAGTGAAGCAGACGACGGCAAGGTCACGGTGGCGGCGGTCGGCGATTGCGACGGCGATACTCTGGTAAGGCGCCATCTTGCTCCTCATCTTCTTGTCCCAGGTTGGATTGGGGTTATGTAGCACCTACCGGAGGTAATAGAGGGAGCACGGCAGGGCGCGCGCGGTCGCAAAGCCGCGGCGATGCTCAGACGGCCAGAGTCCGGGGGAACCGAGGTGGGCAAAGGTGTCGGCCTCACTGTTGTTCATGCCGACTCCATCTAGCGTGTCAAATAAGCGTTCCGGGCCATGGAGAATATGATTAATGAGTTAATGGGGTGAAAGGTGGAGCGGGGCAACGGGAACGCAGCGGCGCTCCGGTGGGCGGACGGCCATGGCGAGGGAGACCCTGATGAGTAGGGGATTGAGGAGGGCTGTGGGGCTCATCGTGGGCTCGGAGGTGGCAGGATGGTGGCTTGGGGTCGTGGAAGCCGAGCAGCAGCGGTCGTGGTGGTCGAGCAGAGCCGCCAAGTCCTCCTCCGGCGAGCAGCAATGGCGGCGGCGCACGGGTCCGGCTCTGGCAATGGCAGCTCTCCTCCGCCTCCTTCTCCTCTTGTCTGGTGGCTGGTGGGGGAAGGTCGTGGGCTTACCAGAGGCGGCGGGCGGCGTGGAAACCCTAATGGACCCGGCACCCTTCCTTTATAGTGGCAGCAGCGGCAGCAATGGTGGATGGGGGGCTATGATGGCAGATGCCCATCGCGCGGCCAAGGGCGAGCACGCGTTAGGGTTAGGGCTTCACGCAGCCGGGCGGGCGGGCGGACGGACGGCTGCGGCACGGTGGCGGGTCACGGGCGCCGGATGGACGGCGGAGGTTGGCCATACCAAAGATGGTGCGGCGGAGGTGACCGTCGGGTGGATAGAAAAGGGAAGAGGAAGGAGCTGACAACTCGATCCCATGCGTCAGCGAGATGGAGTGGGCGAGCGGCGGAGACAGGCCCATGTTGAGCCGACTCGGCCAACTGGGCCGCAGCAGCGTGGGCGAGCAGAATGCGTGCGTGGGCGACGGTGCTGTGGGTCGTTTGACCGAGCTGGGCCGCGTGCGGGCGCGCGGTTGGCTGGCTGGCTCAGCTGGCCTGCAGGCCGGTTGGCCGATGCGCGCGCGGGTGGAGCAGGCCGCGCCTGGTGGCCATGTTGGGCCGGCCGGACGGCTTGGGCTGCTTTGCCTCTTTTCTTTTTCTCTCTTTTTTTATCCTTTTCTATTTCTATTTCTTGACTAGCAACTAAACAAGCCATGATCCTATGTTGGAGATGTTAGTGACCATGGTGTGTACACCATGATGGGTTCTCTAGGATCACATGGTCATGATGGATCCATCTCTATGGTTAGTGGCACATATATACACATATGATATGTAATGTTATTTGATTTTATTAGACAACATATAAAATCAAATAAGAGGCAAATCATACTTTGTCGTTAAAATACAAATGCTCCATCTAACTCTATGTGCTTTTGGTGCATCTATTTGGTGATTGTCTACATGACATCCACCAAATATTGGTATACTTTACAAAAAGTTTTAAAAGTTCGTATTTTTGGTGTTTGAATTTTTTGATGTTTGAATTTTTTGATGTTACAGAAAGTCTCGTCGTCTGGCTCACCAGAAGATCAGCGCGCGCGATCCCCTACGTGGAATTCTTCCCGACCACCGTGCAGGACCGATGCAAACACACAATGAAGATGGACTTAGCTAGCTTTGCAGGACCGATGCAAACACACAATTTTATTAGCTTATTAGTTGCCATGATGCCATCTTGCGTTGCCGTGTTTCTCTGTCTCGTGGAGACAGGCGCTGCCTTGAACGCACGTTGCGTTGACTTGAGGACCCTGGTGTTCCATGCAAATCTGAGTGGCGCTAGGATTCATATGCTGATTGCTTGGTCGACTCTGGACGCCGGCGATGTGCATCGATGTCGATTCTTGTCGCAGATCGTTGAATTGCGCCGCCACGATCAATCCCTCGACCCTGCGTACCGAAGCGCGTTGTCGATGCCGTCACACCATCGTCGGATCTCGAGTTGCGTGGATGACGTTGGTGATGCAGGATGCCTGCCGCAGGAAGAAGCAATTCGCCGCGGACGACGTTGTACTGTTGTTGCAGATGGAATCCGTAGACGTCGCTTAGCTCCATCGATGAAGAGAAAGAGTACGATGCGTGACGCCGCTCGCCGTGCCGTGTAGGCTGATGCCTCGCGACGGTGGTGCTGGGTGCTCTCCACGGAAACCGAGTTGCCATAAAGAGCGGAAACAAAAGATCAACAGATCGGTATGTGATTAGTTTTTGGAAAACCGGATGAATCTGGTGCCAAGAAATGGATATGGAACGACTCACCCGATCGTTGAACAACTGCCATCTAGCTCGCTATAGATCAAGCGCACAAGCCCTACCTGGCGCGCGCACAAGCCCTACCTGGCGCGCCACTGTCGATGAAATATCAGTGGCAGTGTACCTAGGGTATGCCTACGGTAGTAGATTATCGGTTGAGGTACGCGTGATCAGGAACCAGATGGTTACAGAGACACGAGACATAAGATTTATACAGGTTCAGGCCGTCTTTGGCGTAAAATCCTACGTCTTATGCTCTGTTATTTGCATTGATCTGAGATGAGATGTCCTCTGAGGGACCCCTGCCCTCCTTATATACTCTGAAGGGACGGGTTTACAAGTCAAGTATCATGTTTGCTACTATTACAATATCATGCGATGCACATTATTTGCCGCATGTCTTCGTCTTATGGATTGAGCCACCATCTCCGAATGGGCCCAAAGGTAGGACGTGAGGGTATAGGGGTTTATATCCCCACACGTGCCTAGGCGTGTTGTGCCTCGTCATGCCCGTGCTAGTGCCGTGCCGAGCGGCCCGTCTGGAAAACTAGAGTCGGATCGCCCACGGTGGCCTAGTCCCCATGGCGAGCTCCCCCACGGTGTCGTCTCTTCCCGCGCTCCCTCATGTCTTCCAGGATGTAGCCGCATCTCCGAGCTCGTAGTCGAACCAGAAAGCGAAGCAGAGCAGCGGAGGAAGCGAGCCGACGACGGAGGGCGAGGAGATGTCTATGGGGCTGGTGACCGAGTGGGCCATCGCTGTCGTGCTGTACTCCATTGTTATCGTGGGGAAGGGCGGCGAGGAGGCGCTGAAGCCATGCTGTCAAGCCGAACTAGGGCCGGCCATGTCGAGGAGGGCACGCAATCGACATTGGGCGTGGGGAGGCGGGCAGGGCGGGTGAGCTCGCGCCGGCGGGCGGGATTGGCATGCACCGGCGGGCGGGGCGGGCTAGCGCGCGCCGGCGGGCAGGGTCGGGCATGCCAGTGGGGTAGGCGTGGGGGATCTCACCGTCAGAACCGAGAAGAAGCCTCGCTCGATCCGTTTCGTCTCCCATTCCGTCGGACGAGAATGAGAAAGAAAAAAACCAAGAGATAAGGCAGGGGTAGAAGGGGAATAAAAGCCTTCAAAATCTACCGGATGACATTCCTTCGGTTTATATGGCATTCTCCCAAAGCCCTTTTGTGGGATGACATATGGTTCAAGCCCACTTCCCATAATGGTCTGTCAACAAATAGGCGCCAGGCTTTAGCGGCGAGCGTGACATGGCGGCGACAGCGGGTTGCAGTGCCACAGCCGTCACCTAGATGTCGCGGCTCGGGCTTTAGCGGTCCACATGCGCGGTGCTCTTATGAGGTGCTCTTATGAATCTGGTATCGGAGAGCGCTGGGCGATGGAGAGCAGCAATACGAAGGAGAAGATCACTAATTCGTCCTTGTCTTCTACTCTTCTCAGCTGGTATGGACATTATTATCCATATTTACGGATTTCATTTTGTTCACAATCGTGAAACAACACAAGAGGTATTCAGAATTTCAGATAACGAAGGAGCACACCTAGCTAGGTCCATGCGGACAGTGGTTTAGTTTAACTACCGGTAACTTGAAGTTGAAGATGATTACATCTAACTGTACAAGTTCAATTACATGCTACAACTTATATCATATAGGCGACAAATTCAAATGCACACTGTTTACAGATAATTTACATCAGTGTAAACACCCAATACTGAATAGGAGGTCCTGGAGTGTTTGTCTTTTGCTTCTTTTTTTCCATCGAGAAGTAATTTGTCGACTCAATGAAGTTGTAGCAATGTAGCATATGTTTTATTTGACCATTCAATCATCAGCTGACAGGAGGGTCTGGACTGCATATTCCATAGTTGGTCTTTTGCTTCTGTCTCCCTCCAAGCAGGAAACTGCCAATTTGATTACTGTTCTTGCTTGCACATAGTTGAATGGACGATTCAATTTTGAATCCACAAACACATCAATCCACGATAGTTCCTCCCCTTCAAGTTTAGCAGAAAGCATCCTGACAAGCTTTCTGAGCATATCGTGCACCTCACCTAGACCTTCCACCAACTCTGAAACTCTAGTGCCTGTCAATAGCTCAAGAAGCACAACCCCATAACTGTATACATCAACTTTTGCTGTGATAGGGAGACTGGAAACCCACTCAGGTGCAATGTAACCTAGTGTTCCTCTTACATGGGATACATTCTGGGTGGACCCTCCTCTGTTTAGTAACTTGGCCAACCCAAAGTCAGTGATCTTGGGCTCAAAAGTTTGGTCTAACAGTATGTTTTCAGGTTTCACACGCAATGAATGACCCAGTCTAAGCACTCATGGTGAAGATAGGCTAACCCTTTTGCGACACATATTGATTGTTTGAACCTTCCCTTCCAGTCCAATAAGATATTACCTTTTTCATTGAACAAAATTCTAGCCAGTGATCCATTCTCCACATATTCAGAGACCAACAACCTATGAGATTCTTCTGAACAAAAGCCCCATATCCTCACAAGGTTCATATGGTTGATCCTCCCAATTACACTTAGCTCAGCTTGAAACACTTCCTTGCCTTTCCTTACATTGTCCAGCTTCTTCACAGCCACTTGCCTGTCATCTTCTAGGACACCTTTGTACACAGTGCCTGATGCTACGCTTCCTAGCTCAACTTTAAATTTTCTGGTTGCCTTCACAAGTTCTCTGTAACTATATCTTCTAAAATTACTAGTCATTACTTTGTAACCTTCCTCAGCTGCCCATAATTCTGATGGCCTAAGCCCTCTTCTCAAAACAAAGAACCATGCAAATGAAATAAAGGAAACTTCAACAACAAAAAATGCAGCTATGAACCCATAGAAGTAAAACCATTTTGATTCTCATCCACAGGTCCTATGCACATGTAGAAACGGTATTCTGATGCTTTTGTTCATCAGATCACAGTCAAGGTGATGGGGCACAGAATCAAACACATTGGAATTTGGAATAGGTCATTTGAAACATTAACCCTTGTTGGAAGCTTGAGATATATTGTTCGTGCATTAGATGTTGGGTAGGTTCTTCCACTGAAAAGATAAGCTTTTTTAACGAGTTCTCTTCCTTCTCGGTGCCTCCCGACGTCGCCCCACTCAGGTGACTAGGGAGGAAACCCTAGCCGCCGCGAGCTCCCACCTCCCCTCCCCTCTCCTGCAGCGCCGCCACCTAAGCAGGCCGCCGGCAAGGCCGCGCTGCCGGCCGGGATGGCGGCGGTGGGGCTCTCCTTATTCAGGTGTGGCAGTGCATGGCGTCGTGGCCGAGGTGGGCGCCGCCGCTCCCGAGCCGCGTGAGGCTCGGCGCGGCCGTCTGCACATGACCGCGACGGCGCCGGCCAGGGCCTGGGCAGGCGAGGTGGTGGCGGCGGCGCCGATTTCTTCGTCCCCCTCCATCGGCAACCTCCGTCAGTCCCTCCCCCCGTGCAGCAGGCCGCCGCCTTCCCTCCACCGGGCCTGGGCGGCCGGATCCGGCGGCCAATCGGCCGGATCTGGCGGCCCCAGGTCGGGGGGGGGGGAGGGGGGCGGCGCTGGTGGATTTGATGCGTCGGCCTCCCTCTACCGAGCCTGGGCGGCCGGATCTGCCGGCCCTAGGCAGGGGGGTTGTGGAGCTCGGCATGGTGGGGGCGGTTGGGCTTCAGGTCCTCCGGTTTGTGGCTAGATCCAGAACCCTGGGGCTGGGGGCGGCGGCCAGCGCCGAGGATGGTGGCGACGGGCCTCTTGTCGGATGGCAGAGGGCCCTTTCCTCACACCATTGTCTTCTTCTTGATGGCGCCCAGATTAGGCGCGTGGTGGCTAGTCAAGACCGGTGTGGTCAAGACTGGCGGTTGGAGGCCTTGCGCCGACGGCTGATGTAGCGGTCGGCGGCGGGGCGGTGGCGGCTCGAGCGTTGGGGTTGGGGTCGCGCAGGCGTTGGGAGTCGGCTTTCTTCTCTGCCGTCCCTCCCCTGATGGCCTTAGCTGCGGCGGCTGCGGGTTGCGGCCATGGTGAAGATGAAGGTGTCGGCGTTGGCTTGCGGTAGGTGGACACGCGTGTGGCAGAGCGAAGGCTGGTTCTCCGGCATGTCACCTTGTTGGTGGGGGTGATCGCGCAGCTTTGCGGCTGCAGAGCGCGGCCGGCGCATCGCTACCCTTCTGGCACGGTTACTGCAAGACAACCGGCAGTGACAACGGTGGCGACTTGTTGGGACCAGGATTCTGGGTCGAGGTGCGAAGCTGGGGTGTTTGGGCGAAAGCCTCGCGATGGCGACGCCTGCGGGCGTTGTTTCCCCTGTTGAGGGCGTCGCCCCTTAGTCTTTTCCACGGGTGAAAACCCGGTCCGTCTTGGCCGAGCGACAGTGGCACTTCGAACGTCGTAACCTTCCTGATGGCGTCGCTGTGGATCATTTTTCGGTTCGGATGTGTTCAAAAGGCCGGAATTGAAAATCGGAGCTGCGCTTGCGTTTTGCTCGTGCTGGGCAACGATGACCTTCTTTGCTTTTCGGAAACTCCGGTCTTGTATCTTCTTTGGATTGTCGTTTCTCTCGGCTGTGTAGCGTAGGGTGTATGGTTTTTGGGCCCGGTTTTGCTTATAAACTAGGTCAATCTTCTTCTTATTAATATATGCCAGAACAGTTTGTTCGTGGATCTTCCAAAAAAAAGAAAAGATAAGCTTTTGGATAGCATGATCCTATACCTTCCTGATATTGAAAGCCGTTACAGGTGCAGTCACTGATGCAAATATTCCTACAAGTTTGAAGGGAAACTGACAGAAGATGTTGCTGATCTGACCCCCAAACATTCGTATTTGGAAGTTTCACAAATTTCACAGGTTATGTTGACAATAGCCATACAACCTTCAGTCCAGTTATTACCTGGGTTTCTCATTGCATAACCTGGTGGGCATGAACATGTAGGTTTAGGTGAGTAATGGCAAATTCCATTAGGACATAAACCATGAATATTGCAGGGTTGAGACATTTGCTACCATTGAAACTGACCATGACCCATCTGAATTATTCAGGCTATAAAGACGGAGATTACCATCAGGGTCAAGAGTTAGCCTTCTCTTAATGTCTTGTCGTGCATCAGAGGCCGCAAGTGGACCATCAGCAAAGTCACTCGATGCAAGCACCCCACTATTACCAAGGATTCCTAATCTTGTACTGTTATACTGGTTTCGACCATCCTGGTAGATAGTTTGATCAGGATCGGGCCAGTATATGTCTGAAGCTTCAGGCACATGGTATATAAGTGATAGTACTGAAAGGTCACTGAAATGGAACATATAGTTACCAGGACTATGCGATTGAGTTGTAAGGAC
Organism: Bothriochloa decipiens; assembly: GCA_023333625.1. Classification (NCBI taxonomy): domain Eukaryota; kingdom Viridiplantae; phylum Streptophyta; class Magnoliopsida; order Poales; family Poaceae; genus Bothriochloa; species Bothriochloa decipiens. Next base: position 29,400,602 of record CM041641.1, on the reverse strand, counting down.
TAATTTGGTTGTAGCAGTGATGAGCTGTGTTGGTAGGAAGGTGTCTGCTGGTGAATCAAAACTTTGCCAGACAGTGTTACCTCTTGAGTCCTCAATGATGAGATTCCCGGTGTTCAAGAGCCGAGAATGCTGAACATCTGTGAAGTTACCATCAGCTTGCCACATGACTGCACCATCATAATCTGTAAGTACCATGTTGTCATCCTTGTGCAAGGTTATTTGCACTCCAGACAATGGTCTTGTTGGCTGCCTTTGAGTACCATATTGAGAATGTGAAGGCATCAGTATAGACTTCGTAGAAGCCAGAGGAGAAGGTCCGATCTGATGATTGTAAGATGCTGGTTTCATAGGATTCAACTCTGAGAGAGGAACCCAGTGATAGAGTGTCACGAGATGCAACTCTTGGGAATACAGCAATGAAGGAGAGGATGGAAGCAGTAGAAAGGAGAGTTGCAAGAGAATGAGACATCGTTGCAGAGATGGTTCTTGGTCGATGAATGCACAACTGCTTATATCCACCCATCCTGAGAGCGAAACATCATTCCTGGTCAAACTTACTGCTTATATCCATCCATCCTGAGAGCGAAACATCATTCCTGGTCAAACTTAGAGTGCTATGGAGTTCAAATTGTTTAAGTTTCCTTTATGCGCATCAATGGTGAACTATACGACAGTCTCTAACAGACAGTTGTAGTCAACCGTTGCCACTACTAGAGCTCGAAAAGTCCACATGGAGAGCGACATTCCTTGGGCAGTTCCTAAGTGGGTCCCCCTGCCACTTTACAACTACTGTATGCGATTGAACATTCAATTGAAGTGGCGATGTTGACATTTTGGTGTAAAGTGGTGTGGAGACAGTTGAAGAGTAATATGATGTCGATTTTTAAGGATTGTCTGAGTCTTTATACCATGGTAGATACTCCGTAAAATACTTCAATGGTTTTTTCTGTCTCTCAAATGACATGTTTGGATAGAAGGAAAGAGATATCAAACGCTGACATAGCTGTTCGGCAAACAGCGAGTGAGTGAAAGCAGACAAGTGGTTGCCTAGTTTGCCAGTATCTACAGATCTATTTCCTCCATTTTAAATTATAAGTCATTTTAAGAATCTTGTAGAGTCAAAATATCTCAAATTTAACTAAAATTATAGAGAGAATTATAAAGAATTGTAATATCAAATAGGTATATTATGTAAATCTAGTTAACAAAGAATCCAATGATACTTAGTTGACATCCTAAATGTTGTTATCTTATTATATAAATTTGGTCAAAGTTAAAATGCTTTGACTCTCTAATATTTTTGGAGTAACCTACAATGACAATTTGGGACAGTGGGAGTGACATCTATGGAAGTATCAACATTCGATTAATACTTCAATTTTATAACAATGTTATTTTTTGTTGGAAGTAAGAGCAATTTAGCAATGCATAAATTAATTCTGACAATTAGGAAAAGACTAACAACATATAGCACAGGTAGGTGATTCAACACTAGCACTACGATCTAAGACAAAGTCACGCCATCTAGTGGTAGTAACAGGAAGGATGCGACGAATAACAGAGAGAGAAGAGACATCCTTACAGTGGGGTTATCGCCGCGAAGGAAGAAGAAGCAGACAGTTGATGGAGATCGGCGAACACCGGGCGTAGAGGGAAGAAGACGTCCAGCGAGCAGTCGCGACAGCGCTTCCCAAAAACCTGATATGCCCCCTACCCCGTGCAGGGATGCGAGGAGACGTAGGCTTCGGAGCCTGCTCTCCCGACACCGATGGCACGTCGGCGACGGGATGGGGAAGACGGCAACAGCGTAGCAATGTGGCGAGGAAGAGATGAATCTCTCGGTACTGAGGACGACGTCTCGCCCCATATTTATACACGTGTTGCAGCTAAGGAAAGTAATTAGCCACTCAATCAAAGCATTACGGTAATTGTCCTGCCGTTTGTGCACTTACTATAATGCGAGAATAATTGCTTACTAAATAGGCCAGCGCAATCATATCCATGCATGCAAAAATTCGGAGTGGCAAAAGGAAGCCGCGCACCCGCAAGGGTCGGAGCGGGAAATCGGCGGACCATTCACGCGCATGTCGTGCGTGCGCGCCCATTACCCCGCCCTGTCCGCATGGTTCTTCCTTTTTCTCTCCCCAATAGCTCTAACAAGATAGAGATAGCTCAACTATTTAAGTTGACCTCACTCCTCAACTAAATTCCCCCACCTTTTCATATATACATGTATGTGTGAGTGGGCCTTTGGGATTTATTTGGAATTGTTTGGCCCATGGTCCAAAACATCTAACAATCCCACACCACATCCCAAGGGCACGCGAGTCATACTCCCTATACCACAGTATTGTTAATATACCAGCTATTCAGTGAAGACCTGTTAGGGTTGAACATTCACCTAGAACAACAAGATAGGCCCATCCGTAACTGCACAATGGACTAGGCCTTGAATTGGCAGTTTGGTGCGAATAGGCTTCTCTTGAAGTCTTGACTGATACTAGGCTGCCATAGCCAACCCCACGAGTGGAGCGTATAAGTCACACTCTTAACTCACTTCATGAGCTTATTAAAGAATACTCAATTCTTATAAACTGTGACTAACAGTTGGGCTCACATAGATGTGTTCTTACAAGGATACTCTGTAGGACAGTATCTCGCTATAAAGCCTCAGAACACATTAAGACAAAGTCAACCTGCCTTACAGAAATGAGAGTACTGCATCTCTAATGGAGTGGGTCCAAGAAAAGGTTGTACTCTCCCATTAACCATCAGCTGTTCTTCCCAGGTTCTAATTCACGGGATCTCCAATCACATAGGTTGGGTTACTACTGAGGTTAACTCACATGGGTCTCAATCCCATCTCCTTCGATACATTGTCAATCACGGTGCATGATAGTCCCTTTGTAAAGGGATCTGCTAGGTTCTTAGCTATCTGAATGTAGTCCATAGCTATTACTCCGAAGCTTCTTAATTTCCTGACAGACTTTAGTCTACGCTTTATATGTTTGCTGGACTTTTTCCTATTGTCCTGACTATTCTTCACCTTCGTGATCACTGTTTGATTATCACAGTTTATGAGAATAGCAGGAATTGGTTTCTCAACCAAAGGAAAGTACATCAACATCTCTCTTAACCATTCAGCCTTAGTAGAGGCTGTATCCAGAGCTGTAAGCTCTGCCTCCATTGTGGACTTTGTAAGTATTGTCTGCATACAAGACCTCCAAGAGACAGCACCACCACCCAAAGTGAATATGTACCACTAGTGGCTTTAAGCTCATCAGCTTCTGTAATCCAGTTTGAATCACTATATCTTTCGAGTACCCCTAGGTACCCTAAATAGTGAACTGCATAACTCATTGTGCCCTTTAGATAGCGCATTACTCAATCAATACCACGCTAATGATCAGTTTCTGGATTAGAGGAAAATCTACTCAACTTGCTTACAGCAAATGAGATATCAGGGCGGGTTGCGCTAGCTAAATACATCAAAGATCCAATAATTTGGGAATATCTCAAATGATCCTTTCCTAGCCTTTTATTCTTTCAAAGTATTAGGCTAGGATCATAGGGTGTTGGAGAAGGTTTGCAATCCATATAACCAAAGCGGTTCAAAACCTTTTTCACATAATGAGACTGCAAAAGAATAATCCCATTCTCACCCTTATTAAGTTTAATATTGAGGATCACATCGGCTTCTTCCAAATCTTTCATGTCAAAATTTTGAGATAAGAATGATTTTACATCATTAATCTCTTCGATACTTGTCCCAACAATTAGTATATCATCAACATACAAATACTGGATTACTCCTTTGCCCCCACCATAACGGTAATACACACAAGTGTCGGCTTCATTTATTGCAAACCCAGCATAGGTCAAAGTCTTTTTGAACTTCTCATGCCACTTCTTTGGTGCCTGCTTTAGGCCATACAAGGATTTAAGTAACCTACACACCTTGCCCTCTTGTCCTTGTGCTATAAATCCATCAGGCTGATTCATATAAATTTCTTTCTCTAACTCTACATTAAGGAAAGCCATCTTTACATCCATCTGATGGACAAGAAGCTTATGGGAAGCAGCCAAGGATAATAGCACTTGAATTGTAGTTAATCTGGCAACAGGTGAATAGGTATCAAACAAATCCTCATCTTCTTTCTGTGTAAAACCTTTAGAGACAAGCCTAGCCTTGTACTTTTTAATAGTACCGTCAGGCCTAAGCTTCTTTTTAAATACCCATTTACAGCCAATCGGCCTGCAACCCATTGGTTTATCTACTACTTCCCATGTACCATTTGTAGTGATGGAGTCCATCTCACTACGGACTGCATCCTTCCAATAATCTGCATCTGGTGATGCATATGCCTCTGCAATGGTCATGGAAATATCATCTATGAGATACACAATGAAGTCATCACCAAAGGATTTTTCAACCCTTTGTCTCTTACTCCTTCTAGGAGCTACAACATCGTCATCCTCTTCAATACTAGGTGGGTCTATAATTGGTTCTATCGAGGGTGTAGGCTCGAGAATAAATTCACTAGACAAACTTGGTAAAGAATAAGAAACTTTCATCAGGAAAATATTCTCAAAGAAAGTAACATCCCGTGACTCCAAAAGTGAATCAACTAAAATATCAGGCGCTTTAGATTTATTCACTAAGAACTTATAAGCTGTGCTGTGATACGCATAACCCAAAAAGATACAATCAACAGTCTTTGGTCCGAGCTTACGTTTCTTATTAATTGGTACGCTAACCATGGCCAAACAGCCCCACGTACACAAGTAATGGAGTGATGGTTTCCTTCTTTTCCATCCTTCATACGGAGTAACTTCATTATTTTTAGTTGGAACTCTATTTAGAACATGACATGTTGTTAAAACAGCCTCCCCCCACCGTGCTTTAGCCATACCGGATGTTCCTAACATGGTATTCACCAAGTCCATTAATGTTCGGTTCTTTCTTTCAGCAACCCCATTAGATTGGGACGAATATGGTGGTGTCCGTTCATGAATTATTTTATTCTCCGCACAGAAAAGATCGAACTCATTGGAAAAATATTGTCCACCGCGATCAGACCTAACACGCTTGATTTTCTTTTCTAATTGGTTTTCCACCTCAGCTTTATAAGTCTTAAAACATTCAAACGCCTCATCTTTAGTTTTAGAAAGAAACACATAATAATATTTAGTTGCACCATCAATTAAAGTCATAAAGTATCTTTTCCCTCCTTTTGTTAACACACCATTCATTTCATAAATATCTGAATGTATGAGCTCTAATAATGTCGTGCACCTCTGGTCTATAGCCCTGTGAGGCTTACGAGGTTACTTGACATTTAGAGCCTTTGATAGTAGAAAAATTCGGAATTAAATTCATACTGGATAGATGCGACATACAACCAAAATTAATATGACACAAACATGAATGTCATATATCAGCTACCGAATTGTTCGAATCACACACATGGTTCACAACTTTATTACAGAAATTGGAGAGTGAAAAGCGGAACAAGCCTCCGCTGTCATAGCCCTTGCCAATGAATTAGCCATACCTCAAAATGACTACTTTATCGACCCAAATACCAGCTTGAATCCATCTCGACACAAGAGGGATCCACTAAGGAGGTTCTTCTTTATTAAGGGAGCATGCTGCATGTTCTTGAGCCGCATGATCTTTCCTGAAGTGAACTTTAGATCTTCCGAACCAACACCAAGAACAGAAGCATGCAAGCCGTTTCCCATTATGACGGTTGAACCTCGTGCAACCTGGTAAGATGAAAACATAGAGATATCAGTACAAACATGAATATTGGCTCCTGTATCGATCCACCAATCATTAGATTGACATACCAAAAATACACTAGGTAAATAATTATCGTATCCAGATCTGCTATGATCGCCAATAGTCACATTGGCAGATTTCTGCCCCTGGTGATTCTTCTTGCCCTTGCGGTTCTTGTACTTCTTGGCAAAGTGTCCGTTCTCACCACAAACGAAGCACACAACTTCATCCATGTTCATCTTCTTTTTGTAATGAGTAGTCTGAATAGCCTTTTGCTTGTTCTCGCCAGCATGCTGCATCACATTGGCACTGGACTGTTCTGGAGCTTTTGGTGGTGCATCCTTTGCCCGAGCCTTCTCTTCAACATCAAGACCAGCCAACAGATCCTCAATGGAGATCTTCTGTCTTTTATGTTTCAGAGCTGGGGAAAACTTCCTCCAGGACAGAGACAACTTGGCAATGATGCCACCGGCCACAAACTTATCAGGCAAAGCATGTCCGAGCTGTTCGAGTTCCCTCACAATAAGTTGAAACTCATGAGCCTATTCCACGACATGTCCAGCGTCTGCAGCACTGAACTTATGTTCAAGTGCCTCCCACAGCTCAGCAGCACTTTTGATGTTCATGTAAACATCACACAGCTGGTCAGACAGAACGGTAAGAACGCATCCGATAAAAATCGTCATAGCCGCAGTAAACTCCTGCACCTCTTTCTCAGATCCGAGAGGTAGTGCGGGAGGATTACCCACGACCCAAAACACGCCCAAAGCCATGAGCCACAACTGGGCTCTCTTCTGCCATCTCTTGAAATTCACACCGGTGAACTTCTCCGGTTTCATCGCATCAGCATATCCCTTAGTCATCGCTAAATGCCTATCAGGTTTTGGAATTGTTGGAAGTAAGAGCAATTTAGCGATGCATAAATTAATTCTGACAATTAGGAAAAGACTAACAACATATAGCACAGGTAGGTGATTCAACACTAGCACTACGATCTGAGACAAAGTCACGCCATCTAGTGGTAGTAACAGGAAGGATGCGATGCATAACAGAGAGAGAAGAGACATCCTTACCGTGGGGTTGTTGGCGCGAAGGAAGAAGAAGCAGACAGTTGATGGAGATCGGCGAACACCGGGCGTAGAGGGAAGAAGACGTCCAGCGAGCAGTCGCGACGGTGCTTACCAAAAACCTGATACGCCCCTACCCCGTGCAGCGACGCGAGGAGACATAGGCTTCGGAGCCTGCTCTCCCAACATCGATGGCACGTCGACGACGGGATGGGGAAGATGGCGGCAGCGCAGCAATGTGGCGAGGAAGAGATGAATCTCTCGGTACTGAGGACGACGTCTCACTCCATATTTATACACGCGTTGCAGCTAAGAAAAGTAATTAGCCGCTCAATCACAGCATTACGGTAATTATACTACCGTTTGTGCACTTACCATAATACGAGAATAATTTCTTACTAAATAGACCAGCGCAATTATATCCATGCATGCAAAAATTCAGAGTGGCAAAAGGAAGCCGCGCACCCGCAAGGGTCAGAGCGGAAAATCGGCGGACCATTCACGCGCATGTCATGCGTGCTCGGCGAGGCGAGGCGAGCGAGCGCGCGCGTGTGGTTCTTCATTTTTCTCTTCCCAATAGCTCTAACAAGATAGAGATAGCTCAACTATTTAAGTTGGCCTCACTCCTCTTGAAGTAGCAAGATAGGACTAAAGTCCCTCACCTTTTCATATATACATGCATATGTGAGTGGGCCTTTAGGATTTATTTAAAATTATTTGGCCCATATCCCAAAACATCTAACACTTTTGGTAGGACTGCAGTATCTGTGGAAGCAGTGATGTTAGCTGGAAATAGCAGTTGATAGAAGACCAATCGCGTCAGACAATTGAGATGGCCTACTCTATGTTTTTATTTATATATCGAATTAACTTTACCCTAGATTAAACATTTGTATCTTTGACTATTAGTTTTAAATTATTTATGTTCATCCATGACATATATAAGATTTGTATTTTTAGATTCAGAACAAGAAATATTTTCATAATATATATTCATATTGCATGGAATTATAAGGCCTTCTTAAAATAAATGCTCAAATATAGCAATATTTGTCTTGAGATAGAACTTGTGACGTTTAAAAAAATAACAGAAGAAGTATTGATTTTAAGCCATATATAAGTATATATAACAAATGGAGTATAGTACTATAGCACTGTGAATCAAATCAAGTATTCGTTTACAAGATCTTGCAAGTAGTAACAACAGATATAAGTCCCAGATATAAAGGTGTGTAAAAAAAATGCTGCACGTGGCCAGAAGCTTTTTCGCGTCCCGCCTGATCAGTAGCACATGCGTTTTGAAATGAAAAAAGATTTAGGCCTTGCTTGGAGGCATATGTATCCCCTTAAAACTAAATTCTAGGCTAAACCACTCTAACATATATGGATCGAGAGAATTACATGAGCCTCTTAAACAAGCCCTCAGAACTTGTACAATAGTGATCTTAGGTAGTCTCAATTGATAGATTTTTACAAAGTTTCCAAAAGAGAAAGTGAATAATTAATGTGGGTTAGAAATATCCTCCTAATCCATGGTTTCTACGGCAGCTCCTTCCGCAGACAATTTAAGGGGGCATCGATATTTGATCCTGGAAAAAACTTCAATTACTCGTTATTTGACCCTTTTTTCTTCAAATTTGTGCATATGGCCTCAAAACGAAAATCCCTTACTTATTTGGTCTTCTGACAGTTCTGAGCACTTAACGGTGTGAAGTTTTAAGTACAAAGACCGTTAAGTGCTCAGAACTAACAAATGGCTAAATAAGTAAGATTTTCGTTCTGAGGCCATATACACAAATTCAAAAAAAATAACCAAATAAATAAACAAAGTTTTTTAGGGAAAAATATTCTCTCATAATTTAAATGCAACAAAGAAAATAAATAGTCAACTGCGGGAAGGAACCGAATGCTTGATTCAATCATGGCAACTCCTGAACTTTATTCGGCTGTTGTAAAAGAGGTTTCGACCCTTAGTGTTTTGTTCATGTCGTTTTCTCGCTCATGTATATTATATGCAAAAATAAAAAGTTCATTTTTTTTCTTTTCCGAAGTTTGTGAAAGTCCGTTTTTCCTCCCTCAACGCTAAAACCAGGCAAACAGACTCTCTTAATTTTTCAATCTGTACACTTTACCTTCTTGGAGCGATTTCGAAGACGATTCATCTTTTTCTTTTTTATTTATTTTGGCTGAATATTTAAAAAATTATAATAAATTACATAAATTTCATACTCATTGGATCACCCTTAATAAATATATAACTAAGTTATACATGATTCAGTGACTATGAAATTCTTACAAGTCAAACATGCAATAATTAAGCTACCATAAAAATTTGGGATAATTGGCTGTAGGACATGCAAAGTGACCACCATATGCTATCGGACACACTAAAAACACCGATTTCCTAAAAGACACTCTAGTTCCGTGTATTTTGCCGTTGGACACTATGGCGAATAAAATATTAATTACTGACTCTTGAAGAGAGAGAACAACACGTAATGTCTATTTTACCCCTTTCTACTTCCCTTGACTCTTTTCCCATTCTTTCTTGATGGTGCCCCTACCATGGCAGCGAGCCCAGAGCTCCTGCGCCTGCGTCGCCCCCTCCACAGCGTGCTCTCACCCTCGTCAGCCCCTCCTCTGGCTCCGCCACCGCCTCCGACCCATACTCCGCCGTAGACGCCACGCTCGTCTCCCGTGTCATCGCTCTCGCTATCCTCTGCGGCCGCGACTGTCTTTGGGATGGCAACGCCAGACTATTTCGCCAACATCACCACAGGCGGGGACCTCCGTGAGCGCGTCGTGACGGCGCTGGTGCGGCGCGCCTCCGTGGCCACGCGCGTCGTTGCATGATGCGTGCGCTGTGCGGCGGGTGGCAGCGCGGTGGGCACATCGGCGGCGGCAACCAGGCTCTGCATCTGTGGCGCGTGCAAGCGGGTAGCACGGCAAGCGGCTGTCGCAGTGGAAGGGGATGGGCCGGCGGTGCGCGTGGGTGGACGGGGTGTAGTGTCGTTGCTCTATATCTGTGGCGCGTCCACTGCTGCCGGCGGCGCGGGCGGGTGGACGGGCCGCACAACAGAGCAGCAGCATGGTAGGAGAGAAGGAAACTGAGCAGCAACGTGGGCCGGCGGGTGGACAGGCTACATGGTGCAGCGTGAACGCATAGGAGAGAAGGCAACTGGGAGAGGAAGAAAAACGGGCTGACCGATGGGGCCAAGGGCAATTTAGACAAATCATCATCTTTCTCTCTCCTTTCTTGTCAAAAAATATTATTTTAATCGAGCCAGTGTCTCCAACAAATTGACACAAAAATGCAGTGTCTCTCAGCAAAACCATTTTAAACGATGTCCATCAGTAAATGGACTCCACTTACATGTCCTGTAGTAAATTTCCCTTAAAGATTTCATCACAATTATACCACAGGAACTCTGGTTTTGAATTATTCCAATTAATTATAGAAAAAACATAGATCTAAATTTACAACAAAACTTTATACCAAAGTACATCATATTTTATATTCATTAGATCTAACTCATGTGAAGTCCAACGAAAGATTTTTCAAAGATTTGGTTAAAATAAATAAAAAAGCTAAAATTGTCTTTAAAACCGTTCCAGAGGTAAAGCAAATGGTTTGAAAAGTTGACGAAGTTGATTTGACTGGTTTGGGGTTTTCATGGATAAAAGACGGACTTTCACAGAAGTTGGAGAGGAAAATTGATTTTTTTCCTTACAAAATTATACGTCCCTTGGGCCTGCAGTGTGTGGGCTAAGGTCCATTTTTTTTTAAACTTGTGGGCTAAGGCCTATTTGCCAACTGTAGTAGGTCTCAAACCAGCTCTGTTGTGTACAGCAGAGGAACACGCGCTGCCGCCGGGTTCCTGCGTCGCGTCGGCGCCCATCTCTTGCTAGCGCCGCGCCACCACCCAGCTGCAGCTCCACCGCCGCTGTCTGCAGCTCCACCGCCGCTGTCTGCAGCTTTGCTGCTTCGTCAGTTGCTGGCAGCGTTCATTCCGTTGAAGCAAAGAATACAAGTTAAAGAATACAAGTTAGTTTCTCCTCCTTCCTCCTCTACGACGATCCCGCGCCAGGATTTTTCATGGTGGCGGAGGAGGCGCGGAGCAATGGATCCGGATGGAAACTAGTAGCGTCTCCCCAACACGGTTTGGCCGTGAACAAGAAATCGTCTCTCCCTCTCTCTCTCTCTCTCTCTCATTAAGAGGGTGCTTGGGTTGGGCTGGCTGAACTTTAGTACGGCACCTTAATCGACCTTAAGTGGTCAGTAAAACACTTAGGGTCGTTTGGATCCCCATTTTGGAGGAATTGGAATGTACCTAAGAAATTAAGCTATTTGGCTTGGAATTTGAGATGCCACGACCTTTCAAAGTCCACGTGTAACCCTATCTTAAATTCATAGGGTAGGAGATGGGAAATAAACTCTATGGATTCTTCTTCCCAACTTAAGGAAAGTTGTAGGCTTTATTTAACGGACTCTTCTTCCAAAACTATAGTTTATTACATGAATTCAATTATGGGGATCCAAACGTCCCCTTAACGTAAATGCTAAATGTTAAGTATAAGCTATAAGACACCACCAACTTGTTTGTTCGTAATTACACTTTTTTTTAACATAAAACTCAAACTTTTCTTTGTCCAAGTCTATAATTTGTTTGTGCCAGGCTAGGAACAAGCCAATCTGGATTTTAGCTGTTGCTCATGTTTTCTTTCATTATATTCAGTTATTTTATAGTTATTTTTGTATCTTGGTTGATGTAGTTTTACCCTGTGATTGTACTAAAATTTTGTTCTGTTGGTAAACTTTATATGCTTATAGGTTGGGTGGTTGACAATGGATCTTATGCTGCCTTTTAAAGTTGGAGACATAACCGAGTCAAGGTCATTCTCTCTCGGTTACAGGGGTGCATGGTTCCGCAGTAAGGTACACCTTGTAATCTGATGTGTGCTCATGCACTCATATTGAGGAGCATATACTAAGTTTCCAGAATGCATATATCTAAGTGATACAATGTGACATGTTTAGGGACTGCCACTTTATTTTACTCAATGTAGGCAATGAGATGAAATTTTAAAATATAGGTTTTGATTGTTTCGGGTATTAACATGTCACAGTTTGATTTAATTGTGAAACTGGATACTTGGATAGTTCGAGTTAGTAGCTTCTAACATGGACTTCTCTCTCATGTTAATATTATTGACCTCTTTCCTTTCAGATAAACCTTATGTGTGTAAGGCAAGGTCACCTGGAGTGTCTTTTGGAGTATCTTGACTTTCCAGATGAAAGTAAGTATTTTTTTCTGCCTTGGACAGCTTATTTGTTCTGAGCATCTACTAATATATGATTGTTAGATTCTTAAGACTTCCAAATCTGTCATTTGCTGTGCTACCTTGATCTAGGTATCTATTTGTTTGTGTCAGGTCTTTAGCTTGATTTGTACAAAAAAGATGTACCATTATCTTGAATGCACAATTTTTCCTTTATTTGTTTTAAGCCTTCAGCTAAATTGTATTTTAAATCGAGGTCAACCCATTGCGATTAAGAACATTTTTTTGCTCGAACAATGCAAGAGAGCTGCGTGTCATTTCATTAAGATAGGAGAAAAATACAAGTATAAAGAATCAAGCAAAAAGCCCCAAACACAAAAAACACCCACAACCAAACATCCCCCACTAGAAAAAAGACTTGCCACACAAAAAAAGGCCTGACGAAAGACCACCCAAAAGCCTAAAGAACTATGAAATTGGTGACCCATTGAGGAGGGCCTGGAGCTTGGAAGCACCAGCCCAGCACCATATGGTGCTCTCAACAACTGTCTGAAGGAGACCCAAGGTTTGGCTGCCCCAAATACACATGAGTTCCGGTGCTTCAAATTTTGGAAAATTTGAATAGTGTATCATGTATTTGTAAATGATTTTTCACTTATTGGGGAAGTGCCCATGGGCACAAAAATATTGCAAATTTTAATTTTTGGGCAATTTCTTTTTATTATTTCAATGTGATGATCTTATATACCATGCAAGTTCAGTATTTAACAGTGGCTGTTGTATTTGCATCTAATCTAATAAAAAAGTAGAAGTCAAAGCACAGGTTCAGTATACTGTTTTGTCCTGTTCGGCTGTACCCTTGTCCGAAAGCCAGTTTAGGCTGTCCACTGTAGTTTTTGTCGAGGTACTCCAGCTCCTCATCTAATCTGCTAGTTTAGGGTTGTTAAGTTAGTTTGTTGTTAACTGTTTCGTTCGGTGTTAGCATGGACTTGATCAGAGATCACGTGGGTAGTTGGTTTAGTGGAGTTGGACTCATAGGTGAGTGGTGTATGGAGTTGTTTCCATTTTATGTAATCACTTGTATATATATATTCTCAGCAATATACAGTTATACACAGAAAACACTGCTAATTTTAGTAGCACCAAAATCCTGAGTTCTTCAGTTGTTCTTCGGTTTCTTGAGTGCTCGGATTAGAGTTCTCCGGTGACCCACGACAGTTTTCACGTCTTACATGTTCCTTTTTTCTTTATCAGAGAAGACATGGACTCGGCTATACAAAATTCCCCCAGGTAGCCACAGGAGGAAATCAAATCCGAGCAGGATGATCATGATACGCCCTACCTTTCCACAGTGCTGTTGGGAGAATGAAAAACCTAACCAACTCCCAAAGACAGATGCTGTGGCAATTGTGAGTGGTCCATGGAAAGTAGGTGACTTGATCGATTGGTGGTATACTAATTATTACTGGACTGGGAAAATTACTGAGTAACTTGGTGATAACAAAGTAAAGGTAATACTTAACAGTTCAAATGGTTAATAGCAATGCCCTGCTGCTTTCACATAATTGATTTCTGTCCATTGTTTTCTTATTTGCACTCTTGTGGAAATTGTTTCTGAGGATATCAATTAAGCATAATCATGCTGCACTGTCAGTTTTGTTTTCACAATATTTTGCACTATTGTGTTGTTCATGTGCATGTTCGTTACACGTGCACTTGGTATCACATTTGTGGCATATGGAACCGTGTGAGAAAGGTAGGAAGGAGTAATTAGCAAACAATGATTATGCAAGCTGTTATGCTTTAGTTGTGATATTGATAAGTTTTTAACAAGTGGAAAACTTTTATCCTTTCAGTGAGCTAACATATGCTTAATCCTATGTTTCAATCATTTCTTAATAGAAAACCCATTCATAAAAGTTGAAGCCAACTTCTAAAAACTGCAACCGAGTGTTCCACTAATATTTGAGATTGGGTGCCACTTATCAATATCATAGTGAGTGGTATATTTTGGTGATTAAATGCATTGTCGTTTGGTGATTACGTTTTAGTCAGAGTCATGTATTTCAAGAAAGATACAATTTTACATGGCCTTTGTCTGCAGATAGCTTTGCATGAAGAGCCAATTGGTGAAGGTGGGTACTATGATGCTGATTGTAAGGATCTGAGGCCGGCCCTTGATTGGTCCCTTGAAAAAGGTTGGAGTGTGCCTGTTTCACAGGTAATGATTAAATGATGTGGTGGTAGAAAAGGCTCCTTCACACCATTATTTTTGTAATTTTGTCACATAAACAGATTGAATAAGAAGACTGGCAAAGATATGAGATCCTCTAATGATCCTCTGTTACTAACTGCAATCCGCACTGTACTTAAAAAGGTGCAATAATTTCAAACATAGCAATGATCCATGAACTAGTTAACGCCACCTCAGTGCCTGTTCTATTCACCAAAATGATAACATTGTTGATGTAGTTTTTTCTTATACACATGCATTGTCATGCATTTATATATTTGCATCCAGTGGTTTCATATTTTCATGCTGTTACTCCTTGTTTGTTAATATTTTTTTGGCATTGACAATGCCTCTGATACACGTATTTGAACATTATTATAAACAAATGCAAGTGAACTCACTGGAATATTTATCAAAATGGATCTACTAATGCACTTTTATGTAAGAAAATTAGGAATGGCAACAAAGTGGTTTAAAGATTTTTATTTAATCTAAAACATAAGCCGAATGAGTCATGTGAAATGCACTTTACATGTCTGCAGCTCTAGATCCAAGATTTCCTACCACCTCGATTTCCAAGAGCCAGAGCTCTGCCAAACAAGGCCTAAAATAAAATCTAACATGATCTATCAATAAAAAGGGTAAAAAAATAGAAAAAATATTAGTAATAGTAATTATGGTAGACAAAGACCTGTAGCTCAGGTTATGGTTTTAGCATGTGGATTGATTAATAAGCAATCAATATAAATTTGGGTTCTATCTCAAAAGGGCCAGTTATTTCGGTGAACAGAAGTTTCAGTTTGTAAAAGATGCATACTGAAGTTTCTGCAGAGAATAAAGAAACCATACAAATCAGTTTCGGTTCTTCAATTTGGTTGTTCAGTTCTCATTGAAATATTCATTGCATCTCCCTTTGTAGCACAGTAAGCAACTAGAGAGAGATCTACACAAAAACAATTGAACATGAAGGTTACAACGAACGAAAGAGGAATCTGCTCACTTGCTGTCAGTTAGTCAGTATAGTCATCTCAAGCAGAATTCACACATGCATGTGTTTTATATAAAAGAAAACACCTTGAAGTGATATAACCCCCCAATATCAAGAGCCAGTCCCTACCAGTCCTAGGCTTCCTAGCTTGTGAACTTGTGGTGCCTTCATGTCATGATGGCTGAGTGCCTAACATGGTTGTATTAGCAAGTTGCTTTGATGGCACTGTCATAGTTTCGTGGCATCTAGCTGCTGCACTGAGAGGTGAGCAGCGCTAGGGTTATGATGAATGGAGATAAAGTCACCACTGGGGGTGGGTGCATGTTACGGCGCCGGCGGTGAGGTGAGCGTAGAGGAGAGTGGAGCGGCGGTGGGAGCTTCTCCGGTGTCGACGGCTGAAACGCCGGACGCCACTGTCGAAGGGTAAAACCCCACCCCGATACACAGAGAGGTTTATTCCTTCCTCAATAATCTATTTACAATCTCTAGGTGTCCCTTTATAGAATAGGTGCACCCCTAACAAACATAATACTACTCCTAGTTATCATAACAGATTAGAATTCCTACGACTCCTAGTTACCATAACAGAATAGGACTCCTAAATCTCTTTCCTTCCTCTCCTAACTTAACCAGCCAAGAATCTAGCCACGGCTGGCCTGGGCCGGCGCTTATACTGACGTCCAACAAAGGCGTCTGTAACAGTGCTTTGACTTGGGCTGCTGGCTGCTGGCTGCTGCGATGTTGAGCTTCCACCCACTCCCACGTGAATTGCCTGAGGGGAAAGGAGCGAGGCGCAGGAGATATGGGACATGAAATGCTTGGAGTTTGGTGTGTCAGTACTTCTGTTTCTATTGACTAGGAACTGAACAACATGCTGAGCACTGAGCAGACTTGAACCACGAACCAAACCAATCATTAAAGGAAATAAGAAAACAGAAAATTTTAGTTTTTGGGTTCGGTTCTTCGATTTCAGTGGTAATGTGCCCAGCCCTAACTCCATAATGGTCGTTCATTTTTTATATTGGCTCACCAGGCCTATCACAACTGAAAGCAATGAAGGTTGCATGGAAATAGTAGATTGATTCATCAAGGTATAGAGGTACATGTATATATATTCCGGAGAAGATCTATGGTTTATAGAAACATTAAAAAACATGATCTCCTCTATTCTTATCCATAATCTTCCGTACCTATCCATAATCACAGAGGAGAGGGCCGCCGGCTATAGGAGCCACACGACCAAGGTCCAATCCAGCTATATACACACATATGTAGGTCTCATCATCCCTGGACGTTGTGTAAAACTGTAAAGAACCCAACGTGCCTTGTGGCACTTAAGAGAACAATCAGCTTTGGACTTTTGTTTGAATACCCATTTGACGAGGAACAAGATCCCAAGTACGGTTGTCCTGGAGGACAGAGAACTGCGTGGCTTCCTACCAATGAGGATTGGTGAGGGTGATACGGCATGGGCATCTAGGGGATCACATGGGAGATCGGAGGAGCAGCTGTGATTGAGAATTGGAACGGAGTCACCGGCGGCAGCGGCTGAACTGCGCACAGCCACCGTCCAAGAGGAACCCTCCCACTTGTGAGGATTCTATTCTTCTTTGAGATCCTAAAAATCCTCCTGACTTATTGACTTTCTAAACAACTAAGGGCGCCTTAGCCACGGCTGGCTGCGGCACGCCTGAGTGCCTGACCCTGCGCAGGTACTGCCGGCCTACGAAGGAATCCACAACAGAGGGTGCTGCGGTAGGTACAAGGAATCCACGATAGCGGCGTTGCATGATAGAGAGCAGGCTACCGAAAACCAAGCTTGCCACGAGTTGTCATGGCATGCTGGTTGCTGACCGACGGAGCAAGAACCACCCCTCGTGGTATGGGTGCAGTGACAATGACAAGGTAGCCAGCTGGGTCGACAGGTTAACAGAATCCTCTTGTCGTGGATGCTGGGTGTAGACGAAACAGATGTCCTGGGTGCGCAGCGGGTTGGCTGGACCAGTAACATTGGCCTAGTTGGGGTGACCAGCCGTGGCTATGTGGGAGACCCTAGTTGGGGTGACCAGGAGCGGTGACGTTGTACAGAATGTGATCCTGGAGGGAGAACTTGACGATGGTGTGCAGGAAGGCCTCACACTAGCGCCGGTCTTGAGATCAATGAGTGGGATCAGAGTGCGATTTTTCTGACTGGTGACCACTTGGGCATGAAGATTGAGGACGACATAGGCATCTTCGTGAAGCAGCATGACGTCTTGGATTGCCCGAGAGAGGCGGACACATGGAAGGCGGAGTCCCTCTTTGTCTTCGTCGTCCACAGAAGGGGGAGCCATGGCAGTCTCGATTTGATTTTTTTTTGTTTTTGTGAGTATGAATTTCACGGTTATTAGTTTAAAACTTGCATAAAAAGCATTCTTTTTCTTGCTTAGATAGATTGACAAGGTAGTGTGCCCGTGCGTTGCTACGGGATAATTAAACTTTTATACTAAAAACACATAGGTCACAAAATTTTACAAATTTTCATATTGTCAGTCATAGTTTTGTTGGTCCATGGTTCATCAAAATGTATTACATGGGAACAAATTTTGTAATGCCATGAAAAGATGCAAACACACAAACTGACATAGTGGTTGCTCAAAATATATTACATGCAAACAAATATTCTAATGACATGCAAAGTTGCAGACGCATAATCTGACATTATAAATGTCAGCTTGAAGGCCAACAGAAATCAACAAAACATAAGGATAAATAATCTATACATATATATCCTTTTGCAAAAAAGAAAAACATATACACCCAATCCGCTCAGTTCTAATCCATTTAGGCTCATGCCACTTGGGCATGTAGAACAAAACATGAAAGAAATGATAAGCTGCAGCAAAATAATAAAAAAAAATAAAAAAAGAAAAGCACCAACCACACACGACTCAGGCTGTATTGTTGTATTGTATGTAGAGTGCATGGCATCCAATTTCAGAGTAAAGTATCATGCCATCAAAGTCAATGTGACATGCCGCCATACAAACTGCTCTTTAGGAATGGTTGTGTTGAGTAAGCCTGTCAGTTAAGCTATTAGTAGATTATTAGTTCATCTTCTAAATTCAGTCATTAGCTGTAATGCCCTTGAGCTGATCATGATCAAAGCCATTAGCTTGCTTGATAGCCAAGGGGCCTACCTTTATCTACTTTATGCTTTATGCAATACATTGTAGGAATATGCCATATGAGCATCTTGTATTCCAAGAAAACCTTAAAGCAAATGCTATATAAGAAAGCAAACCCCAAGGGGTCATGGTGCCTTTGGCTCACCAATTATAAGTCTTTGTGTCCAACAATTGGCATCAGGAGCTAGGTTACCCAGAGAGCCCAAGTTATCCCCTTCTATCCCACCTCTGTTCTTGCTCCTGTCATGGCGACTTCAGCTGAGCGCGCCGCCGCCGCCATGGCCGGCGCTGAGGGGATGCAGGGTGACCCCAACAGCAAGGCCACTCGCTTGAGGGCAGCGGAGGAGGCGGTGGCAGCAGTGATCTAGGCGGCGCGAGATGCGGCCAAGGCGGCGGAGGCAGCGGCCATGACGGCGCGGGAGCTGCGCTCGGAGATCGCCAAGGAGAAGGCAGAGGGGAGCCGGTTGAAGGAGGGGTCCGTCCACGGTGGATTGCCCGAGAGGGACTCGAGGAGCCCTCCTCGTCGTAGGCGGTCCCCATCGCCGGTGCGCCGTCGCGGGCACAGCGGCGGGTGTCACCAGTCGCCAGAGCCGCGGGTCATCTACCACGACTCTGGCAGCGGGACTGCATGGCCGATGCTGGATAAGACCAACTACCATGAGTGGTCTCAGACCATGAAGCTACGGATGCAAGACAGCAACTTGTGGGACGCTGTCAATGAGCTCCTGGTGCCGTTCTGCGAGGATCGGCGGGTGATGGAGGTGATCGTCGCCGCGGTGCCCAAGGAGATGGGCATCCCACTCATCGACAAGCAAAGCGTGAAGGAGGTGTGGGACACCATCGCTGCAGCAAGGATCGGCGTGGACAGGGTCCGTCAGGCGACGATGCAGCATCTTTGCCGCGATTGGGAGAACATCGGCATGAAGCAGGGGGAGAAAGTCTAGAACTACAGCTTCGGCTTCATGCTCTGCATCAGTAGCTGGTCATCCATGACTGCCGCGACATCGACGAGCAGCAAGTCATAGAGAAGTATCTGAGCACGGTGCTGACGAAGTATGCCCAGATCGTCGTCGCCATAGAGCAGTTCCTCGACTTTGAGGCCCTCACGCTCGAGGAGGTGACGGGAAGGCTCAAGGTGGTGTACAATTGAGAGCAGCAAGCGCCTACAAAGCCCATCACCGTCGGCGGCAAGAGCAATGGAAGGCACGCTGGAAGAAGGAGAAGAGGGTGCAGATGACTCCAGCGGCTCTAGCTCCCAAGATCATCGTCAGCGCACGGGCGCGGAGGCAAGAAGCAGAGAGGCCGTGGTGGTCACGGTGGCCGTGATGATGGAGGAGCCGCCGGCGATGACCACAAGCCCGATCGTAGTGACACCTGCCTCAATTGTGGCCAGGAGGGCCACTAGGCATGGACTGCCGCTAGCCGCGACGTGATCATGGTGACCGCGACGGCGGTGGTGGTGACCGTGGCGGCTGTGGCGGCCATCGTGGTGGAAGCCGTGGAGGAGATGAGCGCGGTGGGTAGTGCGGTGGTGGAGGACAAGGAGGCCGTGCCTAGTACGCCAAGGTGGAAGAAAGGACGACGCTCTGTTCCTAGCACATGGCTTCGTCGATCTCGATGAGAGCTCACCGGCGTACATGTATGCCGCGCAAGATGTGACCTTGGAGGAGCCGTGCGCCCGGGCCTACCTCGACATCGATGGAGATTCAGAGAAGTCTGGAGGCTGGTACCTGGACAGCAGTGCCACGCACCACATGACGGGCCGCCGTGCGCCGACTTAAACACATATGTCCGTGGCGCAGTGCACTTCGGGGATGAGTCCAAGGTGGACATCCGCGGCGTCGGCTCCATCATGTTCGAGGGCAAGACCGGTGAGCATGCGTTCTCCAAGGCGTGTACTACATCCCTGCCCTAAAGAACTCCATCATGAGTCTTGGGTAGCTAGACGAGAGCGGCTCCAAGGTGGAGATCGACGATGGTGTGCTACGCATCTGGGATAGCCGTGGCCGCCTGCTCGCCAAGGTAGGCCGTGGAGCTAATCGGTTGTACATTCTTCATCTGGAGGCAGCCAAGCCTGTGAGTCTCGTGGCGTGCAAGGACAATGGGACGTGGCAGTGGCACAAGCGGTTCGGCCACTTGCACTTCCATGCACTCCGACGGCTGAGCAAGGAGGAGATGGCGTCGGGGATGCCCAAGATCGACCATGTCGAGCAGGTGTGTGACACCTGCATCACCACCAAGCAGAGGAGGCGCCCATTCCCAGCTACAACAGAGTACCACGAGAAGAAGTAGCTGGAGCTGGTATACGGGGACTTGTGCGGTCACGTGACGCCGGCGACCCCTGTCGGCAACTGATTCTTCTTGTTGATGGTGGATGATGCGACTCGTTTCATGTGAGTCATGCTTCTGCCGTCCAAGGACGCCGCCGGGGAAGCCATCAAGAAGGTGCAAGCCACCGTAGAGCTGGAGAGCGGCCGCAAGCTCAAGGTCCTTCGCACGGACAACGGCGGCGAGTTCACCGTCACCGAGTTCACCTCCTACTGCGGCGATGAAGGTATAAAGCGCCATTTTTCTGCTCCTTACACTCCACAGCAAAATAGAGTTATTAAGCGCAAGAACCAGTCTGTGGTGGCGACGACGCGCGTGCTGTTGAAGAAGAGGAGAATGCTGGCCCTGCAGTGATGACTGCGGTCCACCTCCTTAACCGATCGCCAACACGCGCGCTGAAGGGGATGACCCCCTATGAGGCATGACATGTGCGTGTGCCAATGGTGCGCCTCCTCAAGGTGTTTGGCTGCGTACCAAGTGGCTCACTTAGCTCTGCAAGCTCGACGACCGCGGCGAGGTTGGCGTGTTCATCGGCTACGTGGAGGGGGCCAAGGTGTACCGGCTCTATGATCCAGTGACCCAACGCGTGAAGATCAGTCGCGACGTCGTCTTCAATGAAGGATGCGGCTGGGACTGGGCCTCGCCGGAGCCCAGTTTGTTAGCGGTGGCGGAGAGTGGAACGACACGTGGGAGCTGGTGCATCCCCGTGCCGGCCATCGCCCGATCACCCTGAAATGGGTGTACAAGCTGAAGAAGGACGAGCGTGGCGACGTGATCAAGCACAAGGCAAGATTCGTCGCGCGCGGCTTCATGCAGCAAGAAGGGGTGGACTTCGACACGCCTTTGCACCAGTCGTCCGCATGGAGTCTGTGCGCATGTTGCTAGCGCTGGCTGTCAAGGAGGGGTGGCCGGTCCACCACATGGATGTCAAGTCCATGTTCCTGAATGGGGACCTTCAAGAAGTGTGTGTTTGCCAGGGTTCACCGTCACCGGGGAAGAACACAAGGTGTACCACCTCCGCAAGGCGCTCTATGGCCTGCGACAGGCACCCCGGGCGTGGAACACCAAGCTGGATGCAACCCTCAAGCAGATGGGCTTCGAGCTGAACAGTCATGAGGCAGCGATGTACAGGCGGGGCTCTGGCGACAAGCTGCTGGTGATTGGAGTCTATGTTGATGACTTGATCATCACTGGCGCAAGCAAGCAGGAGATCGGCCTGTTCAAGCCCAGGATGAAATCAACCTTCGAGATGAGTGATCTCAGCCTGCTGAGTTTCTATCTGGGCATTGAGGTTCAGTAGAGCAGTGGTGGCATCACACTTCGTCAGAGCCACTACGCCAAGAGGATCCTGGAGCTGGGTGGCATGTTTGATTGCAACCCAGCTGCCACTCCCATGGAGGAGCGTCTCAAGTTGAGCAAGAACAGCACAACAAAGGAAGTAGATGCAACTCAATACATGAGGCTTGTTGGAAGCTTGAGATACTTAGTGCACACTCGGCTTGATCTGGCCTTTGTTGTGGGCTTTGTCCCTGGTTCTTAGAGAGGCCAACTACTGAGGCCTTCACTACACCAGGGAAGACTACAAGGCTAAGTTTGTTGGTTATAGTGATTCAGACCTTGCTGGTGACATGGATTCCAGCAAGAGCACTACTAGTGCTTGTTCTTTCTTGAAAACAGTCTATGGCAGTCCATCAAGCAAAGGGTTGTTGCTCTCAAGTTGTGAGGCTGAGTATGTAGCAATGACAACAGCTGCAACTTAGGCATTGTGGCTGTCAAGACTTCTTGCAGAGCTGTTGGGAAGGAAAGTGGAGGTGGTGGAGCTCAGGGTTGACAAGAAGTCAGCTCTAGCCCTTGCAAAGGACCCTGTCTTTCATGACAGGAGCAAGCATATCAGGACCAAGTACCATTTTATCAAAGATTGTGTTGAAGATAGTACCATCAAGACTAAGTTTACACTTACAACAGACCAACATGCAGATATCCTGACCAAGTCCCTCGGCAAGGTCAAGTTTGAAGAGATGAGGGGAAGAATTTGTCTCAAGGAGATCAGCAAGTTGAAGATCTATCGGCTTAGTGGGAGAAATGTTGAGTAAGCCTGTTAGTTAAACTATCAGTAGATTAGTTCATTTTCTAGTAATGCCCTTGAGCTGATCATGATCAAAGCCATTAGCTTGCTTGACAGCCAAGGAGTCTACATTTATCTACTTTATGCTTTATGCAATATGTTGTAGGAATATGTCATATGAGCATCTTATACTCCAAGCAAACCTTTATGCAAATGCTACATAAGAAAGCAAACCCCAAGGGGTCATGGTGCCTTTGGCTCACTAATTCTGAGTCTTTGTGTCCAACGGGTTGTTCCTCCTGTAATAGAGATTAAAATGGACCAACAATATTTTTATAGTAGTAAAACAATAATATCACTGGGTAATAATAACAGCAGGCTAAGCAAATCCCATATCTTGAGTTATTTTATTATTAGTGGTACACCGCAAAATTGCATACCCAATTTTTTTCATATACATACACAAATCACCGGTGTGGAGACATGTGATGCTACGGGTCTAAAGTTCTGCTAAAGGAGAATTAGGAATCAGGCCTCAAAAACAAATGTGTTTACGAATCTGGCTCTCTTTGTTTCGTATTTGGGAATCTGGCAAAAAAAAATCTTTAGGAATTAGGCCTTCTCTCAGTTTAGAGGCTTAACGGTGTTAACTTTGAGGTAAAATTATCATTTTACCCCTGAGAGAAAATGAACAGAATTAATACCTAAACAAATAATATATCACTCTACATGCATGCCAAATTAAAATCACATCCAAGGAACCGATCGATGAGCCGATGAGACGGCAGCAGTAGTGCTGGTGAGGCCGTGTCGAGCGCGTCGCGCAGGACCTCGGCGGCGGCGTTCTAGAGGTCGAGGCAGCGGTGCAGGCGCGCGCACGCGCGGGGGACTCCTCCACCTCGCAGAGGTCCTCGATCTTGGCCTCCGTCGCCGCCGCGTGCTCCACGGCGATCCGCGCCGCCAGCGCGGCCAGGTGGTGCAGGTCCGCGGCGTTGCGGCTCCGCGCGTCCGATGGTAGAGATGCCACGCAGTGGTCGTAGTCGCCACGTCCGCTGGGGTCGCTGGCCGCCACGTCCTGGCCGCCGGGGTCGCCGCGCCGGACCGGGCCTGGCCAGGCCGCGCGCGCTACAAGGACGGCCGCGGCGCTTCCGGGCTGGCGCCGGCGCCCGACGGCATTCAGGGCAGCAGGGTGCCCGCCAGGTGGCAGAGGCGGCGGATCAGTCGTTGATAACCTCGGATCCGCCGGTTTGGGCGGCGGCGGCGCCGCCGCCGTCCTCCATGGAAGCACCGTTTTTTTCTTACGGGAACCAGAGTCGAGGACGAGGGGAGTAGAGGAGATTGCGAGCGGCTTCAGCAGTGAAGGAACCAAGGAGGGGTAAAAAGGTCATTTTTTTATAATCTACAGTGCCAAACTTCACGGATCAGTTGGAGGGGAAGTAACAGGGTCAGATTCATAAGAATTTTTTTTTGTTTTGGGGCAGATTCCAAATTTGAAACTGTCTGATTCCTAGACACTTTTGTTTTCAGGGTCTGATTCCTAATTCTCCCTTCTGTTAATATGTGTTTTGGATGGCTCACAGCATAATGCTTTATACCAATATGATTTTTTTACAAAGTACAAGATTGAGAAGAAAATTGTCTAGCGTGTTTGGTTAATCTATGATCATCTTGTTTGAGTACCTTGGGGTACTATGAAAGCCACAATTATCATAAAAAATACAGATAGAGCAGCTTGTCCATGGTGGCATATGTGTTCCTTCAAGAACGGAGGAGATGATAGGTACATGATACTAATCACTTCAGCGGGGACGCATAAAAAACAAATACAATTGATGTTGATATTCACAGACCAGCTAGGCTAATAACCTGATCAATATCAAGGATCAACTAAACCTTCAGTTGCTCCATGTGACTTGTCATCTCTAAATTAAGTGTCCCATATTTTTATCTCTCCCAATATATATATGTATACCAAAGTAAAAACTGGAGAAAAGTTCAGAGTAACGAACTGAACTTGATTTGTGAATGATATACATTTGATTCTCATATTCATAATAAATATTGCTTGTGGCAGAAAAAACAACATTTTGCCTGTATGAAAAACATAATTTGCTAAGTCAACTCATTGGTGCCATTGCTCCGAGAGTATGTTCTCATACTGAGTTCAAGTAGGTTTTAAAGCCAAGTGTCCTTCCACAAACGCGTATGCACCATTTTCACTTTAGCATGCAGGAAGATCCTGATGTCATCCTGGTTATAAGAGATACTCCCTCGTTCCATTTTTGTGAGCTCATGACCATGTTCTTCTGCTGCTGCCAGCTAAGCTAACAATTCGTGCTTCTGCTTCTCTGACTGAACGATGTATACAAAAGAAAGAAGCAAATGTGCTGAATACTGAATAAAGACTAAGGAACGGACAACCACCAGTTCTAGAGCGAAAGCACTTTGTATAGCATATGAGCTATCAAAAAGTAGAACTATAACATCCCAATTGCATAACGATCAGAATAGTACACTTTGTACTGAAGAAACTAATCCTACAAAGTAGCAGAATAATAGTACAAGGTTACAAGCACTAACTAATAAGGTTACCTCTGCAGGATCAAGCCAAGTTTGGTGAGATCCCTTGCCACCATAATGTATTCAGAAAAATAGCTCCAGCTCAATTAAGGGGCATATTTACAGTTACCCTGTCAAATATGGATTCTTGAAATAGGATATTTGTTTCCTCTCAATTCTAACCATCATAAGCATATTTACAACTACCATGTTAATTATGGATTATTGAAATAGGATATTTTTTTCTCTCAACTCTAATCATGATAAGCAACTGAACCACTAAGGAGCCTACGTACAGAACTAAAATCCAGTAGTCTACGCTGAAGTTCCCAAACCAGCCATCATGTTCTCATGACAACATCATTGTATCAGATTCAATATCACAGCAGAGGATGCATTGAACTCACCAGCATCTCAGGATGAGGAAAAATAGAGAGAGAAAGCACCTAGCAGTAATAAACAAAGTTAGTCACTGTCAACAACAAGAATGAGAGGCAAAATCCGGTACACAAGAAATAAGTTTCAGTAAGCAAAACATGTGTTGAGGCAGTTGTTTCAACCCATAAATTGCTATTTCAAGCCTAACAAATAGATTATGTTTTCAAGCCATAAATGTACATTCAGTTAGCATGATTCTGAACACAATGTTTAGCATGGTTCACTTATCTAAAAAAAAACATCCTTAAAGAGGAGCATCTAGGTTCAGCACTGAACTGATTTGCTACCCACAACACCAATATGAAGAAATCATGCACGCAAGCTATAGCACCAAATTTTAAAACGGGGAATACTCCCCAGGACACATCACCACATCATCGAAAAAATGTAACCCAACCGCAATACACAATCCTCAGATTGCAACCACAGTCCTATATAAACAGAAAGGACATGGGAACTTACCAAAGAACTGTGCATATTTCAAGGAGATGTAGAGATGAAAATATCAGTATGCATATGCATGCCGATATAATACTCAAGACCTGCTAGAACTGAAGCCTTCCATTCAACATTATGCAGTTTCTCTTCGGATGTAACACTCTGACTTGTCCTCCATCTTTTGGGGATTTAAAAAAACTGCAAAACTGAATTTGTTGGTGAGGAAATAGTGGTAGGCGAGGACCTCAAACACTAAAGTTGCAAAACCAAATTTGATGGGCAAAGAGTCTGAGAGCAGGGCATTATCGATCCTTTTGAAGAAAATATTCAGTACTGAAATAGCTGCAGTTATATCAAGCAAGAGCAGGGGCAAGTCCCTGATTTCAATCAAGATGAGAGAGCCTTCTCTATAGCATGTATTCCAACTTGCACCTAAACCAGAAATTACCCATAGTGTTATGTAAAGAAGAAAATCTGCTTGTCACTCTGTCTCGCCAAGAACAAGAACAAAATCAAAATGCTACCCAAGTATGAACAATTTTTCAACTCGTTCGCGGCGACGTCGAGGCGTCAGCGAGGTGCGCCTGGTCGAGGGAATGGGAAGTCGGAGGGAGCTCGTGGCTACTGGTTTGGCAATCGGCTTCGGTTCTGAGGGAGCTCGAGGCCGGGGGTCGTGGATGACAGTGCGGGTGCACACAACATGGACGACGATGGAGCGCACGGCGTGACGACGGATCAGACCGTGGAGGAAGCAGCGGTGGAGTCGCGTGGCGGGGGAGTCGCAGCGCCGGTGGAGGCCCGGCGTATTAGCGGTGGCATCGCGACAGCGGTGGAGGCCCGGCGGCCTGGAGGCGACCGCGGTGGAGGCCTGGTGGCGTAGCATGGCGGCGGACTCGCGACGGTGGTGGAGGCCCGGCGTCGTGACAATGGTTAAGGACCGGGGCCTGGAGGCGACCGAGCGAGGGATGGGGAGAGGAAGAGGGCGGGTTCACCGGAACCGCCGGGCAGGTGTGGGATCGAGGGCTAGTGGGAACGCCGGAAGGGTCTGGAGCAAGCATGGTTTTCAAACTGCCGCTCGACGGGATTCGGCCGCCCGAGCGGGACAGGGGCCGAGGTTTGAGGCTTCACAGATGGCTTGGGCAGGGCGCAGGGTGAGCGCGGGCGTGATGGGGCAGCGGCGGCGCTCCGGCTGGGCCATCGCGTTGGCGGCGGCGGCGGCTTGTGGGAGCAGAGGACTTGCTGCGTCCTGCGTGAGTGGTAACTGAGCTGGGAGACAGGTATGACCTGCCCTACATAGCTCCTGATTGGGGAGGGCAAAGCACCACCGGATCGATGATGGGGTGGGGACGCCGAGGATTGGGCGAGGAGAGATGCGACTGGCGAGGGCTCTGTTCGGGCAGGCATGCAAGCAAGCGAGCGGATGGGAAACCGGGCGGGCATGCGAGCGAGCGAGCGGATGGAAGCCGCGCGGGCGACGAGCGAGCAAAAAGGCTGGAAGCGGTGTCAACGATTCCCTTTGATTTGTTTTAGGGGTAGAGATTTCAGTTTGACAGGTATTCTAGCAAAGACTGCTAGCACCAGCAGGATAAGCTAGGTGAAAGTTTTGTTTCACAAGGGAGTAAAGGCAATTGTTTTCTTGCAAACATGTGGGGGGCACCAGAGCTCACCTGGGCACACTCAACTATTTCTTTGCTGAAACCATATCTGGAAAAGCATAACTGACAATCATTTATCTAGTATAGACTAATAAAGGGTTGCTTACCATTGTACAATTAGTTACCATGGGCAGATGGCTGCTGGGGGCACGATAGGGAGACAGCCGCTGTTAATATTGGAAACTTCATGAAAGAAATAAGTGACACCCTAAACCCTAAACACAAAATTAAAATTGAGAACACCCACCAGACATAAGGGAGTCCACTTCAATTTAAGTTGACAAGACGGCAATCACAAAACGAAGTTCCCTGGAATGATCAAACTCACACCACATCGATGGAAGAGCACCATGAGGTCATGCAAGCCACCGAGACTAATGATGACCCACGTGCAGAATGCGTCCATGATCATTTGGTAATTAAAACAATCATCACAGCCGAGGAACAATTGTAGTAAGTTACAGTGATTCATCATTAGCCGTAGGTGAACATGAAACAGACAGCTAGTAAAATTAAGTTTTAGTAAAATTAGTAATCTCTAAACTGCAAACCCTCTTTACAAAATCTGCAATCTCATGTCCAAGGATCGAGGAAGAACTGTTACTCACAGATCCCAAGGTTCCACAGGTGCTCAACTGAAATCCCATTAGAACAAACCATGTCTACCTATTATATAATCCCATTAGCTGAATTGTTTCCAAGCAGCAACATTGCTACATGCTAGCTTCACAATACCTGATTTTAGATCAGATATGAACATATACAGGTTGGTATTTGAAGCCGCATGGTTGAACTGAGAGCTGTAAATATTTGTTGATCGCCCCATATGCATGCAAGAATCAACAAATCAATAGATGAAAACCTTTTTTTTGCAAACATTCATAATAGAGATTTTTGAGGTTTCCCCTCTCTAACACATACCAGATTTTGGTTTCGTTCATTTATCAGAACACCTGATTTTGCAGACAACCTGATTTTGCAAACATTGGTTAAACATTCGAAAATGCTCCCAAGCTAGTCTAATACTTACACAATCTGATGAAGCAGCACGTTGAAGAAAGATGGCTTTAATCCGAATGGATATGATAGAAAGGTAGAGCAAAGTATTGTTTGGTGTCCTAAAAGTATGTATACAATAAACTGCAAAAACCATTTCTTCATTTCAAAGTGGAAGGCATTGACAGACTCATAAGAGGAACTTTCAGTCTATGTGGACAGGAACTGATACAAGATGTTTCATCCACCAGTGACTCATATAAGTGGACTTAAATCATAGGTTCTGTAGAGAAGAACAGAAGAAAAAAGGAGGGGTTTAGAGTCACGCTAATCAGTTGCAACAAACCACCACTGATGGAGACCCAGAACATTCATAGGATTTCAGAGTTCAGTAGCAGCTCATGGATTGCTGCATCTTTGGATGAAGAACTCTTGAGCACGGGTTGCCATTGTATCATTAGTTAAAAAAAATGCTCTTCAATATAAGAATTAATAAATTACACAGAAGGCAAAGATGGGAGACATTGAACTAAATGGTTGGAGTGAAGATCATAGTTAACACATGATCCATCAAGATTATTAATCGAATGCGTATGTTCTACACGAAAAGCAATAACATTCAGATTAAAGCACAAAGAACCACAGGCTCAAATGTAATTAGATCAGATCTGAATACAACAAATTAACATAGAAAAGGTAGTTATACCTGTTGGGTGCTCGACAACGATCTGACTAATGCCGTGACGGAGCAGGGCGGTCTGGCGGATCCGCGTCGTTGACGAGCGTGTGGTGTACGGCGGCAGCGGTGGAGACCTCAGGCAGTACGGCAGAGCCTGTGGTGCAGTTTGGTGTCGTGGCGTCCAGTGTCATCCTGCAGTCTCGCGTGCGGCGTCTGCGGCGGCGGCCAAATTCGAGCGGCTGTGACCTAACCTCTAGGACGACCTTCTCCTCAATGCCTCTTTGCGCAGCCCATCTCCAGGACAAGCGAGCCGATGGCCGGATCGTGCTCTGGGGCGAGCGCAATGGCAGCAGTCGCCGCCTCACGTGGCTTCCCTCTCCTGCTCTCCCCTTCACACGGGGTGGGGCATGCCACCCGTGTTTCCAAATTTGTTGCTGGGGAAGACATTGTGGGTTAGGGGAGGACGCCTTACTGCCTTCCAAATTTGCAGGCGGGTGGGCAGGACGGAGACCGCACCTTCTAAATTTGCGCACAGGGAGGAGGCCAGACAGATCGCACCTTCCAATTTTTTACCCCGTGGGGTGGGGAGATTGGATCGCATCAAACGGGTTTCTTACTTTTATTTTTTTATCTGTGGGAGATATCAGTCAATTATATGATTGCCATCAATACTAATTAGGGGGATTTTCCGCGTGTTTCTGCACGCATAAAAGTGGCAAATGATAGCGGATTACCGATACTTCTAAAAAATATAGTGGATTGCTAAGGTGGACACATTGCATGTTAAGTGAAATAGATAGTGGAGTTGATAGTGGACTGCTGAGATGAACATGCTGCATGTTGAGAAAATAGATAGTGGAGTTATTAGTGGGGCTGCTGAGGTGGATGTGTTGCATGTCGAGAGTAGATAGTGGGGTTTGTCTATATAAGAGTTATAGATCATAGATACCTTCAAAAGTGCTCATGCAATCATCAACCTGATAAGCTTCAAAGTGGTTTGTGTTCTAGACAGTTTCCCAATCCGTTAACTACATAACTCCCTTGGATACGAACATGCAAATACATAATTCAATGGCTTCACATATTGAATATTGCCGACTAATTGCATAAATAATTGTCATCTATTTCTTTCTTTACGTAGCTAATAATTCTTTTTAGGACAATGGGAAGTGCTGGTACACCGCTCAATTGATTATACAGATATCAGCTACAAAGAATTTGCTAATTTATTTTATTACATTAATATGGCTCAGATACAATTCTTTAAGGAGCCTAATCAGTTTTGACATCTTTACCTTGTAGTTGATAAGCCCTGCTCCAAGTTATCTTAGTTAATTAGCTTTGCTATTATGCAAGCTTTACTTTAAGCATGTGCCTGGTATGCTATGATTGGAAGCTAGAGCTCCCTTGGCTACTAAGGCTTTACCTTTATACATTATGCTTAGGAATATGCTCCATGAGCAACTTGTATCCCAAGATGAACTTTCATATTATAATGAAACTAGGCCAAGGTGATATGCCTTTGGCTCACCAATTCAAAGTCTTTGTGTCTAACAATTGGCATCAGGAGCTAGGTTACCAGAGTGCCACGACTTTATCCCTTTCTTTCCCTACCTACTCTGCTTTCCACCCAGCCAGCCATGGCCATTTCCGCCGAGCGCGCCGCCGCCGCCAAGACCGTCAGGGACGGAGAGGACGACGGTGAGGAAGCCCAGGGGGATCCCAAGAGAAGGGCTGCGCGCTTGAAGACAGCAGAGGACGCTGCCGCGGCGGCTATCCAGGCGGCGCAGGACGCAGCAAAGGCGGCTGAAGCTACGGCCTTGACGGCGCAGAAGCTCTGGGCGAAGATCGCCGTGGAGAAAGGAGCAGAGGGGAGCGGGATGACAAAGGAGGAGAAGTTGCATAGTGGAACACCCGGGAGGTTGAGGAGCCCTCGCCGCGACCGATCCCCGTCGCCGCCACCGCGGTGTCGCGAGCGCAGTGGCGGGTGCACCCGTCGCAGGAGCCCAGGGTCGTCTACCACGACTCTGGCAGTGGGACCACGTGGCCGATGCTTGACAAGACCAACTACCATGAGTGGTCACAGACCATGAAGTTGTGGATGCAAGCCCACAACTTGTCGACACCGTCGAGGGGTTGTCAGTGCCGTTTCACGAGGATCGGCGAGCGATGGAGGTGATCGTCGCCGCGATGCCCAAGGAGATAGGCATCCCGCTCATCGACAAGCAGAGCGCGAAGGAGGTGTGGGATGCCATCGTTGCAGCGAAGATCTGGGTGGACAGGGTCCGCTACACGATGATGCAGCGCCTTCGCCGCGACTGGGAGAACATCGGCATCAAGCCCGGAGAGCAGGTCGAGGATTATGCTCTCCGGCTCTCGGCTTTGCATCAACAGCTGGTCATCCATGGCTGCAGGGACATCGACGAGCAGGCCGTCATGGAGAAGTACATGTGCACTGTGCCGACGAAGTACGCCCAGATCGTCATGGCCATCGAGAAATATCTTGACTTTGATGTGCTCACGATCGAGGAGGTAGCTAGGAGGCTCAAGGAGATCGATGATCGGAGCAACAATCATCCACGGAGCCCATCACCATTGGCGGCAAGCTGATGTACACGAAGGAGCAGTGGCGAGCCCACTGGAAGAAGGAGAAGAAGGGCGTGGATGACTCCGGCGGCTCAAGCTCTAAGAACCAGCGCGACGGAGGCAAGAAGCGGAGAGGCTGTGGTGGCGGCCGTGACGGAGGCCGTCGTCTTGGTCATGGTGATGGCAACGACCTCGCCGCCAGCGACTGTGGGCTGGACACCTGCCTCATTTGTGGCCTGGAGGGTAACTGGGCGCGAGATTGCCGCCTGCCGCATCGAGATAGTGGTGACCGTGGTGGTGGAGATCAAGACGGTCGTGGTGGCAGCATGGCAGTGCCTGTGGTGGCGGCCATGGTGGAGATCGTGGTGGTGCTAGAGGACAAGGAGCACGTGCCCAGTACGCTGAGTGTGAGGAGGAAGACAGTGCTCTGTTTCTCATGCACGGCTTGTCGAGCTGAACCAGGATACGCCGGTGTACAGCTATGCGGCGCAAGAAGTCAGCTTGGAGGAGCCGTGTGCCCGTGCCTTCCTCAATGTTGATGAGGACGAAGAGAATATGGGAGGCTGGTACCTAGAAAGCGGTGCGACACCCCACATGATGGGCCGCCACGAGCTCCTCGGACCTCACCGACTTGAACACGGACGTCCGGGCACTGTGTGCTTCGGGGATGCGTCCAAGGTGGATATCCGCGGCGTCGGATCGATCGTGTTCCAGGGTAAGACCGACAAGCATCGGGTGCTGCATGGGCTGTATTACATCCCGACGCTCAAGAACTCCATAATGAGTCTCGGGCAACTGGACGAGGGAGGCTTCAAGGTGGAGATTGATGACATCATGCTCCGCATCTGGGATCGGGCGGCTGTCTGCTTGCCAAGGTACACCTAATCCACAATCGCCTCTATGTCCTTCACCTCGACGCCACCTAGCCGTTGTGCCTTGCAGCGCGCAAGGATGATGAAGCTTGGAGGTGGCACGAGAGGCTCGGACATCTTCACTTCGACACTCTCCGGCGCATGGGCAAGGAGGAGACGGTGCGTGGGATCCCCAAGATCGACCATGTGGACCAGGTGTGTGACACCTGCGTCACCACCAAGTAGTGGCAATGCTCGTTTCCGGCTGCGGCGGCATACCGTGCTCAGAAGCAGTTGGAGCTGGTGCACAGTGACCTGTGCAGACCGATGACGCCGACGACTCTGAGAGGCAACCACTACTTCCTTCTACTCGTCGATGATGCCACTCGCTTCATGTGGTTGGTGCTCCAGCCATCCAAGGATGCAGCCGGCGAGGCGATCAAGCGGGTCAAGGCAGCAGCAGAGGTGAAGAGTGGCTGCAAGCTCAAAGTCCTGTGCACGACAATGACAGCGAGTTCACCATCGCCACCTTCATTTCCTACTGCGCCAAGCAAGGTATCAAGAGGCATCTAAGTGCTCCTCATTCCCCGCAACAAAATGGCGTTGTTGAGCACAAGAACCAATCTTTGGTGGCCATGGCACGTGCTCTGCTCAAGCAGCGCCGATTGCCAACTTGGTTTTGGGGGGAGGCCATGATGACGGCGGTGCACATCCTCAATTTCTCCCTGACATGGGCGCTGAAGGGCATCACCCCCTACGAGGCTTGGCATGGCCGCGCACCAATCATTGGCCATCTCAAGGTCTTCGGTTGTGTTGCCTACACCAAGAAGCTGGCGCAGCTCCGCAAGCTCGATGACCGCGACGAGGCTGGTGTGTTCATCGGCTACGCAGAGGGTGCCAAGGCCTACTGCGTCTATGACCCAGTGTCCCAGCATGTGCACATCAGCCATGATGTCATGTTTGATGAGGACCGCAACTGGGACTGGGCCACACCGGCGGCTGGCACATCGGAGGTGGCGGGCAGCAACTTCATTGTCGAGTAGACCTGACCGGAGGAGCTGCCTGGGGCACATGGCTCAGCTTCGCCATCACCAACTCCTTCGCCATGCCTTACAACACTGACTCCTTCCTTAGCTGGTGAAGCAGAGGACTCTGTCCCGCACTCTGCTCTACCTCAACAGCCTACTTCGCCGGCGACCACTTCTTCGGCTACTCCATTGCCTACTCCGTCACGTCCTCAGGTTGAGCACGTGACTCCCCTGGAGGATGATGAGGAGTGGGTGGATGCCTGCTACGACGGTGAAGAGCTGCTCTACTGCACTGTCACCAACATTATCGGAGAACAGCCCACGCCGCCACCAGCACAACGGCTGTTCACGGAGCTACACCTCACCCACTTCGGCGAGCCGACCATGTTTGCAAAGGCCAAAGATGACCCCGCCTGGCAAGCAGC
Source organism: Bothriochloa decipiens (assembly GCA_023333625.1). Taxonomy (NCBI): domain Eukaryota; kingdom Viridiplantae; phylum Streptophyta; class Magnoliopsida; order Poales; family Poaceae; genus Bothriochloa; species Bothriochloa decipiens. The sequence continues at coordinate 29,366,034 of CM041641.1, read as the reverse complement.
AATGAAGGAAGAGCTGCGTGCGTGGAGCAGAATGCCTCCTGGGAGCTTATCACTCCCTGTGCTGGTCACCGGCCAATCACCCTCAAGTGGGTGTTCAAACTTATGAAGGATGAGCACGGGCTGTGATCAAGCACAAGGCCCGGCTTGCTACTCATGGATTTGTTTAGCAGGAGGGGATTGACTATGAGGATGCATTTCCTCCAGTTGGCCACATGCTCAAGAAGGCTGGTTGGTCCATCACATGGACGTCAAGTCAGCATTTCTCAATGGAGAGCTCATGGAAGAGATTTATGTTCAGCAACCACCTGGGTATGTCGTTGCTGAGGAAGAAGACAAGGTCTATCGTCTCCACAAGGCCCTTTATGGACTGAGGTAGGCATCCAGTGCTTGGAATGAGAAGCTAGACTCAACTCTAAAGAAAATGTCCTTTGAGCAGTGCAAGCATGAAGCTCCTATCTATAGGAGAGGCTCAGGTGATTCAGTGTTGTTGGTGCGTGTCTATGTGGATGATCTCATCATCACTGGAGCAAAGGAGGAAGAAGTGGAGGCTTTCAAGGCAGAAATGAAGACCATCTTTGAGATGAATGATCTAGGATTGCTCAGTTTCTACTTAGGAGTTGAGGTTAAGCAGGGTAGCAGTGGGATCACTCTTAGGCAAAGTCATTATACCAAGAGGATCCTAGAGCTTGGTGGCATGGTTGACTGCAATCCAGCTGCCACTCCAATGGAATAGCGCCTAAAGTTGAGCAAGGATAGCATGGCTCAGGAGGTGAACCTAACTCACTACAGAAGGCTTATTAGAAGCTTGAGGTACTTGGTCCATACTAGGCCAGACCTTGCATTTGCAGTGGGCTTTGTGAGTAGGTTTCTAGAAAGGCCAACAGCTGAGCATCAACAGGCAGTCACGAGAGTGCTCAGATATGTGGTAGGAACCATTGACTATGGTCTTCACTTCACAAAGGCTCCAAGTCTGTTGTAGGCTACTGTGATTCAGATTTGGCTTATGATATAGACTCAAGTAAGAGCACAACTGGTTGTCTCTTCTTCCTAGGCAGCAACTTGGTTAGTTGGTAGTCTATCAAGCAAAGGGTAGTGGCACTATCAAGTTGTGAGGCTGAGCATGTAGCCATGAGTTCAGAAGCAACCCAAGCACTATGACTGTTAAGATTGCTGGCTGATTTTCTAGGAAGGAAGGTGGAATTTGTAGAACTAAAGTAGACAAAAGTCTGCAATTGCCCTGGCAAAGAACCCAGTGTTCCATGACAGGAGCAAGCATATAAGGATCAAGCATCATTTCATTAGAGACTGCATTGAGGAGGCGAGCATCCAAGCTAACTACATCACTAGGCAAGGCAAAGTTTGAAGAGATGAGAAGCAAGATTAGTCTCAAGAAGATCAGCAAGGCTAGCAGCAGCAAGGCTTAGGGGGAGAACTGTAGTTGATAAGCCCTACTCCAAGTTATCTTAGTTAATTAGCTTGGTTATTATGTAAGCTTTACTTTAAGCATGTGCCTGGTATGCCATGATTGGAAGCTAGAGCTCCCTTGGCTGCCAAGGCTTTACCTTTATGCCTTTATGCATTATGTTTAGGAACATGCTCCATGAGAAACTTGTATCCTAAGATGAACTTCCCATATAATGAAACTAGGCCATGATATGGTGCCTTTGGCTCACCAATTCTGAGTCTTTGTGTCCAACATACATAACATATTGCTACAATACCATTCCTGTAGTATTTTTTTGAACAGGAAATACAGCAGGGGAAGCCCCCACTGTAGGATTTTATATTAGATAAAAATAGAAACATGTACAAAAGAGAGAAATAACAACAAACCAACCAGCCGAATGTTGGATAAAATCATAGGATTTGAGGCCAAGTTTTCATTTCTATTAGCCTCTTTTTCACAACCATGGCAGATTTGGGGAATATATAGGTAGTTTGCTTACAACTAAAGATAGCTAAGGATATTCCAGGTAGATGCTAAAGCAAATATGCTAAAGTAGACAACATATGCTAAAAGGATAAGGATGCTTATGCAGCCACCAACTACTCCTAATAGATAGACCCAAGATTCATGCTTTCATTCTCCCCCTAAGTCTTGTGGGGCACCTTCTGGGGAATCTAAGCCATCCCAATCCAGGTGCGCATCTCCACGAACTTGATCCCCCCAAGGGACTTAGTGAGAAAGTCTGCTAGCTGATCCTGGGTGTTGATGTAACTTGCCTTGATGCTCCCATCATTCGAGCAGCTCCGGATGAAGTGGTACTTGATGCGGATATGCTTGCTGCTCTCATGGAAGATGAGGTTCTTCGCCAAGGCCAAGGTGGACTTGCTGTCCACCTTGAGCTCCACTACTTGAGCATCTCTGCCCACGAGATCACCTAGCAGCCGAGCCAGCCACAGAGCTTGAGTCAAAGTGGTAGTAGCAGCGATGTACTCTGCCTCGCAGCTGGACAGGGCCACCATTTGCTACTTCACTGACTACCAGCTTATCAGGCACTTGCCGAGAAGAGCATCCCGGTGGTGCTCTTGCTGTTGTCGATGTCGCCAGTGAGGTCGCTGTCATTATACCCGATGAAGTGCTCAACGCCGTGACACCTCGGGTAGTGCAAGCTATAGTCGATGGTGCCCTCGACGTAGCATAGAATCCTCTTGACAGCCTGCTAATGCTCCATCGTCGGTCACTGCATGAACTAATTGACATAGCCCACAGTGAACGCCAAGTTCGGCTGTGTGTGGACGAGGTAGCAGAGGCTGTCCACAAGGCGTCGGTACTCCATGGCGTCAACCTCCTTTGCCGTTCTCTCACGGCTTAGCTTTAGCCTCTCCTCCATGGGAGTGTGGGCTGGGTTGCAGCCGGTGAGGCCGCCCATCTTGACGATGCAATTGGCATAGGCGGTCTGGTGAAGAGAGATGCCAGAGTTGTCTTGGTGGACCTCAATCCCCAGGTAGGAGAGGAGGCCCAAGTCACTCATTTGGAAGGTGGCCTTCATCTTCGCCTTGAACACTTCCACCTCTTCTTCCTTGTTGCTGGTGATCACTAAGTCATCGACGTAGACGCCCACCAATAGGGCATTGCCTTCCTTGCCCCACTAGTAGACAGCAACATCATGAGGACTTTGCTAAAACCCCATCTTATTGAGGGTGGAGTCCAGCTGCCGCAAGCCGTAAGGGCCTTACGCAGGCGAAGAACATTGTTCCCCTTGTCGGGGATGACGAATCCCGGTGGCTGGTGGACGTAGACCTCCTCCTTTAGGTCACCGTTGAGGAAGGCAGACTTGACGTTCATGTGGTGCACACGCCAGCCCTCCTTGACAGCCAGCGCAAGGAGACGAATGGACTCTAGCCGCGCAATGGGGTGAAGGCATCGTCGAAGTCGACCCCCTCCTGTGGAACGAACCCGCGTGCCACGAGGTGGGCCTTGTGCTTACCACCACCCCAACTTCATCTTTCTTGAGTTTGTACACCCACTTCAGGGTGATGGCGTGGTGGCCGACAGGGAGATCCGCCAGCTCCCACATCCGGTTCCACTTGACGGCGCCCATTTCCTGCTGCATCGCGGCGCGCCATGCCGCGTCTCCCTCCGCCTCAACAAAGGAGCCAGGCTCACCGTCCTCGTGTGCCAGGTGCAGCTCTGCCTCGAAGTCATGTACCGCCATCCTAGGAATAGGTTGGTTGGTGAGGATGTTATCCATGGTGCGGTAGCGTAGAGGCTCATCACCATGGTAGGCATCGACGCGTTCCTCGTCGTCGGACAGCGGAGTGGTAAACTCCACTGAACACTGATGGGCCAAAGCTGCTAGCGTCGATCCTGGACGTGTCGACGTTGGTACAGGAGTGGGGAGCCGGAGAAGGAGGGCATGGCGAAGCCGGCGAGGGAGAGCGTGGCATAGCCGGTGGAGGTGGACTCGCTAGTGGCAGAGGCGGTGGAGGATTCGCTGAAGCTGATGGTGAGCCAGGTGCCGAGGAGGACGAGCTCGGTGAAGATGAACTACTAGCTCCCCGGCTCCCTCGAAGTGGACGTAGTCGACGACGAAGTCCCTGTGGGTCAAAATTGAGCCGTCGTCCACTGCCTTGTCCCAGGTCCAACCTCGCCCTTCGTTGAGCTTGCTATGTGAGTGAGCTCCTTGGCGAACGCTAGACAGCCAAAGACACGAAGGTGGCTCACCACCGGCTTGCACCCATGCGAGACCTCGTACGGCGTCTTGCCATCAAGTGCCTTGGTGGGCCAGTTGAGGAGATGGACAGTAGTCATCACCGCCTCTCCCCAGTAGATCATCGGCATCCCTCGCTGCTTGAGGAGGGCGCGGGTGGTATCGACCACCGTCTAGTTGCCATGCTCGATTGTTGGACAAAATCTGAGATTTTGGGGCTAAGTTTTCATTTCTATTAGCCTTACCACAACCATGGCAGGTTTGGGTACATATAGGGGTAGGTTGCTTACAAGCTAAGCATACTAGGCATATTCCAAAGCAGATGCTAAATAGATAAGATGCTTACACAGCAACCAACTACTCCTAAGATAGAGATAAGCACTAGACTTATATGCTTTCATTCTCCCCTTAAGTCTTGTGCGGCGTCTTCTGGGGACTCTGAGCCATCCCAATCTGAGTGTGCAGCTCCACAAACTTGATCCACCCAAGGGACTTAGTGAGGAAGTCTGCTAGGTGATCCTGGGTGTTGATGTAGCTTGCCTTGATGCTCCTATCATCCAAGCAGCTCCGGATGAAGTGGTACTTGATGTGGATATGCTTGCTACACTCATGGAAGACGGGATTCTTGCCAAGGCCAAGGTGGACTTGCTGTCCACCCTGAGCTCTACTGCTTGTGCACCTCTACCATTGAGACACCAAGCAATCGATCCAGCCATAGAGCTTGAGTCGAGGTGGTAGTAGCAGTGATGTACTCCACCTCGCAGCTGGACAGGGCCACCACTTGCTGCTTCACTGATTGCCAGCTGATTAGGCACTTACCAAGGAAGAAGAGTGTCCCAGTGGTGCTCTTGCTATTGTCGATGTCGCTGGCGAGGTCGCTGTCGCTATACCTGATGAAGTGCCTGGCGCCACAACACCTCGGGTAGTGCAAACCATAGTCGGTGGTTCCCTCGATGTAGCGAAGGATCCACTTGACTGCTTACTGGTGCTCCATCATCGATCACTGCATGAACTGACTGACATAGCCCACAGCAAACGCCAAGTGCGGCCATGTGTGGACGAGGTAGCGGAGGCTGCCCACAAGGCGTCGGTACTCCGTGGCGTCAACCTCCTTCGTTGTGCTGTCATGGCTCAGCTTCAGCCTCTCCTCCATGGGAGTGTGGGCTGGGTTGCAGCCGATGAGGCCGCCCATCTCGACGATGCGCTTGGCGTAGGTGGTCTAACGAAGGGAGATGCCAAAGTTGTCTTGGTGGACCTCAATCCCCAGGTAGAAGGAGAGGAGGCCCAAGTCGCTCATCTGGAAGGTCATCTCAGCCTTGAACGCTTCTACCTCTTCTTCCTTGTTGCTGATGATCACCAAGTCACCGACGTAGATGCCCACCAGTGGGGCATTGCCTCCCTTGCCCTGCCGGTAGACAGTAGCTTCGTGAGGGCTTTGCTAAAACCCCATTTTCTTGAGTGTGGAGTCCAGCTTGTCATTCCATGCGCGCGGTGCCTGCCGCAAGCGGTAGAGGGCCTTGCGCAGGCGAAGAACCATGTTCTCCTTGCTGGGGATGATGAATTTCAGCAGTTGGTGAACTAAGACCTCCTACTTGAGGTCACCATTGAGGAAGGCGGACTTGACGTCCATGTGGTGCACGCGCCAGCCCTCCTGGGCAGCCAGCACGAGGAGGAGACGAACGGACTCCATCCACGCAACGGGCGCAAAGGCATCGTCGAAGTCGACTCCCTCCTGCTGAACGAAGCCGTGTGCCATGACTCGGGCCTTGTGCTTGATCAACGCCCTAGTTTCATCTTTCTTGAGCTTGTACACCCACTTAAGGGTGATGGCGTGGTGGCCGGCAAGGAGATCCGCCAGCTCCCACATCCGGTTCCGCTCGACGGCGTCCATCTCCTACTGCATCGCGGCGCGCCATGCCGCGTCTCCCTCCGCCTCAGCAAAGGAGCGTGGATCACCGTCCTCATGTGCCAGGTGCAGCTCCACCTCGAAGTTGTGTACCACGAACCCAGGGATAGGCTGGTTGCCGAGGATGTTGTCCTTTGTGCCGTAGCTTAGAGGCTCGTCCTTGTGGTAGGCATCGACATGGTCCTCGGCGTCAGACAGCGGAGTGGCAAACTCCACCGAACACTGATGGGCCAAAGCTACTGGTGCCGATCGTGGAGGCATCAGCGCCGGTGCAGGAGAGTGGGGAGCCAGTGGTGGTGAGCGTGGCATAGCCGGCGGAGGAGAGAGTGGTGTAGCTGGTGGATGTGGACTCTCTGGTGGCGGAGGCGGTGGAGGACTCGCCGAAGCTGATGGCGAGCCGGGTGCCAAGGAGGACGAGCTCAGCGTATGAGCTGCTAGCTCCCCCGGCTCCCTTGAAGTGGACATAGTCGACGACGAAATCCCTGAGGGTCAAAGCCGAGCTATCGTCCACTGCCTTGTCCTAGGTCCAGCCTAGCCCTTCGTCAAACACGACGTCCCGGGAGATGCGGACACGCTGTGTCGCAGGGTCAAGGATGCGGTAGGCCTTGGCGCCCTCTGCATAGCCGATGATCACTCATGGAGTGCTCCGATCGTTGAGCTTGCCGACGTGAGTGAGCTCCTTGGTGAATGCTAGACAGCCAAAGACACGGAGGTGGCTCACCACCGGCTTGCGTTCATGCTAGGCCTCGTACGGCGTCTTGCTATCAAGTGCCTTGGTGGGCGAGCGGTTGAGGAGATGGACGGCAGTCATCACCGCCTCCCCCTAGTAGATTGCCAGCATCCCTCTCTGCTCGAGGAGAGCGCAGGCGGTGGTGACCACCGTCTAGTTGTGACGCTCAACGACGCCGTTCTACTGCGGTGTGTACAGTGTGGAGAAGTGGCGCTGAATCCCCTCGTCGGCGCAGTACTCCGCAAACTCGGCGGCCATGAACTCACCGCCATTGTTCGTGCACAGCACCCGAAGCTTGTGGCCGCACTCCTTCTCTGCAACAACTTGATGGTGCTTGATGGCATCCGCAGCTACTGCCTTGGTGTCGAGCAGGACCACCCACATGTAGCGGGACACATCGTCGATGAGAAGGAGCAAGTAGCGTTGTCCTCCAGATGTAATCAGTGTCACGGGGCCACAGAGGTCACCGTGCATGAGCTCTAGCTTCTCCTTGGCACGGAAGCTCGCTTGGTGGGGGAAGGGAGCCGCTGCTGCTTGGTGAGGATGCAGGTTTCGTAGAACTGCTCAACTTGGTTGACGCACGACATGCCCTGCACCATCTCCTTCTTGCTGAGCTGCTTCAGGGCCTCATAGTTAAGGTGCCCAAAGCGCTCGTGCCACCGCCAGGTTTCATCATCCTGACGGGCTATAAGACAAAGGGGTTGCGCCACCTGTACATCGAGGACATAGAGGCGGTTGCTCCCTCGGTTCACCTTGGTGAAAAGTCAGCGATGGGGATCTAATATCCGAAGCACACCGTCCTCGATCTCCATGTGCGAACTATTCTCATCCAGCTGTCCCAAGCTGATGATGGAGTTCCTCAGCTCGAGGATGTAGTAGACACCGGTAGCCGATGCACTTGATCTCCATGGCAGAGCGTTCCCAAACTTGACAGAGCCTTGCATGCTCGAGTTGAGCTCGAAGAAGAACTCCCGTTGCTCGGTCATGTGGTGGGTGGCGCTGATGTCAAGGTACCAGCCATCAATCTTGTCGTTGGTGGGACCGGTGCCGAGGTAGGCACGAGCTCGTGGCTCATGGAGGTGAAGTGTTGCAGAAGTAGAGTGCAGCTCGACACTCCCGTGGACGAGGAACAGAGCTACGTGCTGACCCTCCTTCGCCTGCACGACGTGTGCTTGACCGCCGCGCCTCGCTCCCTGGCAGTCCTTAGCCTAGTGGCCTCTCTTGCCACAGTTGAGGCAGATGTCGTCATGGGTCGCCTTGCGCTCGCCGTCGGCGCTCCTGGGGAGCCTTGTCCCGCTTGCGCGGCCGATGCTTGTGGGTGTCGCTCGACGAAGCTGCAGAAGGCTCCCCTTTCTTTCGCTCTCCCTGGCGAGCGAGCCACTGCCCCTTGGTGTAGAGAAGTGTAGTGCTGAGGTGGCTGGCTTTGAGCGTGCACGGCGGTTGATGGCCTTGAGGCGCCCCATCACGTCCTCGATCGTCAATGCCACAGAGCTTCTCAATCATGATGGCGATCGGCAGGTACTTTTTAGGGACGACACGAAGGAGCTTCTTGATGGCTCACTCCTCATCGATGGAGTTGTTGCCGTACCACACCAGCTGCTACATCATGGTGGTGAGCAAAGTCGTCGATGTCCTCACCTGGCTTGAAAGCCAGGTTCTCCCACTCCTTGCGCAACCTCTGCATCGTGGCTCGACGCGCATGGTCACTACCAATGCGCACCGTGGCGATGGAGTCCCAGGCGTCCTTGGCGGTGCGCTTGCTCGCGACAGAGGACTTCAACTCCGGCGGGACCAAAGTGATGAGGGCCTCCAGCGCCCGCCGGTCCTCGACGAAGACGGCATCGCCGTACTTAACTGCATCCCACATGTACCGCGCCTCCATCTTGACCTGCATCATCTGGGACCACTCGGTGTAGTTCATCTTGGCGAGCATTGGCCAGTCGCCAGCTGATGCCAGAGTCCTTGACAACGTGCTGGACGAAGGGTGAAGAGCCAGGCCATCCGCAGTGACCTCGACGTTGGTCCGAGGAAGGGGAGGCGTGTTGCTTGTGAGGGTTGTGCCAGCATCCCGTCCGCCGCGGTTGTATGCGTGGAAGTCCCACAGAGCTTGCTTCTGCTCCACTTGCTCCCGCCGCCGCTAGGCCTCCAGCTCACGGTTGATCTGAGGATCACGCCAGGGATCAGGTCCCAGTTCGTCCTCCAGCCGAGCAACCTCCAGCCACAGGCGCTAGATCTCCAGGACTCGCTCTGCGTGGAAATCTTTAGCGCCGGCAGCAGGCCTGTGTCCTGCTGCCCGCTCCTGGCATTCGCGCGGTCCATTCGCGTCCGCGTGAGCTGCATCGCGTCCGCGGGACGGGTTATCGTGATCGAAGCCGGCTTCGGCCCGTGTCCATCCAGGCCGAGGTCATGATCTCCATCGCGTGGTCCACGTAGTCCGTCCATGCGGTCCCGCACTCACTCACGGTGTCGCGTCCATCCAAGCCACGCGCGCGCCGGTCCGGCTCCGCATCGTAGTCGCGGTCAAAGGCGCGAGCTTTCGCGCGCTAAATCGTGGGTCCGCTAGACGGTCGCGTCAGCCATGCCTGCCTGCACCAGCTCGCGTGACGCGAAGGTCCGCATCGCTCTCCAAGTCCGTATCGGAGGAATCGTAGTCCCTGAGGTCACGTCCGTGTCGTGCGTCGTCAAAACCGTGCCCACGAAGGCCGCGTCTGCGACCCGCATCCCGGTCCGCGCCTACCGCTCGTAGCTTCGCAGCCCCAGTGCGGGCGCCTGCGCGGTCCCGTGCACGCCGTCCGCCCGTGACTCCCGCACGGCCCGCGTTCGGGTCCTCTCTCGAAGCCGCGTCTGCATCGCCCGCAGCCGCATCCTCCTCGTCCGCAATCGCCTCCGCGTGAAGAGCTGCAGCAGCATTCGTTGCCTTGTGAGCCGCGGCCGCTGCCTCGCGTGCCGTCTCGGCTGCCCGCACGGCCCGCAGCTCTGCCTCCGTGACGAGCGCCGCGTCTGCATCCACCTACGTTGCATCGGTGTTCGGGAGTCGCTAGGCGCGCTCAGCCGCCTGCCGGCGGCGCCCTGCAGAGGTGACGCTATCGACGAAGGAGTGGGAGGAGTTTGAATGGTGGCTGGCCATGGCTACGATTTGGACGGGATTGGGATGGGGAAAGATAAGTCAGGTAAGAACCCTAGGTAACATAGACTCCGATACCAGTTGTTGGATAAAATCATAGGATGAGGCCAAGTTTTCATTTCTATTAGCCTATTTTTTAAGACAATGGTAGGTTTGGGGAATATATAGATAGTTTGCTTATAACTAAAGACAACTAAGGATATTCCAAGTAGATGCTAAAGTAGGCAGCATATACTAAAAGGATAAGGGTGCTTATGCAGCCACCAACTATAACAGATAGACACAAGAATTATGCTTTCACCGGAGGGCTGTGGTAGCCACAGCTGGAAGGGTAGTGTTGGAAACTTGGATAGATCTTTATATTTAGGTTTCAAGCACCAACCAACTGAACCCAAAAGCCTACTTCCACTCACGTGCAACCAGAACAAGGAGCAAACATGGAAATAAATAAGGGAGCGGAGGACTTAAAAGATGCCTCTACTAGGACTCAGAGCTCGAGACCTCTTCGATACCATGTTAGGTTTCATGCACCAACCAAGTGAACCCAAAAATTTAAGTGATTGAGAAGAGGTGGACGATCCAACATCAACACAGCACTTTCTCTCTCGAATGAAAGGGGTTTTATCAAATCTTCTTACCATGCTGTCCAATACAAATAGAAAATAGCAAACGGATCTTGTTTAGTCTAACTTGAGATATCAACTATCGTGTTTATTATAGCTATGATATAAACAAGTAACAACAATTGGAAATGTGCTGATTTTTTCTTTTAAGAATTACACAGTACAACGCAGACGTCCACAACACGCACGCACACTCATCCCTATGAACACACGTACACAAACCCTACCCTTATGAGCACCTAGTAAATTTGAAGATTTCTAAAGTCATCACTGACGCATCGTACCGATAAAAACCTCGCTTACCACTTAGTGCAAGATTAATAAGAACGCTGGCAGCAGGCTGTTAGTCGGCTGCATCCTAATGCCATGTCACCTAAAGCCTTCGTCAAAAATACACGTATACGGCTGCAAGGTTGGCTGTAGAGAAGATTCATAGATATTTAATGTTTAGATTTGCACAACACCTCTTATGATCTATTGTATGCTATGTATCTGTGTGGCCATCGGCACAAAGTCGCAAACAGCGCAGACACTTTATTATTGCTATTTTTTTTTAGACACAACGCAGACACTTTCTTGCCGACTACCAAGCACAGCACAGGAGCTCGCTGGCCATGCCATGGCCGTGCCGACGTGAGCACAGGGTCGAGCTCCGGCGCGCGCACCCCGCACTGCCTGCTGGAGCCGCCCACGGCCGTGCTCAGGTCGCCCCTGCCAGTCGCCGGCAACGTGCGCCCGCACAGATTCTGTCCTATCGCCGGCCACACACGCCCCCCGCGCCACCGCGAGCGCCACACTAGCCATGGCTGTGCGCCTAGCTGCGCCATGGCTGCTCTGACCCGAGCTCCGTCGCCCCGCTGCCCTTTGGAGCCACCCCGCCGCCAGCCATGGCTGCCACGAGCTTGGCCCCGCCATGGTAAATGTACTGGTGGATATTAGTGGAAGAGAGCAGACGGCAACGCATGGGATCTGGAGGGAGGAGAAACGCCCACAAAACACCGGCTCATTAAACTACTATTGGCTGTAAAGTGAGCGTTTTCACCTCGGACCGTGTGTCTCAGGCTGAACGGTAGCTGGGTAGCCTGCTCCGTCCTCTCTCCTCCTTTCTCTCTCCTCCAACTGAGATTTTTATAACGTGGAGATCCTTACAGCATATTTAGTCAGCCTTATTATATTTTCTTTTAACTCATAACACCAGTAAGAATTATTTCTCCACATAAATTTCAGAATTTGAACCTAAGTGGGTAACGTCCCACTGGACCATCCTCAATTCGCAGAAATGTGCTGATTTTAACAGCAAAGTGCTGTGCTTAGGACATCATTTAGCAAATTAGATTGTAATATACCACAAGACTTTTTTTTTGACATAGACACTTCAAAATCAAATCCATGGAATATTAAAGTGATGGTCCTTTTTATGTAGGACTTCAATATTCCAACCAACACTTCTGGCGTTTGCACCAGGAGGGGGTTAATTGGGGTTTCTCTTGTCTAGGTCAAGTTCATTCATAGGCAAGCTCTGTTTATATTTAATTTCTTTTCGTGAGTGTTGGTGTGCGTTGTAAGGGTTCTTGTGTACATTAGTAGTCTCTGTTGATATGTAGTCTTTGACTTGCGTGGAGAAATAATTCTTACTTTTTGTAGAGAAACAACTGCATGTACCCCCTAATCGTAAGCATTTTTTTTCTTAGTGCAAAGAGACAGTTCTCCTCAGTATTTGAGAAAAAGTTCTGAAAGAATAACCTGTAACAATCTATCATAATATTTGTTCACAATCTGAATGCAGGTTCCGGGAGTAGCACCTAAGATGAGGGCATTCAGCAATCTTGTGGTGGTGAAGAGGAAGTACAAAAATGCTTAAATGGATTCTCTGATGTGCTTGACGAAGCCATAAACACTGGTACAAAACTTTCGGCAAACGTCAATGACAAAATTTTCATGAACAATCAAGGAGATGGTAAAGTTGAACAACCAAATTGTCTGTGTTGACGCCGTTTTTTGACACGTGTCAATACGGGCCGAAAACTGTGCCGATCGGCAAGGGAGTGGTTATTCTCCAGCATTACTTCTGAGTTGCCGATGGATGATTGCCGATAAAGGACATGTTGATCTCGTACATTGCCGATGAAGCCAGAGGGCTGTTGCCGATAGAGAGAGAGACATGGTTGCCGATAGAAAGCAGAGCTGAAGGACGTGGGAAGCAGATCTGAGTCATTATTGATGGGTTTTTGCCGATGGAATCTACAGAGATGGGGAGCGTGCCGATAGAGGTTTCATCGTAAAGCAATGGATAAGGAAACTGGCAATATTTATGCCATTATTTTAATAGTTTATTTTTGAGTCCGACCTTGGTACGAGTCGTTATTTTTTATTCCTTAGAGATAAGACTGGTTTAGGTAATACTTCGTCGTGTCTGTTTAGAACTCATAGTACCATGGTATAAATATGTACTGAGAGACAATGTAAAGATATACACAATCAAATACAACAAATCTATTACTTTTATCTACTTTTCAAGCAATCTACTTTTCGACGACTTCGTCACCAGTACTTTTTCCTTTTCAACGAGTTCTTTCAAGAATCGGCGGGCTGCATCAACTTGATCTCCGGCGACCTTGCAGGTTCCGCGTCTACCGAGCACGATTCAGGCTTTGACGTCCAGGCGTATCGCTGTCGTCTCTTCTGATCTGTTCAACAGTTATCGAATATCATCTGAGCTCTGACGTCCGGGCGTTTCGCTGTCGTCTCGTTCGGGTTTTATTCAAATCTACCATCCTTGTCGATTAACAGGTCAAATCGACTGGCACGCCTTGATATCGAACCAGGGTATTAGCCCGGTGTGTTTGCAGATCCAACGCCTTTTTGCATCAACACATCTTTTGGCACGCCTGGTGGGACCAAATCAAACAGATTTATCATGAAGAATCCTAGTGATATCACTCCAGAAAACATCATTAAGATATCAGAATCAGATCTCAAGGAGGATCAGAGGCAGGCCATGGAGAAGGCTATGGAGGATTACAGGCAGCTTTACCTGAAATCCTACAGCAAGAATAGGAGCGGAGAAGTGGTACAGAAGCAAGACCCACCGTTGCCTCGGTAGGTTACTTTTGACTCCAATCCTGGTAAATTACAATCAATGGTTAACTCTGTATTAAGTCATGCATTGATTAATCACTCTAGCGTACTGTCCAATACTGTTTATAATGCTATTATTCAATCGTTAAAAGAAGGACAAGTACATGTACCAGCTTATGTTGGCCCAGTATATCATCAACTTGGGACGTTATCTTCTACGGCTCCATCGGCTACTACAGCCGTTGTGGCTCCAGGGGTTTCTGCTCCTCATACAGATCTGCCTGCTGCTGAATCTCCACCGCCGATGTCAAGTTCAGCAAAGAATACTCAATTAAGCACAGATCTATCGGCATCGGCAATGTCAGGTCCTTCAGTTCAAAATCGATGAGTTCCTGCCGATCGGTGGGGATATGGGATGTCTCCAGATCTACCCGCTTTTAACTCTGGATTAAATCAGACGCATGATACAGCGGGTAAAACCCCCATAACGTCAGCCACTCCGATTTGGCTGATGGCTCAAATGACGCACTATACTACAACGCCACCTACCGCATAGTTGCCATCAGGAAGACTCCACATGTCGCTTTATCAGGCATCATACACAAGTCCATCGGCAAACCCTCTGCCGATGCAACAAGGGTTCTCAACTGCAAACCAACCAGTAGCATCAATGGTTCCTCTAGCTGGAGTTTCTGCAAATCAAGGGAATTATACTGTCTATCATCCAAGGATGCAAGAGCAACAGGTGACTACAGTCTATCAACCATCGGCAAGTCATGTGCCGATGAAGCCTAATCCAAGTGGGACGGGTCCATTGCTAGCTCGACAGCACTTTGCTCAGCCCGAGTATCAAATGACAGGGGTTCAACAACAATATATGCAAGCAGATATTCAGAATCCTACATCGGCACCATGGCCGATGAACCCTGTACAGCAAATTAGTGGACCAGCAATAATAAATGTGCCGATTGCTCCGGTTCATTTGTCACAAGGATACATCGAAGCCTATCAGCCAGCACCTCCGGCAGAAGTTCAGCCTGTGCCTCGGCAAGATCAAGATGCATACTAGACGGATGAAATTGCAGAAGAGTTGAAAAAGATTAGGTACTGCAAAGGGCACATTGCTACCTCGCACAGTACCAATGATTGCAAGGTGTTGGGGCAACAGTCGCAGTCGGCTATCGAATCCGAGAAGATCACATTTGATAATTCAAGATCTCAGAAGCCAATGAAAATTGATCAACATCCGTTCCCTGCAAACATGGTGGAGGCTAAAGGCAAAACCAAAGTATTAATGTCGGAGGCTGCTAGAAGAAATGCATCGGTAGACCCTAAAAATCAAATAACTGTTGATGACGTGAAGGGAAAGGAATCTGCCGATGGCGCTAAAGGGAGAGGAATTGTTAATGAAGATAGTAGCTTCAGAAGACCACTAGGGCCTCCATATGGTGTTCGATATCGGCAACAACGTGAGGATCAGTATCGGCAGCAACAGGAAGAGTTACGTCGGCGTAAAGATCACTGGAATTGCCCGTTTTTCGTTCATTGTTGGGAAAAAGGCATTAAATTGCCCACTGCCGATACCTGCCCTGAATGTAATGGTTATTATTTAAATGATCGGGCAGAGAGACAACATCACTCTAGTGATCGAGGGGTACGCATCAATAAGCCGATCAAAGAAAAGGTGTCAGCACTTGATCGGCTGGGGGGGCAGAGTTAGTGTATATAGCAGGCTTGGCGGGCATATTGATTGTTTTCCAAGGAGTCAGGCAGAGCTTGAAGAGATGGCTAACGAAAGGGTTTCTGATAAAGGGATATTTTGTAGGTATCCAAACATAGGCTTCCATGAGCAGAACACAAAGCGTTATCAGCTTGTTTGGAAAACAAAGCTTCCCCAATGGTGCCTTGAAGGACTGACGAAAACTCAGAGAAGAAGGGTACAGCGTATGCATCAAGAAGATTTACAGTGCCTGAAAGAAAGCATTCCAAAGGTAACAACTCAAGTATGGCAACCAAAACGCAAGGGTGGAGGTCCATCAGCAGATGTTAACATGGTCTTCATGTTGCCGATGGAGTTCTTAGCGCCAGATGACAAGGAACAAGTATTTTTTGCTGATGAAGCAGCTCAACTAACTCTGGATCCAATGATGGCTGTGTTTGAAAAGCCTGCCGATGATGAAAGGCAACACCTCAAAGCTTTGTTTGTTAAAGGCAGGGTTGATGGACAGCCAGTATCAAAAATACTCATAGATGGAGGAGCGGCAATTAATATTATGCCGTATGTCATGTTTCGAAGACTTGGAAAAGGAGACCAGGATTTAACCAAGACGGATATGATGCTTAAAGATTTTGAAGGCAATGTGTCTCCGGCTAAAGGGGCATTATGTGTTGAGTTGACTATCGGTAGCAAGACTTTGCCGACCACCTTTTTTATCGTTAACGGCAAAGGTAACTATAATTTGCTCCTAGGAAGGGATTGGATCCATGCCAACTGTTGTGTTCCTTCTACGATGCATCAGTGCCTTGTACAGTGGGTTGGAGACAAGATTGAAGTTATCCCTGGTGATTCTTCTTATATAATTGCATTGGCTGATTCTGAGACCTATGAACGGACCAAATGCATATCGAGAGAAGCATGGGATACGGAATTTCTTAGGGTTGCCGATTATGAGCTCACACCAATCCAAGCAGTCGGTTCTGAAGATGAGTTTTAATGGATCGGTTTGCCGATGGTGGAAAACTTGGTCATGGATTCACATCGGCTGATGACTTAGTAGAAATAGATATTGGTAACAGTGATAGGCCGAAATCAACTTTTATTAGTGCCAAGTTAGATTCTCAATGTAAATAGCAAATGATTGATATTTTGAGAGAATATAAGGACTGTTTTGCTTGGGATTATACAGAGATGCCTGGACTAGATCGGCCAATAGTTGAACATCGGTTACCTATTAAGCCAGGATTTCGGCCTCATCAGCAGCCCGCACGCCGATGTAATCCTAAAGTGTTACCTGACATTAAAGCCGAAATCATAAAGTTAATTGAAGCTGGCTTTATTCGGCAATGTCGATATGCCGAATGGATTTCTAATGTGGTTCCTGTTTATAAGAAAAATGGAAAACTTCGTGTGTGTATTGATTTCAGAAATCTTAATAAGGCTACGCCGATGGATGGCTATCCCATGCCTGTTGCTGATTTATTGATTGATGCTGCAGCTGGACATTAGATCATCAGCTTCATGGATGGTAATGCCGGTTATAACCAAATTTTTATGGCTGAAGAGGATATTTCCAAAACTGCTTTTAGGTGTCCAGGTCATGTGGGCTTATTCGAATGGATTGTCATGACCTTCGGCTTGAAAAACGCCGGTGCTACCTATCAGAGGGCTATGAATTTTATTTTCCATAAATACATCGGCACATTGGTTGAAATCTACATAGATGATGTGGTAGTCAAATCTGAAGGTTTTGAGAGTCATCTTGCTGATCTGTGAAAAATCTTGGAGTGCACCAGAAAGCATGGTTTAAAGATGAATCCTACTAAGTGTGCATTTGGTGTATCGGCGGGTCAATTCTTAGGCTTTATGATACATCAAAGAGGTGTTGAAATCAGCAGGAAATCTATTGATGCAATTAATAAGGTTGTTGCTCCTGCCGATAAGACTGAGTTGCAATCCTTGATCGACAAGATTAATTTTATTCGGAGATTCATATCTAATCTGTCGGGAAAAATCAAAGCCTTCAGTCCTTTATTAAAATTAAAAGTCGATCAGGAATTTGTATGGGAAACAGAGCAGCAATTAGCCTTAGAAGAAATTAAAAAATATTTGGTAAACCCTCCAGTATTGGTTCCACCTCAACACGGGAAACCTTTCAAGTTGTACTTGTCTGCCGATGATAATGTTATCGGATCAGCATTAATTCAAGAGTTTGAAGGGGAAGAACGTGTGATATATTATTTGAGCAGAAGACCAATAGACGCTGAGACCAGGTATTCGGCCATTGAGAAATTATGTTTGTGTTTATATTTCTCTTGCACGAAGTTAAGACATTATTTGTTATCGGCTGAATGCACTGTTATATGCAAAGACGATGTGGTTAAGCATATGTTGTCGATGCCAATTTTGAAAGAAGGATCGGCAAGTGGATCCTAGCATTATCAGAATTTGGTTTGCGTCATGAATCGGCTAAAGCGGTTAAGGGACAGGTAATGGCCGATTTTGTTACTCAACATTGCAGTATGGTAGATTATGCTAAGATTGCTCCATGGACACTTTTCTTTGATGGATCTACTTGTGGCGAAGGAGCAGGAATCGGTATTGTGTTAATCTCGCCTCGAGAAAAGAAATATGAATTTTCATTGCCGATTGCTGGCACTTCAACAAACAATCAAGCTGAATATCAAGCTTTACGGAAAGGGTTAGAGTTGCTCAGAGAAATACGTGTTGATACAGTTGAAGTCTTTGGGGATTCTATGCTAGTCATTAATCAATTGATCAGAACATATGAATGCCGAAGTGAAGTTTTGATTACTTATCACGAAAAGTGCTTGCAAATATTAAAGGAGTTTAAGGATTTTTGCCTTGAACACATTCCCAGATTGCACAATGAAGAAGCTAATAGGCTAGCACAGCATGCTTCGGGATATCAATTGATCCGAGAAGTGCTGACATCAGTAATTGATGCCGATGACTGGAGAAGGGATATTGCCGATTATTTAAAAGATCCGTCTAAGAAAGTGGAAAGACGTTAAGCTACCAAGTATGTGCTCCTCGATACTGAATTATATTATCGCACTTTAGATGGGGTTTTACTCAGATGCCTTAGTGAAGAGGAATCAAAAAGTCTAATGGGTGAGATTCATGAAGGAGTGTGGGGCACATCAATCGGCATTTAAAGTGAAATGGATGATTAGGAGGAATGAGTATTATTGGCCGACAATTCTTGAAGATTGTTTTAAATATTTCAAAGGGTGCCAGTCATGTAAGAAATTCGGTAATGTTCAAAGAGCACCCGCATCGGTAATGAATCCTATAATCAAACCTTGGCCGTTTAGAGGATGGGCTATTGATCTCATCGGTCAGATTTACCCTCCGTCGAGTAAAGGACACAAATTCATACTCGTTGCTACTGATTATTTCACAAAGTGGGTTGAAGCGATTCCTTTAAAGAAAGTGTCATCGACAAGTATGATTGATTTTGTGAAAGAGTATATTGTTTACCGATTTGGTATTCCTCAAACTATTACTACCGATCAAGGAACTATGTTCACATCGGGAGAATTTGATGACTTTGCCTTCAGTATGGGGATTAAAATTCTAAATTCTTTCCCTTATTATGCTCAAGCTAACGGTCAGGCTGAGGCGTCTAATAAAGGAATAATCAAGCTTATTAAACAGAAAATTGAGGAAAATCCTAGGAGATGGCATATTCTTTTAAATGAAGCCTTATGGTCATATCAGATGGCGTGTCATGGTGCCACTAAGGTTTCACCATATCAGTTGGTATATGGGCATGATGCGATTTTGCCTTGGGAAATTAAGACTGGCTCTAGGCGTGTATTTTCTCAGGATCAGTTGACAGCCGATGAGTATGATATGCTTATGAAAGATGAATTAGAAGATTTAGCAGGTCATCGGTTAAAGGCTTTAATTAGCGTCGAAGAAAATAAAAAGAGGGTTGCCAGGTGGTATGATAAAAAGGTGAAAATAAAAGAATTTACGAATGGAGATTTAGTCTGGAAATTGGTTTTGCTGATTGGGACTAAGAGTTCAAAATTCGGCAAGTGGTCCCCTAATTGAGAAGGCCCTTATCGGATAAATCAATCTGCTCCTGGTAACGCATACATCTTAGAAACCCTCGAAGGAGTTATATTTC
>CM041641.1:29278723-29316493 GCA_023333625.1 Bothriochloa decipiens | reverse complement strand
ATAGGATTAATAGGATACTCATACTAACAAGTTACAACTTCTTTTCCAGAAGTTCATCACTAAAGAACTCCGAGGTTAAGCGTGCTTGGCCTAGAGAAATTTAGGGATGGGTGACCGACTGGGAAGTCTTCCTGGGTGCGCACGAGTGAGGACAAAGTGCACAAAAAAGACTAGTGTTGGTCTGTGAGGGCAGTCTATGTCCTAGATAAGCAACCGGATGTAAGCGGGTCCGGCCTCGAGGAGGCGGGACGTTACACATTGGAATTTAGCTTGTCACCATCTGTGATACTGAGTTTTTCAGAACTAGCAAGAGGGTTAGTTACGGCCTTGCATTTTGCCATTCTGGCTCTATGCACAATATCAGTGTCATACCGCTCTTGTGATAGGGCTAGACCTCCTTTGATCTCTTGACTTCTATACCCAATAAGTAATGGAGATCACCCAAATCTTTGAGTGCAAAGTCAAGTTCTAGATCCTTGAGGAGAGCATTTGTAGATTATGTGGATGAGCTGGCTACAATGATGTCATCAACATATACCAAGACAAAAATAGTGTGTTGACCTTTGTGGTAGAAGAAGAGTGATGTATCTCCTTTTGATGGAATGAAGCCCAAAGATTCAAGTTTGCCATAGAGTCTAGCATACCAAGCATGGGGTGCTTGCTTAATTCCATATAGAGCTTTATCAAGTTTGCACACCCACAATGGCTTACTTTTGTCAACATAACCTGGAGGTTGATGCATGTATACTTCTTCAAGAATGCCATGAAGGAATGCATTTTGAACATCTAGTTGTCGAAGAGACCACCCTCTTGATACTGCAATAGATATAATGAGTTGAATTGTGGCTACCTTGACAACTAGACTAAAGGTGTAACACCCCGCGTCCAAAAACTACTTATATGGCCCACTCTGCACGTGAAATAGGCCTACATACGCATAGCACCTTGCTTACACTTTCGTCCTTGTTTCGTGTAAAAGGATTAACCCAGAGATGCTACGTTTGGAACAACAAGGATTATAAGTTGGCCCTCATCCTCCTAAACTTCCAAGGTGGTACTAAACCCACCAACTACAACTCCACATGAGCTAAAGGCTACATGTGCCAACTTCACGACTACTACAGGCTTCTAACGGGCCAGGGTATTACAAAAGGTGTCTTCGTAATCGATTCCATAACATTGCTTGAACCCCTTAGCAACAAGTCTAGCTTTATGTTGGTCAATGGAACCATCAGATCTTATTTTTACCTTGTAGACCCACTTGCAATCTATGATGTTTTTGCCTTTTGGTGGAGGGACTAGATGCCAAGTTTTGTTGCAATGAAGAACTTGGATCTCTTGATTCATGGCTATGAGCCAGTTAGAGTCGTGTAGAGCTTCATGGACAGATGTTGGTTCTTCATAAACTGTAGCTGACATGCCCAGTGCATTTTTCCATCGGTGTGAAGTTTGGGGCACGTGATCCCTTGGGATAGGCGAGTTGTTGGTCGACTTGACACAGAAGGAGCACCAAGAGCCGTTGCCACATAGGATCTGGAGGGAGAGATCTCTACAGGAGCAGGCGTAGACATCAACCCTGCGGCCTTCGGTGCGGCTGCAGGCGCTGACCCCGCTGCGGGTGGACAGTATCCAGCAGGACCCGCTCCTCGATCACAGACGTGCATGAATCCTGTCTGCCCGTGGTAGGAACATCGCCTGCAGTCGCACCAGAGGCCGCAGGGTTGATGTGTGTTGATGCTTCGCCATCTGCCGCAGAAGATCCCGGGTCCATCGTTGCACCAGGCGACCGGGGGACCGCGTCGTCCACTGCATGTGTCACAGGCCCCGAGCCAGATTCCCGCGCTGTCTCCTGATTTGGTCTAGGCGAATCAGCATCGGATGCCAAGCCGGATTCGCTGTGCTGTCTAACTCGGGGAGGCACATGAAATATCATCGGTGTGGAGCCGTTTGTACATTGTTTGATGGCGTTTCTTCACCGAATAAATCTTGGTTTGTTCCTGTATCACCATAGAAACAAGCAGAGCTTGGAGGAGCATTAGATGCAGGGTTAGTAAAATATTGATCATGTAATTTTGCATCCCTGAAGGAGGTGGTGTTTTGGAGAAATTCTAGAAGAAGAAGAACTTCGGCCCTAAGACGTGCTTCGGCATTGGAATTGAGATAAGAGAAAGGGAATACTTGTTCATCAAAAATAATATCCCTAGAAATATAGACATGGCCTTCAGTAGGATCTAAGCACTTAAAACCTTTGTGAGAGTTACTATAGCCAAGAAAAACATATTGTTTTGAGCGAAATTGGAGTTTCTTGGTGTTATATGGTCGAAGATTTGGCCAACAGGCACATCCAAAAGTTTGGAGAAAAGAATAATCAGGTGTCTTGCCAAGAAGGCGTTCATGGGGTGTGGTATTTTGTGTGACTTTGGACGAAAGACGATTAATAAGAAACACTGTTGTGAGGAACGCTTCATCCCAAAATTTTAGAGGCATGTTGGCATGAGCAAGAAGTGAAAGTCCTATTTCAACAATGTGTCTATGTTTGCGCGCGCTCAGCCACTCCATTTTGCTGATGTGCATGGGGACATGAAACGTAGTGTTCTATTCCTATGCGTCGAAAAAAGGAATTTAGAGTTTGATACTCTCCACCCCAATTAGATTGTACTTTTAATATTTTCCGATCAAACTGTCTTTTGATGAGATTTTGGAAGTCTTTGAAATAGGAGAAGACTTCAGATTTATGATGCAATAGGTAAATCCAAGTAAATTTGGAATAATCATCAATAAAGCTTACATAATAATTGTGCTTCCTGACCGAAGTAAGTGCGGGTCCCCAAACATCAGAAATAATCAACTCAAAAGGCTTGGCTGAAATGCTAGTTGACTAAGGGTACGGTAGCTGGTGACTCTTGCCCTGTTGACACGCATCACAAATTATACTATTATTTGGATTGGAAATAAAAGGAAGATTGTAGTGGGATAAAATTTGCTGAACTACAACAGAGGATGTGTGCCCTAGTCTAGCATGCCACAACGATGATGATGGCTTGACGGTGCCAAGTGCTTGTTTATTGATTGGAAACTTGAGAGCATAGAGGCCCCCTTCAGATCTTCCTCGAAGAAGAGTTCTCTTGGTCCCCTGTTCCTTAATGAAAAAATGGTTTGGGTGAAACTCAAGGAAACCATTGTTATCACGAGCTAATTGATGAACAAATACTAGACTTTTGTTTGTTTGAGGAACATGTAGGATATTTTTAAGATGAATTTGACTATATGGGGATTGCAAAAAGCTATGACCAACATGACAAATGTCCATACCTGCACCATTTGCAGCATGCACCTGCTCATTGCCGTTGTACCTATCATGGATTGTCAGGTTCTCGAGGTCCCCAGTGATGTGGTCCGTTGCCCTGGTGTCCATATACCAATTGGTATATACACCATAGGAGGAAGAAGTTGCAGCAGCCGTAGTCTTTTGACGAGGGCCGTTGTAATTGGGGTCATAGCAATTCCAACAGTGGTAGGCTGGATGTCCTTCGAGCCCGCATACTTGGTAGAAGATGTCAGCTTCAAAATTGCGGCTGCATCCTTTGGTTTCGTTGCCACAGCCACCCTTGGGGCCATGTCCGGATCCACCACGACTGCCGCGTCTGCACAACTTGGTGGGAGATCCACCCCCTTGGCCACCACGGGCAGCCATGTTGGCGGAGGACTGAGAGACCGCACCGCGAAGTGCCACACGCTATTCATGAGCGACCAGCTATGCGTAGAGCTCGGGGACGGTGATCGGCTCGACGTGGGCGGCGACAGCGGTGATGACGGACTTGTAGTCGATGTCAAGGCTGGTGAGGATGTACGAGACAAGTTCCTCGTCATCCAGCTTGTGGCCCGCCGATGCTATCTCATTAGCGAGCCCCTTCATCTTGGTGTAGTACTCAGCCACCGACAAGGATCCCTTTGTCACAGTGGCGAGCGCCATCCACGTCGATATGACACAAGCGTGAGATTGTGAGGCATGTTGCCCTTGGATTGCAGCCTAGAGAGTAGCCACGGTAGTGTTTGTGGAAATTTGTGCAGATTTTTTTCGAGAGAGAAAAAACAAGTACTGAGGACCTGTTGGTCCTTGGCAGTCCACTTGCCATACTTTGGATTGGGGGTGGGATCAGCTTTGGCCACCATGGGATATGGCATGAGGAGGACGATGGGATCAGGTTTGGTGGTTTGGCAGATGGGGAAATATATCCCCAGCACTCAGATCCTTTCAGGGTTGAGGACACTTGGGCATACCACATGGAGTAATTGCCCTTGGTGAGGAGGACGGTGGGAGGAGGAAGGAAACCGAAGGAGAATGCAGCGGATTGCGCCATGGATCGAGAGTTCTAGATGAAAGGTTTAGGCTGATACCATGTAAAATGAATAGGGTGAACGGGTTACCTTCCTGGTTCCCAGTTACATGTTAATATAGTGAAGGGAAGAGCCCCCTTCGTGGTTTTACATAGAGATAGTTTACATCATGGACTTGACTCATCTACAACCTCTCTAAACCATTGCATGTGTGCATGGTCAACAAGATTGATGGCACCCATTCAACACTCCTGAACATGATGCCAAGTGTTACACTTCAAAAATTGTCCTCTTCATATTGTAGCTGTTATGAGAAATTAGAACCGATGGATTGAAATTGGAAACTTTGAACTCGGAAGTTTGGTATCAAAATCAGTTTATGTTCTAGACCTAACAAGGGAAGCTTCCTCCTATGCTTTGCTTGTATGCATGGAATTAGTCGGCAGTTAGCAGTGTTGTAGCGGGGTAGCAAGTAGGCGGCGCCGAACTGAGGAAGGAGCTGAATCACTGCAAAAGCGTAGAGCGGAGGGTCAAAGGGGTGACGCCATGGAGCAGAGCACAGAGAGGAGGGCCAGAGGGAGAGAGGGTTGCCTAACACCCAGCTGGGCAGCATGGGCAATGGCAATGACAGTCGCAAGTCACGACGTGAGTCATGAGTGATGAAGGACCGAGCGATAAGTGAGGAAACACCAAGAGTTTGTACTGCCCTACTTCTTCCATGGGATTTTTGTGTTGGGTTATTTGATGTGCCAAAATTGAAGATATGCTCCCTTGTTAAATGGGCCACAACTAGGGTCATGGCCTAGGTTTCCCTAGCGCTTGGTTCTCCAATGCTCCCTAGCTTAGGTACAGTTTGGTTTGGAGACACCTTGAGATGGGATGGTATCACTCATATTTTTTGGGTTCAAAGACATCATAAAGTGGGATATATTGTGCAAAATGTGGGCTCCATCCAACAACCTCTAATTAATTCAAAAAAATCCAACAGCCTCTAATCCTTTCTTCAACCTCTCTTTCTCACCCATGAAATCTTTGCCTAGCCAAGATCGCTTCCTCACTTGCTTAGGGTGTTGCTGCCATCCACACAAGCGAGCTTTGCTTTCACACGGCGACCCACTCGAAGCACTGTCTTTCATGTCATGTTTGTCCACCCCGCCTTAAGTGTCGCCTTGTCACCATGCCAGAGCACCATACATCGCTCCCACACTAGAGCACAACATCCTCACCCTTGAGCCAAAGCACTACATCCTCGTCTATGTGCCGCCCTCGGGCAACAATGTCTGTCCTTCCATATCAAAGAAGTGTTTATCCCATGCAGGTTGACTCTGTTTGTGGAGAAAAAGAGGGACATATTCTCTGCTAGGATGGTCATATCTTATCCTGAAACCAAACACTATCACAAAGTGGGATATCCCACCTAGGATGTCCTTATCCCGTCTCTTTAGAACCCAACCATATCTTAGTTGATTGGAATGACGATTCCTCAAAAGTAAAGAATCCCTCAAAGAAAAAAGGGAGAATTGGCTAGTGGACACAACAATAGTGGCAATTTGGGTGCCTGTTGGTGGTCCTTAACGGATATTTTACACCGCCAATTATAGATAAAAAGGGGCGAATTAAATATTTACATATGCATATATATTTATTATTAACCAATTCCACTTTTACTTAGAGAATTATTATTTTGCAGGAATATATAAACAAGTGCAACAATTTATATTCAGAAATACGCTTTTCGGAAAGCGTAAAATCAAGGAATTGGAGAGAAGCCCACCTCGGAGTCAAACTGGGCTGAGTGCACCACATGGGCACGGTCCAGGCCCACTCCACAACCGACCATTCAAGGTCGGTCAGGGGGAGGCGCCAACCAGGGGCATGTGCCGCTGGCCTGGCGCGCACCTGTGTTAGGTGGCCAGGTGGGCCCAGCCTTGGCAAGGCGGTTCATGGCTTCCATCTGAGGCCAAGGCGGTTGTGCACTTGGATGATACTACCCCCGAACCGCCTCTGGCCACCTATAAGAAGAGGGAGAGAGCACACACCAACACACACACCATTTGGAGCAAATCTACCTCTCTCTCTATATTTATTCTTTAGCATAGTAGTAGTTGTTGGAGCAAGGTTAGAAGCTAGCAAGGAGGGCTTGTCTCTTGGGAAGCAAAGCAACTCTTGGTAATATTTCTATGGAGAGTTCTTCCCTATTCAAGTTCTCTACTCTTTTATACATTATTGCATGTGAACTAGAGTATAGTCTTGAGCATGTTATATTCAATGATTATGAACTAGACTATAGTTCATATGAGAATTGTTCATCATGCTCATACATGTTCTTCATCGTTCATATGATATGCAAGAACGGTGATTATGATTGGAATAGGGTAACGGTTCGATGTTCCTTTGGGTTTGCCTACATTCTAGCTCATCCATCCATAGGGTGGGAGTCCTGGGGGATGTAGGTAGTTCCCTAGTATGCAGACGTGGTGTCTGGATATGTGGGGGCCTTCGGATGTGATGACCTGCGATGGTTGAGGGTAGGCGGCGGGTGGTGACAGCCCCGTTCGTCCTTCGTAATCCCCCACGTTCGTGTGTCGTGTAGGAGTTCGTAAATATCCCCATCGGCTGACAGATCAGCTGCAGGGATCTCCCTGTTACCTTAGACTTTGACTTGTTGCCTGGCATGTATATCATATGGCTTAGCTGTTCAATGCATATGTATAAGATGCGCCTGCTCCATGTAGTTGTTCTTTTATTCTTTCATTCGTTTATTCTTTATTTTTATTTTATCCTTATGGTAGATCCAAGTGTGTGTCCACTATCTATCAAACCGTTATTGCTTACCCCTGCATAGCAATTGGCCTCACTTCGATGATATGAAGTCATAACCTTTTCAATGCTAGAGGTACCTGTACCCACCTTCCTTTGAAAAAATATAAATAACGATACCCTGATAATACTTCTGGGTGAAATGCTACAATGATAGATATGTGTGCTTGCGGATATTTCTAAAAGGTTAAGATCTATCACATGGCAATCCTTATATCATTACTAGAGAATCAATTCTAGTGACGGTATTAAGACGTGCCTACACCAGGCGTTTCTGGCGTGACCGTCGGAGATGGGTTTCCTACCTATCTTTTGGTGTTTGCGCTAAGAAACGCCAATAGTGCCAGACACCTCCACTTTTGATATTGGCCCAGAGACACTGCAGTTTCACTTTGTTTGGCCAACACACACCGCGTTTCTTATTTTATTAATTTACGTAGGATGAGGAGAGAGAAAGGTGGAAAAATGACTTTTTTGCCCTTATCTCTTTCTTCTTCCTCCCTCCTTTTCTTTTTTCTTCTCCCTTTCTTCTTCCCCACACAGGCCAGCAACGCCAGGAGGCCCGTCGTGCCGGGGTCCTCGTCGCAGCGCCGTGGAGGCCGCCGGGAGCCTCGCCGGGCTGCCAGGAAGGCCACCACGGGGAGACGCGAGGTGGGACACCGCGCGCCGTATCTGGGCAACGGTGGGGAGCGGGGAGCCGCGCCAGGAGGCCCACCATGCCAGGGTCCTCGCCGGGGCGCCGTAGAGGCCGCCGGGAGCCTCGCCGGCCTGCCGGGAAGGCCACCATGGGGAGGCGCGAGGTGGGACAGCGTGCACCTGCGTCGGCCGGCGTGGAGGCGGGGCCGCGCGTGCTCGCCGTTGCCGGCGCGGAGGCGGGGCGGCGCGCGCTCGCGTTTGCCGCGTGGAGGCGGGGCCGCGTGCCCGTGGTTGCCGGCGTGAAGGCGGGGCGGCACGCGCCCGCGGTGTCCGGAGTGGAGCCGGGGCGGCGTGCGCCGACGGTGGCCCGCGTGGAGCTAGGGCGGTGCTCACCTGCGGCAGCTGGCGTGGTTTTGGGGAACGGCGCTCGCCTGCAGTGGCCAGCATGCAATGTCCATTGACTGTCCATTGGCAAGGAAGAAGAAAAGGAAAGAAAAGAAAGGGAGAAAGGAAGAAGAAAGAGACAAGGGCAAGAATGATATTTTTTCACATTTCTCTCTCCTCATTTAGTGAAAATTATTAAAATAAGGAGCGTGGTGTCTACTGGCCAAACAAAACGAAACCGCAGTGTCTCTGGGCCAATATCGAAAGTGGAGGTGTGTGGCACCCGAATTACAACTATTGTTGTGTCCACCAGCTAATTCTTCCAATAAAAAATAGAACCTTATTTGAGGTCTTGCGCTGGAGCCCCTTTGTAGTTACTCGTCTGTGTAGAACAACAAGCCGTTTTCTTGCTCGTTGAGCTTCTCTTAATATCATCACACTACTTCTATCTCAAAAAATTTGATATGTTAGTTTTTTCCCCCTAAGTCAAGCTATCCAAAATTTGAATAAATATATACCATAAAACTAATGTTAATATTATCAAATAAATATAGCTAGGTTTGTCGTGCAACATGTTTTTTATATATCTATTTAGTGTTATAAATATTATTAAATGTCTATAAATTTGATCAAATTAACAATTTTTTAGGGCCTGTTTGAATCCCTCGATCTTGGAGAAATTGGAATCTCCTCAATGGATTAGTATATTTGGCTTAAAATTTGAGATTCTATCACTTTTCAAAGTTCACATGTAAGTCTACCTTAAAATCATAGGTGAGAGATAAAAATAGATTTTATATATCACTGTACTATAGTTGTAGCTCTTTAATTAAAGTTTGGAAATTATATAGTTTATCTTAAATGTATGTTTAAACTATACTCCATTTTTTTTATAAATCTCAATCGTCTAAGCAAAATAAATAATTTTCCAAAATCTCTATCATATTACGTTGGGACCATGGGTTGAGCAAGTCTCCAAACGCCACGAACCTATCATACTTGCTGAGCATTTATTGCTCTTTGTTTGCATATTTCTTCGTTCGCTGCTCACTCCTTGTACGTATCCATGACTATTAATTACAAATTAAGGGTCTTCTGAATTACTATGTCAAATACTAAAATGAAGAAAATTTTATAAAATGAGGAAGTAATTTGTTATAATGAATACAACTTTTAGTCAAACTACAGTTTAATTTAGAAGTAAACCACTTTCTTTTCGTGGAAGAGCCAGAGAGAAAAGGAAAGCAGTTGCACACAGCGCAGCGCGCTTCACTTGAGCCCCAAATTTCAAATCTCCACTAGTCCACCTCGTCGTCCCCAAAACCATCGCCTGCCTCCATTCGAGATTCGACCATATCTCCTCCGCTGCCCAGCGCCGGGCACCTCCGGAGCCCAGCGCCGGGCACCTCCGGAATCCCTAAACCTCCGAGGAGGGCCAGCTCGCTTCTCGGCGTTAGCCATGACGGAGAACCCCGGCGCCAAGGCTGTGTCGGTGCAGGTCGGGAGGCGCGTCGCCCTCGGGGATCTCAGCAACGTCGCCACCGCCGGCGGCAGGATCGGCGCTGCCGATGCGGTACATACTGTATGGTTCTTGCATTACGGGATTTAGCGGGCTCCATGTGCAAACCAGTTTATACATGTGCTGATAGATTGCTCACCGGGTTGGTACGCCTCGCATTCGAGCATGATACGAAAGTTCAATGTGGCATCCGTGCATTTTCTGGGCGTGCCACTGCTCGTAGAGACTGATATGGTTGCAACTGTGACATTCTTCAGTTACTGCAACGGGAACTCACTCCCTGATCCGCCTTTTGATTTCTCTAGCCCAAGAAATCCTCATTTCGTTTCCTTCATTAAGGATCCACAGTAGTTCGTCTCGGTGTTGGGGGTTGACCGGCACCACCTAACTCATTGGCGTCACTTGCGCATTGCCTATGCGAATCCATAAATGTATCCGCTGTGGAAGTTCAGATTTAATTACAACTAACTGTTACCTACATTCTTGTTTCCTCGTTGCTGCTAGGCTTGAGCAGGATTCTTTTGTATCCTCTTGATTACTCCCTTCGTTTTAAATTATAATTCATTTTAATTTTTTTGATGTATGTGTTTTGCTATATTCTAGACATATTATTTATCTTGGTATATAGCAAAATACATACACCAAAAAAGTTAAAGTGAACTATAATTTAGAACGGAGGAAGTACCATTTAACCAGTGCTCTTTGTATCCACTAGCTAATAGCTTCTCTTCATTAGGAGCTACTCTTTATTCCCATTCCACTCAACAAAATATGATAATAATACACTTAAGACAATGTTCGTAGAAGGAAACCAGTTTTGACAGCTAGCTCACCCAGTGGCAAAGTCTGCAAACTAAGCATAAACAATTTATTGGTGAGATTTGAGAATGAGAAAAATATCCAAACATCTAAAGTGACAGTAGTTGCAGAAACACACTCACATAGTTATCTTGAAGAGAAAAGAATCCCATGGGCAAGTGCCACACTCCATTAATTAATTAATTAATCTTTTACCATTCAATGCATTTTGTGACATGATGCTGTATCAATATTTGACAAACTGACAATGAGAATGGATCTCTGACTACTCACGTTTACCCTTTTGTAGTCTGTTTACTTCAATTT
Source organism: Bothriochloa decipiens (assembly GCA_023333625.1). Classification (NCBI taxonomy): domain Eukaryota; kingdom Viridiplantae; phylum Streptophyta; class Magnoliopsida; order Poales; family Poaceae; genus Bothriochloa; species Bothriochloa decipiens. The sequence goes on along the minus strand of CM041641.1, from coordinate 29,305,671 downwards.
TGTGCAATTTCCAAAGTCAGTAACCTTTTACTGATATGATTATATATATCTATACAGGAAAATGAAGTGGATGAAGCTAGAAAGTTAAAATCTTGCTCCACAAATGTTGAGTGGCTAAAAGAAAAGCTATTGAAGGAGCAGGGCCACAGGGAAAGAAGAGAGGTGGAGCTAGCAGAGCTGAAGGAAATTGAAGCTATGGGCGTGACCCAATCCACTTCCTTTTGGCTTCAATTTGGATCATGCGAAGTGCTGCCCAGCAACAAACCTGATGTATCTCCTTATGGCGACTTACCCCAAAAGTATCTATACATTATCGCTAGCCCAATCCTATTTTTTGAGCATATATACAGAGTATTATCTTGTATTGATCATAGTTGCAAAACTGTACATTTACTACATGCAAATGAACTATAAAATTGCTGGCTTCTTTCGCCGAAAACAACAACAACAACATAGCCTTTTGTCCTAAGCAAGTTAGGGTAGGCTAGAGATGAAACCCAAAAGAGACATGAAAACAAAGAACCCATAAAGGGTATAAGAAAAAAATTACGGTTCAGACACGTTAATTGCCAGTCTCGAAACGCTCCTATCCATAGCTAAATCCTTAGGGATATTGCACTCCTTAAGGTCTCTTTTAACCGACTAGTTCCAAGTCAGTTTAGGTCGACCTTCTCCTTAATTGGTGCCACCCCAACCCTATCCCGAATATCGTCGTTCCAGACTCTATCCCTCCTTATGTGTCCACAACACCATCGTAACATACGCATCTCTGCTATACTCAGTTGCTGGATATGTCACCTTTTTGTAGGCCAACACTCAGCACCATATAACATCGCCGGACGAATCGCTGTCCTATAAAACTTACCTTTTAACTTCTGAGGCACTCTTTTGTCACAGAGGACGCCTGAAGCTTGACGCCATTTCAACCAACCGGCTGAAATTCTATGCCTAACATCTTCATCAATGTCACCATCCTTTTGTAGCATCGATCCTAAATACCGAAAAGTATCCTTCTTGGCCACCACTTGCCCATCGAGGCTAACATCTCCCTCCTCATTCCTAGTTGCACTGAAATCGCACCTCATGTACTCAGTCTTGGTCCTACTAAGTCTAAACCCTTTCGACTCTAACGTGTACCTCCATAGTTCTAACTTCCTATTAACCCCTGCCCTAGTCTTATCCACTAGCACCACATCATCAGCAAAGAGCATACACCAAGGGATATCACCTTGTATGTCCCCTGTGACCTCATCCATCACCAAAGCAAATAAATAAGGGCTCAATGCTGACCCTTGATGCAGTCCTATTTTAATTTAGAAGTCACTGGTGTCGCCATCATATGTTCAGACACACGTCACCACATCCCTGTACATATCCTTGATGAGGGTGTGTACTTAGTTGGGACTTTGTGCTTTTTCAAGGCCCACCATATGACATTTCTCAGTACTTTGTCATATGCCTTCTCGAGATCAATAAAGACCATGTGCAAGTCCTTCTTCTGCTCCCTATATCTCTCCATCAACTGTCGTAATAAGAAAATCGCCTCCATGATCGACCTACCAGGCATAAACCCAAATTGGTTTTGAGTCACACTTGTCACTCTTCTTAGGCGATGCTCGATAACCCTCTCCCAGAGCTTCATCGTATGGCTCATCAACTTAATCCCATAGTAATTAGTACAACTTTGAATATCTCCCTTGTTCTTGAAGATTGGTACTAATATACTTCTCCTCCATTCTTCAGACATCTTGTTTGACTAAAAAATGAGATTAAAAAGCTTAGTTAACCATACTATCGCTCTAGCACCTAGGCATCTCCACACCTCAATGGGGATACCATCAAGGCCCATCGCTTTACCTTCCTTCATCCTCTTCAAAGCCTCCCCGATCTCTGCCTCCTGAATTCTCCTCACGAAGCATCTGTTGGTATCGTCAAATGAGTCATCCAACTTCTTTTGCTAAAACCTTGCACAAAAGATTTATAATTTAGTGAAACTCAATTCTTAGTTGTCTTTCTCACATAAAATTCATTTAGTCATCTGAATGTTGACTGGCAAGCATTAACAAATTTGAACGAAGCTGGTGAAGCTACCCTTACCAAGGATAGTGTTGAAAGTTCTACTGGGGAGGTCAACTGGCTTGAATATCAAGTATTACCTTGCCATCACCTGCCATAGCTAGACCTTAAATCCATTTTCCTGTTTTTATTCACTATGCAATGGTGTGCTAAAAGTTAACTTGTCTGCCTAGCAGTTCTTGCCATTTCCTGCCTAAGATTTCTCAAAAGAAATTCATGTGATACTAGTATGGATGTTGTTTCATGTGCCAAGAATACATACTTTGATTTTGGTCTTTGTTGTTTGTCTCATTCTGGACAGCTTGCTGCACTCAGTGAAGAAAGAGATAAACAAATGAACGACCAACCTCTTGTGACTAATCAGGAAACAAGAAATGCTGATGATACATCGTTGAAGGTTGGTCAATTTGCATATACTCATAAAGTTGGTGGCTTTTGTTCCTATGTCCTCTCTGAAGAACATTTTTGTTCTTGATGCGATACTGTAGGATATGTTGTCAGGTGTCCATGGAATGGGCAAGACAATTATAGCACTGGAGAGAATTATAGACGAACTGATTAATCATCAGAACAGTGAAAGCAGTATTTTCAATGAAAGATTGAGCATCAAAAGAGGCAAAGTGCAATCTTTAGAACTAGAGAGAGATCAGCTACACTCATAGGTGGCCCTACTACAGTCAAAGGTAAGGACTTGTGAGAACATTTATGTTATCTGGAGTACTTTGAGAAAATGGCAGCCTAGCATATCCTCATCATAATTCTCAAATTTGGATTAATCTCTATGTGGGCATGTTATCCAAAACCATTATGTCCGCATTTTCTTTTTTGAAGAGGAAACATTATAGTAGGTTCCTAGGCAATATAAAGAAGGTTTTTCCGTTTATGTGCATGAAACGGAGAAAGAGAATGAGATGCAATTTTCTCCATTTTTTCTCGAACATGTAGGAGAGTTGCTTATCGTTATATTGAGAAGAAAAAAGGGTAATAATGCTTACAACACCACACACTTCCTGCAGACTTAGGTTCCAAAAACGTGTGTGCCACAAAAACACAAAGATCGACCATAACCTCTAACATCGACAAATTAACCTTCAGGAGGCACTAGGGCTAGGTGGTGAGTAATACCTCGTGCTCGGACCAAATACCAAAAGTGGCTAGACCTTGACTACGTAACATGTAGTCATGATTGGTAGATGGGTGAGGTTTTTCCACTCTGTGCCCTATGTTGGAGAATAGGATAAGATAGGATAGAAAATCTTTGCCTCATATTGATTCTAGGCCCTGAAGGCACATTACATAGTCCCTTGGGTGACCAACAAATCCTCCTAAATCATGGGCATAGCATGTGCCTTCCTAATTGACTTAAACCCGTGGCCTTCTCAGCTTGTTGTCGGCGAAAGTACTATTTTCGCCACATGATATCCTCTCCCCTTGAGGAGTAGCTCGTCTGAAGTTGGAAGGATGGATCGAGCTTTGTGACGGTGTCGATATCTTGCCATGTAGCAGACGCTAACGGCTCGCCCTTCCATTGGATAAGCACCTAGAGGACACTGCATGATAGGCGCATGCACACCGTGTCAGGGGCTCCGAAATGGTAGGGCCATAGTGCATGGACAGAAGAGGTGGGGATGCATCTGGAGCCGTCCAAACGAATTTCTTGAGGAGGCCTACATGGATGATTTAGTGGAGATGTGCCCTGGGTGTAGGGTGAGCTAGACAATGACGTTGTGGATGACTACCTCAATGTGGTATGGTTCATAGAAGCGGGGGTGTAGCTTTCCAATTATCGCGGTCGAAAGAGATGCTGGGGATCGGTGGCGAATATGTAGCCACACGCAATCCCCAATGGTGTACTAGACCTCGCAGTGGTGCTCATAGACTGTCTAAGCCTGCTCTGAGCCAGTAGCATATGTCCACCAGCTACTCATTGAGATCCACCATGTTCTTAGGCGTGGATTTATAGGAGCAGATTGAAGGGGCTCTCGGTTGTAGATTCCCCTAAATGACGGATCATATAGGGCGGGATGAAGATCGTGTCGTAGCACGATTGATCCCCCATGAAGCACTGGAGGTGCATGATGATGACCTTGTTTGCCTCCTCATCTTGACCATCCAACTAGAGCTGGAAAGCAGTGGTCATGTGGAGTTTGGCACCACCAACCGCATCAACTCCTACCAGAATGTGGAGGTGAACACCGGATCTTGATTCGACACCATGCATTGCGGGATGCCGTGGAGTCACACAAATATGGGTGGGCGAGAGGAATGAAATGACTGATGGGTTAAGCTAGCACATGTATCTTACTTTCCTGCTTTAACCTTTATGCAATTAGAGTCTCCTTGGCTCTCAAGTTGATCATGAGAAGACTTGGCCATGAAGGAGTCTAAAGAGCATATTGCTTTATCCAAGAATATGCTAAGTAGTTGGTAGAGGCCCAGCAGCCATCCCCTTTGTATCTTGAGACTTTGCAGCTTTCAATTCAATCAAAAGGCAATAGTAGGCAAACTGCCCTCTGGCAGTGTTACCAAGCTTATATTTGTCTATCAATTGGTATCAGAAGCCTAGGTTTTGCAAAGCCCCTCCCCAGCGCCGCCACCTCCATGGCTTCTACCTCCGCAGAGTAAGCCACTGCCGCTGCAGCCACCACAGTCGCAAAGGGCAAGAGCAAGAGTCCCTCAGGCACCAAGGTTGACGGCAGGGTTGTCGATGTTGAGAGCCGCGAGGCACATCTTGCCACCATCGAGGCAGCTGCGCAGCAGGTCGCACGGGTCGCGGCCTCGGCCGCGGTGACCACAGCCGCCGCAATTTGCGCGAAGATGGTCAAGGAGCAGGAGGTGGGTGGATCGGCTGGAGGATAGCGGAGCCTGCACCGTTGTTGTGTGTTGCCCTCCCCGGAGTGCCACTGCTGTAGCCGTGGGTGCTCCCCCATGGTGCACGTCTAGCACGATGCTGGCGGCTCATGGCCGCAGCTCTCCCGATCCAACTATCATGAGTGGAGCCTACTAATGGAGGTCAAGCTCCAGACGTGCAGCCTATAGGAGGCGTCCACTATGATGACATGTTGTATGAGGAAGATCGACATGCCCTGGAGGCACTCTGTGCTGCCATTCTGCTGGAATTGGGAGCTGCCATCGCCAACAAACCGACGACCAAGCTCACCTAGGAGGCGATTGCGACCAGGCGTGTTGGTGGTGAACGCGTCCGCTATGCTACGCTGTAGTGCCTTCATGGGGATTGAGACCTTCTCACCTTTCAGCTTGGAGAGCAAGTCGAGGACTTTGCGCTGTAGCTCACCAGCCTGATGGAGCAAATTGCTCTCAACGGCGACACCCACCTCAACGAATAACGCGCCGTGGAGAAGCTTCTCCGGTGTGTGCCGAAGAGGTTCGGGCAAATCATCAACACGATCAAGATGCTCTTTAACTTTGGGGTGCTCACCATCGAGGATGTCACTGGTTGGCTCAAGGCGGTCTAGGATCGCGAGCGCGCGCCGGAGTTCAAGCCCACCATCGACAAGTTGCTCTACACCACCGAGCAATGGCGGGCCTACGACAAGAAGAAGGAGGAGGGAGCCGGGGCGTCGAAGGACGGTGAATGATGCCAGTGTCCCCGTGGTAGCAAAAAGGGCAAGTCCAAGGTGGGGGACTAGGAAGGTGATCATGGCGGAGCAAACTGTAGTGGCGGAGGTGGGGCCGGAGCCGCTGCCAGTGATCGATGTGGGAACCATGACACCTGCCTCAACTGCAATCAGGCAGGCCACTGGGCACATGATTGCCCCCACCCTCATCGCGATCAGGATCGAGGTGGTGCTGCGCACATGACAGAAGCAGAGGATGACCATGCTTTGTTCTTGGCGCATGGCTTCTTGGAGATGGATGTGGAGCAGAGCATCGGCAAGGCCCAAGCTTGCTCCTTCTACGCCAAGAACAACAACCTCGAATTGGAGGAGCCATGGGTGCATGCTTTTCTCGGCACCGACTCCAGCGGCGGTGACAAGATGGACGAGTGGTACCTAGATAGCGATGCCCCACACCACAAGACTAAACATCGAGAGCTCTTCAATGACCTTGACACATCGGCTAGAGGTACAGTGAGGTTTGGTGATGAGTCTAAGGTGCAGATACTTGGCGTTGGCTCCATCATCTTTGAGGCTAAGAACGGTGAGCACCAGGTACTCCATGGTGTGTACCTCATCCCGACACTGCGTAACTCGATCATGAAGCTTGGCCACATCGATGAGGTGGGCTCTAAGGTGGAGATCGAGGATGGCATACTAAGGATCTAGGATCGGCACAAGTGGCTCCTTGTCAAGGTTCTCTGTGGCACCAACCGCCTCTATGTCCTCCACGTCGGCACAACCAAGCCGCTCTATCTCGCTGCGTGCAAGGAGGATGAGGTGGGCATTGGCATGAGCGGTATGACCACATCCTCTTTGATGCGCTTCACCAGCTTTCCAAGAATGGCATGGCGCACGGACTGTCGATGATCTACCACGTCGGCCAGTTCTACGACACGTGTGTCATCACAAAGCACTACCGTGTGCCGTTTCCGTCCGAAGCCAAGTACCGGTGTCAGTGTTTGGACACTCGGGTCCTAACCAACGAGTAAATTTATGGCTGCGTGTCCCAGATTGTCCCAGATCTAGATGGTGATGCAAGAAGTACACAAGAGGTTTATACTGGTTCAGACAAGGGACGCCCTATGTCTAGTGATGGGAGATATCTTATATTATCTTTCACCGAAGTGCTTATGGTAGGGGATACACGTGGGTGAGAGGGGGAGCTGATCCCAAGTCTTAGAATGTGCTATGGGAGTGTGTTGAGTGATGCTTGAAATATCAATCTGAGCTATCTCTGTGTGTTTTCTCATGTCCTAAAGCTGGCCCTGGCCTCTCCCTTTTATAGCCGCGAGGGGAGCTCAGGTTACAATGTTTGCTACATGGTATTTCTTGGCAGGGAAGATGGATTCGGGGCCTGTAGACTTTCCCTGCAGCATGGTTGGGGGAGTGGCATCTGTCATTCATGAACTGGAGCAATGCGACGACGGACATCCATCCCTGTGTATGACGTGGGAGCTCCTGTAGGTTTGACTGGCGTAGATAGCCGAGGCCGGGTCGGAGCTATAGGTGCCTGTGCTGAGCCTAGGGGGCACAAGAGCTTAGATAGGATGTACAATGCCGCAGGGGTATCAACAATTGGTACAATGCAGGGTAAGCGGTAGTGCCTGGTAATCACTTGCACGATGTCTTCATGGGCGGCGTAAAGGTGATTGGACGTCGGTCTTGTCTATCCTGTGGTTGTACCGTGCCATGGGCAGATATTGCGGGAGTCCTTGAGCACATTAAATGGACGTGACACCCTATCGAGGCAGTTGGCCGAGGTGGAGGCTTCGAGGACGTGGCCCTGAGCTTGCCTCGGGTGAATCAAAGATTTGTATGCGAGGCTTCCGTGAGTCGAGCCTGCCTTGGGCGAGGCCAAAAACCGCCCGTAAGTTGTCTGTTGGCCGAGCCTGCCTCGTGAGAGATGAAGAATCGCTCGTAGGCAACCTGTTCTCCATCCTTTTTGGGGGTTAAATGACTTTTCAATGTTCTGCTCTAGGTACCCCTAGTTGTGGTACCCGACAACCGGGCGCAAGACACCGATGCGGATGCCATGCATTACGGGATGCCATGGAGTCACACGAATATGGGTGGGCGAGAGGAATGAAATGACTGATGGGTTAAGCTAGCACATGTATCTTACTTTCCTGCTTTTACATTTATGCAATTAGAGTTGCCTTGGCTCTCAAGTTGATCATGAGAAGCCTTGGCCATGAAGGAGTTTAGAGAGCATCTTGCTTTATGCAAGAATATGCTAAGTAGTTGGTAGAGGCCCTGCTCTATATAAGCAGTAGCCATCCCCTTTGTATCCTAAGACTTTGCAACTTTCAATTCAATCAAAAGGCCATAGCAGGCAAACTGTCCTCTGGCAGTGTTACCAAGCCTATGTTTGTCTATCAATGACAATACTTGCTAAAGCAGTCGACCACTTTAAGGATCATCGACTTGCCACCAATGCGTGGGAGACCACCTATGGCGCCAGTAGTGGCATGCAGCTGCAAATAAAATCCTGGACCACAGAATGAAGGTTAGGAGTGTGTAAATCTCAACGGAGTCTGTGGAGTGTGCATTGGACACCTTCGTGGCTGTCATCAAGGATGTCAGACACTAGCTCAGGTTGGAGGAATGACGTTGGCGTGATGTAGAGCTTTGTGTCGAATGCGAACAGACCATCGATGATGAACCAAGCTTTGGTCCGATGACCTCCCTCAATCTCTTCCTAGTTAGCGACCAATGCAGGGTTGTGGCATGAGCTTGGTGGTTGAGGAAGTCAGACCGAGGAGACGAGATCGCAAGAATGGTGCCCACCAGTGTGGAAGCATCAACCGTGGTGTTGGTGCTGCCGAGCTTGTACTCCATGGCGAAATCTAACCCCAGAAGCTTTGCCCACCAATGTTGATGGGGAATGGTGCTGAGATGCTGATCCAATAAATATTTAAGGTGGAAGTGATCTATCCTCACTAGAAAGCGGTGTCTCTAGAGATACGTCTGCTAGTGTCGAATGGCCGGCACTAGGCCCATCAGCTCTCACTCATATGCAGCACACGCCGTAGCCATGGCCTGAAGTGTCTCACTTACGGTGAACTGCTGCATGAAGTCAGGCAGCACCAACATCGGCGCTGTGTTGAGTGCAAATGCCTGGAAGCATATGGAGCTTCTTTGACCATAGATACCTGCACTTTCGGAGCAGGGTTGTGAGTGGTGGTGATGGTTTCATAGTCCCGCACGAATTTGTGGTAGTATCCCTTGAGGCCGAGGAAGCCGCTGAGATGGTGTGGCCTATAGGTACCTTGGACAGATTCATGATCACACCGGCTGTCGAGATGGTGAACCAAGTAAGAGATAGTGAGCTTGTTTTACTGGAGGATAGTGAGCTCCATGCGCAAGTGGTGGAGGTGATTGGTCCATGAGCTGCTGAAAATCAGGATGTCGTCAAAAAAATAAGCATCAACCGGCAAAGGAAGAGGCATGGCACATCGTCCATTGGCACCTGAAATGTTGTCTGGGGTGTTGCACAACCCAAACAGCATGACCAGGAGGAATTTTTTGTTTCATTGATTCTCAACCCTGAAGGTAGACTACATAGCCTCTCAGGTGACCAACAAATCCTCCTAAATCTTAGGCCTAACATGTGCCTTCCTAACTGACTTAAACCAGGTCTGCCTGGGCATGGTGAGTGGTGACCATGCCTTTGGTGCACTCGTGGCCTTCCCATCCCGTGATCTGTGGGATCCTGTCTCCCTCCACATAACAAGGCACGAGCAACACTAAGAGAAGCACCACCAAAGATACACTTATTGCGGTGATTCTGCAAACTCCAAGCGCCCAAAGATTTTTTTCTCTCAAGCAGGCAGGAGAGTTGCCTACCATTGTATTAGCAAAAGAAAAGGAGTCATACATTGACCCAAACACACACATCCACACCTCCACACCTTCCCAGTTCTTGAAACTTAATCACCTGTATGCTGTATGTACATTGACTGAGTCGGCTAAAACTAAAAGCTGCAGTCTAAAACTAAAAGCCTCTAGCAGCGAGCAAGGATATAACCTTTGCTCCTGCCATACACCCCCAATGAACTTAATCCCTAGCTAGAATCAAGACCGTGACAATCCTTGGTGCAGCCCCATTGAAGACACAGTCGTTCAGGTTTTTTCAAATGCTCCAGGCGCCAAGGATAATGATAGAGTTTATACCTTTTCTTGCTTCCCCAGCTGTAGTTTCTTCCGCTTTTTCCCACCAGTCCTCCCAATCTGAATTAGTGGGCTGAGGCGTTAGTGAAGAGAGCCCAACGCGCTGCAAGAGAGAACCAGAACTGCCTAGCAAAAATGAGGTGTTGGATGCTTTCCTATTCCTGGTCACACAGCAGACACTTGGCTATGTGGGAAAGTCCTCGCTGAGCAAGCCTGTCAATTGTCCAACACTGGTTATGAGCAACCAGCCACATGAAAAAACGGCATTTGGGAGGAGCCTATGACTTCCATATTCTCTCAAACGGTCTAAAATAAATGGCACCCTTAAAAAACACATCATATACCCAAGATGGCAAGGGAATCGAGCCCCTTCCACAAAACATCAATAACATCCTTGGAAATCCTATCTCGCCGGTTTTGTTGCAGACAGAGATGCTGCAACTGCATCCCAACATTTCACAGAAGAGAACCAAAATTCCCGAGCAAAGACACAAGGCAGCAGCAGATGGTTAATTGTTTCAGCAGCTTGATCACAATGTAGGAAGTTTGGAGGATGGTGGAGACCAGGCCTTGCAAGCTGATCAACCTTCCAAAACCTACCCCATGTTCGAGGAAAAAAAAACAGGAAGAGTAGAAGTTCCAATCATAATTTTGTTAATAGCTAGGGGGCCAATTTAAAGTGAGTCAGTTTTTCTTTAATCCTATGCATATGTAGATCATTACAACAAGTATGTCCGCATGTCTTCTCCAGAACAGCTGAGACATGATTTCTGTATGGGAGCTTCTGCTCTGCCTATGTGCGCTTCAGAAGCATGATGGTTATGCAATGTTATAATTATTAGTTCAACAGTTTACCTTCATGTGAATAAATGATGAATTATTTTGTTCCGGAGATGCTGTTATGTTGACTTGTGAAGGCTAACTTGTGTTTTCTAGTTTCTAGCTATCGGATAAATAGACATAACACCCTTCAACAAAAATGTTAATTGAGTGTACGATGAATCGCCAATGACTATGACCTGCAGTCCAAATTATAAGATGTTTTGGTTTTTTTATGTGCATAGATTTTGCTATACACTTAGATATACACTATGTCTAGATACATAATAAAAATAATATATATAAAAAATTAAAACGTCTTATAATTTGAAACAAAGAGAGTAGTAAATTCATAAAACTAAATATTTTGGGCTAATAATCAGGAACCTACCACATTTTGTGCTCATTTCGCAAACCTATCAATATTTTAGTTTTTCTTCTCACAAAGCAACTTTGTAAGCATTCCCCACTAATAAATGATTAGGCCTACATGTCAGTCGTACATCAAATATAACATGTGGGCCTAACTGGTCATGAACATATTGCTGACATGTGGGCCCATCTGCATGTGAAAGTAGAATAATCACAAAGTTATAGTTTTATGAGAACCCAAATAGTGGTGGGTTTGTGAAACGGGCACAAAATGTGGTAACTTTTTTGTGACTTTTAACCCAAAATATTGGTGGGCTCGTGGAGTTTAAATCAGTTTCATGTATGCTATTCTTTTCTGTGTTCAGTCCTTTTTGCAAAAGGATTTTTCTGTGTAAACTTCTTCATATTTGACAGTTAGGTGGAGATTGCTCTGCTTCAGATAATTGGCTGAAGACAGTTGAAGATTTGAAGGGGCAAGCTAGTAAGTGGCTCTATTACTTGTACTAACTATTATCTACACATCTAGTTTGGATGTTCAAAACATCAATGTCATGTAATATTAGGTGGCCCAAAGAAACAGCCTGTTGTCATTGAAATATGTGATGACGAGGATGCATGTATTTGGTGTGATGATGACGAGAAGCCTTCTCTGAAATCAAATGTCTTGGGCAGTGGCGAACTAGGTATGGATTCATATCTTTATCAAGTATAGGAAAGGTTTTGGCATTGTTATTAACTATTTGTATCTTATACAAAGATAAAACTAGGAGGTTCTAGAGTAATCAAAATATTGAATCAAATATTTATGCTTTAAGTGATGTGTTCAGTAGGCAATTTCAATAGTTTTCTTTCTTGACTATTTGCAGTTTCAATACTAGTGTTGTTCCATATATATTGACAGGTTCTCTAGTACATTTATAGTAGGGGCTTTTCTTCTCTGTTTGTATATCAGATAACCTAAGTATTTTGTATGTGATGTGATGCATTGCCTAATACACTATCAGAATATTAGTTGTATGGTGTATGCATTTCAGAATTGTTATATATGACATTTTTGTATGTGGCAGGGAGTGAACCAAGCCAACTTACAGGGTTGTATGAATGGTTTTTCTGTGGTAATAAACTAATGCTCTCTTCTGGAATGAAGAAATACCTAAGAGAGCTCTGTGGTTTTGTACCACCAGAGATCCCATTCTATATATACCAAATGAATAAATCAAACTTGAAGAGTAGAGGAAAGATGGTTAGCTCTAATCTTTCTTTTTTGGATCTGTCCAATGATTTGCTTCATATACTATGAAAACCTGATTTATAGTTAACTATTTGTATTTTTCTTTGTGGCAGCGGCTCTCTGCAAAGTACATCTCTAAGCTCTTTCTTTCTTGCCTGCACAAAGGGGTGGGTTACGCTTATTTTGAACTGGATGGGGAATATCGTGGCACTGTTAGAGTGAAACTTAACCAAGATGGTCGTGCGAGTCTCACATCAGGCTGGGAAAATGTGGTTGCAGATAAAGATATTAAAGTTGGTGAAATATGTGCTTTACACTTCAGAATTTCTGATGGCGCTCTTAAGCTATCCGTCTATGTGTTCCATTCGGTACGCCACATGGTGTTTGTGAGATAACTGTAAGTCAAGTGCATTTGGCCGTGCCATATAGTAGGTAATAATGTCGCTAAGACGGTAACCTTCATTTGGTAGGACCGATGACAAAAGCTGTGCAAGTCACATGTTTTTGGTCTTGTAGTGTACCTGTGTATGTAACATTCCTAGGACTGTAAAAGATACTTATGACAATGGAACGAGAAGCGCAGGTAACATTGCTAGGATTGTATGACACAAAAGTTGTTCTACAGTTCAATATTATGTTATATATTACTGCATGTACCCTTAAATTTATCTACTTCACGCTGTTTTATTCTAGAATTTGCTTGTCAAGCAAGAGAGATGGTGGTAGCACAAGAAGCTAGAGAATATCATTTCTAGATCATGTTCATAACCGGTGGTGATATTCCCCTTACCATTGCCGGTTAGACCATTTTGTAAGCGTCTCTCTTTTTGGTAGAGGTGGCTCTATCAAAATTTGCCTCTAAAAACAGTTTTGAGCTTGCTATCGTCTAGAAACCAATTTCTTTTAGAGAAACCAAGTTTTAGAGGGGGTTAGTCTTTCGAGCTAGGTCTAAAAATGCCCTCTATTTTTATAGATGGCTGACATGTTGAAACCAACTCTAAAATTAGAGGTGGTTGACAATTTGGCTAGCTTAAGTGTTAGATAATAAAAAATACATAACAATTTCAATTCATATTAGATAAACACAAACTTTATATATAATAATTGTAGTAGTCGGAGATATTTACAACGATGTAGCTGATGATGACTTTTCTATTTGAAATCACTTAAGGATTGGGATTCTGTTCAACGTTTTTATAGTTTAAAATTTAATATTCTATTTTTTAAATGACCTTTAATGGAGTAAACCAAATTTGTAGTACTTGAAAGAATTTGCAATTCATTGTTTTTTCATTTGAGATCATTTCGTGCCCATAAATTCTATTTTAATTTTAGTTTTTTTAATTTTGTAAAGAATATTGGATGAATAAACGGTTTAAACCAAAGTTGTATTGAAGAGATATGCAAATTCATTGTTGGCAACATGTTCATTTGAAATCATGTAGTGCCTATAAATTTTATTTTAAGATTAGTGATTTTGAAATTTATATTTTAACTAGGTAAATGCCCGTGCGTTGTAACGGAAAAACACAATAGTACGATAGCATATATGTGTGTTATATTACTACTAAAAAAATATTACCATCGTGATATTTGGAACATCTTTATTACACGAGCCTTCATGAATGAAGGATATTAAAATATAACTCAAAACTCAAACAATATCAATATGGTTCAGGTTTCATATATTGTACAACCAAATAATTAACTTTAACCATATCAATATCAATTGTTTTTAAATAAAATGACACGTCCATTTCACAAATGAAATGATCCATAGTATTTACAACTCAACGTTGCCCATAATTCGTTGCAACAGGAACAAAACAATACATGCGGCTCATGGTCTACTTACGTCCATCTGAGAGGTGCGGCGTGCTCCCAACCCTCTGGTCCTGCTTATATGATCGTTGATCGCCATCGGCTCTTGCCGCAACGCCTTGGCATCCATGGCACCATGGACTGCCAGGAGAGGACATTGGCTTCCTCACCGGCCTCCACCAAGGACCAGAGGACATCATTGCATAACATATACATATTTGTAAACAAGCCAAATCCCTCAATGCCACTAAACTATAGAGCTTCCTTTGTACCTTAGAGGAGCCCCCCAAAAGGAATTTTTTAAGTTTCAGTAAGTCCAATACCTAGCACCAACATGAATAAAAGCACAAATCACATGGAAAATATAAGCATCAATTACCTTTTGATATTGGCAAAAGGCATCGCAACATTAAATTGTTGCTCATTTTTTTGAGACATAAACATGTAGCAACAAATTCAAATGATGAAACCCGTAACAACGAATTCAACGAAGCAAAATTATGATTGAATATGCTTTCTTCAGTCAGACCATGCCTCACCTATCGTTATGAAGATCCACTCGTCGGTTCGTCGCCGATCTACACTCCAGCACCTTGGAGCTGTCCAGCTTCTTCATGATCTCTTGCCTGGGTTTGTCAGCACGATAATGAAAGACGCACGGAAGAGCGCTACTTGATCAGGTACACGGTTTATTTATGCATGCCATGACAGTTCGAACTGTGCTGGAGTTGACAACAAATAAAGTACTGTATCAGCTGGATAGATGGCAGTGCTCTTACCTTCATTCCCCTTCTGTCCATGGACTCCTTGAGTTCGGCCAGCATGCTTTGTCCCGCTCGTGTTGATGCTACTGATCTCTGCAGCATGAAAAAAAAAAGACAGATCAATTATTTTTCTGATGCAGATCGATCCAATTCTGCTCACCACCCATGTCGAGGACCACTCCTGTCTCGCCCATACCATTGGCGTGCCCGGCCCTCTTCGTCGTGGGTCCACCAAGAGATCATATCTTGATCAAACAAAACACCGGTTGCTAAGATCTCCGGATCGTCCTCGCCACATGTCCATCGAATGCGTTGATCAAGCTGCCTGCATTGCTTACCTCTCTTGCAGGTACCCTGGCGTTGAAGAAGTAGATGGGCGCGCCTAAACACAGCATGAGCACGGCGGGCACCGTCATCACCACGGCGGCGTATTGGTCCATCCTACGGTAGACCATGGATGGAATGTTGCCGAGCGCCGTCGTCTGGGGCTGCATGATGAAAAAGCAAGGCGCGGAGGACAGATGAGACGACGACGACCAGCCCAATTACGACGCCGGCAGCGCCTTCCTGTATTTGGCTTGCCGAGTGGCGATGGCGATCCCCAAAGAATATCGCAGGATCTGGGCCGGCGTTTGGCGATTTGAGGCGTCGTGGGTGAGGTTTTACCTTCGACAGGCAGCGAGCATGGACGTCGTAGCGGTGGAGGCCGGCGCGGTCGTGGCGAGGTCGACGCGGGCCTTCATGGATCAAGCCGGTGTCGGGGTTATGGCTGTGTACGTCAGGATGATAATGGTCGTGGTTGTGGACGCCGGGCGCAGAAGGCTTCACGTTTGACGCCCATGATGACGACAGGCGGCGTGCACGGTTGTGGCGAGGTTGTCGCGGGGTTCTCGGATCAAGCTGGCGTCGTGGTTGTGGCTGCGGCCGCTCGTCGCCGGGTCCAACAGTCCGACGATGGCGAGCAGTTTCGAATCCAGCGGGCGGACGAGCGGCCGAGTGGGGCGGGGAGAGGCGGTTCGTATCGTGATCGTGCGGTTGTGAGAGCGCCGGGCGGATTTCACTCGCGACGGGAAATTAGGCACCGGGCAGGCCAATTAGTTTAGCGGTGACGATATCATTTGAGTCTTTTTAGAGTAAGATAAGATAAGATAAAAAATATTTAAAATAACTTCAGACCGAGAAACGAACTAAACCAAAGTTATATACTCAAGAACTTTTCAGTTCTAACTTTTTCATGTGTATTCGTTTAGTATAAAAAAAATACATTGCAATGTCACTAAATGGGATACAAAGGAATGTGTCATACGGTTATTCACTTTTTTTGATAAGAGGTCATCCACTTAGTCACAAGTGACCGAGACATTGGTGAGGAAGCAACATGTGACTTGTGACTTGGTTGGTGGGCCTCAGCCAAGTTTAAAAAGTATTGCTCCCAATTTACAGATTATGTAAAGTGGTTTTCAGAGGCAACTGGGTTTGCCCTGCCTCTAGAGACTGAAAGTTACGATCCTTGATCCAAATTTGATTTTAAGTGGCAACATGTAACTTTGTCCTTTGGCTCCCAAATAAAAAAGGGATTTGCTGTCTTGCCATCCCCAATAGCAGTATTTATTGCAGTTGTAAAAAAGAAAGGTCACAAATGAATATTTACATACATATAAGAAGATCAATTAATGATCTGGCGACAGACAAATAGCAAATTTCTTAATTTATTATGCATGATATTAGAATGTCAATTTTAATATTTTTGTCTGAGATTGGTAATTGACAAGGTGCATGGTTAAATTTGCAAAATTTAGTTTGCAGTCAAATGTTACATGTAAGAATTGGTATTACAAGATCATCAATGCATGACATTGTATGCATATATCACAAGTTAGAAGTTGGCAAACCTCGATCAAGGTAATCTAATCTTGTACATATAGTTATAATAAGTTGCAAGAATATGTAGTATATATGTCGACAGTGTACGTCCTAGAAATACTCGAAATCCGTGTAAGAGTCGCCGGAGTTTTGCTTTCCGACGGGACCAGCCGGCGCCGTCTCCACGGCCGCGGTTGTACTGCTGTCGGGCGCCTTCTTCTCCTTGGAGGCTCCGTACTGCCGAAAGTCCACGGGTTCTGGCACCGAGGGCGGGGTCATGCTCCTTACCAGCGCCCAGTTGACACCCTCGAAGAACGGGTGCTGCTTGATCTCCGTGGCGCCCCTGGTGAAGGCGATCCGCTTCTGTGGGTCCTTGACGAGCAGGCCGCGGATGAGGTCCCTCGCGACGGAGCTGACCGCCGGTCCCCCGGCGGCGCCATCGGAGGGAAAGCGCAGCGGCTGCTCGATGACGTTGCAGAGCGTGGCGCGGTTGCCGGCGCCCTTGAATGGCGTGAAGCCGTGCAGCAGCTCGTAGAGGAAGATGCCGAGCGTCCACCAGTCCACGGCGCTGCCGTGGCCCTCGCCGCGGATGATCTCCGGCGCCAGGTACTCGTGTGTGCCGACGAACGACATGGAGCGCGCGTCCGTCGGCTCCGCGTTGAACTCCACGGCGGGCGGGCCGCCGAGCCCCAGCTCGCTCTTGGACGGCTTCCGGCTGCGCCGGGGCAGGATGCGCGGGAAGAAGGACGACGGCTGGATGCACCCCTGGTTGGCGGGGATGACGTCGCCGCCGTCCGCGACGTCCACTCCTCTGCCAACGCTGCTGCCGCCGCCAACACCTCCCCCGCTGCCGCCTCCGCCACCGGCGCTCACCGACGCCGACTTGACCAGCGTCGGGCACACG
Organism: Bothriochloa decipiens; assembly: GCA_023333625.1. Taxonomy (NCBI): domain Eukaryota; kingdom Viridiplantae; phylum Streptophyta; class Magnoliopsida; order Poales; family Poaceae; genus Bothriochloa; species Bothriochloa decipiens. Next base: position 29,288,031 of record CM041641.1, on the reverse strand, counting down.
GTGCAGCGCAGCGACAGGTCGAAGTCGGAGAGCATGATGTGGCCGTCCTCCCGGACCAGCACGTTCTCCGGCTTGAGGTCCCTGTAGACGATGCCCAGCATGTGCAGGTACTCCATGGCCAGCAGCACCTCGGCGACGTAGAACCTGGCGGCGGGCTCGGTGAAGTGCTTGCCGGGCTGCTTCTGGCGGAGCGAGTGGAGGTTGCCGCCGCTGCAGTACTCCATGACGAGGCAGTAGAACTTGTCGGTCTCGAAGTGCGTGTAGAGCGTGGGGAGGAAGGGGTGGTCCAGGAGGCCCAGGATCTCGCGCTCCGTCTGCGCGCGGGCCATCTTGTTGCGGCTGATGATGGACGCCTTGTCCATCACCTTCATGGCGAAGAAGGCTGCCGGCGTGGCGCGGAGCTCCACCAGGTACACGCTGCCGATGTCGCCGTAGCCCAGGCGCTTGAGCAGACGGAAGTGGCACAGGTTCAGCGGCGCGTCCTGGGACGACGTGGCCAGCTGGATGGCGTCCCACCGGCTGTCGCCGCCGGTGTGACGCCGGACGTTGGCTGGCGTGGCGCCTGAGGCGGTGCTGCTGCTGCTCTCCATGCTGCTGCTTCTTGGTCCGCCGCTGTCCACGCTTGTGGCTTCAGCATTATTATTGCCCGCCGTCGTCGTACCTGTCGGTTCGGAGCTACTACTATGGGGCGGCAGCGTCGTCGTCCCGTGGGTCGTTGAACCGCCATGGCTCGTCTTGGGCTTGGATTTGTTGCTGTCATGCACAGACGGCTTAGAGGCGGTGGATTCAGCTCCAAAGTCATCATCACTGTCATAGTGTTCGACGAAGCTGCCGGGATTGCGTTCACCGCTCTTTCTTTGAGGGCTGAAGTCCATGCCGGCCGTGCCTCCGTGATGGGAATTGAAGCAGCTAGCTGAATCGATCTATCTGAAACTTCACACATGGCAAAGCATCAACAGCCTTGCATTGCATTCTGTGACACAAATCTTCCTGCTGTTCATGTTCATCCTTAAAGCTGAATCTATATATTATGTCATTATATATATGCCCATAATATATTGAGAAGGTCTTTTTTGAGATTATACAAGGATTTGGTACCTACCGCCATTGATCATCCATCTAACCCCAAGCAAACAAAAAAGAATCACACATGAATATAGTTTGCATTGCAATAAGATGCATGGTGATCACGCAGTAAACACAAACCTGACGAGCAAAATGTTGATGAATGCTTTGAGCGGCAAATGATCAAAGAAATCGACAGAAGGTCTTATGTGTCCTGACATTGCTCTGGGCAAATCCTACATGGCCAAAGAAAAATGAGGTATGCAATCGATCGGCTTGCGCAAAACGAGACGATCGCTTTGGTGGGAGGTAAAGAGTGAAAAATGCTTTGCAAACATGGGCTTGGATTCGTGGGGTCGCGAGACATCCGTGGGACGGAGAGCCATGCATGGCTAAATTTAGCGAGAGGAGAGGGGGGTGTTGTTGTCTCATGGCAGTCCTCTTATAGAGTAGACGAAAGATGCAAAGAGTCAACATACACCATGGTACCTACTCTTCATTCTCGCCCCAATCTCTGAAAGACGTACTCTCCCTTCATCATGCCAACTTCAACGACCCAACCCATTTTTCTCTAGAATCTAGAAGTCGGAGAGATTTGCTTATATTGTGCCTAACTCTAGCTTTATCTTGGCTTCTTCGGATTTAACAAGATAAAAGATATCATATCCAATCTCCTACACCTAAAGAATACACGAATGGCATCTAAGTTGTTAGACAGGATCTAGTAGCACTCAACATTAATGTCAGGATAAGGCTATAAAACAATCATCTCGTCCATCCCACGCTAAAGGGAGGCCTGTAGCACCGGTCCCTAAGACTATCTGCACCGGCGACAGTAAACGTATGTTGTACCCGCGATACAGCATGCAAAGCGCTGCAGCGGCGACGGGAAACCATGCTGTACCCTTGCGCATGCGCCAAATAAAACGTCGTCCACTGAATGATGGTATCTGGCGAGGGGCCCACGGGCAGCGCTGCCACGCGCGGGGAGAGGCGGACAGCATGCGGAAGAGAGAGAATGCAGCAGCAGGGCCCATTGATTCATCAAACAAAAAATGCTATAACTCACAAACTAAAAAACCAAATGAAATTTTGATTGCACCACTAAATTCATCTCAATAAATCCTTTAAAACTAGATCTCACATAGATATAGTTAGATAAAATAATAAGTGAGCCCACAGTGGATAGAGTACGCTATAAAGAATAGATGAGTGCGGAAGAATTAAGATAAAAGTACGTTGTACGATGAATAGAGTGGAAATATAGAGTTTTATGAGTGCGGGTAGTCTAAAGCTTAGGTCTAAGGAACTATCTTGGTTCTCATATAGCAACGATGCCGCATTGTATGAGTAGCACTGTTTTTTGAGGCTATGGACTATCCTCGAGGACATCCATTTGCAGCCTCAGGTGCATGACAATGTCTACTGGCGATGGACATCGGTTGGTCAGTACTCTAACTCCTTGGCACCACGCCTTCTTCGTCGGCAGCTCTACACTTAGAGGTGCCAAGGAGCTGTGGATGGCTTCCACGCCTCCTAAGGTGAAGTTCTTCTTCTGGGTTGCTCTCCACGGCCGACTTTGGACTACGGAGCGTCGTAAACGACATGGTCTTCAACAGCATGATGACTGTGCTCTCTGCGCACAGGGTCGAGTCGATCGATCACATCTTGACGTCGTGCCATGCGTGTTTGCAAGGGAACTGTGGAACTGTCTTTTGACGGGGGATGACACTCTATGGACTAGTGGTTGTCCATGCATTCTAGCGTCCCTGAGCAAGCTCGCCGTGGCTTCGACTCCCTATTCATGCTCGTGTCCTGGATGCTTTGGAAAGAACGCAATAGAAGGACCTCTGACGACATCTCCTCCATAACGGCGATCGTGCTTGGGAAAATCTGGGAAGAGGGCGAGGCATGGGTGCAGTCGGCTTCAAGGCCATCGCGCCGCTCTTCGGAAGCTAGTAGGACTCGGACGCCCTGCCTTCGTAGCAACATCAATTTAGTCTACAGTACAACCTCCGACCTCCATAGCTCCGCTGTTCTAGCCGTCGCCTTTTGTTGTGTGTGGTCCACTTGCCCTCTTGGCATCTCGCTAGTAAGACATCCGGAATGTAACGAACCACGTAATTTTTCTTAATGAAGCATGTGCAAAAGCATGTTAATGAAAAAAATGAGTAATACTGTTTTCTCACCCTACATAAGGTTACCTTCTACTTTAGGCAGAAATGCCCTAGGGCTATCTTGCCTCGTGGGTTGATTTTTTTTAATATATACCTAGAAAATAGCACTATAGGAGAAGAGTAGTATAGCCTGCAGTATATCTCGTATAGTTATAATTACAATTTTACGAGATCTGCTTCGAAACGACCTCCTTTCTCCTAAATAAAGGAGACAAACCCTCTCCACTATCACTAGAAAAATATAAGACTTCAAATTTTAGGTAATCTGCTCCACGCTCTTTTATCCTAATTGATTCTAAGGCACTCTCATAAAATAATAATTAAATAACTTATAAGAGATGCAATTTTAAACAAAAGAACGACTATTTCTTCACCCCCCCCCCCCCCATTTTTAAAACATGTGTTTTACGTGACTAGTTCCATCCAAAAAACCATTTCAACAATTCTCATGTTCATTTTTCACAACTATCAAAATTATACCTCCAATCGTAAACAAACCTAAACAAGATGCAGATCTATTCTAAGCCCAAGAAGTTAACTGTACAACTTGAAATCTATATTTAGGTAGGTTTGTGTAGATTAGAGTGATTTAGACTACACAAACTTCAGTTTAGACTGTAGATACCCAAATAAGACGTACTGTTAATATGCAAGTTTGCATGATTCAAAAATATATATACAAGTTTGCAAACCAAAAGGCACATTTTACACTTTTTTCTATTACTATTTTTTCTTTCCAAGACCCTGAAGATCTCAGTAACATAATTATCAGTAAAAAGACATATATTAAAGCATAAGCCTTAAAATAATTATTGAATTAGCAAAGATATCTCCCCACTTATTCCCAACAGCAAAAATTGACTCAATCAGACAAATGTTTTGCTGCCTGATAATACATTTGTCTTGAGCAGAATGTTCAGAATAAAGAAGCAAGTCGTAGATAACAACGGGAGAATGACTCCACTTCATCTTTAGCCAAACTATTTGTCCTTGTTATGAGCAATGATACAAGTTTTACAGAGGGAGAAGACCAACAGCAAAGTATAAGACGATGCAGGAAGAGAGCACAACACTGAAACAACATTGCCACAAGAAAGTGAATATACTTACAGTCCACGTGAACCTGGTTATCTGCTAAACCCAAGGCCTCACGCATGCCTTGCATGCAAAGCTATCTGTACAAATCAATGTCACACTAAGTGCCTCAGGAAGGTTTCGTTGAGTAACTAGAAGTAATATTGGCTTCTAACTTGTCAGATCCTGGAAGAACTTAGTAGGGATTGACGGTGGGCAGTACTTCTTTGCTACAAATTTGTACTGTGCGCAGATAGAGGGTAGGGCATTTAGCATCAGAGTTTGTACCAAAGCAATGATTCTCATCAGTAATCACCTTATGTAGACAAATCTCACCTTATGCTGACTGTATTTTTCTCTAATTGCAGGAAGATTGCTACCAGGGCCCAAACGGAAGAGCCGGTGCAGTAACCTTACACAACCACGCAACTCAGATGGTGTATATCGCGTGTAGTAAGAAAGTGAGGAATTCTGCTTCCAATCAAGCATAAATGCATATGTTAGTTAATGCAAGGATCAAGGTTTGTTTATTTTTATTGAAAGGAAAAATTTGTTTATAATTTTTTTTGTGGGGTTGGGGGGGGGGGGGGCGGGGGGACAATGCAAACATCGAGTTTAACAATGAATATTCATAAAAGATAAGGCTGGGGACATATACCCATGGGTTCTTTATTGGCATAAGGATAAAATTCGCCAAGAAAACACAAGAGGCAGCTACCAATGAAGGTAAATAGCAAAGTAAGTTGTAATCCAGAAGTGACAGCTCACAAATGTAGTTGGCTAAGAACTCAAGATGCAGAGTTGAGCCCTGCAGAAAGGAAAAGGATCAACCAGGACCTATAATTGGGTAGGAACTGAAAAAACAGTGAAAAATGTACCTTTTCAAGAACTTGAGCAGCATGTACAAATCTCCTATATTAACATGAACAAAAGTATTTAGTACCAGTAAGTATTTCCATGATCATTATTACAGGAACCAATAATACTACCTTAAGAAGCATTTTGCTGTAGGTACTGTCATCTCAAACTTCAAATTATTCAGAACAGAAGCTTCCATTTGCAAAACCTATAAAACTATGTGTTAGAAGATGAAACTAAGAAACAATAAGGAAAAGAAAAGAGTGTGCTGAGACACGAACCTCTTCCTTAGTGTATGAATAATCGGTAACATAACAGAGCTCTTCTACCTGAAGTGGGCATATTTCTTCATACTTCCTGAAATTTGAATATATTAACAGCATAATATCAGAACAGAGCACAGAAAAGAAGAAAAATAGAAATAGACTAAAATGAACTAATTGGATCTTACGCAGCTATAAGCAAGCAGGCAACACCAACTAATTGCAGTCTGTGCCGACTGATCTCTTTGACAGAAAGATAACGGTCAATGTAATTGACAGTGAGGTATAAGGTTTCAGGAACAAGACAATATTCTTCTGCGACCTGAATTGAGAAAAGGCAATATGACAAACATCAAGAGGGTCATTATTGGTTCATTTAGCTGTAAAACATGTATTCCTTTCTAAGAGGAAATGCTTACTTCTACAAGCCAGTCTATTAACATCGCCCTCATGGTTTTGCTCATATCTGTCTGAGTAGTTTCCAAAAAGTTTGTTGAAGGCATTTTCCTAGTCTGCAAGAAAATTACAACAGGGTAAATGTGGGCAGCAATTGCCCCAAGAAGGAGGCAAGCAAGTGGAAAACTAGGAGCAACCAAACACAAGCTTCATCAAAGTGAGATATTATGTGCAAATAATATACAACGCCAATTTTTTACATCAAGAAACTTTTAAATCCAGCCTTTGTATAGTGGTGTAATTAAACCATCTTCTGAGCCTAACACTTCATAGAACACGAAGATTTGCATGTTTTGTTCAAAGGAAATGAATTTGAAAATGCTTCTATTCAAATTCTTCGGGTGTCTGCAGTCCAACCATGTAACAACCTGAGCACAAAACGTGTATTTAGTTTCAGACAGTGGTTTTATTAGCACTCCAGCTATCACTTGATGCTCAGTATACACATACAGTGTATATCAAAGGCAAGAGTATGAGAAAAAAATCTATCACCTCAGCCTCTCGCAAGCTCTCGTAAATTTCATAGGCAAGAGTTGTAGAAAGCTGTGGATCCTTATAGTTGTAATCAAGATCAATTACATTATCAGCTTTTAGAGGATCAGGACTATGTTTCCTCCAGTTGAATTCTGCGACAATAAACAAGTCCTGTAAACCCAAAATGTATTAAGCATTGCATGAAAATTCTAATCCGAACTGACACCATTTTGATAAGCAAACAAACCTGCAACATCCATACTATCAGAGAAACGAAGTCTATCACTGGCCAACAAATGCAAAGAAGCTGCCATTGAAGGGTTGTCATCATTGAGGCACTCAAGATCAGAGCTCTCTGTTGAGTTGCATGTTGACATAGCATCCTCCATTGAGATTGAACAATCTTGAGACAGGCCAGGTGAGCTGCAACCTGTTGATACAACGTCTGGCACAGAAGGAAGAGATGTGTTCTTCTGAAGAAGTGATACTGCCTCATCAAATTGGTCAGAGGCCAGCCTTCTGCTAGAACCCCGTTCCGTGTTCACATTGCACAGGCAAGCAACGGATCCCTTCTTAACATCAACTGGTTTGGTTGAACTCAATTTCTGCAGTAAGATAAGAGGAAACTTTAGTGTTGTTTATTCAAGTTGTTCAACTGCAACGATTACAATGATAAAACAGAGAACTACATAAGCATAAACTTCACGAGAGAAAAAATAAATTACCAACACAAGATTCGAAACTGTGCAAAGAGCATGAAACACGAGTATCTCTGAAACACCCAGCACCCCAGAAACTTTGGAAAAACTAAAGTTGCAAGTTGCGCTTTTCCAGAAACACCAAAATATCTCTTATGACACCGCGAAATACAACATTGTCTTAAGACCCGTGGAACAGAACCAAGTATCTCGTCGAAGAAGGCAGCCAAATAAAAAAGAGAAGCAAAATCAATATCTCGAGCAGACGTCCACAAATGTTGTTGCAATGATCGAGAAAATGCGGAATTAACATGTCACGTTATTAGATCAACTAGATCGAGAAGAAGGCAAAACAGCATAAACCCTAGAAATGCGACACCAAAATGAAGTAATTGAATTGATCAACAAATGTTCCCTGTACGGCTGTACCAAAACCCATGCCAACTCCCAATGCGCGGCCCCCTCCTACCAACGAGAACCCAAGCGGCGAACCTCCCGGAACGAATCGACCAGATAACACCCCGCCCGATCATGCAATCGCGCAAGGAGGAGCCATACCACATCGGACGCGGAATTCGCCGCGCCGGACCTCCAGCCGCCGCGGAAGACGTTGGTGAGGTTCCCGAGGGCAACGCGCTTCCCGGGCCGCGCCATCGCCTCCTTGGCGCCCCGCGCGCCGGCGTTCTCCTCCATGGCCGACGCCGAGGAGCGGCGCCCTGCTGCCCAGCATGACATTGCGGGAGAACCCGTGCGGTGGAGTGGGAAATGTTTCCCCGTCTGTATGGGCGTGCGGCAGGGTTATCCTGACCGTCGATCTGGGCTATCGGATCCACAACTGGAGTTTGCAGTTCGGTTGCAAAGTGTTCCTGTTGGATGAGCGTGCAGGGCATTTTCGGAATAGAAAAGAGTTCGGGCTTCTCCTCGTACACAGTCGACTTGTACTTTCATCACCACGGGATGAGCGTGCAGGGCATTTCTGGAATAGAAAAGAGTTTGGGCTTCTTCTCGTACACAGTCGACTCGTACTTTCATCACCACCGGCTATCTTCTTTCTGTTTCACTTTCCCCTCTCCGTCACCTTGCAGAGCAGAGTGGAGACGATTTCGCGTTCCTAGATCCTTGTGCGACACGGATCCGTCCAACAAACGAGCTGGCGATGGATCACCTTCGATTGATCTGTTCTCTGAGGTAACCGTCGCGCTTTCTCTGGGTTTAGGTTTTGCTCTAGTTACGATTTGCTCTGGTTAGGGTGTCAAGACATCGTCAGGAGCTAAACCAAGTCCAGTTGATGGTTGCAGACACTGAACTGAGCCAAACCCCTGATCGCCGCACTTCACCGTTCTGCAACACCAGAAATGGGCTGGACAGTGGGGCAATATACAGTTTGCTGAAGGCACAGGGACAACCGAAAGACGAGAGGGCGGCCTTCGTCTGGCAAAACTCCGCACCGCCAAGGGTGCAAATGTTTATGTGGCTGCTGGTGCAGCGGAGGATTTAGTGCCGCACGGTTTTGCTGAAGAAACATGTCGTGCAGAGCAGACTATGCGAGATTTGTCATGCAGAAGATGAGACACCAGAACATGTCATCAGCGGTTGCATGCTTAGCAAGTTTTGGGAGAAACTTAACATGGTGTCCTTGAGTCCAACTGGGGGTGTGCCAACGGTTGAATTCTCGGCTTTCATCGCGCTCTCTTGCTGGCAGCTCTGGAAGGCAAGAAATGCTGCGGTCTTCACAAATGAAGCACCTTGCATCAACCAAGTGCTCGAGGAGTGCAAGTCAACCGCGGAGAGATGGCGATTCAGATTCAAGAAGAGGAAGAAACATATTGCAGAGAAATGGTGTCAAATTTTTGAAATGGCTAGACAAGGATAGATTAGGCTTCCTGATGCCATCCAAATCACTATCTAAGTGATGTTGTAAATGAATTTGTACTTTATCTTTATGGGCCGTTTTGGGCCAATATATAAAATTCATGTGGGAAACACCTCCCCCCTGTTGAAAATTCAAAAAAAAAGACATCGTCAGGTACAGGCTGTGCCCATGCAGTGTTCTGGTTTAGCAACAGATTTTGTCTTATGTTAAAGTGGGAGCAATTTTTTCGTTTGACCTCTTTCTGTCAGTGTACGACGATGTATTTTTCTGTGAGGAGGAGTTTGTGTGAGCAGATCTGTCATTAACAACTAAAATCTTTAGTACATGTGTATTGCCTCAGCACTAAATATGCTATCATTTAGATATGTAA
>CM041641.1:29241510-29278713 GCA_023333625.1 Bothriochloa decipiens | reverse complement strand
ATGGATGGAGCCACGGGGATGTATGCTGGACTCTCTATTCCTGCTGACGTGATTCTTTCACCCCAGGAACCTTTGCTTCATGGAAGTGAGAACTAGTATTCTAAGTTGTTTGACAGCACGAGGCAGATGTCTGTACTTCAGAATGATGTAACTGGTGGTTGTTCTGTTGTGTCTTGAAATCTTAGTTGTCTATTCACATTTTGTTTTCTATGGATCATTCTGTATATGTCTTTTGCAGTTGTTAGTTTTCTTAGCTAATGCCATGTAAATGTTTAACATTGTTGCATAGGGCAAGAACAACACACATGTTTAATGAATTCATAATTTGTATTCTTTGTTGTCTGGAATGAATGCTAGGATAACCGTATATTTGTATTGGTATTCTTAACTTCGTCTTAATGTTCTAATGTCTGCGTGGATTTAGGCGGCGGCAGTGCTTGGCCATGTAGTACTAGTTGTTTAGCACAAGAAAATGTTTTTCTGAACTGTAGTTGTGCTCTTGTTAAACTGCAAAATTTAGGGTCCTAAGAGTAGAACAATTCTATTTCAGAGATACATCTATTCTTGGTTTTAGCTGTCTAGTCCAGTAGCAGATGCCCATTGTCTCCATGCAGATCTGGTTTGCACTATCAAGTTTTATATGTATACTAGATTTCTATTACAAATATACTTTCATTTCGTAAATGAATAAAGAGCTGAAGATGACATTTGCGGTATAGCAATCCGTCGACTTAAATAACTACTGAAATTCACCTGTGGCTCACTAGCGTCATATACTTGAATCTGAATTTGAAAATTGGCATCACAAGATGGAAAAAATGGGATATTAATTTTGTGCAGCTGACTGTTTTAGATCCATCCTTGTAAGCTCCTAACTCCTATCATAGTTGGCTTCCTTTTAATTTAGGTGTGATTCAAGAAGTATCAAAGAGTGTCTTTTCTGGCCATTATTTGTTTGTGTAGACATGAAACAGGTCTTTTGCAAGATCCACAATGCTGATAGGGTGAGCATTTAGATGAATTTCATGTGTTCTAATTTCTAACCAATTACTTTAGTATATGAGACTAACCATTGTTTTTATAATTTCTTCAATCCCCTTAGGGATCCTTTCTAGCCTGTATGTGTGCCAGTCAAAGCCACAGGCATCTGAAATTCACCATCACCATCACCATGGATGACCAGAATATAGCTAGGCAATGTAGCATCGCTACTCTTTTGTTGTCCATGTTTATACATATTGACTGAAATTAGTCAAACTTTACCATGTTTGTAGTAGGTTTAGACCATCTATGTTATTTGTTTGTGTACAACTTTTGTGGAACTAAGATGGATCTTGCAGTTATGTTGCAACTGATCTGCTTGGCATTTGTGACATATGATGTTACATTGTCTGGGTTTTAGTGTTATCTGCTTTTTCCTTATGATGGTTTTATGAAGATGTTCATGTACCTGACCAATGTTACCAAATTACTCGTATGAGAGGGCTTATGTCAAGTACATCAACCGTGTACTTCAACAATTGTACATGGTCATTGGAAAGCCTCAGTGGCAGAGTGTCCTTTCATTTCATCTTACTACATAGTTTATAGTGTCCTGCTTCAGTAGTCGCATCCCAAAGTATTTGTGCACACTTCTTTCGTAGGCTTTAACAGGACCACAAGTTGCACAAGTGGAGCACCCTAGCATCTTACTACTTAGTTTATAGATGCCAATGCAATAAACTTGCATGTTTAGAAATGTCCTTAGAATGTGTCTTTTTTAAATGTAGCTTGACTATGTTCCACCTGTTTGCACCTTTCCATTTCTTAGTAGTGCAGAATGTCTTCCTTACATGACAAGTTTCTTCAACCGATCTATTGTCTAAGTATCTAGTGTTCTCCTATAAAAAAGTATCTAGTGTTCTATAACTGAATTCTCAGGAGTTTAGGCCATTGTAAATAACTTGCAACTTTAGAAATGTTCTTGTTGACGCCGATTCACGACTGTGTCAACACACCAGCGGGTCTTGACGTCCAAAGAGGTTGCTTGGACAACCTACAACACAGCAACAACGCAGCATAACTAGCCAAACTGTTCTAGAGACCGATAGGGCCGATGTAGAGCTCGTTGATGGCTGAAAAAGCTCTCGAACCACCTCCGGAAGGATCCGTTAGGAGGAAGCACGTGGAGGGTCTCCTAGGACCAACAAGGCCGCATAGGATGCCAACAAACCTCATGGAGAGAAGTGTCGGACAGGAGGTAGAGGGGTTGAGGAGAGAAAAGGGGTAAAAGAGTTGATAGATTGGTTTTTTGTTCGATTGATTAGATGGGATCAATCGGCCATGATCCTCTTGTATATATAGAGGGGGTGGTCTTATCCCAGTAGAAAACAACTCCAACACGTGATCTCTAAGTTTCCCACGCTTAAAACTTACCAAAACTCAATTTAGGATCAAATCAGTTCGGAATCAGCACCAGGCTAGCCTAGCCGGCCTGGCACCCGGCTAAGCCGGTTTTCATGGGTGCAGGCCGGCCTCCGGGACAACCTGGCCAGGACTCGGCTAAGCTAGCCTAGGCACCCGGCTTAGCCGGCCATGATTTGCCATGCTAGCACCGAGCCGGCTTAGCCAGCCTCATGACCTGGCCAGGCCGACCTGGCTGGCCAACGTGGCTAACTGGCAGCAGGACTGGCTTAGCCGGCCTCAGGACCCGGCTAAGCCGTCTGGGGTGGCCGGCCTAGCCGACTAGGCAGGCTCGCTTGCGACTCACCGTCTTCTTGTGTGATTATTTGCTCCATTGGCACCACCACTTGTCCTCAACCATGTCCAGGGTTTTCGTGACTTGCTCATGTTATCAAATATACCACCGAACATTTTTGAGTGTCAACATATGTCCCTGTTTTCAAGTGAATGATGCATTGAACTTGAAAACACCTATCAAGAAACAACCAACCAGCATGATACCCATCACATCGGCTGACTAGTGACTAAGGACGATGTATACATCGACCATTTTTGCACTAAGGGCGATATATGTATCGGCCATTGCTTGGTAGAGCACTTAGGCATCCTGCCAAACACTTGAAAAGTATTTTTTGAGATACCTTCCATTAATTTCTTTTGAGAGAGGCTCACCTTTCAACATCTCCAGCAAGTATGAGTTCCCAAAGATGACTCTAACCACTCTGAGAGGACCTTTCCAATTGGGCGACCATTTACCAAACTCGCCACTTTTCAATCCAATAGAAAGGATAGTTTGCCACACTAGATCTCCCACTTGGAATGATTTAGTTCTAAGCTTCTTGTTGTAGGCCCTTGCAACATGAACCTTGTCCTTTTTAATCTCCTCTAGATCCTTTAACCTTTTATCTATCACCTCATCCATATTGTTCATCATTAGATCATGGTACACAACAGGAGATAGATCATTTTATTTAGCAAATCTGTATACACTCAAGTTCATGTCGACAGGCAACATGGCTTCTTAACCACACACCAGCTCGAAAGGAGTTACTTTTGTAGAACCATGCTTTGATATGTGATATGCCCACAAAGCTTCTGACTAAACTTCATGCCACTTCCTTGGATTCTCCTCAATCTACTTTTTAATGAGCTTGATTAGAGTCTTATTACTAGCTTCAGCTAGGCCATTAGCTTGAGCATAGTATGGAGATGAGTTAATGTTGGTATTTATTAAGTGCAACAAAAATATGAAAGTTATCTGCAATTAAGTGCAACAAAAATATGAAAGTTTTCCGCAAGCGCACAGATAATATACTGATGTAGCACTTTACTAGGATGACCCAGTTTTTAAATATCGAACCCAAAGGAATGGAAGGAGGGATCTTGATCTATGCTTAATCCCTAAGCACAATCAAGGATGAGACGCTTAGAAGGTTAAGGGAGATTACTAGGGATGTCTAGTTCTACTTTTAGAAAATATTGTTCTTATCAATCTGCTATGGGATTACAATGGAAGACCGCAAACAGAATATGAATCTAACACGTAACCAAATCTCCTGCAAGTCCTATATTCAGGGAGTGGACTATAGAGGACTCAATGAAGCTGTCACCTTCGCGATCTACCACATGGCCTGGAACATAGGGGGCATTCCACAAGCAATCAAACCTAAGCACCATACTTACGAACGACAACTCCTCTAACCCTAGAGCTACCAGGATCAAAGTACTCAAAGAGTTGCAAAAATAGAAGAACAATAAGAACAATTACTCACATACTCAGAAGTTGATGGCCGTAGAAATCTCTGATCCAAGCTCTTGAAGAATTTGAATCCGCAGGTACAAGATATAGAGGAGCACCGACCCTCCCGGGGCTTCCTCCAAATCTTCTACCTCTCTTTCTCTTCTAGTTCTAGTTTAAGACTAGGTCTAAATCTAACTAGAGGTGTACTAGTCTTCTTCTTGATTGCTAAGCTCTAGAGAGGCGGTCCATTCAAGGGAACTCTCTCCTGAGATCTAATCTTGAGATAATGAATGAGTTGATGGATCAAATGAGAGATCTGTCTTCAGGGGGTTCTACCCATGCTTATATAGCCCGATGGGATGAATCACAGCCCTTGGATCAAACCAACTTGAAACAATGGTCAAGATGCATCGTAGAGGTCGGTTGGAGATCGAACTCTGAACGAGATCACCAGGTGGGTCCCACCTAGGCCGGCCGGTCCCACATGGTAGGCCAGTCGACTGGCCCAGTGCCAGGTCACCTTCCCCTTTGTTCTGGTGTCCTCTAGAACCTTCCCGTCAAATCTTATGGAAATTCGACTTGATTTGGTTCAGTTTCTCGAGTCCTACTCTTCCTCGGTTGTTTCTGTTTTAATCCCTAAAAAATCACAATTCACCAAAGCTGTAGAAATTGTTATGTTAGTCTAGAAAACTGTTGCTTGGTGATGATTCCAGTGTCTTCTAGAAAGTTCAAAGTGTATCCAAAGTGGACTCTCTCATCGGGACTCTAAATATAGCAAGTGATATGTCTGTTTTGATCGTCTCGACGAGCTCTTCTCATTGGTATGCTCTAATTCTTCATTTGAGATACTTTTCTGTGATAAAATAGGAATATTCCTGCAATCAAGTGAGAACAACATAACTCATGGAACTTGTTAGTTTCAATACCCTACAACTATGCTTTATGATCTTTTTCAGATGTTGTTAAACAATAATTAATAGGTATATTTAAGCATTAATGAGTGTCAACAAGCTCCCCCACACTTAGTCTTTACTCGTCCTCGAGGAAAGGTCAGATTAACTCCAACAAAACAACAAGACAAGACATTAGCAGTAGACCGTTCCCGGTTATCAATATATACTGTGGGATTCAATGTGTCTACTATAAAACTTTGAGCGGATGAAAAATAGAACAGCGTGAAATAGAGCTTCTTTCATCCTTCAATCTTATCACTTGGAGTTTTTGAATATATTTTTGAAAAGAAAACATAGCATATCTTCTCCATCATGTAGTGCACTCAAATCACTCATTGTATGTGGTATTTTTGGATGATGGATGCCTTAATCACAATGGATGTCTCACTGAGGCATGAATGATGGATGCCATAATCACATTCCTACTTCTATAAAAGCTAATGTGGAGTTAAAGGTAATTCAAGGAATGGCATACTTACTCTACATGTGTTGCCCAGTCATAACGGGAGCCTCAGAGGGACAGTCATACCCTTAGATTACGATTGTGCATGTGTGTGGAATATTTGGTGACTAATCCTATTTCTTCTTCGCTCCTGGAGAGAACTTCCTTTAAATAATGAATTTGCTTTGAAGATCTTGAACTTTCTTCTTCTTTCTTAATTGATACACTTGAAGCACTTAAAGAGTGGTCATGGGCTATTTTCTTTTCTTTTTCTTTCTTTTCTCTTTTTTACTTAGCCTCATGCCAACAAAAATTACAATAGACTTTGAAGAAGAAATTACCTTGAACTCAATCTTGGAGCATTTATTCTAAATCCTAACAATATTTTTGGATCTTCTCATAGTGTAGGAGATAGATGTTTATGGGCGGAAAGGCATGTTTTTACGTACTCCCAGGGTAGGAGCAGTAGAAGATATCTAGGTGTAAGTGAATCTTGATCTTGAGGATATGAGCAATCTCTCAACAAAGGTCTAACACGGGATGACTAAACTCAACGCAATGAAAGTAGCGTATGTGCTGGGTTAAATAATATATGGCTCTAATAGGCATTTAATCATTACCACAGAGGAGAAAGGCAGCTATAAAAGTTTTAAGATTTTCAAAAAGAAATTCTTTAAATGACAATATATCAAGAATCAGGTGTTCATTATTCTTCTATATCACACTTGTCAACAACTTAAATAATATGGGGTCCCTAATAAAAAGTTCCCAACAGCAACAAAATTTCTAGAAATAGTGTTGTGCAAGTCTATCTCTTAGTCATGATGAAACAATTATTACTTAACTTAAGTTTTTAATTAATATTTCATTTAATGTGTCTTTCAAAGTTAAATCCCAAAACAAGAAGCAATTAAAAATGCATGGATAACTTACCTTAGTCATGGAGAAAGGATTAGGAACAAGGTAGTAAAAGGCAGGGCAGCCTGGTAGGAGGGCTGAGTGTCCAAGTCTAGTTCCTTGTCATGATCCATTCATAGTGATCTTGGCTTCTTCTTGGGGTGCTAAGTGTGGATTCCCCCACACTTGTTCTTTATTTATCCTTGCAATCACAACATGTGGAGACAAAAACACATTTCTAAAAATAGAGAGAGAGATTATGACACTAATAAAATTTTATTGATATCATTTAGGGCACTTTTATTACACAAATTCAGGCAAACTAATCCAAGAAAATTAACTGACAAAATTAAAGACTCTAACAAACTTGACTCTTTAAAAACACGAGCGCCCTATCAATCGACTCTACTTTTTCTTCTTTTCTCACTTCTTTCTCTTCTTCTCAGCTTCTCCTTCTAGATGATTAGCAACAGTGCGACAGATGATATTGACCTTAGCTTTTAGGCCATTGTGCTTGAACTCATTGGTGTCTACACATCTAGTCAACCTATCAATCATGACATTGAAGACATCGAGGCTTTGCCTATCCCTAGCTTGGGCCTTGGTAAGATTCTCAACAGACTCATAGTAGGGTCTCATTCTGCTTCTCTAACTCTTCATAGGTTCTTCTCTTGCGCTTCGTTCCACTAGAGCTGGGTGATGAGGATGAGGATGGAGATCTAGTCCTTTGTGGCTAGGCTTGAATCTATTCAGGCATAGCCCGAACTCCATCAAAAATGACACATAGGACAGTGGACTTGTACTTTGCACAAGTGACTTCTCCAAACTTGTTAGTCTTCAGCCCATCAGTGTCTCATTGGGCTTAGGATGATGAAGATCTAACTCCTTGGGAACACGAAAGCTTGGCATCTCTTCATCACGAGGTCCTTCAATGGAAAGACGAGATGATGGTGGTGCAAGGTGAAGTGTTGGCATAGCTTGGGTGTAGTAGGATTGATGATGATGAACTAGCACCTCCTCCTTTAGCTGCACAATGGTGAGATCCTTTAGTGGGACGGCGATGAGAGGCTTCGGTTGAGCGACGACGAGGGCCATCGACTCTTCTGAAGGAAAAGAGTCACCATGGTTGGTCTTGCCGTAGGAAGCCATTGGAGCTTGTGCAAGGAGAGCTTTGGCTGCTGCTAGAAAAAATTGGAGGCTTGGTTTGGCTTTGAGGGGACAATAGGGGTTTGGTTTTATACTCCAAATCAACTTGGAGATGAAGTTGATCTAAATCGTATCGGAAAGAAACACAACTACTCGAAAAAAGGAAAAGGTTAGAATTAGGAAAGTTCAGAAGGGACGTGTGAGAAGACGGAACTCGGACTGCCACCTAAGCAGGTCGGCCAGCCCTACTTGCTTTCGGTTTTCGTGCAGGTTTTTCGTATCTGCTTCTAATTCTACTCTAACTCTGATTTCCTACCTTTTCAGTTGCAAAATGATTCATAGCCGCAGGAGGATCACATTAATGGAAAAGAATAAACTCAACTACATCTATCTCAATAGGACTCTTATCAGGTTCTAGAAAAATCTTAAGGCATTGTCCATTTACCTTGAATAATGTACCTTCGTCGTTTTGGAGAGTTACCGCTCCATGCGATGAAGAGCTAACCACCATAAATGGGCCTTTCCATTTGCTTTGTAGCTTTCCATGTCCGAATAGCTTGACCCTGGAATTAAAAAGCAATACCTTATCTCCTGGGCCAAAGGTCTTTGTCTTGATCCTTTTGTCATGCCATCTTTTTAGCATCTCTTTGTATATCTTGGAATTATGATATGATTTTTCATGCCATTCATCAAGTTCTGATAGTTGCATTTGACGCTTAATTCCAGCTACTTCAAGATCCATATTCCACCTCTTGATTGCGCAGTGAGCTTTGAATTCTAGCTTGACAGGCAAGTGATAAGTCTTCCCGTAGACTAGTTGATATGGAGACATCCCCAATGGTGTTTTGTAAGCCATTCGATAGGCCCATAATGCATCGGATAGCTTGTTTTTCCACTTGGTTCCCATCTCGTTGACTGTCTTCTGTAGAATGTTCTTTTCTACTTGGCCACTTGTCTGAGGGTGATAAGGAGTAGTGATATTGTGACGGATCGCATGATTCCTCAAGTACTTGCGAAAGCTTTTGTCGATAAAGTGAGTGCCTCCATCAGTAATCACCATCCTTGGAACTCTAAATTTTGGAAAAATTATTTCTTCAAACATCTTCTGGGAGTTCTTCGAATCAGAGGTTCTGCATGGCATGACTTCAACCCATTTGGAAATGTAGTCAACTTCCACCAGAATATACTCAAAATTCCCAAATTTTGGAAATGGTCCCATGTAATCAATTCCCCAACAGTCAAAGAGTTCGATCTAGAGATTGTTAGTCAGTGGCATGGCATCTCTTGAATTGATATTGCCATGTTTCTGACATGCTCTACATCTCCAGATGAATTCTTTTGTGTCTTCATATATGGTTGGCCAGAAAAATCCGCTTTGCCAGATTTTCAAATGTGTACGGAATGCTCCATAGTGTCCTCCATAGGGTGCTGAATGACATCTTTCAATGATTTTGATTCCTTCTTCAACTGGTTCACATCTTCTAAGTAATCTGTCTGCACAGATCCTGAAGAGGTATGGATCATCCCATAGGTGAATACGACTCTCATAGATGAGCTTCCTCTTATCTCCGCCTGGTGGTACATATCCTGAGACTATAAAATTATCAATATCTGTAAACCAGGGGTGAGTAGTAAACTATAAAATTAACAATATCTGCAAACCAGGGGTCAGTAGTAGAGACTTGATAAAGCATATCATCCCTGAGTGAATCATTGATGGGCAATTCCTATGGATTTTCAATATGCATTCTTGACAAGTGATCAGCAACAGAATTTTCTACTCCCTTTTTATCTTTAATTTCTAAATCAAATTCTTGGAGTAACAAAATCCATCTTATCAAGCGAGGTTTAGCATCTTTCTCGATGAGCAGGTATTTAAGAGCAGCATGATCAGTATAAATAATTACCTTAGCTCCTACCAAGTAAGATCTAAATTTATCAATAGCAAAAACAACAGCCAGGAGTTCTTTTTCAGTAGTTGCATAATTAAGTTGTGGTCCTGTCAATGTTTTGCTAGCATAAGCAATTGCATGATGTTTCTTATCTTTGCATTATCCTAGCATAGCACCTACTGCATAATCACTTGCATCACACATGATCTTAAAAGATAAAGACCAATCAGGAGGTTGAATGATTGGAGCAGAAGTGAGTGCTTTTTTCAAAGTTTCAAAAGCTTTAAGACAAGCATCATCAAATTCAAAAGAAACATCCTTAGCCAAAAGATTAGTAAGCAATTTAGCAATATGTGAGAAATCTTTTATGAACCGATGATAAAAACCAGCATGGCCAAGAAAACTCCATATTCCTTTAATATTCATAGGTGGAGGTAGTTGTTTAATTACTTCAATTTTAGCTCTATCTACCTCAATTCCACGCTTAGAAATTAAATGCCCAAGCACTATGCCTTCTCTTACCATGAAATGACATTTTTTCCAATTACGGACTAAGTGCTTTTCTTCATATCTTTGCAAAACTTTGTCTAAATTTTTAAGGAAATCATCAAAAGTTTTTCCATAAACAGAAAAATCATCCATGAAAACTTCCATAATTTCTTCAATCATTTCAGAAAATATAGACATCATACATCTTTGAAAAGAAGCAAGGGCATTACATAATCTAAAAGACATTCTGTGATAAGCATGGTTCCATATGGACATGTAAAAGTGGTTTTGTTTTGATCATTCAGATGTATTGGAATCTGATGATATCCAGAATATCCATCAAGAAAATAAAAGAAAGAGTGGTTTGCCAAACGCTCTAACATTTCATCAATGAAAGGCAACAAAAAGTGACCTTTCTTTGTTGCCTTGTTGAGTTTTCTATAATCAATACACACTCGCCATCCAGTGATGGTTCTCTGAGGAATTAATTCATTCTTCTCATTCCTCACAACGGTCATGCCTCCTTTCTTAGGCACAACTTGCACAGGGCTTACCCACTCACTGTGTGGCACAGGATAAATAATCTTGGCGTGTAACAGTTTCAAAATCTCTTTCTTAATCACTTCTCTCATCGCATTATTGAGCCTCCTTTGAGGTTCTCTAAAAGGTAAAACATCGGGATCTATAGGAAAATGATGAGTACAAAGGGCAGGGTTAATCCCCTTGAGATATTATAGTGAATAGGCAAAAGTTGATCTGTGTTTTTCTAAGATAGTGATTAAGCAAATTGTTTCTTTCAAATAAAGTTTATCACTTATAATCACAGGAGTGTTTGGATCATCGTTAAGAAAATGTAACGAAGTCCTGGAGGTAGAGGTTTCAACTCAATGGGAGATTTAGGGGGTTCTTCAAAAGGATCTAGAGGTTGTGGAGGTTGGTCCTCCTCTTCCTCTATGAAAAAATGAGCATCATCTTCTAAGTTGGGTTCTATTAAAGGCTCTAAAGATGCTACCTTGACCTCTTCCACAGGGTCTGGCTCTAAACAGGGTTCACTCTCAGCATTTAAGTTATGGGTAATGGATAATGGGAATGAAAGATTTTTCCTAAGACAAATGTTTATTTTCCCTGTATGTCCTTCATGAATAAGCCTTTCAATTGGTTGACCTATCAACAGGTCAAACTCAATGATGTCAAAGATGTAAAAACTCAAATTCACCAGAGTATCATCAACTGGATAGGTAAGACATATAAAATTCCTAAACAAGGAAGAATATGTGCTGAAGAGCTTTTCAGAAGTTTTGATGTTGGGGTTAATGACATGTATGCTAGTAAATCTTGAGCAAACATTGCAGACATGATATTAACACCTACAACTAGATTGTATAAAGCATCAAAAGGGTCTTCATGAATTTGGCAACAAATGGAAGTAGAAGGTGAATCTAAATGTATTACATCAGAGGAGGATTCTGACTCTTCTAAACATTCATGGTTTATCACGGAGACTAACTCCTTTGTAGCCTCATGTAAGAAAGCTTGATCAGTCATATCTAAAGGTTTTTCTACAAGTTTGGGATTCCAAGACTTTCTTACCATATGATATTTCGAGGTATCACCAAACTTGGTGAAATAATCATCCTCGAAATTAAAGATCTCTGAAACTGGAGTTTCCTCCTCATCAGAGTTTAAGATAGCTGAAGTTGATGGATTGGATAGAATTTCTGGTCCAACTATCTGGGTTTATTTCTCTTCTAAGAACTCTATGGGCTCAACTTCAGGTGTGGATTCAGCAATCTTGAGCAATAGCTCTCTTGCTGTGGGGCAGATATGTGCAAAAAAGATCCATTAGAAGCTAAGTTAAGAAAAAAGAAGTTTCCTTTTTTAGACCTACATAAAAATGTTATAGAAGCACAGGGTCTGGAATGCATAAGGATGGACCTGAACGGATAAGATTGTCAAAACGTTCCCAGGCAGCAACTAGAGATTCATTCTCCTTTTGAATAAAAGACAAGATTTTGGAAACAGGGAAGAAGGCTAGGCAAAAGCTAGAACAAAGAGCTTCTCAATTCCCTTCCTTACTCAGTCTAGAATACCAGATCTTAGCCCATCCTTCCAAAGAGAAAGGAAAAAGCTTCCATCTAAGGGTTTCATCGGACATGCCTTTTATATGAAGACATGAATAAGTCTGTTCGAACTTGTTAAGGTGAGCATGAGGATTTTCATCAACCTTGCCTAAAAAGATTCGGTTTTGGACCATCTCTATTAAGCATGAGCATAGCTCAAAGCCATTAGAAAGGATAGGTTTATCAGATGGTGTGGGCTCTGAACCTACGGTTTTAGGAAAATGGCATAATTGGATAGGGGTGGAATCCTTTGAATCTTTGGAAGACTCTGAGAAATCCATGGGATAAAAAGAATAAATAAAATAAAAGGAAAATAAAAGTATAATATAAGATTAAGCTCGACTCGAGATCAGCTAGCAACCGTTCCCCGGCAACGGCGTCAGAAATGCTTGTTGGTATTTATTAAGTGCAACGAAAATATGAAAGTTATCTACAAGCGCACAGATAATATATCGATGTAGCACTTCACCAAGATGACCTAGTTTTTAAATTTTGAATCCAAAGGAACAGAAGGAGGGATCTTGATCTATGCTTAATCCCTGAGCACAATCAAGGATGAAACGCTTAGAAGGTCAAGGGAGATTACTAGGGCTGTCTAGTTCTACTTTTAGAAAGTATTGCCCTTATCAATCTGCAATGTGATTACAATGGAAGACCGCAAACAAAGTATGAATCTAACACATAACCAAATCTCCTGCAAGTCCTATATTCGAGGAGTGGACTACAGAGGACACAACGAAGCTATCACCTTCATGATCTACCACATGGCCCGAAACATAGGGGGCATTCCACAAGCAATCGAACCTAAGCACCATGCTTACGAATGACAACTCCTCTAACCCTAGATCTACCAAGATCAAAGTACTCAAAGAGTTGCCAAAATAGAAGAACAATAAAAATACTCACAGACTCATAGAAGTTGATGGCCGTAAAAATCTCTGATCCAAGCTCTTGAAGAACTTGAATCTGTAGGTACAAGGCATAGAGAAGCACCAACATACCTGGGGCTTCCTCCAGATATTCTACCTCTCTCTCTCTTCTAGTTCTAGTTTAAGACTAGATCTAAACCTAACTAGAGGTGTACTAGTCTTCTTCTTGATTGTTAAGCTCTAGAGAGGTGGTCCATTCAAGGGACCCCTCTCCTGAGATCTACTCTGGAGATAATGAATGAGTTGATGGATCAAATAAGAGATCTGTCTTCAGGGGGGTCTACCCATGCTTATATAGCCCAGTGGGATGATCCGCAGCCCTTGTATCAAACTAACTTGAAACAATGGTCAAGATGCGTCGTAGAGGTTGGTTGGAGATCGAACTCTGAAGGAGACCACCAGGTGGGTCCCACCTAGGCCGGCCAGCCCCACATGGCAGGCCAGTCGACCTGGCCCAGTGCCAGGTCACCTTCCCCTTTGTTCTGGTGCCCTCTGGTGTCCTCTAGAACCTTTCCGTCAAATGTTGTGGAAATCTGATTTGATTTGATTCGGTTTCTTGACTCCTACTCTTCCTCGATTATTTCTGTTTTAATCCCTAAAAAATCACAATTTACCAAATGAAACGACCTTGATTTCCACGAAGGGAAATCCATAGTGTCGGAGTGTAATATGACCATTTAAATCACATTACCCGATAACAGTTGATTCCATAATCCATACATCGAACAAAAGAGTGCAAATAGAGGGAGTTACAAAAACTTATTACATCGCCACAGGGCGGAATCAGAGTTCATGCAGCATAACAATAAAAGCTTGAGGTGTGGAAGCTATCTTCTTCTCTCCAACTTGAGCGTAGGCACGAAACCCTCAATCGCTGCACTCCCCAGATGAGTACTCACTCCTTGAACCTGAAACCAAATTTTCAGTACGATTTGTACTGGCCACACTCCCATCCTATGCATTGCTTTGTGAAAGTGGATGCAAAATAAGGGTATCTCAAAAGGAACCTATAAAGGCTGGGTTTTCCTATGCAATGTTCAAGTATATAAAACAAAAGTATAATAAACAAGTTTTAAACACAAACCCATCCCCTTCATCTATATCCATCCATATCTGTAGCATCATCTCATCTCATCTCCAACACCCTCTCAGACTCTAGTCGACAAGCCAACTCCCTCTTGGCTTGCCTCAGTGGCCCGCAGCCCTCAAACTGGCTCACGGCCGGAAAACACACTCAGAGGAAGGTAGAACACTCCACTCACTAGTCCGGTGCATACGAAACATAGGAAAGGTCCATAGCCGAAGATTCGGCATATGTATCGATCGATCAACCATACACTCTGCAGAGGTTTCACTAATCCACCAGATAACCATCATCGATGCACGCGCGCACCTAGGCAGATTCCGAGCGCCTACTGCCATAGGCGATGCCACTCTACCATCCAGCACTGGATCACTGGAACTATGAAGAGAGCATGTATCCGCTCCCGAAGAGGATGCCATGCCATGTACCCACTCCTGAAGGGGGTGCCATGATCGTCTCGGTAGGGTGTTAGCTCCATCCCATGCATATACCTTCCTATCACTTCTCGCCTAGCAGTAGTGGCATCGACCTATCCAGCGGTTCGGCCGTCTCCCCCCCATGGAGAGCGAGTGGAAAGCAAGAGATTCCTAGGTCCGGATACCAGCGCAACAGTTCCTAGATTTGACCAAACCGGGATATCTTCATCAGGGTTTATCTTTAACGTGCTACCACGGCACCTTCATCCCGGGCTCCACCTTTCCGAGGATCACACCCAAGGACCACCATCACATCTCAGTTAGCCCGCCACAGGCTCCTCTCATGGGAATGTCCAGATCCATTCCCTGGCAAGACTTGCTCCAAAAGCTCGTCGTAGATCCCGGCTCGATCGACTCAACCCTCACCCTACTCCCTGCCGTAAGCTCCACCCCAAACCCAGATATAACAACATCAGCTCACATGCTCATCTGAAACACCAACTCACATATCCAGCCTGGCACCCTCCAGGCCTTCCCCGGGTTCATCACGTCGCATCAAAATGTAAGCGAGTGAAGTATATAAATTATAAGTATAGCAGATAAGCAGGTGGCTATCATAACAGCGGGTAAGCAGGTGATAGTTTACAACAAGGTAGGGCTCATCAATAAATACTCTATCATGCAGTCCTAGCACAGGCATAGCATTATAGCAACATGAATTTAAAGCACTAGCCATACTATAATTGTCATGCGTAATGGGATCTACGAGGTTGGATGGTGTGTGGCAACTTCACTGACGTAGCTGTCGGACTTCTCCTGGTAGTCACTGTCGTTAGACTTGTCCTCGCTCGAGCCTGTATCAAGATTTAACGGTCGCGGAAGCGACCCCTATAGATTAGCACAAAGAACGAATGCAAAATAGAAGATCCAAATACACTCAAACATAGCTTAGATAGATAGGGCTCGATTTATAGAAAATTTGGATATGTGGATCATAATTTTCTGAGCTCGTATGAAAAAGATATGAATTTTCAAAGATTAAACCATTTTCTGAAAAGAGAAAAGGGGCTCGAGGGTTACGGTCTCAAGGCTACGATCTCGAGGGCTCTGTCTCGAGGGTATGCTCTCGAGGACACGGTCTCGGGATTACGATCTCGAGGGGTACGCTCGCGAGGGTACTGTCTCGAGGGGTATACTCTCGAGGGGTACGGTCTCGAGGGGCATGGTCTGACTTGGTCGAGGTTGGCGTGTCGAAACTCGAGGGTCGATGTGTCGAGAGGTCGAACATCGAGGCTCGGTTCGAGCATGCGATCCTTCCCGGACAAGGCTGGGGTGTCGAAGGGTCGAACTCGAGGGGTAAGCTCGAAGACGGAAACTGCTCTGCTTCCACAGCGGTGCTCGAGCGGTGATGGCGAGGTTAAACATCCAGCGAGGGGCTGCTCCAGGACTTCGCTAACTCGTGCATCGTCCTCGGGTTGTCAAGGCGAACACGAAGGCGGTCATCGAGTCAGGAGCTTGGTCCCGGCGACGTGCTTTACGGCGGGCAGCGCTCGAGGGTGACGGTGCTCGAGGTAGGACTCGAGGGTCGACGCGTCGAGGTGTTAAACTCGAGGGTCGGTTGTCGAAGGGGTCGAACTCGAGGGTCGGTTGTCGAAGGGGTCGAACTCGAGGGTCAGCTCGAGCGTGTGATCCGTCTCGGACGAGATCGGCTCGGACGCTGAGTTCCTCCTCGGCGATCGACGGCGGAAGAACCCTCGATTCCTGGTGCCACAAAGGATCTTCGGTGCCATTAACCCGCCCATCGGTTTCGGGACTTCACGACGGTCACGTCGATGGGCTTCAGGGCGACAGCTTCACTTCCGTGTCGAGCTCGACGGCAGACGGTGGCTCGATGGCGACGGTGCTCGATGTACACTTCACACCGAGTCACTACAGCTCCAAACGGTGGCGTCGATGGACGGCTGGAGTCACGCAACATCTGCTCGAGGTGCCGGCGGTGACCAAAACACACGGCGGAGTCCGCGCGGGCAGAACTCCCACGGTGGAGCTTCGACAGGTCCTCGGTGCACGGCAACGGCACTCCGAGAGGGTCCACGGTCTCCATCTTGCCCACTCGATGCAGCTCGTCACGGCGGAGCTTCCCGGCTTCTTCCTGCTCCTCGAGGGTGGTCGATGGTGGCAGGAACGACGGTGAACGACGACGTTCTGGAGCGGCAACGTACTGACACGTCGACGACAAGGTGGTTCGGGTCGATGCTCTGGTGAGGCAAACGTAGAGCTAGGGTGTGCACAGGGTCCGTCTCATCAAGGCGAGCGCGGATCCGGAAACAACGGAGGTCGAGGCTCAACAAAAGGCGACTGGGTGATCTCGCCACGGCGGAGCTTGGCGCGCGGCGATGAACTGGGCGGCTTCCATTCCGGCATCCTCCCGATGCCGTGGTCCAAGAGGCTCGGCTAGTCTCGTGTGTGTGTGCGGGTGTGTCCAGTGAGGTCGGTAGTGACCTGGGCCTACGCGCTCACGGCGGAGCGCCATGGCCAACAGCACGGCGGAGGGTTCGAGAGGGCGGCGATGGCGGTGCTCACCGAAGGTCGAAGGGGATGGAGGTGCGGTACAAGTCCAAGCGGCTCCGGCTCGCGGTACTGCTCCTCCTTCCTGCCCTCGACGCAGCGGCAGCGGCTCCGAGTCGACGGTCTCCCTCCTCAGCTCCGGCGGCGGCGTCTTCTTCTTCCCCGACTCCTTCCTTCCCCTTCAGCCCTTCTCCAAACGAGGCTGGTAAGGTGAAATGGGGTTTCACCAGAGCGGTGGCGGCGATCTGGGAACCCTAGGATGCCGGGGTGCTTGCTTTATAGGGCGGACGTGGTGGTAGGTAGCAGACGGACGGCCGATCACAGCTTTGCTTGATCGAGCGGTCAAGGGGTGTCCAGGTCAGCAGCTGGGGTTCGAATTGGGTCCAGAGAACAGCGAGAGGGGGCTAGGTAACGCTGGGTGTTGAAGTTCTTTATGGCGGCAGCGTTCCACTGCGGCGACAGCGCAGGTGCGCGCGCGCGCGCAGAGAATATTGCCTGCGGCCGTGGGAACTTTACGCGGGCTGGTCGGTCCAGGTGGCTTGCGGGCGCGCGTCGATGCGGGGCGACACTGGATCCAGCGGTCCAGGGAGATTGCTTAGGAGCGACGCCGGGGAATAGTGCTGACGCGAGCACGCACGGCCGGTCGGGTGACCTCAGCGGGCGTGATGACACGTGGGTCCCACTTCGAGGCCCCATCGTCAGCGACTCATCGGCAACAGAGGCTCGGTGCGGCGCGCGGACGCGCGCGGCTCTTGCTGGGCCGTCGGCCTGGTTGGGCCGCGCAGCGCGGGGTCGAGCGGCGAGCAGGGGGTCGAGCGGCGAGCAGGGGTCGAGCGGCGAGCGGGAGGTCGAGCGGCGAGCAGGGGGTCGAGCGGCGAGCAGGGGTCGAGCGGCGAGCAGGGGGTCGAGCGGCGAGCAGGGGGGGTCGAGCTGCGAGCAGGGGGTCGAGCGGCGAGCGGGGGTCGAGCTGCGAACAGGGGGGTCGAGCGGTTGGGCTGCTCGGGCCGGTTCCTCCTTTTCTTTTTCCTTTTCAAATATATTTATATATATACTTATATATATACATGTGGTGTGCTCATTTTGTGCAACAGAATAGTGAGCATACATGGCCCAAATACTTCTAGGGTATTATTCCCTTAATATTTATTTGTCAAAATAAATATTATGTTGTCATTTTTAATAATCAACACATAAACCCAATAAGAATCCAAATCACTCTTTTTAATGCAACATGATGATTGAACTATTGAAACATTAAAATGTAACAAGCGAACATAGAGCATTGTTATGAGATGTTAATTAACTTGCAACATATGAATGCCATGTATGACATGCTAGGGTTGATGCATATGTAAGGGGTAGATGATGACATGTCGCACCACATCACTCAGGGTTTTGTCGAAAAATTTTGTAGTTCGAATTTTTGGGTTGTTACACCAAAGCTGTGGAAATTGTTATGTTAGTCAAAACTCTTGCTTGGTGATGATTCCAATGTCTTCTAGAAAGTTCAAACCGTATCCAAAGTGGACTCTCTCGTTGGGACTCCAAATATAACAAGTGATATGTCCGTTTCATTCGTCTCGACGAGCTCTTCTCATTGGTATGCTCTAATTCTTCATCTGAGATACTTTCCTATGATAAAATAGGAATATTCCTCTAATCAAGTGAGAACAACACAACTCGTGGAACTTGTTAGTTTTGATACCCTACTACTATGCTTTATGATCTTTTTTAGATGTTGTTAAGCAATAATTAATAGGTATATTTAAGCATTAATGAGTGTCAATAGTTAACCAACTTGATTTTGTGTGATTCAGAAAAACTCTTAACTTCTTTGGACATAAAGGATGTCCCTTGATCTATAGTTAATGACTGAGGAATGCCAAATCTATGAATTATATGCTCAGTGATGAACTCAACGACCTCCTTGCGAGTAATATTCTTCAAAGGAACAGCTTCACACCATTTAGTGAAATAATCTGTATTAACCAAGATGAATTGATGTCCCTTTGAATATGAGGGATGAATTTGGCCAATGAAATCTAGCCCCCAGCCTATGAATGGCCATGGCTTCATAAACAGGATGTAATCAAGTAGCAGGCACCATCTGAATGTTACCAAATCATTGGCACTCATCACAACCTTTGCAGTAACAAAAACAATCGCCCATCATGGTAGGCCAATAGAAACCAGCCCTTCTCAACAACCACTTCATCTTCAGGGCCGATTGATGCGTACCAAAAATTCCTTCATGGACTTCTCCCATTGCCACTCTTGCTTCTTCAGATCCTAGGCACTTGAGCAAAGATCATCAACAGTTCTTCAATAGAGCTCACCATGTTGTATAATATACTTGAACGCACTTCTCTGGATGCTCTATCAACTTTGGCACTAGGATCTTGCAAATAAGCCATTAAGGGAGTTCTCCAATCCTCCAAATCGGTACTAGAATTACCAAAATCTAAACTAGACTAATTTAGGACGTCATTTGGCAAAGCAGCAGCAGCTATAGAGGAGTCTGCTAGGCCAACTATGACAGTCATCTTAGCTGACTGGGCTACCCAATCATCAGGGCCGGCTAGGCCAACTGCAGCAGTCGACTTAGCCGACTGGTGGTACCAGTCAGTGAACCCGGCTAGGCTGGCCTGGCCACCTGGCTTAGCTGATTTGAGGCCGGCTAGGCCGACTGAAGCAGTCGACCAGGCCGGTTCATCCTGTCCTATGTAGAAAAAATTTGAATCTTGATGCATCGACTTTTCTTGTATTTGAAAATTATGCCCACTGGCATCAAAGCATGATGCTTGTTGAGCTAACATGTTGGCCTTTTGATTTTCATGTCTTGGAATATGCCGAATCTTGAATTCAGCAAATTTAGAAATGAGCTGAAGACAAATATCAAGAGAAGCTCAAAGCGATCCATCTAAGCATTGAAATTCACCAGTAACTTGCTACACAACCAACAATGAATCACCATAGGCCTCAACATGCTGCACTCCCATGAAACTTAACAAGATCAACCCGAATAGAAGAGCTTGATATTCGGTTTGATTATTAGTGCATTGGAATTCCAATCGGCTTGACATTCCTGTCTCAATATTATTAGGAGAAACAAGAACAATACCAACACCTTGGCCATCTTTACAAACTGATCCATCATAATATAATTTCCATGGGGTGTAAGTAAGGTAATTGACTTCTTTATCAAGATCAATACCATGCTCAACAATAAAATCAGCAAGAACTTGACCTTAACAAATTTTAATGATTCATAGTCAAGTCATATTCAATTAAAGAGTATGCCCACTTGTCTAACCTTCCACTAAGGATTGGCCGATATAGCATATACTTGATAATATTGGCCTGGTATGCTACAACACATGTACTTGGCAAAAGATAATGTCTCATCTTGTTACATGCAAAGTACAGTGATAAGCATAATTTTTCAATATGGGCATACCTTATCTTGGGATCAAGAAGACGACGACCAAGATAAGCAATTACATATTCCTTCCCTTCATCCTCTTGAGTCATAACAGCCCCAATGATCTTTTCTTCCATAGCAATATAAAGTTTGAATGGAACTCCTCTTCTAGGTGCACGAAGAACAGGCGATGATGACAGATATTCCTTTATCTTTTTAAATGCTGCTTGTTAACTTGCCTCTCAAGTGAATTTAGATTCATCCTTCAACTTGAGTATAGGAGTAAAAGGAATAATCTTCCCAGATAGATTAGTAATAAACCTTCTCAAGTAGTTCACCTTCCCTAGGAATTTCTACACATCCTTCTTGCATTTGGGCGGTTGAACATTCTTAATTTTCTCAATCCTCTTGGGATCAACCTCTATGCCTTTATCCTGAATAATGAAGCCTAGAAACTTTCTAGCTGACACTCCAAAAGCACACTTGAGTGGATTCATCTTCAAGCCATAGCGGCACATTCTTTCAAAAGCAAGATGCAAATCAGTAAATGAGATTTATGGGCAGCCAATTTAATTACAATGTCATCAATGTAAACCTCCATAATCAGCCTAATTAGATCATGGAAAATTAGATTCATTGCTCTCTGATAAGTTGCACCCGCATTCTTCAACCCAAAGGTCATAACAATCCACTCAAACAAACCAACAAAGCCAGGATAAATGAAAGCTGTCTTTGATGTGTATTCTTCTGCCATAAAAATTTGATTATATCCAGCATTACCATCAAGAAAGCTAATCACTTGGTGTCTAAAAGCATCATTGATCAACATGTCAGCTATAGATAGGATATTTATCTTTGGGAGTGGCTCTATTCAAATCTCTAAAATCAATACAAACTCTGATCTTACCAAAATCCTTCTTCTCAACAGGCACAATCTTAGAAACCTACTCCGCATATTGGCATGGATGAATGAATTCAGCTTGCAACAACCTATTGATCTCCTCTTTTATTCGGTCATGGATAACCGAATTAAAGCATCGCGGGTATTGCTTGAAAGACTTGAATCCATCCTTGATAGGGAGCCAATGCTCAACAAGATCTCAGCGCAATCCAGGCATCACTGTGTAATTCCATGCAAAACAATCAACATATTCCTTGAGAAGCATGATTAACTTAGCTTTGTAATTGGCCTCCAAGTTTTGAATAACAAATGTCGGCAACGGCATAATGCCATCCCCAATATCAACTTGTTCTAAAGGGTCAGCCGACATGAAAACTTGGCCCAACTTATTGAGCTCATCAAAGTCATCAATAGCTTCACAGACATCGATCTTTTTAGCCTGATACTGTTCAACACGGCACTTTAACCATTTAACATTATCCATTGATTACATTATGGTGCTAAGTCAATTGTTAATCGGCTTAAGAGATATAGGAATAAGGCTTGCCTAGTAAAACTTACAAAATCATATGCAGATAGTCTCTACCTGACAAGCAACCAAAAGCACCATGCCCCAGCCTCACACACATCAGTTGTGGCAATCTAAACTGATGAATCAGCATGGATGGCCTCAATGGAGTCTCCCACCCACTGGATGAGAAACTGGTGTAAGACAGATGGCACACACTCATTGGCATGAATCCAATCACGCCCAAGTATCACATTGTAGCTCCCCTTGATATCCGCGATGAAGAATGTTGTAACCAAACTCTTGCTCCCGATGGTCAACTCAACGTTAGCATGCCTCTAGCTATAATTGGAGCTTCACTGCCAACACTTGTGATGGTCATGTTGGTCTTCACTAGCTCTTCGTCTTTGTTCCCAAGCTTCTTGTACAATGAGTAGGGTATGACATTCACAATAGCACCACTGTCCACCAACATGCTATGAACCGACATTCTATTGATGTGACCCTTCAAACGGAGTGGCCTAAGATGATCCACTCGCACTACCGACTTCTTGAATATAGCATCCTCGATGGCAAACACCAATTCCACTGCTGGTGGCTCCTCTTGATCATGATGAATTACGTAGTAATTAGAGGAGAGATATACTACATTCACATCTCCATGTGGCAGTGATGGCTCATAGTCCACCATCTCCTCCTCCGGCACCTCTAGAGCCTCCATACCCACAATATTAGCAACAACAGTGGCAAAGCCTCAAGTGAGTCTCCAAGATCTCTAGAACATGCAAGAATTGACACGGGCACCTCAGGAAGCACCACAGTCGATTTGGGAAGCACAGGATAGAATCATCAGTGGGAGTCGGCTTGGCCTAGCCGACTCTGGGCCCTCCTGGCCAGTAGTAGCAGAACCAGCCGGCTTAGCTAGTTCTGGAACCAGCTTAGCCGGCTTAGTTGGCTTGGCCGATTCTAGGGCCGGCTTAGCTGTCTGAGCAGGAGCAGCAGTCATGATGACTGTCTTTGGTGGAGCTTCTTAGGGTTTTTCTGGTGCAGGTGGGTTTTCAACTATCCCAAGAGCCTCCTTCTTCAACTTCCTTTGTTGGGCACGCTGTAATTTCCACCTTTGAGTTTTATTCAACCCCAGTGGGCACCAGTTGGGTTGAGTATACTTGGGGTCCCTCGGCGGATTCTCTTTCTCTTGAACTCTAGCAACTTCTTCAGGAGCTTCTTCTTGCTTATCTGCTAGATTTTCACCCCCGATCACAATCAGCTTTTTGTCATTAACAATAGGGGCTGACATCGAGCTGATTTTGATGCTAGGAATAGAAACAGGTTTCTTGGGTGCCTCAACCTTCTTTGGCACATACACTTGCTGCGTAGGGCCCTTCTTTGCTTCTTGAGGAGTTGTAACCTATGATTTGATCATCTTTTCTTGATTTGATTTGCTAGAGCTCGATTGATCACCCAATCGGCTAAAGACGGAAGCACTTGAAGATGGACTAGCAACACCTCCTAATCTTTGATGTACGGGAGCCTGAGGATACAACACCCACACTCCTCGTGGTCCTCACTGTGGCATTGGTATAACTAGTGGAACTGGAGGAACTGGAGATCCTTAATGAGACACCCGAGGACGAGTAACCTACGAGGAAGAATCTGCTAGTTGAGTCATCACCAATTGCTTATTTCTTTGTTCTTCACGCTTTGGCGGTGTTGACTCTCTTTTTTTATGGGTCGAATCTCGGAATCGGCCTTTTGTTTCCTGTACTTTGCCATAAGTTGATCAAAAGTACAAAGTGGCTTAACCATGGGTGGTTCAACTTTCTGCTCTTTCTCCTTCCAAACACCAACCTCTGGTTTTTTGGAAATAAATGTGCATAATACATGAACACCGGAGGTGAGGCTACCTGGAGGAGGGGAGCCCGCCTGGCCGACTGTCTCAGTCGACTTAGACGACTAGGCTGACTCGGCTAGGCCGACCGAGTTAGTCGGCTTAGCCGGCCCTGGCTGGCCAGTGCTGGAGTTTGCCTGGCCGACTGGGACAGTCAGCCT
Source organism: Bothriochloa decipiens (assembly GCA_023333625.1). Lineage (NCBI taxonomy): Eukaryota > Viridiplantae > Streptophyta > Magnoliopsida > Poales > Poaceae > Bothriochloa > Bothriochloa decipiens. The sequence continues at coordinate 29,254,715 of CM041641.1, read as the reverse complement.
AGCCGGCCTTTGTAGTGTCATGCGTGTCTCGTACCATCTTTGTGTTCTTAAAGCTTCCGCTGATCCAGCGGTGATTGTATGCTTGTTCTTGCCTTGTTGATCCTTCTCAAGCACCACTTTTCACCCCAAATTCTTTTGAACATTCGGTGCGACACGTGGTTCGCCGATAATGATGTTCTTGCCTTTGGCTTTATTGGCTTGCTCAGGATGAATCAAGATTGCTAGATTCCCTGCTTCAATTGTATTCATGTGGGTAGGAAACAAATTCTTGTTGATCTCCATATCAGAAAGACTCAATCATCCCTCATTAAGGGCCGATTGAACCTACCGACGAAAGACATTACAATCATTAGTCGTATAAGAATAAGATTTATGATATTTACAGTAAGCATGTCTCTTAATCTCATCTGTAGAAGGCATGGTATAATGAATTCTAATGTATCCGATTTTGAGTAACTCATCAAAAATCCGGTCACATTTAGAAGTGTCAAAAGTAAATTTCACTTCCTCATTCCGATTCATTTGAATCGGCTTGAGAGAAGGGCATGTAACATGTTTATTCTCTGCTAGCCATCTAATTTCAGTGGCCACTGTCTCCTTACTTTCATCATCTGAATCATCTGAAAGGGCACCAAGAGCATGTGTATTCGAATGATAGTGTTTATATGCGTCACGAGATTCTTTAAGGGGCGATTCCCAGAAAACGACCCTCTCGACAAGAAGATTAAAGCTAGCAAATTGCACATTCTCAATTTTTTCTTTGGTTTTATCATGCAAGCCATTGAAACATATATCAATAAAATCTCTTTCAGAAATATTCAAGTAAAAGCATCTATTCTTAATCTCTCTAGCTTTCTTAAAGAAATCTTGCACAGTTTCATTATGAACTTGTTTAATGGTAGTGAGATGTGCTAATCTAGTTTCTTGAGCTCCAGTATAAAAATGATCATGAAACTTCTCCTCTAAATCAGCCCAAGTACTAATAATGAAAGGTGGTAAAGCAATAAACCAAGCAAAAGCAGTACCAGTAAGAGATAAAGGGAAACTATGAATTCTCATATAATCATAATTAGCTGCTTCACCCAATTGTGCAAGGTATATACTTACATGCTCCATGGTTGACTTACTATCATTACCGTTAAACTTTTGGAAATCTGGTGCCTTCCAGTAGTCAGGAGCTTTTATGCGATCGTAAGCTAAAGGATATGGTTTCGAGTACATATGCTTGGAAGATTTTAGATTTACACCTAAGCTTTCCTGAATAGGCTTAGAAAAATCTTCCTTAATCTGATTCAAAATATCATCGATATTGGTAGATAAAGAGACATCGGTGTACCTCCAAGCATCGGATTAACGCTAGGAGACTTTGGTGGATTAGGTAAAATGTTGTTACCCCCCAAAGCTCTTGATGCTCTATAATCGGTTCGCAATACTTGAGCCGATTTTTGAGCACCACCTACTGCACTAGTTCCAACATGACCAGTCTTATCGGTTGGAAGAACCAAAGAGTCCGATATTAAGTTCTTGGCTTGATCATAAGGAGTTTGTTTATCAAAAGAACCTTGAGTTATACCAAATTCAGGTTGTATTAAAACACCCGATTGATCTAAATAAGTTGTCTTACCTTCTAATGCACTAAACGTTTAGAAACATTATGATATGTATGTCATATAGTATTATTTATTGAATTGGTAATTGCAGTATTGTTCTCTACGATCAACTTGCATACGTAGTCTTGAGAAATCAGAACATCATCATATTTAGATGGTTTATCTTGATTTCAGCAACACTTGGCTCCTTGAATTGCACAACCTTGTCATGACGGCACTTGGAACAACCTAGCAGGAAAACCTTCTAGAGTTCTTCGAGCTTGGCTCGAAGCTGTGCCTGCAATTCAGGAGATAGCTCCTCCATAAACATGGGATTAATGATGTTGCCGCTATGAACTTCGCTCGAGTCCTTCGCTGCTTCTCCATCTACACCCATGTCGCTGGTTGGTTGATATGTTAATCTACGCCTTGATTTCCCCAGCGGAGTCGCCAAAAAGTATGTTGACGCCGATTCGCGATCGTGTCAACACACCAGCGGGTCTTGACGCCCAAAGAGGCTGCTTGGATAACCTACAACACAGCAACAACGCAGCATAACTGGCCAAACTGATCTAGAGACCGATAGAGCCGATGTGGAGCTCGTTGATGGCCGAAAAAGCTCCTGAACCACCTCCAGACGGATCCGTGAGGAGGATGCATGTGGAGGGTCTCCTAGGACCAGCAAGGCCGCCTAGGATGCCAAGAAATCTCATGGAGAGAAGTGCCGGACAGCAGGTAGAGGGGTTGAGGAGAGAAAAGGGGTAAAAGAGTTGATAGATTGGTTTTTTTGTTCGATTGATTGGATGGGATCACTCGGCCATGATCGTCTCATATATATAGAGGGAGATGGTCTTATCCCAGTAGTAAACAACTCCGACACGTGATCTCTAAGTTTTCCACGCTTAAAACTTATCAAAACTCGATTTAGGATCAAATTGGTTCGGAGTCAGCACCAGGCCGGCCTAGCCGGCCTGGCACCCGACTAAGCCGGTTTTCACGGGCGCGGGCCGGCCTCCTGGACCACCCGGCCAGGACTCGGCTAAGCCGGCCTGGGCACCCGGCTTAGCCGGCCATGACTTGCCACGCCAGCACCGAGCCGGCTTAGCCAACCTCACGACCCGGCCTGGCCGGCCTGGCTGGCCAACTGGTAGCAGGACCGGCTTAGCCGGCCTCAGGACCCGGCTAAGTCGTCTGGGGGTGGCCGGCCTAGCCGGCTTGGCCAACCGGCTTAGCCGACTGGGCAGGCTCGCTTGCGACTCACCGTCTTCTTCGTGTGATTATTTGCTCCATTGGCGCCACCACTCGTCCTCAACCATGTCCAGGTTTTCCGTGACTTGCTCATTTTACCAAATATATCACCGGACATTTTTGAGTGTCAACGGTTGTTATAATCTATCTAATCTATTGTTCCCTGGACTATGTTGCACCCTTTAATCACTTTTGCATTTCTTAGCAGTGAGTAATGTCTTGTCGTATGGCAGATCATACAATGTTTTCAACTGACTACCTTTATTCAATATCTAAATTCTGAGGACACTGTTAACCACTGTGTAACGGTACTCTTGTCATTCCGGTTTGCATGTGGAGCGTGATGGGCTTCCACTATTCGCGATACTTTTCTCGATACCGTAAGCTAGCAACTGCAGTCCACAATCAAACACCCGTTAATTTGCCCCACAAACTTCGTCCTCGTTCAGATGCAAATCACTTTTGTTATTTAATGAAAACATTCTTTTAGATCAGCACGACACCTGGTATACGCTTGTCCGATTTTTAAATATTAATTAGAAACACTTTCATTTTGAACCCATTATTTTCAAACTAATCGAAACTGCTTGTAGTACCTACATTCATTTAAGTTCTTGCAGGTGTGCGATATACATTTTAGGAACGCTGTGGGCCTTGACAGTCGTTTGCAGTGTAGGAATCTACTCCTGTCGCTACTCATTAACATGGATCCAAAGACTGGATAGTGCTTAAAACTGGTGACGACTCAGTCTTAAGGACAGAGATGTCAACCTTGTGCTTGGTTTACCATACATGGGAGAAGATGTCAATCTGTGTAGCAGATGCCACTGGTACAGCCGTGGTCTGTACATGCGCCACCAAATTTTTGTACAGGCGGTTCGGAACGTCGAGGCGCCAGTAGAGCAAAATCGGTGGGTCCATCGCTGCCAACCGCTTCTGCAAAACATTTTAAAGGCGGGTCGTGTAACCAATCCGACTGTGGAATCTACATGCGGTCGTTTTGTGTCAACCGCTCGTATAATACATCTCTACACTAGCGGTCTCTCATGCCGCCGGTAAATGTGTGCAGGACACAACGCGCAGCTGGCGCACCGCGTTAATTAATTCCCGCGGGGGTTGTGAGCTCAAGGTCTACTCCGGCCCGCCGGTCATCGCCTATTGCTGCAGCCGGGGCGACAAGGAGCGAGGGGTAGCCACGCCACCGGCGACAAGGTCGAGTTCCACGGCGTTGCCGCCGTCCCTCAAGGTTATAATATCACTTCCCTTTGCCCGGTTCGATCTGCGCTCGCCCAAGCAATTACTCTCCCTGCCCTCCGACGACCCTGCGCTGATCCAGCGACCTCACTTATATTGCAGAGCAGCCGCGCGTGCATCTCGTCTCCGACCAGATATCGCTGGCTTCGTTGGATCGATCGATCATCAAGCTTCTCGGAGCTGAAGCAGGCAACATCTGCTGGGATCTGCATGAGGCGGTTATTAACAAGGTTAGTTGCCTCTCTCATATAATTAACTCTCTTTTTGCGTTTTAGTTAGATAGAGCGAGAACACACAGGCTCGTACTCCTGGCCGGATCGATCTCGGTTCTGTACTTCTGTTAATTCAGATTAAGACTGGATTCTTCAATTCAGTACTGCATTAACATGAAGACTCAAGCATGGTCTGCCACCCACCTCAGACAGTTATGACTCTTGATGTTACTGCTCCATATGGTTCTTGTTGTCAGTAGTAGTTCCTGTTGTAGGCCGGCCATGCAAGGTTCGAATTTTGCTCCTGTTTGTTTGTTATCCAAAATTTTAGTGAAAATTAACCACTTTTAGGCTATATATAGTGCTGCCACCAATCTGAATTGTTTATATTGATTTAGTTAGTTTCTATTGTTTGATTATGAACTATCTTCTTAGTTTTAATGACATGGTCTGGTTTTGATGCTACGGTGTATGGTGTGGTTCTGGCAGGTTGTCTGAAGCAAGTGTTGTGGCAGTATAATTCGGGAAGTAGTAAAAGCAATTTAGCAAGGTACATCTTATTCTTTGCATTTCAGATATGATTGAGCATGTTGACAAAGCTAGATGTCGAAATTATTTGCATTTCAGATATGCGCATGTTGGCTGTGAACTGGTGTCTTAAATGTCTTGGGATCAACCCATCCTGTTTTCCTCCAAAAAAATAATAAAAACGTTATGTACATGTATGTTGTGTGCTTTCTATTATATTGCATATCTGGAGGAAATTCATGTTTTACAATGCTAGTCCTAGATTACAAGATAATAGTCGACAACAAACTCTACAACAAACTTGGTACTAAAAGAGAACAAAATGATAAACTGAACCTGCAATAAGAGAACAAAATGATAAACTGAACCTGCAATCCAATACAAATTCTCCGCCACAATAACAAAACAGAGGTAATGTAGTGTATAACACAGTAGCTGCAGCAATGTGTTGTAGGCACAACGCACAACCAGTGGCGGAGGGAGGAGGGGCTAGGGGGGCCTGGCCCCCCCCAACAGCCTATTAATTCCACTAGTAATCCTTCATTAACTCTTAATTTTCAGTGTTCATTAGCACATTTATGAAGATCTGCCCCCCTTACCTCAAGCTCCCCCCCCCCCCCCCCCAAAACATCTATTTCTGGCTCCGCCCCTGCAAACAACTGCATGCATCAAGAAATAGCTTCCTTCGCCACTAGACTAATTTACCATGTAAGGTTCAGAGATTACTAAGAGATGATCATCATTTTAGTTAGGCAACTAAAAAATGATCATCATTTTAGGACATCTCAACTTAAACTCAGTAAAAAGTAAAACCCTCTACCAGTATATATGGCATCGATCTCTATGCTATGCTTTGTCTGAAGAAATTGTGTTTCCGTGTTTCAATTCCCTTTGGTTTCTCTTCTGTGTACCTGTAGGAAGCAAATGTCATGCTGACAATAGCAGCTTGTTGCATGACATGGCCGAAATGAGGGTTTCCCGAGTAACTATACTGCACCAGCATTGTTCTTGAAGGGTTCTTGTCATCCACTAAAAGGTGACCACCTCTAAAAAGGGGAAAAAAAAAGGTGACCACCTAAGCTATATGCTGGCCAGCCATGTTTTTATGAGTTTTACTTATGAAAGCTGTCAATTTCTATTTGCATGTGAATCGGCAATCTTGGGAAGAATAACACTCCTCACTTGCAAATTTCTTCTGCCTACTAATATTATATAATAGAACACCTCTGCAATCTAGTAGTGCAAGGTAATTTCTCTTTTTCCCCCTAATCAAGACTTTTTTTTACAAATAATACTATGTAGCTATGTTCTACAAGTTCTTCTTGTCTTATTTATTGATATTTATTTTGAAAGTATAACTTTTAGGGCACTAACTTAAGATATTGAACTGAGTTTTTTAAAGGAAAAAATGAATGCTCTATCCGTTTTGAACAAAATCATTGTTTCATACTGCTATAAATCTACAGGAACAATAACAATGATACATATGCACTATCTCCTGATAGCAGTTTGCTAACTACAAATGCATTGTATATTCCTGATTAGCTAGAGCTAAAGCTAGATCAGAAAGTAATATATGTTGAGTGCAAATATGGGTATCTTGTGATATAACTAAGTGATTGATTGCTTCATAGGTTATTATTTACATCAGATTTTTAGTGCATAGCCTTTTAAGGTTGAACCCCAATGTGGCCATGGAACATATATGTAGGCAAAACTTGTGCTAATGAAGGCAATATTCTGCTACTGCAACAGCCAAAACAATTGCGGTTAAGTAGTGCACCTTTATTTGCTAAGTACATGCTTACATGCATGGTTGTGTAGATTTTTCATCTAGATGTTGAAATTTATTTATTATCAGATTTTACTGTTTGTTATCTACATTTTGTATCCACGAAACTAGATTGTTTGAAACTAAAATAGTTTTTAGTTTATTCAAATAATTACAAAACTTTCTGTTTTAATCTAATAATTTATGATGGATATAATTATACCATTATCATTTTTGTACAGCTGAATATGGAACGGCGGTTATGGATGTACAACTTGTCAAGATTACATCCGTCATACCAGTTGAGGTCTCAACGTTCATTGATGCAGCTAAGAGGCATGCTTGCAGAGAGAGGACGAAGTACATAAATTATCCGTGCATCGGCTGTAAAAATATTGCTGTATTTGAGGACACAAACAAAATCCATGCTCATTTGGTTTGCCGAGGATTTATGAAGGATTACTTGATTTGGACAAAACATGGAGAGGCTAGTTCCACGCCTTATTGTGTAGTAGGAGACCCAGTGCTGGAGACACCATAACAGATCCCTCAGATTGATCCAGCTATGCCGGATAGTAGTGATGATGAATTCACTCATGTCCCAGATGAGGGTGAAGATGTGGGTGAAGACGTCGAAGTTCAGGTCGATGAAGCACAACAAGCACAATTCTTCGAGGCATTGTTGCATCGTCATTCCGATCCGTCAATGTTCTTTCAAAAGGGTATGGAGGCACTGGAGAAGGCTGCAACAGAGCATTTGTATGATGAGTCCAGGGGTTGTACCAATGAATTCACTACACTGAGATCTGTCCTTCAGTTTTTGGTGATAAAAGCTCGATTTGGCTGGTTTGATGCTAGCTTCAATGAGTTTCTACGTCTTCTTGGAGATCTGCTTCCAAAGGGAAACAACGTGCCAGCTAACATTTACTTTGCAAAGAAGCTAATCAGTCCGCTAACTATGAGTGTCGAAAAGATCCACGCGTGTAGGAATCATTGTATCTTATACCGAGGTGACACGTATAAAAACTTGGAGAGTTGTCCAAATTGTGGTGCTAGTAGGTATAAGACGAAGAAAGACTACCAGGAGGAAGAGAATGGAGCCTCTGTTTCAACAGGGAAGAAGCTAAAGAAGACCCAACAGAGTTCAAAAACAAGTAGTTCTAAAGAAGAGGTAGACTATTATGCAAAGAGAAAGGTTCCTGCTTTAGTGATATGGTACCTCCCTATGGTTGATCGGTTGAGGTGTTTGTTCGCAAACCCTGAGGATTCCGAACTAATGTGCTGGCATGCTTCTAGTACACACAAAAACGATGGAAAACTTCAACATCCATCCGATGCCAAGCAATGGAAGAATTTTAACAACAACAACTCTGAATTTGCTAAGGATCCAAGGAATATAAGGTTTGCACTAAGTAATGACGGAAAGAATCCATTTGCCGAGAGGACCAACAAGCACAACACATGGCTTGTTGAAAGGATCAAGATGCCCAAGAGGGGGGTGAATTGGGCTAATTCTAAAATTTCTTGTGGAATTAGAATCTATTAGCCCATTTCACCCTATGTGCCTATGTGTGTTCCTAAGGATTCTACCGAGAAAAGTTTTGCACCCTAGTTCTAATCCTAATCTAGCATGGCAATTCTTAGAATGTAAATTGCGGAAATGTAAATGCTAGAAAATAAATGCGGAAAATAAAGGGGCAAGGAACACGGTGATGTTTCCTGAGGTATCGGAGAGTCGCCACTCTCCACTAGTCCTTGTTGGAGCACCCGTGCAAGGGTATAGCTCCCCCTTGATCCGCGCAAGGACCAAGTGCTCTCTCCGGGCTGATTCTTTGACACTCCGTCGCGGTGAATCGCCGGAACCGCTCACAACTCGAGTTGGGCCATCCACAAGCTCCACCGGATGATCACCAAACTCCCAATCACCACCAAGCCGTCTAGGTGATGGCGATCACCAAGAGTAATAAGCACAAGCTCTCACTTGACCTTGCAAAGCCTAATGAGACAATGGATGCACACTTGCTACTCTTGATTCACTAAATAGTGCTAATCAATGGATTCTCAAATCACTAGCACCTCACTAGGGCTCTTGCTCTCTTTGGACACTAAAGAGGTTGTTCAAACAATAGGCAAGACTCATGGTATGGAGGGGTAGGAGAAGTATTTATAGCCCCACGGGCCAAATCCAACTGTTACCTTCCAAACCATGATTTTCGGGGTCACCGGACGCGTCCGGTCCCCAGCACCGGACGCGTCCGGTCTGTTCAATTTTTCAAATACGCGAACAAACTCAGCTAGCCGTTATGTACCCACCGGACGCGTCCGGTCAATTACACCGGACGCGTCTGGTGTTTCGGTCTGCAAACATAGCTTCTGGACAGCGTCTGGTGTAGCACCGGACGCGTCCGGGCCGGCGTCCGGTCCGTTATCATTTTCGGCGTTGCACCAGACACGTCTGGTGCTTACCACAGGACTCACTGTCCCAGTGTCCGGTGCGTTCAACCATTCTGCTGCACACGCAAATGAATAGACCGGACGCGTCCGGTCCTCTTCGGTCCAGCGTCCGGTGCAGCTAAAATAACCGTTCCACTTCGAATTCGATGATCTTTGTGAACGGCTTTAACTCCAACGTACCTTAGGGCCTTTTTGTAGTTACCTAGTGCTAAGTTTCACAAGTGTGCATCACACCTAAACCATTAGACTTATCTAGGTCAAGCTACCCGTTTGCACCCCCCTTAATAGTATGGCCAAAGGAAAAACAAAGTCCTAACGACTAATCCGACGTCACCCAACACCATGGACGATCGGAACTAACCATTCTTGACCTTGTCGTCCATCCTTTGAAAACCAAAACGATTTCCATCGTCAAGGGAGCATGAAACCCGTATTGCCCATGGTATCCATCACCATGACCTAACTTACCAATTTTTGCAAAACACACGTTAGTTATGGTAAATATTGTCATCAATCATCGAAACCACATTAAGGGGCCTAGATGCTTTCAATCTCCCCCTTTTTGGTGATTGATGACAACCTCTTGAGTATGGAGATTTTTAGTGAGGTTTTCAACTATGCTTGGTTCACATGAGCCTTTGAGAATAAGAACAAAGGATTAGAGTGACTCATGTGACACCAAGCCAACATAGTGTACTCATATTGTCTGCATGAAGAGTTAGTACAACATATATATCGCTAGCTCATATGGAATCGGAGTACAAACGCGGAAGCAAAAACACATATGAGTCAAGCACAACGAGTGACATATATAGATATCATGAGAAAGTCATAACCATGTCACATATATCATAAACAAATGCATAAGCAAATATGATGCAGATGGGAGTATCACACAAACAACCAGAAACATAAAGAGTGCAAGAATACATAATTATATCACTAACTCCCCCTGAAACTCGACATACTCTCTCTCTCCCCCTTTGGCATCAAGTACCAAAAACTAAAGATCTGAGGAAGGAGGAGGAGAAGACATGCCAGTCGCCGGAGGTCGAGGTGTCACAACATACTGATCGGGATCATCGGAACTCGACGCGGGACTTAGCTGACCTGTAGCACCTTGACCCTCTGATGGTGTAGCTGACAGAGGAGCGGTCTAGGTTGGTGCTACGGCCTCGGGGGAAGGGTCAGCAGCTGTCTGAGAAGAAGGCTCTGGAATGCCTGGAAGCTGCTGTACTGAAGGCACTGGGGGAGCCTCTGAGGAAGCTATCGACGAAGGTACCGTCTCAGTGGTACCTGCCTCTGTCACTGGCACTGGCTGGGTCGGGAGCTGAGGAACAGATACTGTAGAAGTCGACGGGCTCAGAGAAGTGAACGTTGGTGAAGGGTGGCCCATGATCTCAATGAAGGTAGCCTGTAGAGTGTCTGACCCTGTAGCTGGAGTGAAGAGTTGTCCAGACCCTATCGGTGAAAAGCCCTGGTGTAGGGGTGAGAGCTGGAACTGCTACGGCACCTGTATAGCTGGAGAAGAAGGTCCGGGTGCCTGAGCCTGTGGTGGCAGCTGTAAAGTCTGAGCCTGTGGCAGCTAAGCTCTAGTGTGCTGAAACAGATGGGCTATCAAACCAAACATCTCCTGCTGAGAGAGTATCGTCTGTCTCTGGGTCTCAGCCTGCTGCCTCTGAAACTTGGCCTGCTGCCTTTGGAAGTCAAGCTGCTCCCTCTGAATCCGCAGCTGCTCCTGCTGGAAGGCATCCTGTCGGCCACGGATCTCTGCGATAGTTGCATTCTGTTGGGCCATGGCTGCCTCAAACCGCTGATCAGCACGCTCCTAGTGTGCAGTCAGACGCTCAAGTAGTGAAGCTACAGCTGACCCAGATCCACTGGCCTCTGTGTCGTGATTGCGGGGGACGTACTCAGGAATCATGAAGTCCTCATCATCCGAGTCATCAGAGTCAAACTCGACCCCTGCTGCCTCCTGTGCTGCCATCTGTGCCTCCTCTGCAGCTCCAACCTCTGCAGTCGTAGCATCCTGCTCTACGGCTGTCTCTGGCACTGGTGGCCTGTGGCTTTGCCGAATAGGTGGCACTGCAGTGGCTGACCTGAGGAGCTGGGTAGCGTCGTACCTCGAGAAAGCGCTGGTGGAGGTCTGGTACGTCTCAACTGCTGCAGGAGGAGTGGGCCTGATGCCGTGGTAGACCAAGAAGGTAAGCCAGTGTGCATAGTGCATGTTCCTCTTGGTCTTGAAACCCTCATAGATCACATCCTCGATCTCACAGAGTATAAAGTCCCAGAGGTCAAAAGGAATCTTCCGAATAAGATGAGACAGAACCCACTGCTGAAGACGTGTGAGTGACTCTCTCTGTCCCTCTCTGGGTAAAACAGTCCTCCTGACTATCGACTCAAGGACCTGAGCTATAGGGGTGAGGTCCTTGGTCATCCTGCTGGATCCCTCACCAAAGTCTCCCCTAAAGATATCTCGGACATCTGCGGCTGAGGGGAGTACACCGGCGTGTGGTCGACGAGGAGGGTCCAGATCAGGAAAGCAGATCTGGTGCAGGCGGACAGGCTGGTACTCTAGCCTGAGAATCCGATGGGCCTCTACACTACTGAGCTCTCGCCTCTCACCCAAGTAACTGAAGTGAATAGCTGTATGATCTGGTGCAATCCATACCGTGGCGTAGAACTCTCTGACCCACTCTGGTACGTAGTGGCCAGTCCTGCCAATGAGGTCAAGAAGCCCGGGCTGCGCTGAGAGGTACTCAAGAAACTGGTGGCCGACAACCCTAGCAAAGTCCTGAACTGAGATCTCTCTCATGGCAGTGAAGGGTGCATGAGTGTCGACGTAGGCCCTATAGAAGTCCTCGTGCAGGGCAGTGTGGAAGTACTCGACTCCATGCTGCCTCTCCCTGGGGAACCACTCGCTCAGAGGGACACATCGTAGGCTTTTGATCTTCCTGGTGCCCTGATGTGTAAGGTCCAGATGCCTGACTGCAGGGACTCTAACTGAACGCCCCCCACGTCCCTGAGGTGAAACTGAGGGGACTGACTCCTGTCGCTGATGAGGTGTACCTGAAGCAGGTCAATCATACTGCCAGTGACGATGAGTAGGGTACCGACTCGGAACCGACTCCTCTGGCTGCTCTGGCTGAGACGGTGGAGAAACTGATGGTTCCTGAATCACAACTCCTCCACGCCTGCCACCCAGGCGAGCTCTGTCAGCTGCATCTGCCACTGCCTCTGCTGTCTGTGCTTCACTCTCTTCTCTGGTCCTCTTCTTCTTCTTGGTGGCAAGCATCTCTGACTTGCCTTTTATCGTCGCAGGGATGCTAGAAGGACGAGGCGGACTGTCGTCTCCACCATCACCACTGGGACCGACTCTTTTGCAACGAGACATGTCGAGAGGGCGCGAGGCGGTGCGCAGGCGTGGAGAGCACAGCGCGGCGTATGGCAGCGCGAGACGGTGTGCGGGCGCGGAGCAGTGCGCGGGCGCGGACGAGCGCGGCGAGGTGGGGCGCGGGCGCGCGGCGAGGAGGATGACGCGGCGGCCCAGTGAGGTGGCGTGGCGGCGCGGTGAGGGGCGCTCGGCGGCGGAGTGGCAGCGCAGCGGCGTGGTGCGGGCATGGGGCGATGGAGTGAGAGCGACGCGGTGCGGAGCGAAAACCCTAGCGCGAAGGGCCCACTTGTCGGGTTTAAAAACGCCCGTCAACCGAGCACCGGACGCGTCCGGTCCCCTGCACCGGACAGAGGTTCGGGCACCGGACGCGGTCCAGAGAGCACCACGAAGTCTCGATAGCACCGAACGCGTCGGGTCTGAGGCACCGGACGCGGGGTGCCAGCGTCCGGTGCTTTGAAAAAATTTTCAACTATTGCTCGATCACACCGGACGCGTCCTGTCATCCGGCACCAGACACGGCTGGGTTACTGTGCGGCGTCCGGTCTTTAGATTTCTCAAAACGCTGGCCACTGAACTGACCGGACGCCGGGGGCAGCGTCCGGTGTGTTGGGTTTCAGCGTCCGGTGCTCAAATTTTGTGGATTTTGAGCCCCAAACTTCGCGACGCTTTCTCCCAGCTTTGTTCCAACTCAAATAAGATTCAAATAAACACTAGTTGGAACAAATATGAGAACCTCACTCAAAAACCCTCAATTT
>CM041641.1:29230408-29241110 GCA_023333625.1 Bothriochloa decipiens | reverse complement strand
ACATCCATTTGAAATAGTTTCATATCATGATGTGATGCATATGAAAGAAGGATACGAATGGCTTCAAGTCTTGCAACCGGTGCAAAGGTCTCACCAAAATCCAAGCCTTCAACTTGAGAGAACCCCTTTGCCACGAGCCTTGCCTTGTTTCTCACAATGGTGCCTTGGTCATCTTGCTTGTTGCGGAACACCCACTTGGTTCCAATGATTCTTGCTTGTTGCGGAACACCCACTTGGTTCCAATGAACACCCACAAGTGTCCATACTTGATTACGGGTGAAGTTATTCAATTCTTCATGCATGGCATTCACCCAATCCGGATCCTTGAGAGCTTCATCTATATTTTGAGGCTCAATGCAAGAAACAAAAGAGTGATGTTCAACAAAGTTAGTCATATTTTGAGATCTAGTTGAAACACCCCTTTTTGTATCCCCTATGATGAGTTCTTGAGGATGGGCTTGAAGTTGTGGAGCTCTTCTTTCAACCACTTGAGGAGAAGGTTTAGGAGCATCAACATCTTGAGCTTGTGTCTCTCTTTGTTCATGGGAGACATGAGTATCTTCATGTTCGTGTCTCCCATCTTTATCTTCATCTTGAGACACATTTGATGAGGAAGAGGGTTTATGAATGACTTGCACATCATCTTCATCATCCTCTTTAGGCTTGATGTCTCCCACGGGTATGTTCTTCATGGCTTCCCTCAATGGTTCATCACCTACATCATCAAGATTCTCAATTGCTCCTTGGGAGCCGTTAGATTCATCAAACTCCACATCATATGTTTCTTCTACCAAGCCGGTGGCATGGTTGAATACACGATATGCTTTGGATTTTGATGAGTAGCCAACAAAAAAACCAATGTCACAACGTCTTTGGAACTTCCCTAGGTGTTGCCTTTTCTTATAGATGTAACATTTGCAACCAAACACCCGAAAGTATGAGACGTCCGGCTTCTTCCCATTTAGCAACTCATAGGGGGTCTTGCAAAGGAACTTGTGAAGATATAACCGGTTGGATGCATAGCATGCGGTGTTGATTGCTTCGGCCCACAAGTTCTCCGGTGTATTGTACTCATCAAGCATGGTTCTTGCAAGTGTGATGAGTGTCCGATTCTTCCTCTCTACTATGCCATTTTGTTGAGGTGTGTAGGTGGATGATACTTCATGCTTGATCCCAATTTCATCACAATAGGCTTCAATGTGTGTGTTGTCAAATTCCTTCCCATTGTCACTTCTTATCTTCTTGATCTTGACATCAAATTCATTTTGAGCTCTCTTTGTAAACTTCCTGAAGCAACTTGCCACTTCGGTTTTGTCATGAAGAAAGAATGTCCAAGTGTATCTTGAATAATCATCAACAATCACTAGACAATATAGATTTCCTCCAAGACTCTTGTATGTGGTTGGTCCAAACAAATCCATATGCAAAAGTTCTAGCACTCTTGATGTTGACAAGAAAGCTTTGGTTGGATGAATGTTTGCAACTTGCTTGCCGGCTTGACATGCACTACAAGGTTTGTCCTTTTCAAATTTCACATCTTTCAAGCCTCTCACTAAATCTTTCTTCAAGAGCTTCTTAAGTGTACTCATTCCAACATGTGCTAGCCTCCTATGCCACAACCAACCACGAGAGGTTTTGGTGAACAAACATGTGTTCAAGCTTGCATCTTTGGAGGAGAAATCCACTAGATAGAGATTGTTGTATCTAAAACCCTTGAATATCACTTGAGCATCTTCTTTCTTGGTAACAATCACTTCATTTTCATCAAACAAGCATTGGAAGCCAAGATCACATAATTGACCAACGGATAGCAAGTTAAAGCTCAAAGGTGCAACATAAAGCACATTTGACAAAGAGTAATCATTTGATATAGCAACCTTGCCCAACCCTTTGACTTTTCCCTTTGAGTTATCACCAAATGTAATCTTGTCTTGATCTTGGTCTCCATCATCAAGTGAGGTGAACATACGAGGATCACCGGTCATGTGTTGTGTACAACCACTATCAATAACCCAATGACTTCCACCGGTCTTGTAGTTCACCTACACACAATAGATCAAGCTTGTTGTTTAGGGACCCAAACTTGATGAGGGCCCTTTGATTTCTCAACTAGTGACTTTGCAACCCAAATTTTCTTAGGCCTATTCTTGTTGAGGGGACCTAAGAATGTGACTTTTATTTTACCACTTGCATCCTTTCTTAGCAAGTAGTGAGCATTGAAAGCAAACGGTCTAGCATGCTTGGGCAAGGATTATGGTGAGGGAGTTTTACAATCATGAGCAAAGTGACCTTCTTGTCCACACTCAAAGCATCTCTTTGGCTTTGGCTTTGGCTTGTGTAGACTTGTTTGCTTGGCTTTCAATTGCTTTTCTTGATGTGCCTTGTACCCAATGCCACTTCTATCGGTCTTCATTACGGTGCTCATCAAGAGTTCACTTTGAAGTGACTTGCCTTTGGTAAACTTGCTTAACCCTACCTTGAGATGCTCCTTTTCTTGCTTGAGTTTCTTGTTCTCTTCTAGGAGTGACTTGTACTCAAGTGTTGACTCTTTGTCATGATCAAGGTTTTTCATGGAAGTTGTGTTGATGGCCTTAGCTTGTTCAAGATTCTTCTTGAGCTCTTCATTTTCATTCTTGAGCTTAGCATAGTCATCATAGCTCTTGGCCTCAACCACTTTCTTGCCCTTGTCACTAGAGCTTTGCTCAATGCTCTCCACAAGCAAGTCATCACATGATGTAGCTATATCAATCTTAACAACATTGTTAGAAGCATCATGTGTTTCGGCAAGAATATCATAAGTAACAACAACATTATCATGATTGATTTTGATAGTTGTATACTTCTCTTTTAAAGCATCATAGCTAGAGTTGAGCTCATTGTATTTCTTCTCAAGTTTATCATAGTTTTCTTTTAGCTCCCTTTTAGAGGCTTTTAGTTCTTTAAACTTGGAAGATACAACATCAAATTTTTCATTTAGCTCATCACTAGTATCTTTTAATTTATCATACTTTTCAATAAGAGAGGTATTTTCACTATCAAGTTCATTATTTTTAGCTCTTGTCTTGATAATGATTTTAGTGTACTTATTTAGCAACTTCACAAGTTCATCATATGAAGGAGATTCAAATTCATCTTCACTATCACTATCACTATCATTATCACTATCCTCATGTTTAGGATCTACCTTTCGGTCACCTTTGCCCATAAGACAAAAATGTGTAGAGGATGAGAAAAATGGTAGTGGTTGTGGTGGCGGTGAAGAACCAATGCCTATGGCAGCAACCTTCTCATCATCACTATTATCATCGGATGACCCACAAGAAGACTCAATATCGGTGAGCCAATCACCAACAATATAAGCCCTTCCATTCTTCTTCTTGTGGTACTCCTTCTTCTTGTGGAACTTTTACTTCTTTTTCTTTTCTTGCTCATCATCATCATCACTTGTATCATCTTTCTTGTTCTTGCCCTTCTTCTTGTACTTGTCCCTTGGAGGCTCCGGGCATTGATGAGAAAGATGACCAAGCTTGTGGCAATTATAGCACTCCATCTCGGAGATGGGTTTTCTCTTGCTACTTGTGAAGAACTTCTTCTTCTTGCTATCAAACTTGATGCCATTCTTGTTTAGCTTTTTCATCATCTTGGTGGTTTGCTTGACCATGAGAGCAAGATTTGAGTCATCAACTTCACCATCACTTGAATTATCATAGGAGATCTTTTCTTTGCCCTTTCTTTGATGGCTAGCATTGAGGGCCAAGTCCTTCTTTTTGGATGATGCACCATCCTCGGGAGTGAGGTGCATGTACATCTCATGAGCATTGATCTTTCCCAATATTTGTGTCAGGGTGGCATTGGAAAGATCTCCTTGGTGAAGCACGGTGACAATGTGGCCATACTTCTCAATGGGAAGAACACAAAGAATCTTCCTTGCAACATCGGATGGCGACATTTGATTAAGCCCAAGTCCATTTAGTTCCTCTACAAGAATGTTCAAACGTGAGTACATTTCATTGGCGCTTTCATTAGCTTTCATTTCAAATGCATTTAATTTGCGCATAACAAGATGATAGCGCTCCTCACGCTCACTCTTTGTTCCCTCATGGAGTGCACAAAGTTCCGTCCACAGTTCATGGGCGTTTTTGTGATTTCGCACACGGTTAAACACATCTTTGCAAATGCCTCTAAATATGTGATTTTTGGCTTTTGCACTCCATTTTTCTTGCTCCTCCTCATTAGGTGTAAGAGGAATGCCTTCCTTAGGTTTTGGAAAACCTTCGGTGGCGGCTCTAAGACATAGAGCATGTTGAGCTTCTAAATAAGACTCCATTTGAACTTTCCAATAAGGAAAATCATCGCCTTCGAACATAGGCGGTGGTCCATCCCCATGAGACATCTTTACTCTAGGCGGTTAAGCCTAATTTAGAGCAACTCGGCTCCGATACCACTTGAAAGGATCAAGATGCCCAAGAGGGGGGTGAATTGGGCTAATTCTAAAATTTCTTGCGGAATTAGAACCTATTAGCCCATTTCACCCTATGTGCCTATGTGTGTTCCTAAGGATTCTACCGAGAAAAGTTTTGCACCCTAGTTCCAATCCTAATCTAGCATGGCAATTCTAAGAATGTAAATTGCGGAAATGTAAATGCTAGAAAGTAAATGCGGAAAGTAAAGGGGCAAGGAACACGGCGATGTTTTTCCGAGATATCGGAGAGTCGCCACTCTCCACTAGTCCTCGTTGGAGCACCCGCGCAAGGGTATAGCTCCCCCTTGATACGCGCAAGGACCAAGTGCTCTCTCCGGGCTGATTCTTTGACACTCCGTCGCGGTGAATTGCCGGAACCGCTCACAACTCGAGTTGGGCCATCCACAAGCTCCACCGGATGATCACCAAACTCCCAATCACCACCAAGCTGTCTAGGTGATGGCGATCACCAAGAGTAATAAGCACAAGCTTTCACTTGACCTTGCAAAGCCTAATGAGACGATGGATGCACACTTGCTACTCTTGATTCACTAATGAGTGCTAATCAATGGATTCTCAAATCACTAGCACCTCACTAGGGCTCTTGCTCTCTTTGAACACTAAAGAGGTTGTTCAGCTGAAAACAATAGGCAAGACTGATGGTATGGAGGGGTAGGAGAAGTATTTATAGCCCCACGGGCCAAATCCAACCGTTACCTTCCAAACCACGATTTTTGGGGTCACCGAACGCGTCCGGTCTCCAGCACCGGATGCGTCCGGTCTGTTCAATTTTTCAAATATGCCAACGAACTCAGCTAGCTGTTACGTACCCACCGGACGCGTCCGATCAGTTACACCGGACGCGTCTGGTGTTTCGGTCTGCAAACATAGCTTCTAGACAGCATCTGGTGTAGCACCGGACGCGTCCGGGCCGGCGTCCGGTCCGTTATCATTTTCGGCGTTGCACCAGACGCATCTGGTGCTTACCACCGGACTCACTGTCCCAGTGTCCGGTGCGTTCAACCATTCTGCTGCACACGCAAATGAATAGACCGGACGCGTCCGGTCCTCTTCGGTCCAGCTCCGGTGCAGCTAAAATAACCGTTCCACTTCGAATTCGACGATCTTTGTGAACGGCTTTAACTCCAACATACCTTAGGGCCTTTTTGTAGTTACCTAGTGCTAAGTTTCACAAGTGTGCATCACACCTAAACCATTAGACTTATCTAGGTCAAGCTACCCGTTTGCACCCCCCTTAGTAGTACGACCAAAGGAAAAACAAAGTCCTAACAACTAATCCGACGTCACCCAACACCATGGACAATCGGAACTAACCATTCTTGACCTTGTCGTCCATCCTTTGAAAATCGAAACGATTTCCATCGTCAAGGGAGCATGAAACCCGTATTGCCCACGGTATCCATCACCATGACCTAACTTACCATTGTTTCTGCAAAACACACGTTAGTTATGGTAAATATTGTCATCAATCATCGAAACCACATTAAGGGGCCTAGATGCTTTCACCTGTGATCCTGACCATCTATAACCTTCCTCCATGGTTGTGCCAGAAGCAAAAATACCTCTTGCTAACCATTCTTATTTCTGGAGCTAGACAACCTAGTGTTGATATGGATGTGTTTTTAGAGCCCTTAATGGAGGAGATGCAAAAACTATGGGTAGAGGGTGTGGACATTTGGGATGAGTTTCGCAAGGAGACGTTCACGCAAAAAGCAATGATTTTTGTTACCATCAATGATTACCCAGCATTCTTTGCATTATCTGGCCAGTACAAAGGAAAGGTGGGTTGTGTAATGTGTCTAGACGAAACCTCAACCTTGTACCTTGCTGCATTTAACAAGCTAGTGTACATGAGGCACAGATGCTTCTTACCAAGAAAATAGAAGTACCGAAAGACAGAATATGATGAAAGAAAATCTACTGCTCCATCAGGTACAAGTGCGGGTAAAAGAGTGTTCTTAATAGTCAAAAAAATCAAATTTGTTTTTGGGAAGAAGAACAAAGATGGAATGAGAAAGGATGTGAAGCCAGCAGAGGGGGTTGCATTCAAAAAGATGTCAATTTTTTTAAGTATTTGCCATACTGGAAAGAACTAGACATACGACATGCAATAGATGGTATGCACGTCCAGAAGAATGTCTTTGATAGCATAATTGGGACCTTGCTTGAGATACCAAGCAAGACAAAGGAAGGACACAGTTCATGTTTAGACTTGGTCAACTTAGGCATTAGACCAGAACTTCACCCACGTAAAAAAAGGAAAGGAGGTCCTTCCGGCAGCAAGCTACAACCTCAACTCAAATGAGAAACATGCAATTTGTGTGTGGCTTAAGTCTTAGAAATTTCCATCTAGGTTCTGCTCAAACATCAGGACTCTTGTGTCAATGAAAAACCTTACACTAACCAACTACAACTCCCATGATTGCCATGTCATGCTGACTACTTTCCTACCAATTGCCATCAGGGCTATAAAGCTGGTGTTTCTAAAGATGGCAATCACATGATTGTGCTACTTTTTCAACAAGATCTCACAGAAGGAAATTGACCATGCAAAATTGGGGTCTCTAAAAGAATTCGCCGTGGAGACATTGTCACAGTTGGAGATGTGTTTCCCTCCATAGTTCTTTGATGTCATGGTACACCTCATTGTTCACATGGTTGATCGAATAGAGGCATTAGGTCCCATGTATCTCCATGAAATGTGGACTTATGAGTGTTTCATGTCGATTTTGAATGGCTACATGTCAAATCATGCTCACCCTGAGGGGTCCATGATAGAGGCTGTTGGCGGTCCTTATGGATCATTTTTAACCACCAACTTATACCTAAAAGGAGAGAAACTATCATGCTTTAACACATAGACATATGCTATTAACAGAGTTGCACTTGTACCCCTAGTGTTTATGTTTTTATAGGATTTATGGTGAAACAAGTGGAAGTGCACAACAGCAATTGGAAAGCGTAAAGGCGAAATGCGAATTCAGGAAATACGCAACCAAAGATAGCAAAGGAGCCCACCTTCGGTGCATACCTGGGCCTGATCATAACCACAGGGGAAGTCCAGGCCCAGAGGTGAACCGACCATGCGAAGGCGGTGGCCATTTGGCCCCACCAGGGGTGCGGCCGACCCCGGGTGCGGCCGGTCCCCTGGTGGCCCCTCTCGGGCCCAGTCTTTTGCGATGGTTCGTAGGACGGTTCCCTTGAGACGGTCCCACCTACGATCAGTGCAAATGGAAAGTGTAAACCGCCCTTTGGAGGTCGGTTTGGATCCTTCCATGTGAGGATGAACCTTTTGCATAGAGCCCCCTCCTCTCAAGCTATAAAAGGAGGCCTCCTCTCTTCATCATTCATTCATTCACCAACACAAGAGGTCACAACGTAGAAGAGGAAGAGCAAGTTTCATTCCATTAGCTTCTAGCTAAATTAGTATAGGGAGTGAGAGAGGGAAAGAGCTGGAGTAAGAGCAGAGTCGAAGCAGTTCTACCTTCGGGTGGACGAAGTGCCAGGCTTGTCGGCTCTCGCTCCATCTTGTACCTCTATGATCGTCTTGCTACTTGAAGTAAGAAGTTTGTGTTCAACTTTGGTTTGATTCATTAAGCATGTTACTTTCATAAAGCTACTTGTTTGTGGGATCATCGTTCGTCATTTGGACGGATGCTCTAGTAAGAGGACTCCTGATAGAGACGGATGTTCCTGATCACCGCTAGAGTAGTAGTCACCTTCGTAGACGTGGTGCCTAGGTTGGGGTCTACCTTTGTATGCTGCGCGCGCTCACGGGCAGAGGGGTAGGTGGAAGGTGGTGACAGCCCTGTCCACTCGTAACAGCATTCCCCCACGTTCGGCCGCGGAGTAGTGCTGATGCTGATATCGCTTGGCAGACCAAGTTCGTCAGTGGGCCTGAAGCAAGCAAGTAGTGGGAAAGTTATCTTTGCTTAGGGTGTCTTGCCTTAGACGAACCTCTTTACCTAAGCTACTCTTCATCTTATCATTCTGGGAGAACTAGTTTAGAGATCACTTACCCTTCTGTTCCCTGTGAAAATTACGATACCCTGAATATTTCTGGGTAAAGGCTACAACGGTACTTCCGTGCGCTTGCGGACTTTTCTGCTGACGCTAAGAAGCGCCAACAGAGGCTTACACCACCAAAGAGGCAATTGAGTCCGGAGGTCCATTCTGCAACAAATTCCTGCCACACCAAATTGCAATTGGTTTACCTCCATCTCGGCATGAGGGTAGGTTGTATGGAAAAGGGCGTATGGGTAAAAAGTCATTCATTCCATCGGATTACGAGACAGTCCTAGAAGCACATCATGCCATCGTACATCAGCTCTCGCTAATGGACCCACTGATCCAGCAACACATGAATGAGCTTCATGAACAAAATAATGGACACACAGAAGATTGGATCATGAAGGAGCACAAGCTTACGTTCAGCACATGGCTTATGGATCAGGACATTCCATATGGGGAATCACTGAATGAGAAAACCATGAAGGCGCTGGCATCTGGACCATCACGCCAAATCACTACATGGCAGGTCTATGACATTAATGGCTTCACGTTTCATGTCAAATCCAAGGACTAAAAGAGTCTGGCACAAAATAGTGGGTTCATTGTGATGCCTATGATGAAAATGGCAACTATACTACATATTTTGGGTTTGTTCATGAAATATGGGAGCTACACTACGGTGTCAATTTGGACATTCCCGTCTTTCATTGCCAGTGGGTATACCACCAACAAGGTGTCAGTGTGGACAACTATGGCCTGAGAATTGTAGAACTCGATAAAGTGGGTTACAAGAATGACCCGTGGGTCCTTGCTAACCATGTTGCATAGGTCTTCTATGCAGAGGACAGAAGCCCTGAGAACAAAAAGGCAAGGAAGCCAAAACATGTAGTTGTCTCTGGGAAAGGGTTGATAGTGCTCAGGACTTTATTAACCAGTTTAGTGAAATGCCTCTTTTTACAGACCTGCCAAATAAGATAAAAATTGTAGCACAGAGTATTGCAGAAAATGCATTGCCCTGATTCCGCACCGATGGACAAGACAGAGAAGTGTAGCTGGCTATCTAAACTCTGTGCATCGATGCTTGACATGATTTATCATGCAATTCATGTATCTAGTTATATATATGGATGCTTTATCATGATATTATGAGTAACCCAGAAATCCTGATCACCAAATCGTCAACAAATCCTGCACCAGCCATGCAAGAAGATGACCCCTAGGAAGAATCAGCTGGCCACAAAGGTGAATAAGTCTCCTGAAAAGGGGCCTGAATGAAGAACTAGGAGTTGTGATATTTTGGAAGCTTTGGGCTGTCTAGATCTGCAGTCGTGATATTTTGAAAGTTGTTATGTTATTGTAAGTTGAATGAACTTATTATGGTATTATTTAAAAGAATTCCATACCAGATAAAAAAGCATGGACTCTAGCAAAGATCGTGCTGTGGCCTTTTGTTGATATGCAGATAAATTAATTTTAAGGTACTGTTGTCAGACTTGTATATATGACTACTAGGTAAATACCCGTGCGTTGCAACGGAAAAGCATAATACGCGATAATATATTTATGGGTGCGTTATATTGTTACCTCAAAAGATATTTCAATCTTGATGTTTGGATGAAATATTCCAGTCTTCATGCCATATCCTTTGCAAAGTCAGATATGAAATTAGAAATTGCTTCATGTCATACAGTATGACCTTGCAACTAATAATTATTAAGTTCCAGCTCATCTCCATTAAAATCAATATTGCAATGATCACTGATTTGGAATACAGTGGAAAAAATTGGAGCTGTACAACGAGATCTAAGCATGAGAAGCTCAGCAAATCCACATTAAGTATTTTCCAATGACATTAATTAAACACTGTGCATCATTGATTTCACCTCCTCATTTCATAGCACATGTTGTCATTTCTATCATAAGAAACCAACTTCTTGATAGGAAAAACACGATACATGTTGTCATTTTGATAGGACACGCGCAGGCTACTTTGGCAGGGAGAGGCCATAGCCTGGCTTTTCCAACAGGAGACCAACACCGCAATCCATGCAAGGAGGCAAATGGTGTGGTGGCTATGATGTCGCCACGTACACACGTCATAACAGCCACAAGACTTAAAAAAGAGCCACCGGTATTGCTTTGCAAATTGCAAGTAGTGCCGTAAATCTCCATGTACTCAGCAGTGATCTGTAAACATGGTGCCAAAAC
>CM041641.1:29157116-29230398 GCA_023333625.1 Bothriochloa decipiens | reverse complement strand
CATGTACTCAGCAGTGATCTGTAAACATGGTGCCAAAACTCATGAGTCTGTTGAGGGTTAACATATTAAGTAAAAGAAATATAATTCTTTCTGTTGGAGTTGATTAGTGAAACACAACTAACTATGGAAGCAAATTACTAAGCAGCATCAATGCATAAAAAGAAATACATATGTAGTTGGAGTTGACAAGTGAAACAAAACTAACTACAGAAGCAAATTATAATCAGCATCAATGCATGAAAAGAAATACATATGTAGTAGCATATTGGCATCTTTGTTTTGTCAGTGAACGGTTCATCTGTTCCTCTTAGCTGGTTTCAAAACAATGACACTTTTTTTTCTAAAAAAAACAGAGACTGAGGCAGCAGTCTGCAGGTACAAAGATACTGCTGCCACTTATCATATTAAAAAGTTGAATTGACACATTATTCTTAGGCCACATTGCCATAATCATGAAAAGCTAAGCAAGATGTAATACAATAGGCCACCAAATAGCAAACACTAAGCCCACTGATCCTATAGGAAACCAAGCTCATGCTGATCACAAGTCAAGCAAGACACAAAGTCCATCATGCTTGGTAATATAGTTCTTAATTCCTATATACTAATATTGTCAAGTATAAGAACTATATAATTCATATAAAGTACCTATATGATTTTCAATTGGCATGTGTGCATCTCACAGTATGTGGTTCTCACTCTCTAAATGTATCCCTGTCAGAGACAGCATATATGAGACTGCATAAACCCAACACATTAAGGTAGTAGGAACAATCAGTGATAAGACATCAGGATAAAAAGAGCTAAGTCTATCACTAATCATTGAGCTTTTCTTAGGACTCAATTTGGGTGTTTCTTCTTAACATAAAGCCACATAGTTCCAAGTTTGGTCCTTTTTTTAAAAAAAACTATACAACAAAATGATTACATATAGAACTGCATGTGCGATGCATCAAAAGAGATGTTCAGGTAACCGTGTTATTATATCAGTAGTTCAGTACCAAAAACACGATGATATTGAGGTATAAGAGCATCCAAAAATATAGCAATGCTCGGTGTGTTAAACACTGATACTGAATTAGTGAATTATATCAACTATCATTTACAAATTCCAAAGCAAATACAAACTCAAGCTTTCCTATCTGTTTGGAGAAACATGCACCATAGCCAGGTCTAGGCATGTGCTCACTGCAAGTTCAGTCCTGACATGTCTTGTATTATCAGCAAACATAGGCATACAAAAACCTAGTACAAGTAGCGTGATAATGCAACTGGACCCATGTTTAAATTTTGAGACGAAATATAAGCATGCACCAAGAATCATAAGGCGTAAGTACTTCATCCAACAGAGTTCAAACCTTTTTGGGCCTTGTTATGTGAGTATATCAGTTGCTAAAGACTCAATTGCTCCCAATCAATAGGTGCCACTTGATTTGATATAAATGGGTATCTGAAAGCCAAAGGTAAAAAATACGACAGTAGTCAGTGCTGGTAGGAGGTAAAGATTGTTGTAATTGTAAAATTAGAGTTGTGGGAAGATGCAGGTTTTCTTCCTTCCCAATGAACTCTATAACTTGGACAATCTGGGAAGTGAAGAATGGTGTCAGACTTCAAAACCTGACTTCTGAATTCTAAGTAACTGAAAATTTAGTAAAAAATCATCTATCCTATATTGTGGGATGCAGAGAGGGAGATAATGCTGGGGAGAGAACACACTGCTATTGAGACAATGAAATTGTAAAGTTAGAGGTGTGGGAGTGGGAAGATGCAGGTGTTCTTCCTTCCCGAGCTCTAGAACTTGGACAATTTGGGAAGTGAAGAATGGTCTCAGATTTTGAAACCTGACTTCTGAATTCTGAGTAACTGAAACTTTATGAATCATATATCCTATATTGTGCGAACCACTTTTGACTGGTTGTAAGAAACCCAAAAACTATGTCCATGCAATTTGACAAATGCACTGAACATTCAATGTTTACAAATGCCATTCACTTCCCCCGAAAGGCCATATTTCGTTTTAGGTACAGGATCGTCACGGGATGTACCCGTTTCAGAGAAGATCAATCACATTACGACAGGTCACAACCGAACAGTTTTCTCATAGGATCGGAACTTGGTAGGATAACAAGTTAGCATACATACATGATGTCATCTTCTACAATTAATTTGGCAAAAAAACTATGACTGTTTCAGACTGACTGTAACCAGTTGGAGGTTAAAGATAGTGTACCAAAATAGTCCAATTTACCATTTACAGTGAGCAGTTGTAGTAATTCAGATTTGCTGCTAGAGCCCTCATGCTTGCTATACAAAAATGACAAAGCTTGAGGTAATAACTTAATAGCTTTACCAATCTACATGAACTGAATATGTTTGACAACCAGGCATATTTATACCACACAATATTAAAGATTTCATGGAAATTAGAGGGTACGTACCACTCTTGTTGAGCATTCCATTGGCTACTGAATGGAAACATCTGAATATGCTAGACGCGGCCACTAAAAAGAAAGCAGCCAGTAGGAGTCAGGAGTCTCTCTCAACTGGAGCACTTGATTCTTAGTGGTTGATGTTGTTGCCATCCTTTTAGAAGCAGAGCATTACTTTACTTTTGGTTTCTGTAAATTTTTGGACTAGGTGGTTGTAGATCTTGTACAGTTTGAGTAGCACTTCTCAATTGCTATAATTTTTCAAATCTGTAATATTTGCTCATTAGTAATTTGTATGTGTCAATATGCATTGTTAACGAATGGAAATTAGGAGGAGAATAATTAAATACTCTTTTGGTTGGTTGATCTTGTCCGCATTGCTTGTAGTTCAACTATACTACTTGAAACATGCACTTTTTTTGGATTCTTATATAGTTTCACAAGTAACAACCACTGTGGCTATCAACTATATTACTTGAAACATGCACTTTGTGAATTCTTATATAGTGTCACAAGCAACAACCTGGATCGATGCACTGTGGCTACTACGTGTGCGAGTTTCTTAGACACAACGGTCGGTACACCGCCAACCCTAAGAAAGTAAGTAAAGTCACATGTGAAGTCATAGTCACATGGGTCGTTATGGATGTTGTCTCCATGTTGGGTGTGTTAAAATGTATTATAGATTAATATATTTTTGTAGGTATACAAGTGTCATGATCTGGCGCCTATGAACCACCTTTTGGATCTAAAGCTCTTGAATATTTACGATGAGTTTTCCTAGTTCTTCATGAGAGAAGTACTTCACAAGGATGGGAAGTATTTTGAACTTGATGGTGAGTTAGGTAAACCAGAGTACCAAGATCTGGTAGATATTGAGAAGCTAGAGCTGAACCATAAGGATTTTTAGTAAGGTAGAGCTGGACCATGAGGATTTTTATTAAGCTAGAGCTGAACCATGAGGATTTTTAGTGACAAGAGCAATGAGTGGAAAACTTTGTTGTTGATTTTTAGTTTATTTTGAATCTCGACAGTACACTAGTCATGTTTGTTGAAATAACTGTCTGTGATTTATATTTTTAATCGCTTGAGATTTATATTAATTTTGGTTGTGATTTATATGCATTTTTAAAAGCATTTACACGGACGTCTTATGTAAAGAACCCCCTGTGCGCGGGAAATTGCGGCGCCAAAATTTGAATTTTAAAAAAACATTTACAAGGACGGCTTATTTAAAAATCCGTCTGATGAAAGAGATATAACAGAAGCAGCTCAGTGCGTCAACCGTCTGAGAAGAGAACATAATCACAAGCGGTTCCTTTAAGGAATCCGACAGTTTTTAATAATATACAGGCGGCGGACAACGTCGACCGCCTGTGGAACCGAATATTTTTAGAAGCGGATGACCTGTACACGCCGCCTGTCTGAAGGAGGTTATTTTGTCTGAAGGAGGTTATTTGTGGCGGTTCTGGTGGCACCGATTGTACAATTGATTTTTTGTACGGTCGAACGCTACTGACAACCGCCGGTACAGAGCTCTCTGGAACCGCCGGTACAGACCACGGCTGTACCAGTGTGCCCAGGGGTCATTGATAGAGTGAAGGCAATTCTTCTTGATAGTGAGAGTGATCCTAGCATTGAATGTGTCCATGGAATATTATTGAGGCACTATGGTAGAAAGATGAAAAATAGACAGGAAAGTGGAAATCTGTGGTAGAATATCATGCCAAGGTGTCATATAGCCAAAGTTTAAATTACACAACAACAATAACATAGCCTTTTGTCCCATACAAGTTAGGGTAGGCTAGAGATAAAACCCAAAAGAGGCATGAAAACAAAGAACACATAACTGGTACAAGAAAAAGATTACGGTTCAGGCACGTTAATTGCTAGTCTCCAAGCGCTCCTATCCATAACTAAATCCTTAGGGATATTTCACTCCTTAAGGTCTCTCTTAACCGACTCGTCCCAAGTCAGTTTAGGTTGACCTCTACCTCTCTTTACATTATTGACCCGCTTTAGAATCTCACTACGCACCGGTGCCTTAGGAGGCCTCCGTTGAACATAGTCAAACCATCTCAACCGGTGTTGAATCAATTTTTCCTCAATTGGTGCCACCCCAACCCTATCCCAAATATCGTCGTTCCAAACTCTATCCCTCCTTGTATGTCCACAACACCATCGTAACATACGCATCGTAACCAAAGTTCAAATTGTCAAGGTAAAATACCTAAGAAATAGAAGTATCATACGTATTTGAATATCATACGTATTTGAATAAAGACATCACAAGGTAGTTTTTGATTTACTTTTCTAGTTTCCATGGGACAAAAGTAAAAAGAACGTACCAGCACATAAGCGGTGGAGAGTGGGCGCGCAGAGTTGGTGCGGAAGTTCTGAATTGCCGCGGTTTGGGTTTGATACTGAGCCCCACAATTTGTTTGGGGAAAAAGTTTGAGAGTTTACTTATCTGCCACTAAAATCAAAGCCTTCAATGAACTTTTACACAGCTTCTTTGTGGGCCAGACAATGACACAACTCCTCTGATTGGCTATTTTCTGAAAGTAGCAAACTGCAGAAGATTATATAATTAATGGAGAGAGACATGCACTTGTGTCAAAAAAAATATGGAGAGACATGCACAGCTCCTCTAATACTGCATTATGGGAGAGTTGTGTTTGCAAACCAATGTTTCAGTACTAATGTATGCTTTGTTCTAAAAATAAATTATGCACAGTCACAAATTGTATCCGAGTGGTAAGGAAAAGAAACCATATCAAATTTTATAAGAGGAAATACATAGGGGTAAAATGATCTTTTTGTTTTCCCAACAACTGCTGTAAACTTGACGGAAGTGATAAACAGTAAGCAAAGTTAAAATGGATGGTAGATAAGGTTGTAAAAAAAATAGCTAGGGAACCAAGAGAATTTGCAGTCACAGATAAAAAAAATTATTAAAAAGTTTCAGGTGCCGCTCTAGTGGCACCTGGAGACCTGAACCCTGCACCCGAAGTCATAATTAGAGAATACCCATTGCCATGTTATTATAAAAACCCTTTTCATTATAAAACGGATAAACTAGAAAAAGATGGATTGTTTTGCGAAAGAACCTTCGGATCCATTAGAAGCCGAATTTGTGCTCGTGGAAACTCTCGAGTGGGCGTAGATGAAAATGAAAACGAAATATTTTTGCCAAGAATATTGGGTGATAGTGCATCCAGGCCGCCGAAATGTGTTTTAGAAATCAAAGACAAATTAGTTAAGGTTTCGCAAAAAAGACAAATTAGTTAAGGAACTAATGATTTTTTGTTGGATGGGGTCACTACAAAATGACACCCCCTTTTAAAATGCATATATATGTTGCTAAAAGTCCTTATACGTGTTGCTAAGGTCTACACCAACGCATTATTATGCGTTGCCAGACGTGGTGTTGCAGGGGTCTATTGAAACACTTATGTGTTGGTAACACTTGCACATAAGCGTTGCAAAGTTACAACAGATATTATGGGCTGTGGCAACACTTATATATGTTTGTACTAACTGCAGACCAATGATTTCTAGAGTCCATTACAACATATAGAATTGGATTGTTGCAACGCATGTATACGTAGCTAGAAATAATAAAAATCATCTAACGAACATTAATACTGAAAATTATTTTAATTCAGACTCAAATAAATAAATAATCTATTTGCAATATAATTAAAAAATCAGAGGTCATCTCACACAGTAGAAACACAGCCATATATTAAAGCATTTATTGTGTTACAATGAGTGCCATCCGAAAATCCTCTATTACAATGAGTGCCAACCAAAAAATCCAAGGCATGCTATTTTGTCCAAAACATTCATATGGGAAAAGATATATAAAAAAAAAGAAGCCATCTACAATGCCGTGAACCATCCTTTCATCCTGAGTTCCCATTTCATCAATCCTGCAAGGAAAAAAGAGGAAAAAAATATAGTAACTACTGTAGTGTTCTTAAATCTTGTTCTGCAATGACAATTTGGAAGACTTTGTCATCCTGCTGAATCAGTATTACAGTAACACACTATTGGAAGGTTGGGGAAGGTTCTGGCTGGCTCATCCTCACCAGCACAGACTCACTATATTTATCTCCTTATTTTTACACAAAAGTCCTCGTACAAATCATTATTTACACCAACACTCCCCCTCAAGATGGGCTAAAAATATCTAATATGTCCATCTTGCTACAACTCAACTCATTCTCACTAGGTCCTAGACTTTTTGTGAAACAATCTGCTAATTGACTGCATGATTTTATATATCCTAGCCTTAGGATCCCACTATCAAGCTTCTCCTTAATGAAGAATCTATCAATTTTCATATGCTTAGTGCGGTCAAACTGGACCGGATTGTTTCCAATATTGATTGCAGCGATATTATCACAATGAAGCATCATTGTCTCATTTCTTAACACCCGCAACTCCTTTAGCAAGCCTTTTAACCACAACATCTCACGCAAGCTCAATGCCATAGCTCTATACTTAGGCTCCGTAGTAGACCGAGCCACAACTACTTGCTTCTTGCTTGTCCATGAGACAAGATTGTCTCACATAAACACACAATACCCAGAGGTAGACCCCCTATCATCTTTGCTACTTGCCCAATCCGCATCACAGTAACCCACCCTCCAAATCCAGGTGCCCATTCTTCCTGAACCATAACCCTCTCCCAGGGGTTCCCTTTAGATATCTCAAAACCCTATAAACAATCTCCATATGTCCTGTTCGTGGATCATGCATATACCTGCTCACCACACTCACTGCATAGAAAATGTCAGGTCTTGTATGACACAAGTATATTAGTCTTCCCACCAATCTCTGATATGTTTCTTTGTTCACAGAATTTCCACACTGGGCACTGATTTGATGATTTTTGTCAATAGGATTACTACATGGACGACATCCAAGCATGCTAGTTTCAGTCAACAGATCAAGGATATATTTTCTTTGAGAGAGAACTATCCCCTTAGAGGACCTGGCAATCTCAATCCCAAGGAAATACCTTAGTGCTCCAAGATCCTTTACCTCGAAGGCTCTTCCCAGATTCTTCTTTAAGCATTTGATTTCCTCCACATCATCTCCTATAATTACAATATCACCCATATACACTGCCATAATGGTAATAAATGTCCCTCTATGCTTATAGAAGACCGTATGATCACCATTACATTGAGTGTAGCCCGTACCACAAACTGTCCTCCTAAACCTATCAAACCATGCTAGGGGTGACTGCTTTAGTCCATACAATGACTTTCTAAGTCTGCACACCTTCCCAACAGTTTGACTATTTACAAACCCCAGTGGAATCTCCATATAGACCTCCTCCTGTAGGTCACCATGAAGGAATGCATTCTTTACATTCATTTGATGGAACGGCCACCCAAAATTGACCGCACAAGAGATCAAAGTCCTAACAGTGCCCATCTTTGCCACAGGAGCAAAGGTCTCATCATAGTCAATGTCATATGTTTGACCATATCATTTTGCAACCAATCTTGCCTTATACCTATCCACCTCTCCTTTTGGGTTTTGCTTCACAGTGAAGATCCACTTACAGCCCACTGCTCTCTTCCCTTTCAAAAGTGGGACCAATCCCCATGTCCACTCTTAAACCGCCTCCTTCGGTACACTATTGGCTCCTTCTCAGCCGTTTGCCTGATCTCTACTAAACATGGGTTCGTCTCAATAATCACCCCTTCACTCCCTTCAACAATCACCTCCTCACTTTCTACATCAATTGTTTCCTTGTTTCCATCGCCAACTACCTCCTCCTTATGCTCATCACCAATCATCTCTTCGCCTTCACAATCATCATTCCTCACGTCCACACCATTATCCTGATGAATTGCCTCCTGACTTTCAGGTCTATCCATTGGACATGGGATGGTACCAACAATCACTTCATTTTCCCCCTCTCTACAGTCACCCTCAGTGATTGAAGAGAATTCCTCCAAGAATGGATCAAGATCCCATGGTTTTCTATAGTATGGTTCAAACTCCCTGAACGTTACATCCATACTCACAAACAATTTCTTTCCAATAGGGTCCCAATATTTGTAACCCTTTTGTGTAGAAGAATATCCAATAAAAACCCACTTCACCGCCTAAGGATCCAACTTTCCAACTGAAGGTCTATGGTCCCTAACAAAGCAAACACAACTAAATACCTTGGGGGTACTTTAAACTCTTGTTGTCCCAGCAACAGCTCTGCAGGTGACTTCATACCAAGAATCCTAGATGGCATAAGATTTATCAAATATGCTATTATTAGCACCGCTTCACTCGAGAGATATTTGGGAACATTCATCTGAAACATCATTGACCTTGCTACCTCTAACAAATATCGATTCTTTCTCTCAGCTACACCATTTTGTGATGGGGCACTAGGACAAGTAGTTTGATGTATAATCCCATGCTCTGAAAGATACGCCACAAAATCATTGTTCACATACTCCTTTCCATTATCAGTTCGGACAATGTGAATTCTAGTATTGAATTGATTTTCAACCAACTTATAAAAGTCCTGGAAGCACCGAAGACCTCATGTTTACCCCTAAACATGTAAATCCGGGTCATACGAGTATAACAGTCAATAAAAGTGATAAACCACTTAGATCCACTCAAAGATGTAACTGAGCAGGGACCCCCAAACATCAGAGTGTATTAGCATAAAAGGTTCACAACTCCGAAGGCCAATACTAGGATAAGTTGTCCTTGTATGCTTCCCAAGTTCACAAGCATCACACACAAGTTTTTTATGTCCACATCCTTAAAAACATCTGGATATAATTTATTTAAGCTTCCAAAAGGCACATGTCCTAACCGGCAATGAAGCAAGTGGACTCTCTCTTGAATTCCAATAGCTGCTGTCAATGCTGATTGATACTGGTTGATGAACCACAACCCATTACACCTGACTCTGGTCCCAATCACTCTCCCCGTCCTCTTTTCCTGAAAGATACAAAAATTTTCATCAAATATAACAGTGCATTTGAACTGATCAACAAGAGAGCTAACAGAGAGGAGATTGACTGGGAAGGAAGGAACATGCAAAATCAAAAATAAGTGAAGAGATGGAGTGCATTGTATAGACCCTACACCATGAATGGGTTGGGAGGTACCATAAGCAGTTTGAATAGTCTCAGAATAGGAATGTGGGGTGTATGTTTAAAAGAACTAAATGTGCCTGTGACATGCTTGGAAGCTCCTGAATTAACGACCCACTCTATGTTATGCCTACATGTGGATGCAAGTGTCTGTGCCTGAGTACCTTTGCCCATATGGGCATAGTTGGCAAAGTTACCAAAGTGACTGGTGGTGGCAATCACAGAACCAATAGGAGTAGTGCTGGAGGCTTCAGATGCTTTAAACTTCTGCCATTGTTCTTACTGCTTGACCTATTCTCCAGTTAAGGTGAGGGACTCAATCTCCACTTTAGCCTGACAACCACTCTCTGTGATAGAACTCTCCATGGTAGCTGCATTAGCTTGAGGGGCACCATGACCTCTGCCACATCCTCCTGTACGTCCTCCACCACGACCAACACGACCTCCTTGATCGCCACGAGCACCACCACGACCTCCACGAGTTCCACTCCTACCACCATAATTTTTTGGAAGGGGACAACAATAGCTCAAGTGTCCCTTCTCTCCACATTCTCAACCCGCGCCGCCGTCCATCGCCCCACATGCATGGCCACCAGCGCGCTCCTGGACGCGCAAAGCTTCGCCATCGCCGTGTCGCTCATCCATGCTTCGTCTCTGCCCTATAAATAGGTCGGCCGCCACCATTTCTCTTCTTCTTTCTCCCTGCTGCCGTCGCCGACGACCTTGCTCCGCCGCCCAAATTCGCCACCGTCGCTCCATCTCTGCTCACTTCGTCTTGCCAAAAGCTCCGCCACGTCCATGTGCTTCGATTGGGCTAGCTCGTGCTCGCTCTCCCCGTCCGAGCCGCCCGCACGACGTCGTCTTCCTCGCGACCAGTCACCGAGCCGCCGCGAGCTTCCTCGCCGTCCATCGCCGCCAAGGTGGAAAATATTTTACCTTTAACCCTCTCATCATGTTCTCCATGCTTCGCGGCCCCTTATGCACATCTTGGTCGGACTGATGGTGCACAGGAAGCGTCGAAACTCCATCCTTGCCACCGGAGCGCCGCCGCCGCCATGAGCGCCGCCGTCCACAGCTCGACTCAACCACTCTAGGTCTTCATTAGCGTGCGCACTAGACTCGTGGTGAGCTCCTGCACCTATCCATGCCCTCAATTCCATCTCTCTTGTGCCGTAGGGTCCGGCCGCCGTGCGTCGCCGCCGGCGTGACCTTGTCGCTCCGCTACGCGCGTAGCCGTTGTGGCTGGGGGCCAAATTGAGCCTCATCTTGTTGTCCAACGTGTTCGAGTCGAGGTCCAGCATCTTCCTGTGTCCTTGCCGTCACCGAAAATCACTCCGGTGAGCCCTGCCGCCGCACCCAAGCTCCGCCGCGCCGCCATGGCCGCAGGCGTGGGTGCCGCCGTCGCTCCGCCGCCACGTTAGCTAGCCCAAGTCGTTCGCCGTGCCGAGATGAGCCTGTAGGACCAAGCCTTGTCGCCGGAGACCTCGCCGTCGGCGAGAAATTATCGGTCAACCGCCGCACCGCCGTCGGTCAGCGCGGGGACACTGTGCTGATTTTCCTTTTTCTTTTTCCAGAAAATGATTTAAATGCTATTTTATTTAGAAAATCATAGTAACTCATATATTACTCCAAAAATTCTAAAAATTTTTATGTGTGTTCTTTATGATGTCATCTACCTAGGAAAAATATGAAATTCCAAATTTGAGTAATTTTTCATATGTTAAAATTAGCCCTTTTAATTAAAAAATGCACCTTCAATGATTTTTAATAAATAAAATAATTAGCTTTTAATTCTGAAATTTGTTTTGCTATCTAATTATGCCAAGAGCTTTTCAAAATAAAATTTTGAGCTTAATGGGACAACTTTAATTTTTATGCATTTATTCTATGCTTTTAAATAATTAATTAACCCCTTTAATTTAGTTAATCATTATAGGATTTGTTTGACTTTGGGATTGAGTGATGACCTTAGGTCATTAACCCTAATGACCTTTGGCACTTTAATTAATTGTTTGCGCTTACCTGGATCATATCATTAGGGCTTAATTAACGTTATTTCATGTATTTAATAACTTTTGTAAATAATGTAGTTAACCCTAATAAACTTAGTAGGTATGCTTTGGTTGGCTTGCAACTTTATCGTGAAGAAAAGTTATACTCAAGCCATTAATCTGATCATGTATCTATCGAGCATCATGTTTACTATTCAATCATGTTGAAGCATATCATTGTATCGTATAGTTTCTGATAACGGAGAGTTTAACGTTGTCGCCCCAGATCCGAAGGAGGAGCAGACTCAGGAGTTGGAAGTTGATCCAGAGCTCAAAATCGTCTACCCTGAATACCAAGTCAAGCCCCGGATGCATCCAAACCCTATTCTATTTTATAGAAGTTTTATTGTTTCAGTTATTATATGATGCATTAAGTAATAGGAGTTGAGTGAAAACCCACCAACTGCATTACCTGTCTTACTTCCATAATTCCTTGTTACTTATTCTAAAAGATGTGTAGTGATGCTTAGCCCTACTTAACTAATTATTCAGATGTAAAAGAATGAAAAAGATGAGTTTAGTTTTATCTGTTGGAACCATGCTTGTAGTTAATAAATCGAGTCCGGACGGCTAACTTGCATTGGGAACGGAGTCCCTGTGTAGTGTTTTCGTCTGTTGATGCCCTAGGTCCTGTGTCGATGGTGAACTGGTGACATCGAGAAATTAAAAAATCCACATGCATGAAGTGATATACTGATGGTTGAAGCCGGGTATATCATGGAGTGACTTATAGTGGGACAGAGACCCCATATATGTCATAGTGTGTTATACTGTGGGTTTAAGTTCCCATGTATATCGGTACACTGGGTCGAAGTGCTCAGGTGTATCATGTGGTGATATATGGCTGCGGTTGTTATCCCGGTATATCGGTTCACCTGCTATGCTTAGGAGTTAGAGTCTCCTGCATATCAGTAACCTAGGTCCCAGCTGGGAATGAAAATGGATTCGAATCACCGTGCTTCTCAGAGAAGAAGACTCCATCGGTGTTCATCGTCGTAGTAACAACTTGAACAATAAGTAAGGTTTAAGAAGAAAGTTGGTTGGTAATTTGATCTTGAATAAAACAGCTTTTCTTTCTTTCAAGCTTTTCTGCAAAATTTCTTATCTCCTGCAAGCTTTACCTTGTCCCTCTAGCCTGCATTTCCTAAGTCTTCACCCCTCTTTTTCGTCAGGTCAGTCTTGTTGAGTACTTTTGTACTCAGGGTTTGTCGAACCCTTGTTGCAGGTGAGCCTCATGGGAAAGTCTTCGCATCTTGTTGCATGACCGTCGTCGAGGAAAGTGACGATGAATAGGATATCTCGCTCTTGGGCAGAGCATATAATCAAGGTGGATGTAATAAGTTATATTGTATTCCACTGCTATATGGTTTGTAATATTCCAACTTATGGCTTGTAAAAGAATTGTAAACTTATGTTATTGTAATCCTTCTGCTACTTTACTCTGATGTATATTATTAGTATAAAACTATTGTAATACTGCAATGTCTCTTTGTAATGATTGATCCTGCTCGGAGAATCGTGGATGATTCAGGATTTACCCGACAGACCTTTTAAGTTTTATGGAACACATTCAAGGTTATTTAGAGTCTGTTTAGACAATAATCATGCGTGTAGGCCATAGGATTTAGGAGGTTCTGCCACAGCTGGTATCAGAGCTGTGAAAACTTCAAAAGTTTTGAGTCAAATAAATTTTACTTGACTATTTTGGGTCCAAATTGCTTATTCCTTATCTATGATTCTTTCTATCGACCCTTATTCTTATTTGGAGGTGTGGTGGTGGAATAACATATTATATTGCCCTATGTTATAAAAGTTATTTATATACATGTATTGCTTAAAAACCTTATATGCTTAGATCGTAAGTTCGTTCATGCATCATGTTTAATTAACCTGTTTTAATTACCTTCCCCTTTAAAGTGGTTTAGGTTAAGTAGTGTCAATCCTTTTCACGCTAACCTTCAGATTTCTTCCTATCTATCCTTATCTCCTATGACCTATCTTTCTTCAGGATGGCTCTTACCAAGCAAACTCCTCGTAAGAGTACTGCACCGAAGGGGGTACCTTGACATCAACTAGCCCCCAGATACGAGATTGGCAAAAGCAGTAACAATCTGCATCCAGATCCGCAAGTTGAAATAGCAAGGCTTAGGGTCGAGTTGGAGAGGGCTGAAGCCGATAGGATTGAAGAGGCCGCTGAGATTACTCAGTTAAGACGATCTCGGAGGTATATGAAGCACCAAAGGAATGATGCTTGAGCACGAGAAGATGCAACGAATGGTCGTGTGCAAGAACTTGAGGATTACGTGGAAGAGTTGGAGGAGTATGCTGAGGAAGCTGATGATGAGTGTGTAAGGTTGAACAACCTGTTGGATCCTGAATATCAACGACAGGCAGCCCAAGATGATCTTGGTCTTGTAATGGATCAAGATGAGGAAGAGGAAGACCCTGAAGAAATGGAGTCCGTTGATGATGATATCATCGATGAGGATGAAGAAAATCAGATGGGTGTAGTAAATGAAAATGAAGAGGATCTTATCGAGGAAGAAGATCCAGAGATAGTTGAAGAAGAACCTGAAGAAGAAGAGGATCCCGAAGAGGAGGAGTTAATCCCAGTGGCAGATAGTGAGGAAGAGGAGTAAAGAGTTTGGAAAGTGAGATGTGTAATATATCTTTTCCCTGCTTTCTGAAACTTAGTAGGTGTGGGAAGTCTTGCCGAAGTGCAGACGGTTGTAACAAAAATAAGATATTATAAGTGTGTTGCATGTCTGTAATATCTGCTTATGAAATCCAATAAGGTTTTGTGAGTAAAGTATAGTTTGTTTATCAATAGATGCCTGCTCACACTCGCTCCCGTGATGCTGTCGGTCTATCTTATGGAGGTGATGTCCCAAATCCTCCACCAGTTCCACCAACTCTGGCCGATGCAGTTGCGGCCTTAGTCAATGCAACCACTATGATGGCCCAGAATCAGAACCAAAATGCACATTAGGGGAATCGTGGTCGGAATAACCGGAATGAGACCACCTATGTGGATTTTACCAACACACGTCCTCCTGTCTTCACCAGAGTAGATGAATCCATGGAGGCAGATGATTGGCTCCGTACTATAAAGCAAAAGTTTGGACTAATTGAATGCACCGAATACCAAAAGCCCATGTTTGCAGCCCAGCAATTGAGAGGTACCGCAGGAGCCTGTGGGTTAACTTTGTCGCTGCTTAGCCTGAAGGTCATCATATTACTTGGACTGAGTTTCATGAAGCTTTCCATGCATATTTTATTCCTGAGGGAATCATGACCATAAAGCTTGAAGAGTTTCTTTCCCTGAGGCAAGGTGATATGTCAGTGATGCAATACTTTGGCAAATTTAATAACTTGTCCCAATATGCGTCAGACCATGTTGGTATTGACCGTAAGAAGAAGGAGTGTTTCCTCAGGGGTTTAAATAGTAAGATTCAAACGATGATGACTGGAAATCCAAATGCTACCTTCCATGAGACGGTAAATATTGCCATATCTTATGAAGAAAAGAAACGTCAACACATGGAAGCTAAGAAGAAGAAAATGGTAACCTCGGGATTTTCTAGTGGAAATCAAAAGCGCCAGAAGATAATTTATCATCCCCAAAACCATTTCCGTCCTTCTTACCGTCCACCACAATACCAAGCCCAGCAACAGACATTTGTTCGTCCTGCTGCTGCTCTTCCTTATCCACGACAGCCGAATGCCCCTGGTATTCATAACCCAACTTCGCAACCACAAAGTTACCCATGTTACATTGTGGGAAGACTGGTCATTTTGCAAGATACTGCCCGCATCCGAGGCAGTACAATTCCTATGTTCCCAGGGCCTTTGCACCACAACAGCCACAGACTCAAAATAAAGCTGGTAATCAAAATGTGCAGAAGCATAAGAATGAGAAGAAGGTTGGTAAGATGTTCTACACTCAAGTTGGAGAAATTCCAGAAGGTGAACCGGTTATGATGGGTATGTTCCCTGATGCTAATCATCCTGCAATTCTGTTTTCGATTCTGGTGCATCTCATACATTTATCAATGGTACATTTGTTAAGACACATGAAATACCAACAATGGGAACAAAAGAACAATTCTTTATACAATCGCCTGGGGGGTGTATGTGTAGTAAAGAAATGGTACACGATGTGCCTATAAGTTTGGGTGGGTATATTTTTCCCACTGATATGATAATATTAAAGGATCAAGATATAGATGTGAACCTAGGTATGAATTGGATGAAACGGCATGGTGCTGTGAGAGTAAACATACCTAATTGCAAATCTCAACTTCTTATACA
This sequence comes from Bothriochloa decipiens, assembly GCA_023333625.1. Taxonomy (NCBI): domain Eukaryota; kingdom Viridiplantae; phylum Streptophyta; class Magnoliopsida; order Poales; family Poaceae; genus Bothriochloa; species Bothriochloa decipiens. The sequence goes on along the minus strand of CM041641.1, from coordinate 29,214,474 downwards.
GCTTTCAACTCTTAAGAGGACTGTTAAAAAGGTATGTGCAACTTCTGTGAAAGAGATCGAAGATATACCCATGGTCTGTGAGTTTTCGGATGTGTTTCCTGATGAGTTACCGGGTTTACCTCCTGACAGAAATATGGAGTTTAGAATTAATTTGAAACCTAGTACTGCTCTAATATCCAGAAGAGCTTATCGGATGGCACCACCTGAGTTAGCAGAACTCAAAACTCAATTACAAGAGTTACAGGATAAAGGTTTTATCCGACCTAGTTCATCACCTTGGGGATGCCCTGCCCTCTTTGTGGAAAAGAAAGATAAAAGCTTGAGGTTATGTGTGGATTATCGTCCCTTGAATGAAGTGACCATTAAGAATAAGTATCCTCTACCCCGTATTGATCTGCTTTTTGATCAATTAGTGGAGGCAAAGGTGTTTTTCAAGATTGATCTTCGATCTGGGTATCATCAAATTAAGATTCGCCCGGAAGACATTCCAAAGACTGCCTTTACTACTCGATATGGTCTGTATGAGTATTTAGTTATGTCTTTTGGACTTACCAATGCACCAGCTTATTTTATGTATTTGATGAACTCAGTGTTCATGCCAGAACTTGATAAGTTCGTGGTAGTCTTCATTGATGATATTTTAATATATTCCAAGAGTGAAGAAGAACATGCTGAACACCTTAGAATTGTTCTGCAGCGTTTGAGAGAACATCAACTGTATGCCAAGTTTAGCAAGTGTGAGTTTTGGTTGAAAGAAGTGAAATTTCTTGGACATGTTTTATCAGACAAAGGTGTTGCTGTTGACCCCAGCAAGGTACAAGATATACTTGATTGGGAACCACCGAAAATAGTGCATCAAGTTTGAAGTTTTCTGAGAATGGTAGGTTATTACCGTTGTTTCATACCAGATTTCTCAAAAATATCCAAGCCTATAACTGAGTTGTTAAAGAATGATGTCAAGTTTGTTTGGTCACCTGAATGTAAAAAGGCATTTCAGAAATTGAAGGAATTAATGACTACGCTCCAATACTAACACAACCAAATATTGAGAAACCTTTTGATGTTTATTGTGATGGTTCTGGCATTGGTATTGGATGTGTGTTAATACAAGAAGGGAGAGTTGTTGCTTATGCTTCTCGACAGCTGAAGAAACATGAGGAACACTATCCAACACATGATTTGGAATTAGCAGCTATTGTCCATGCATTGAAAATATGGCGACATTATCTGTGGGGTAATAAATGTAATGTCTACAGTGATCACAAGAGTCTGAAATACATTTTTACTCAAGATGAGTTGAGTATGAGACAGTGGAGGTGGTTAGAACTAATCAATGATTATGATTTGGAAATATATTACCATCTTGGTAAAGCAAATATAGTTGCTGATGCTCTTAGTCGAAAGAGTCAATGCCATTGTTTGACAGTAAAACCTCTAGACATTTCTCTATATCATGAAATAGAAAAGTTGGGTATAGTAATGGTACAACATGGTAGTTTTTCTAATATTACAGTTAAATCAACACTCCAAGATCAAATTATTGCTGCTCAGAGAAGTAATAAGGGAATTAAGCATATCAAAAAGAAAGTTAGAAAAAAAAGTTTTCTTGTTTCACAATTGATGAAGCAGATGTCCTATGGTATAAGAATCATCTAGTCATACCAAAAGTTCCTGAGTTACGTCAAAGGATCCTTGATGAAGCATACAATTCAAAGTTTTCTATTCATCCAGGAAGTAATAAGATGTATAATGATTTGAAACAAAAATTTTAGTGGACTAAAATAAAGATAGAAATTGCTAAGTATGTGGCTCAATGTGATACCTGTCAGAAAGTTAAGGTTGTACATTTGAAATCAGCAGGAGAACTTCAGCCATTACCCATTCCAGCTTGAAAGTGAGAAGATATCAGTATAGATTTTATAGTGGGTCTACCTAGGATAGCAAGATGTTTCGATTCTATTTGGGTCATAGTGGATCGACTCACAAAGTCTGTACATTTCCTTCCAGTTCAAAGTACAAATTCAGCCTCCCAATATGCCAAATTGTATTTTGAGCGTATTATTAATCTTCATGGTGTACCGAAGACTATTGTGTCGGACCAAGGCACGCAGTTCATCAGCAAATTCTGGAAATGATTACATAATTCACTAGGTACTGATCTTTTGCACAGTACAGCTTACCATCCACAAACAGGAGGTCAGACTGAAAGAGTAAACCAAATACTTGAAGATATGTTGAGAGCATGTGTTCTTAATTTTCCAAAAAAATAGGATGAGTGTTTGCCTTTAGCAGAGTTTTCTTATAACAATAGTTATCAAGAAAGTATCAAAATGGCACCATTTGAAGCGCTATATGGTCGCAGGTGCAGAACTCCGTTAAGTTGGTCTGAACCTAGAGAAAGAAGATTCTTCGGGGTTGATCTAGTGAAAGAAATAGAAGAAAAGGTTAAACAGATACAACAAAACTTGAAAGTGGCACAGTCTTGTCAAAAGAGTTATGCTGACAAAAGGCGTCAACCATTGTGTTTCAATAAAGGAGATTATGTGTATCTAAAGGTGTCACCCATGAAGGGAGTTACTCGATTTGGAGTTAAAGATAAGTTAGCACCTCGTTACATTAGACCATTTTAGATCTTGGCACCAATTGGGAAGGTATCATATCGTCTGCAACTGCCTAAACAGTTATCGGCTGTACACAATGTGTTCCATGTGTCTCAACTTAAGAAGTGTCTTCGAATGACGGATAAGGTTGTTAATGTGGAAGGAATTGAACTTGAACCTAACCTAACTTACTCTGAGTATCCAATTCAAGTTTTGGATCAGAAAGACCGTGTCACTAGAAGTAGAACTATTAAGTGGTACAAGATACAATGGGATCAACATTCAGAAGAAGAAGCTACGTGGGAATCAGAAGATTACCTGTTGGAGAACTTCCCGGAATTCTATGCTTCTATCTAAGTTATAATTCCCTCTATGAGTTGTAACTTCCTTAGTGTGAGTTGTAAAGACTCGTTTCTCTTATGTAACTAGTTGAAGTGCGTTTTTCCTGACATATTTCCTTTTCCATTACTTTACCTACATCTTTAAATCTCGGGACGAGATTTCTTTAAGGGGGAAAGGGTGTAACACCTCTGGTGTTATATTAACAAAAATCTGCCATGTCATCATATGCACTGCAAAGCATTCATGATTAGGTCACTCTTGATGTGCATTAACTAAAACAAGTTTACATTTCATAGGTTGATTGTGTTTCTGGAATGTGTTATCACATGAAATAATAAAACCCTACTTTCGAATGTCATCTCAAATGCTTGATTTATATTCTATATACTTGAGGTGTAAACCGTGTTTACACTAGTGCCAAGCATAGTGTATAAATTTAAGACCAACCCTAAAAATGATTTCCATATTTGAAGTTGAATTTGGATTTCAAAGCTTATTCCTAAGTCTTGCAATCCAAATTTAAATTCAACTTGGAATGCTATAAAAATGATTTTTGAAAGTCAACTTGGTCAACCAAGGGTGTCATTGGGTCATTGGCCTAAAAATGTCCTTGGATGATGTATGTGATCACTAATAACCAAACAATTAAATTAGAAACCAAATCGAGTTTGAATTCAGTTTCAAAAACCCTTTATTTCAAAATCTAGTTTTATCTCCTTTTCTATAAGTCAAAATCTAAAAGGAATTTGGGGATACTCTAAAAAGACAGTTTGTAGATCTTGACAAGAGCTACAAAGTTGGTATATAAAGTTTTTCAAGTTTCCACAAAGAATTTCAAATAAATTTGAAAATACAGTTTTCTACCATTTGTCCCCTTTTGATTTTAAAACCATAATTCAAAAATTATGCATAATTTGGAAAAACTTTGTATATAAAAAAGATTTGGTTTGGAAATTTAAACATTTCATAGTTTTGAAGATTTTCAAGTTTTATTGAAAAATCAAAAGTAATTTCAAATGTTTGTTTCTAGGGTTTTATTCCCCTTTTGAATTTGAATTCAAATTTCGAAATCCAGATAGAATTTAAGGATGCTAGTTAAATGAAAAGTGTAGCTCTTGAAAAGTTATGCAAATGATATTTTTAAAGATTTTCAAGTTCTTATATAAATTTTGGAGTAATTTATAATTTCAAACGAGTGACAATTCTGTAATTTTCTTGAACAGCACCGAGACCTATCGTCGGCCACCATCGCCGGCTTCTCAACCCGCGCCATCGTCCACCACCGCACACGCGCGGCCGCCAGCGTGCTCCTGGACACACGAAGCTTCGCCATCGCCGTGTCGCTCGTCCATGCTTCGCCTCTGCCCTATAAATAGTTCGGCCGCCACCATTTCTCTTCTTCTTTCTCCCTGCTGCCGCCGCCGACGACCTTGCTCCACCGCCCAAATTCACCACCGTTGCTCCATCTCTACTCACTTCGTCTTGCCAAAAGCTCTACCACATCCTTGCGCTTCGATTGGGCTAGCTCGTGCTCGCTCTCCCCGTTCGAGCCGCCCGCACGATCGTCTTCCTCGCGACCGGTCGCCGAGCCGCCGCGAGCTTCCTCGCCGTCCACCGCCGCCAAGGTGGAAAATATTTTACCTTTAACCCTCTCATCATGTTCTCCATGCTTCGCTGCCCCTTATGCGCATCTTGGTCGGACTGATGGTGCACAGGACGCGCCGGAACACCGTCCTTGCCACCGGAGCGTCGCCGCCGCCATCAGCGCCGCCGTCCACAGCTCGACTCAACCACTCTAGGTCTTCATTAGCGTGCGCACTAGACTCGTGGTGAGCTCCTGCACCTATCCATGCCCTCAATTCCATCTCTCTTGCACCGTAGGGTCTGGCCGCCGTGCGTGGCCGCCGGCGTGACCTTGCCGCTCCGCAGCGCGCGTAGCCGTTGCGGTTGGGGGCCAAATTGAGCCTCATCTTGTTGTCCAACGTGTTTGAGTCGAGGTCCAGCATCTTCCTGTGTCCTTGCCGTCGCCGAAAATCACTCCGGTGAGCCCTGCCGCTGCACCCGAGCTCCGCCGCGCCGCCATGGCCGCCGGAGTGGGTGCCGCCGTCGCTCCGCCGCCACGTTAGCTAGCCCAAGTCGTTCGCCGTGCCGAGATGAGCCTGTAGGACCAAACCTTGTCGCCGGAGACCTGGCCATCGGCGAGAAATCGCCGGTCAACCGGAAAATGATTTAAATGATATTTTCTTTAGAAAATCATAGTAATTCATATATAGCTCCAAAAATTCTAAAAATTTTTGTGTGTGTTCTTTATGATGTTATCTACCTAGGAAAAATATGAAATTCCAAACTTGAGTACTTTTTGCATATGTTAAAATTAGCCCTTTTAATTAAAAAATGCACCTTCAATGATTTTTAATAAATAAAATAATTGGCTTTTAATTCTGAAATCTGTTTTTCCATCTAATTAGGCCAAGAGCTTTTTAAAATAAAATTTTGAACTTAATTGTACAATTTTAATTTTTATGCATTTATTCTATGCTTTTAAATAATTAATTAACCCCTTTAATTAAGTTAATCATTATAGGATTTGTTTGACTTTGGGATTGAGTGATGACCTTAGGTCATTAACCCTAATGACCTTTGGCACTTTAATTAATTGTTTACGCTTACCTGGATCATGTCATTAGGGCTTAATTAATGTTATTTCATGTATTTAATAACTTTCGTAAATAATGTAGTTAACCCTAATGAACTTAGTAGGTATGCTTTGGTTGGCTTGCAACTTTATCATGAAGAAAAGTTGTACTCAAGCCATTAATCTGATCATGTATCCATCGAGCATCATGTTTACTATTCAATCATGTTGAAGCATATCATTGTATCGTATAGTTTCCGATAACGGAGAATTTAACGTTGTCGCCCCAGATCCGAAGGAGGAGCAGACTCAGGAGTTGGGAGCTGATCCAGAGCTCGAAACCGTCTACCCCGAATACCAAGGCAAGCCCCGGATGCATTCAAACCCTATTCTATTTTATAAAAATTTTATTATTTTAGTTATTATATGATGCATTAAGTAATAGAAGTTGAGTGAAAATCCACCAACTGCATTACCTGTCATACTTCCATAATTCCTTGTTACCTATTCTAAAAGATGCGTAGTGATGCTTAGCCCTGCTTAATTAACTAATTATTCAGAGGTAAAAGAATGAAAAAAGATGAGTTTGGTTTTATCTGTTGGAACCATGCTTGTAGTTAATAAATCGAGTCCAGACGGCTAACTTGCATTGGGAACGGAGTCCCTCTGTACTGTTTTCGTCTGTTGATGCCCTAGGTCCCGTGTCGATGGTGAACTGGTGATATCGAGAAATTAGAAAATCCACATGCATGAAGTGATATGTTGATGGTTGAATCCGGGTATATCATGGAGTGACTTATAGTGGGACAGAGACCCCACATATGTCATAGTGTGTTATACTGTGGGTTTAAGTTTTCATGTATATCGGTACACTGGGTCGAAGTGCTTAGGTGTATCATGTGGTGATATATGGCTGCGGTTGTTATCCCGGTATATCGGTTCACCTGCTATGCTTAGGAGTTAGAGTCTCCTGCATATCAGTAACCTAGGTCCCAGCTGGGTATGAAAATGGATTCGAATCGCCGTGCTTCTCGGAGAAGAAGACTCGATCGGTGTTCATCGTCGTAGTAACAACTTAAATAATAAGTAAGGTTTAAGAAGGAAGTTGGTTGGTAATTTGATCTTGAACAAAACAGTTTTTCTTTCTTTCAAGCTTTCCTGCAAAATTTCTTATCTCCTGCAAGCCTTACCTTGTCCCTCTAGCCTGCATTTCCTAAATCTTCACCCCTTTTTTTCGTCGGGTCAGTCTTGTTGAGTACTTTTATACTCAGGGTTTGTTGAATTCTTGTTGCAGGTGAGCCTCATGGGCAGGAATGCTTCGCATCTTGCTGCATGACCGTCGTCGAGAAAAGTGACGATGAATAGGATATCTCGCTCTTGGGCAGAGCATATAATCAAGGTGGATGTAATAAGTTATATTGTATTCCACTGCTATATGGTTTGTAATATTCCAACTTATGGTTTGTAAAAGAATTATAAACTTATGTTATTGTAATCCTTCCGCTACTTTACTCTGATGTATATTATTAGTATAAAACTATTGTAATACTGCAATGTCTCTTTGTAATGATTGATCCTGCTCGAAGAATCGTGGATGATTCGGGATTTACCCGACAGACCTTTTAAGTTTTATGGAACACATTCATGGTTATTTGGAGTCTGTTTAGACAATAATCATGTTTGTGGACCATAGGATTTAGGAGGTTCTGCCACAACCGCCTGTGACCAAGAGGTATAGGGTTCAAGCCTCAGCCTCTGCACATTTATATAGAGATGGTTGCTGGCTATTTTTCTTTCCTCAGACCCCGCAGTACGGGACCTAGGGAACTGGGTACGCCCTTTTTTTAAGTATACCTTAGGGTTTAGGCCATGCTATGATGTCAGTATTTCTGCGAATCCGGTGTCTTTGAAAAATCTGCACTGCACACACTGTAAAAATTACATGATCTGGCAAGATCTATAGGAAAACACTTACATGTAGGCCAAAGAATCGACTATTGAATCAAGAAGTAAACGAATCAAGAGACATCAGGGATTGCACTCGATCCCCTTTGCAAGTCCAACCTGATGGCATGACCCTGTTTATATTTATTGATTATATAAAATTGAAACATAGATGAAAGATAAACAATATGAGCGAAATTAATAAAAACCAATCTATGGGTCAAAGCGAATTTAGGATACGGGAGGCATCCAAATCCATCAGTTATTACTAACCAAAACAATATAACGGAAAGGCAGGGGTAGAAGGGAATGGATTCGTTGATCTGAGGGAGATGTGACTGGGACAACCTTTAGATCGGAGCGTCACATCTGCCTCTCTCTGCGGCTCCCTGGGTCCGTAGAAATCACTGAGTCAACATAGATGGCTGGAAATCGACTAAAATCTGCAACCTAGGATCTCTTAAATAATTCTGCACACAAGATTACCGCCACCCCGGTACCTGATCTTATGAAACGGAGGTCACGCATCGAGCGGGAAGCAGGCCTCCACCGGCTGCCCGCACTCCAGGTCGAACCGGATGACAGCGCTGCACGATCGGGGGGCGGCGACGTCGCCGGCATCCTCATGTGATGTCCGCCGGGACATCGCGTGGTTGAAGATGGGGCGGTTCCGGTGCGCCGAGGAGACGAGGCAATGGGAGGAAATCGCTGCTCCATTGCGAGGAGGATGAGGGGAGGCTGGTTTGTTGGAACGATGAGTGGCCCCACGATCTTGAGGCGCGGACGTGGGTGCGGCGTGTTTTATTACCAGTGGTCGCGCGCCCGTGCAGTCACAAATCTGAAGACTTAACAGGTTTGAAAGATGGATTAGCATATGATGGATAGGTTCTCAATACAATAGTTTATAATTTTAACATTGCACAATTGGTTAGTATATTATTATATATACCTCAGTTCCGATCCAAAATTTACGGAAGCACCAAACAGAACAAATGGACACCGGAAACTTTGTTGAGATTCTATTTAGTTTAAAGAGAGGAACGAAATTTTGATTCCAAGCTGAAAATAAAGGTTTGTTACAGGTTGCAGGCAGTACAGAGGTGAATCAAAATGAAAAATTTGTATATAGCTACTGGCTGATGACAGGTTTGTTGATCTTCAGGTATTGCATTACATTGCCATGGATGACAGCCAAGCTTAACTTCTCGTGCACTCATCTGCACATCAGCGTGAGAACAACTAATTAGTGTAATAACAAAATCAAACTCCAAGAGTGACGATGGTAAGGATGTCGACGTATGACACTGCATTGTTTTATCAAGCATGTGTATGGGCTACAATTGTGGTTGCAACCACTGATGCAAAGTGATTTGAAAGTATCAAGATGCCCAAGAGGGGGTGAATTAGGCTAATTCTAAAATTTCTTGCGGTAATAAACTCTACTGGCCCATATTCACCCCTCGGTGCCTACAAGTGTTCCTATTGATTCTACCATCAAAATTTTTGCACCCCAATTCCAATCTTATTCTAGCATGACAATTTTAGGAATGTAAATTACGAGAATGTAAATGCTAGAAAGTAAATACGGAATGTAAAAGAGCAAAGAACACGGCGGTGTTTTTCTGAGATATCGGAGAGTGGCCACTCCCCACTAGTCCTCGTTGGAGCACCCGCGCAAGGGTATAGCTCCCCCTTGATCCGCACAAGGACCAAGTGCTCTCTAGGGCTGATTCTTCATTGCTCCGACGCGGTGAATCGCCAAGAACCGCTCATAACTTTAGTTGGGTCATCCACAAGCTCCGCTGGATGATCACCAAGCTCCCAATTAACACCAAGTCGTCTAGGTGATGGTGACCAAGAATAACAAGCACAAACTCTCACTTGACCTCGCAAAGCCTAATGAGGAAGATGGATGCACACTTGCTACTCCCTATACACTAATGAGACCTTTAATCTTGGATTCTCAAATTTCTAGCACTTTACTTAGAGCTCTAGCACTCCCTTGCACTCAAATGGATGTCTCAGCTGAGCAAAATGGGCAAGAGAGTCGATACAGAGGAGGTGGGGTTGTATTTATAGGCCAACACCCGAAATCCAACCGTTACCTCCACCTCAGCATTTTTTGTGGGCGTCAGACGCGCCGGACGCCCAGCGTCGGACTGGTCTAACGCGTTCATTTTTCAAACCAGCAACTAGCCATTATGGCCTCCTGACACGTTCGAGGCTCACCCGTCGGACGCATCCGATGGTCAGGCTAGTTTGCAGGTCACTCTGAGTGGCATCTGGGCGAGTCGCACGCGTCCGGACCCAGCGTCCGGCGCGTTCAACCTCAGGGTGCCAGCGCTAGATGCGTCCAACGCTGCTCCTCTGGTGCATTAAGTGCCCGCAAGCAGCCAGTACGCCACGCGCTGTGTCTAGCCGGACGCTGACAGCATTCAGCGCTCATCTGGCCAGCGTTCGATGCTCTGATTGAAGCCTGTTTCACTTCCGATTCAAATTCTTTATGAACGGCTTTGACTCCAATCAATCTTAGGGCCTTCTTGCAGCTTTCTAGTGCTAAGTATGACAAGTGTGCACCACACCTAACCATTAGACTCACCTAGGTCAAGCTATGAGTTTGCACCTGTAACAACCCTAGAAATCGGTCACCGAAAATACGGGCTTTCAAAAAATTTTCTAAAGATTACCAATGTTTGGCGAGTGTCATGTAGGCAACCACCCAATAGATGCACAAATAGCACCCGACGTTAGCCCGAGCATTGCATTTAATTACCAGAGAATGTTTTGCCTCTTATCGATCTATTATGTGATGACTAATAAAATCGAATAACCTTTTATCACATGTATATATATATGCCCGCTAACTCCGGAAATGGATCTATCATGACCTAGAGACCCTAGTGGACCCACCATGGTGTATACATCATGGTCACTAACCTCACTAACCTAGGGTTGTGGCTAAATTAGTTGCTTTGCAAGAAATGGAAATGGAAAAAAGGTTTGAAAATAAAAAGAAAAGGAATTAGAAAAAGGGAGAATGGGGAAGAAGGGAAAGTGGCCCAACCAGCCTGTCCGAACTGCCTGCCCCTCTCTCCCGTGCCAGCCCAGCAACGGCCCGGCCGCTCGCGCGCTCGCCTGCACGCCAGCCTGCATGCCCACGCCCGCGGCCCAGCAAGGCGGCCTGCAGCGCTGCCGCCAGCCCGCTCAGCTGGTCACCCGCGTGGCCGGCCCAGCAAGGCGCGGCCCATCATGGACCTGCCCGCGCCGCGCGTCGCCCTGCTCTCGTTGACATGCGGACCGCGCTTGTCAGCCCTTAACTTTTCTATTTCAGTCGTCGCCGTAGTCTAGAACACGTTCGTGGCAACCTCTTGGAGCCGGCACGGGCCACAGTTGGAGCCACGCACTTTTGCAGCTCCGGCCTCCCCGGACTCTGGCCGCCGGAGCGTTCGCCGTGGCCGCCGAGCCGCGCACGCCCCCGCCGTGCCTCGATTAGCCCCGGTAGCTAGCTCATGGAGATCCTAGCTTCTCCAATCGGAAGACAAGAAGAGAGATGGAGGCCATTTTGGTGAGGGACCCGGAGCTCCGTCGTTCGTCGTCGCCACCGCCGCTGCCGTCGATATCGGACGTTTAGGTGACCTCAGTTCAATTGGAGCCGCCTCCGCGCTCGCCTAGGCAACGCGGACCCCGTGCGTACGCTATCGTTGTCTCCCGCGTGCCGTAGCGCCTCGCAGCCGCGGCCATGCCGCTCGGCGCCGCCGCCGCGTGTGCGCCGGCGAGCAGGAGCCCCCGCGCACCCGCTTTAGCCCGCAGCCACACCAGCCTAGCCTACGCAGCGCTGCCGCTGCCGCCTTTGCCACTCGAGCCAGTCGGAAGCACAGCGCCGCCCGTCGCCGGCTAGGCGCCGCCGTGCCACAGCGTGCACGCGCGGAGAAGAAGGGGAAATCTTTCCCTGCCCCGTGTGCACCGCGTCTTCCACGCAGGACCCAGCTGGACCAACCACACAATGCCACCTAGCCCCTCTGTTTGTGGTCCACGCAGACCAAGTCCACGGAACCAGCACTCGTGGATCGAGCCCAGTAAGAACCCAGGCGGGCCACGTGGATGAACCATGAACAGACACGTGTCCGGGCCGAGCCAGCCCAACCCGGCCCAGATCCAGCCCTGCCCAGGCCCGCCAAGGCCCGGTCGAGGCCCGGTCGGCGTTGACCGTTGACCTGGCCCCACCTGTCAGTGACCAGACCATGGGCCCCACCTGTCAGCCACTGACTGAGTCCCCCGTCAGTGCTGACGTCAGCATGACGTCATCCAGACACCAAACCCCGCGTCAGTGCTGACGTCAGCATGACGTCAGCACAGCTACAGCTGCGCTGTGCCCGCACGCCACGTGGCCCAATCAGAAGCCGCCATGTGTCAAATGCCCTTTTTCTTTTTCAGAAAATAGAATAAACTTCAAAAATTCATAACTTCTTCATACGAACTCTGAAAAATATGAACCAAGTGTCCAAATTTTTATAAAAATAAGTTCTACGTGATAGGCTTGTGTATGAGTGTATTTGGTGTTATTGAATTTTATTGCTTCTTTGTGTTGACTCTATAGGAGCCGCTGACGCGGCTATTATGTCTCGTTTCAGAGGAGGATCAGCTTGAGGAGCACGACTACGAGTACGAGGAGGAGCTCGGTGATGACTTCGCAAGTGCCACACCCACCCAATCTCATAGATCCTATTACGCATGGCATAATATCTATTTGCTAGTGCTTTAATTATAAATATCACCTGATGATAGGTTGCATGGTAGAACTGCTTGATGAGCCTTTACCTTGTTGCAACCTTACTCCTGCACACCTGCTGATAGGCTAGACGCTTGCTTATTTTACTTATGATGCTTTACTTCTACTACGCTTATATCTGTGTGATGATGATGCGTGGTGGAGAGTAGGGTTATAAGGTTAAGGCATGTGGTGCCACTTTTACTTGGGGAGAGTGCTGCGTGCGTCTTGGGTGTGTGGTGAGGGTTGAGTCGATCGGACAGGATTCTACGACGAGCCATGTGGGCGAGTCTTGCCGGGGAATGTGTTCTGGACATTCCCGTGTGAGGTGCTTGTGGCGGGCACATTGTGAGGTATAAGGAGATCCCGGGGGTGAGAACCTTCGTGGAGCGAAGCCCCGGGTAGGAGGTGCTATTGTAGCACGGACTGTTGTAGTCCCTAAGGGAAGATAATCCTGTCTGATCCCCCTAGGACCTGATATCTCTTGAGGACCGAAACCTTGGGACTTACGTGCTCACCACTCGCTCTTGTATGGGCGGAAGACGGATCTCTGACTAGCTAGGACGGTGCCACTACTACTAGGTTGTTAGCAGATAGTGTTGGGAGGTACGGGCGTGGAGGCCCACACCCTCCTTAGACAGCATAGTGACCACGGAGGCCCGATACTATGTCTCACAGTCTCAGTGTGCCGGTGGTACCTATCCGGGATGTCCCAGTACTGAGTGGTAGGGTGGCATCGCACCGGTTAGAAAGCAGCCGGAATCAGCTTAGGCGGGGCACCGCCGATGATAGTGATCTTATGGTTACAGGAGTACACGCTCTGCAGAGTTGATGAATCTATATATATAGTCCGCGAGCCACTGGTATGGCTTTTTCCTAAGACCCACGCTTCTCGAGAGTGGTGAGAGGAGTCCTTCTATTTCTCCCCCTGGTGTTACCCTTCCGGCTGTGAGCCGCTGAGACAGGCTCCGAGAGGGAGTTGGACCTGTCGACTGAGTGCGAGAGGGTGAGATGTGTGTGATGGTGATGAAATGGGGTGGATATGTGGATGAGATGGGTTAAAACTTGATGAATTAAATTATATAATATTGGTCACTACTCGCATAGGAAACCACAGCCATATATTAGGTCGATTTGATTACATCCTTTGCATCCCACCAAATACTACATAGCGAAAGCAAAGCATAGGGTGGGAGAGGTGAACAGTACAAACCGTACTGAAAATTATTTGGCAGGTGAGCCCGACTACGACTATGACGATGAGGAGGAGTAGACGTCTCATTCCTACGCTCAGGCTTCTTTTGGAGATGTTTTGTACTTCCGCCTTCCGCAGCCGCTCCAGAGGCTGCTGCTACTCTGATGATTCCGCCAGTGTGGCAGCAAACTATTTATGTAATTTCTCCCTAATTGTACTCTTTTATTCGATGTATGGATCCTGTATTGACTGCTGTGAGATAATGAGATGGTTTGATGCTTCGAACCATTATATTATCCGCTATTCTGTGCATTTTCCCTTCGTGGAAAATTGAGGATGTTTTAGCACCCCTATTAATAGTAAGACCAAAGGAAAAAAACAAAGTCCTATCAACTAATCCATCGTCCTTCAACACCATTGACAAACGGAGCTAATCATCTTAAACCTTGTCATCCATCCTTTGAAAAGCGAAATAAATTCCATCGACGGGGGGCATGAAAACCATATTGCCCGAGATTGCCATTACCATGACCTAACTTACCACTGTTTTTACAAAATACACGTTAGTCATGATAATCATATTTTCATCAATCATCGAAACCCACATCAAGGGGCCTAGATACTTTCAATCTTCTCCTTTTTAATGATTGATGATAACCTCTAGAGTATGGAGAGTTTCATCACACATATAATACAATACAATGCAAGGAAGTAAACATTATGCGCATGAGTGTATCATCATGAAAGAAGAACTAAATCCCTCTCACAAGCTCACCCTAAGTCTACATACTCTCACATCTCCCCTTTGGCATCAAGGACCAAAAGCTAAAGGACGGGCAAAGAAGGAGTAGCAGACGAGCCGGTCGGACGAGTACGAGGAGTCACAATGTACTGTGCTGTGTCATCTGGACTGGACTCTGGAGTCTGTAGGGGCTGACCATCAGTAGCTAACTGACCCTCTGTCTATGTCGCTAGCGGAGAAGCGGTCTGGGTCTGCTTTACGGTCTCTGTGAGAGGAGCAGCTATCTCTGAAGCTGTAGCTGTAACTGTCTGACCCTGTGGCTCTGGAAGAGAAGCAGTCTGCTGAGCTGGAGCCATCAGGGGTGCCGTCATAGTGACATGAGCTATAGGTGGCTCTGTGGATGCAACTGAAGACGGAACTGTCTCAGTAGCTGTCCCTGTCACTAGAACCATCTGTGTCTGAGGTTGAGGCGGTGGAACTGGTACTGAGGAGGTAGAAGCACCCGCTGTAGCCTGTGTCGGTGTCGGCTGACCACTAAGCTCGCTATATGTATATGAAGCATGAAAAGCTCCTGATCCTAAGCCTAGGGTGAACAGTTGTGTAGAAATGACTGGCGAGAACCCCGTGTGGATAGGAGGGAAGCCAGGAGACATCTGGAGCTGATGTGGCAACTGAAGTGTAGGAGAGGAGGGGCCTGGTGCCTGGGTCTTAAGCAGTTGCTGACTCTGAAGCCCACTGGGCTGTGTAGCTGGAGGTAGCAGGTGACTGGGCAGCTGAACACCTGTTTGCTGAACTAGTACAGTGATCAAAGCAAGGTATTACTGCTGGGCTGCCTGGTGCTGTTCTCTGTCATTCTGTTCTGCAGTAGTCCCAGGTTTAACAGGCACTATTGCAAGGTTGTTTGCAATTTGAGAATCATATTCTCGAGCCCTCTCCTGGTTCACTAGCATGCTGTCCTATTGTAGGTTCGCTTTGGTACTTTTCCCTGCCCCAATATGGAAGCGCTGCATCTCACGCATGTGCTCCATGAACAGGTTGGCCGTACTCGCAATATGATCAGGTTCTTCAGGAACCACAAGTCCCTTGATGGATTGAACAACAGGGATGTCAGCTGAGATGAGTGGAGGCAAAGAGCAAGATTCAACAAGGATGTCAATAGTGAGTTCCTTTTCATTGCTCTGCCGAGACTGAAGCGGGGCAGCATGGGATGAAGCAGCATCAACTATCACAGGTGAACCTTGATCCTCTTCCATGACCTCTTGACTACTAGAGGGAATACAATGAGTCGAGTGTTGGGAGCCGAGAATTGAAGGCAAGGCATCATCAGGTGCATTGGGACCAAGGGACCATTGAATATAATTTGTTTTCCCCGTCCACCCTTCACCCGAGGGGTGTTTCCTAGGCTTAACAGCCCAATTACGTTTGAGATCTAATTGTCTCTTGACACAGTAACGAGCCCGATGACCATAATTGAAGCAGTAATCCTCTTGAGAGCACGGACCAACAAACCCACATGCTTCGAGGCAATGGAAAAGCGAGTGTCGATCTTGCAGATAGGAAACATGGAATCCAACAGGAGAGCCACCCAGGCAACAATGAAGTGCCATGGCCACTGACTCTTCAGTCAAACGAAAGAGGAATCTTCGGAAAACCACAAGCATGAAGGAGCCATCCGGGGACAAGGATGGGTGATGCACGGATGAAGAGAACTTGTGAAGAACTTCAGCTTCGAATCTCTTACCCAGAGAGAAATCCCAGTACTTGACCAACTCCGCAAGAGCAGGTTCCTGCTCAAGTTCGAGGAGGGCGCCAGGGGAGCAAACCTGCCGAGCCATGCGGGGGAGCTCAATGCCAGCCGAGGGCCCACCGGGAAGGGGCAGCGATGACGACGAATCAGCAGCAGTGACGAGGGAAGCAGATCGGCCTTATACTTGCGTCTGGGCACTTTTTGATGCAAGGCTTGGTTGAAATGATGGATTTTGGAATTTTCAGGGGTCTGTTCTCAACGCTGAAGTTTGATGGCCAACAAATTGACTTCCACACAAAACAAACAAACAAATAAATGGGTTCTGTGACATTATTCACCAATTAGCACAGCTATTATTCTGATCCAGAGGATTGAATGCTCATAAGCAACATTTTATCTCATTCTTTTCGGTCAACATTTTATATAATTCAAATGGATCCAGGGTGAACTTGAGAAAGTAAATTGGAAATTGCAGTACTCAGTAACTGATCAATCAAGCATCACTATGAAATTTCACTAGGGAAACGCGGTCAGAATTAGTCAGACTACAGATGCTAATTATCATGCATCGCTAAACCTAGAAACAAGAGGAAACAATTATAAGTTTTGGGGATCATATGTGCTCTCTTGCAATGAGCATATCAGTGACAGAGATGGTACAACAATGCTAGGACACAACAGACACATCACCCGAACTGTAGCATATGTTGGTTAACCACATCAACTGACTTGAGTTAGCAGCATGCTCCGATCTATTGCTAATCAATAACATAGTTCGGGTTAACTGCCAATATTCTGCTCTCTGATGTTCTTCTTGCGCCACTGACATCTACGGCTGCAGCTGCGGCTGCTGTGCCTTCGTCAATGACTATAAGATGGCCTTCCCGCTGTATAAGTCTCTGCATATGCACATACATGAAGATTTTAGGTGCGTCGTCATGCTATGATGTTGTGTTCATTTAGTTAGAGTGCACTCAGGTTTGGAAATTACCATACCATACCCAAATTGAGCACTGCAGGACTCACCTCTATAATGGCCTTGATACACTTCACTTCTTCCTTCACCTCTGCAGTAGAACTATATGCCCCTTTGGCATTCTGCTGCTCAACATACCAAATGATAAGATCCCCTTGCTTCATGCCAGCCAAACCATCGCCTGCATCACCACAGGGTCCAATAAGCAACAAAGTGTTTCCAGTAGTTAGGGCCACGGTTTGCTTAGATGATGGTTGCTCGCCACCATCTCTGATCACTTATATTGTAGGTCTATTGACCATTCCTGTCCTCTTAATGAAATACGGGCACATACGCTCACTCACGAAGAAAAAAGCAACAAAGACAAATGGCAGATAACTTGAATGCCACAGCACAGAGAAACATTCTAATACATGAGTGTAGAAAATCTGTTTAGGTTTCTAGTGTTTACATATATCATCAAATTTACTAGGATGATAGTCAAAAATTATTCAATGTAAGATACACAATAATTATTTCTTAGACTAACAGAGACTATAAGTTTGCTCAGATTACTTTTCCATTTGGTGCAACTGCAATCCAAGTAAGAAAGCATGTCTTCCAAAAGCCAAAAAAAAGATGGTTCATGTTTGTGTTGTTGAGTCATTAGTTCATTAACAAGTTTAGCTATCTATCACAGTTCATTTGTTAAGCAAAGTCTGGACTATTGCTAGGATAAATATGCATGGGTATGTTTGAGTCAATAAGGCTAGAAGACAAAGTAATCCAAACAGAAGTACCATCTTTCTTGACTGACTCTTCATGCTGCCTTAGTCTCATGACCAAAGCTTGAGTAACTCTCTGGAAATGTTCTTCAGTTATTACCAATTTCTTCTTGCTGTTATCCACTGTTTGGTCGTTTTCTAGTGTTTTGACATAAATAACAAAACGGTTAGAAACAACTTAATAAAAACACAGCCATAATAAGTTTTAACACTTGGAAACCCACCTGCATCCTGCTGCTGACGAGCAGTATCTTCATCAGCTGGCTGTCCATCATCATTCCCAGAAGGTACATTTGTTCCATCATCAGCATCTTGGAAGTCAGAAAGATCAACTTCACTTGATTCAACACTACACAAAATCAATGAGGTTCGCATCAGCGACATCATTATGCACATACCGATTCATAAAGGGTACCAGTTTAACCAAATCACCTGATGATGGATGTCTTGAGCAATTTAACAGTCAGACGGACATGAGCTGGGAGAACCTAAAAGATTTCAATAATATATGGAGTTAGTCACAAAGTAATAGAAATAGACAACAATAACAATGCAAGAAGCGTGAAAATCAAATATAGGTTGATCATATTGTCCATGAAAGGGCAAGAGACTTAATATATTCCGTGATTCCATCAGAACAGATAGAGAAGTGATACATGAAGACCATGATCTGTGATAGTAGAAGTGAATTAGTATACTTACAACTCTTTCTAAATGGCTTCGAGCAATAGCTTCTGACAGCCGAATCAATGCTTCCAATTGCCGAACTGTCATCCTGTAAGCGACCCTAGTTCCAGGAGTATTGTCCCCTCTACGAAGGGTAACATACGACTCCACCAGAACTTTCTTTGCTTCTGAACTCAGCTGAAATGAAATAAAGAGATAACTATAAGGCTTCAAGAAGTTGAACCCCATTTTCTCAAGAGACCTTTTCCAAGAGCAAGCACTAAAGAGGCAAACCTGAGGTTTCAAAGACTTGGCAAAAGAAATATAACGCTTCAGTTGTGCGGTGCTAAATGCAGGGGCAAGTGCTTCTTCACGTTTCTGATGGACTCTTACAATGTGATGAGCAATGTGGTAGTCAGTGTTTTCATCAGGTTCATCAATCATGATGTAGACCAGATCAAATCTTGAAAGAATAGCTGGAGGCAATGCCACATTGTACTGGAAGAGATTGCAGCAAACAAAAAAGAATTAGATTTTAATAACTTTTAGTTATCATAACATTTAATGTTCAGATACACACTTGTAAAACTTTATAGACATGAATGTGATTGAGTTACCTTAAGTGGTTTTGACTTGTCATAACGGCCTCCGGTCGGATTTGCTGCAGCTAAAATTGATGTTCGTGCATTCAAAGTTGCTTGTATTCCTGCTTTGGTTATGCTAATTGTTTGCTGTTCCATTGCTTCATGTATAGCGACCTACAATGGATGTATGGAACAAGCCATGCTTACTTTTTCACATGAATGACTATTAAGAAAGGGAAAGACAACAGAAGCTATTGGTAGACATACCTGATCCTTAATGTCCATTTTATCAAATTCATCGATACAACAAATGCCATTATCAGCTAACATCAGGGCACCAGCCTGCAAGCAAGGGGAGCATCAAACAGAACACAACAGGATCCAAGTAGACATGTTTTCATGAAAGGATTATGAGGACGCATTTCTCTCTTTACGCAATGATGCGCAGCTCTCCTGCGTATTCCAGAAAAAAAAAAGATAATGCATTTCAACTTCTTGATGGTTACCATTACAACTGCTTATTAACTCAAGGAATTATTACCACCCACACTAGAATTAGGCAACCAGCATGTTCAGATTTCTCAAAGTTTTGTTTGCATTTCAAAGTGGTTGCTTCTTCTTTTTTTATGTCAGAGTCTGCTTCCTGTTTTGGCGGTGTGTGTGTGTGTGGTGGAGTCCTTTTGTAACTAGGACAGTTCCTGCTGGCCCTCTGTTTCTTTCTTCTTAATGAAATGACACACAGCTCTCATGCATTGTTCAAGAAAAATACTTGTCCTGACAAAAGAAATAGATTTCTGAATTTTGGTAGTACCTCAATACAGAATTCACCAGTCTCTGGTTCTTTAGCAACAGTTGCTGTCAGACCAGCAGCAGATGATGACTTCCCTGATGTGTAAACAGATCTTGGAACAATACCAGCAGTATATCTGAAAATTGGATTGAAAACCACATTTTAAATATCGTTATGATTAATGAAGGACAGAATTCAATTATATGAGGTCTATTTTAGTAAAACAAAAATGTAACCAACTGTCACACAGAATAGCTGGCATTTCAAGATAGATAATTTATATTATGATTTAACAGAAGATGTCCAAGCAGCTAAAAACAAACAGTAGATTCATTAGCACACAAGCAAGTGGGCAAGTAACTGACATTCCTTATCAGCACAAATGCATGATTATCATTTTTTTTTTGCAAAAATGTGTTATCCAGCAAAGCAGAAGCACTAAGTTCAAATATCTAAAAAGTTCATCAAAGCCTAACAAGACACGATTTAAAGAAAATGCCATGACAATTCTTACTTTAGGAACTGAGACTTTGCACAGCTTGGGTCACCAACAATACAGACATTGATGTCACCTCTAAGGTTGATCCCTTCATGTGTTATCTTATGAACACCACCCAAAAGCATAAGAAGCACTGCCCTCTTAATTTCTTGATGACCAAAGACGGTAGGACATATGCTATCAACTATCTTATTAAAGAAATCAGGAGTGTTCCTCATCCTAACAACCTCATCTTCCTCTTCTTCCTGCAAAAGAGATGGTTTTTGAACATAAATATAACAACCATAGTTTAGAAATGAAAAGGAAATGTTTAGAATACAACATTTCATGAGTTGAAAAGATTTGATGTCTCAAAAAAAAGTTGAAAAGATTTGAAGGAGCTTTCATATACTTGTCACAAGAAAAATACAGACAATGCAGCCATGGTTAAACCAGTCATCAAGATAATCTTAAAAACCCTTATAAAAAAGAAGATAATCTTAAAAACATGAGAAGTACTTGTTTTTGTTTTCAGGAAGAAGAACCTTCCCATTCCTCTATGAAAATCAGTAGTTTTCAGATTGTGAAGTTAACTTACTGTGAATTTCTGTCTCTCACTGTCATCGCCATCTGTGTCCCGATCCCTGATGTCCACTTCTCTCCTGCCATCTGCGACCTAATAACATTTAAGGTAAAACATATCATTATGTTAAGAACATGTTAAGATGACACTAGTGAATGGAACTTATGTGCTCAAAAGAGTTTATACCTGCACTGAATTTGCTACAAAAGCGAGGCGATAAGAGAGATCCCTAACTCCAAGGGACTTCAAGCCCTTTACACCTTCTTGAACACCTCCACTTTTTCGCTGAGGAGCTTCCCGGCGACACTCTGCTCGTTCGCCAGGTGAAGTTAGTGCCATAACATCAGGAACTGCAACAACAATTCCAGTAAATATAACCCTGGAAATGCCAGAAACAAAAACAGTCAGTCAAACAAAGTCATTCCAAGGAGAAGAATAAAGTAAAAAAAAAAGAAGCTTCCTCACGTGTCCCCAGCTCTAGCCTTCTCAACAATCTCATGCCGTAGAATGACATCAAGGGAACGAGGAAGTGACCCAGCAGGTATCTCTTTTGATGTTTCCTGCATTCTGACCCGCTGCCAGTCTGTGAATTTGCTTTCCTGGCGTAGAAGGGCCCATTTTGTTCGATTCTGGCATGTTGCGTTAATGCATATTATCGGCTGTAAACAAGATACAAGAACCCAGCATTAGACACAGTGTATTAGGAAGAAGATAATTGGGTATATGTTCAGATGTAATACCTCAGTATACTTGAACTGCTGCTCCACATTCTTTACAACATTTCCACAATCAAGGCATTTGAAGGTGCCTTGCAATAGTTCAGGCCGCACTTCACTTGTCCGTGTCACAACACCCATTACTGCTGTGAGCTTACCAATTTCGGCTGTCCCAAGCTCTCTCAGTCTGCCATAACAGTAATTTCAGTCAAGTTTTGATTTGAGTATCTTGCAATTCAGAATTTGCATAGGAATGCTGAAGACAATCGTTTTGCAGAATCTATGAGCCATACTAAAGCACAAGACAATAACATTTTCTTCTCCTAAAGTTCAAAATGAAATAACTCGCAAAAAAAGTTAAAAATGAAATAAAGAAAATAAATATAAGATCTACTGGGGCAGTAGGCTCTACTTTTTCAGCATGGGGATGTTATAGAAGGCAATGTTGATATCCTTGTTGGGACTATCATCTGAGATGATTGGGGCACGGTTCTCGCCAGCCCGGTGCTCCAACACAAACCTCTTGCATGCGTTCCTTAAGTATGGTTCAAACCTGAATACAATAAAACAGACCAGCGGTTAGAGCTTACTTTGACACAATACAAAGGTTCCAAATTGAAGTGCAAAACTTTAGCCGAAATTCTATTTTTCTAATTAATTAATTGTAATGAAAGGACACATAAACAGATTACTGAAAGCTAATAACAAACTAGTACGTGCTTCTTTCTCCAGTCTCCACCAATCCAATCAAAATATGTTGATTGTCCTGAATCAAATCTAACCGAGAAAAGCCCAAAGGCTAAACGCCCCACCCCCATTTCCCCCACCTGGTGTCCATTAAAAGCATACCATTTCCCCTTTACTCTCACAGATCCAGTTTCTAACAGGTAACACCAAAATGTAAAAGCAACTCTAGTCTCACCTAAGGTACTCCTCGGAGATGGCCTTCTGGAGGATGTCGTTGAAGCGCATGACGTGCGCAAAGTCTACATACATGGTAGTGGACTCCCGCGACCGCATCGCCTCCATCTCCGCCTCGTAGAATGGCTCCCCCGCGCCATCCGACTCCTTGAATCTGCAGGTCCAAGAACACCACCCCCACCGCCTCAGTCAGACGGGCAGAACCCTAAGAAGAAGAAATAAAAATGGCTGCTCCGGAGGAGGAAGCGGCGACGGCGGCGACAGACTCACCGCTTCAGGAACTCGAGGAAGATGTTCTCCACCCGCGCCGCCTTCTCGTCCACGTAGAACCCACTGAACGCGTCCATTACGGACGACTGTCCCTTGCGGAAGATTCAGGGTCTGGAATAGGGCTTTGGATTGGAGATTTGCACTCTCGTCAGGAGCAGGGTTTGGAAGAGGAATGGGAAGGAGAAGAGAAGGGGGTGGCACTCGGCAGGTGGGGAGGAGTCTTGGCGGGATGGAGGCGGCGGCTTGGCGCCAAATCTTCCCGCCAAAAGGGCATCCCAGCGTGTGGGTCTCGTGCACCGGGTCCGTGTACCGGAGACAGTTTTACTCTCTCTGTCCCGTGGGGACAGAAGAGCGGAAGGGAGTTAGCGCTCATTTCATGGGCTGAAGGATCGCTGGTGGGGCAAGTGCGATGGGCTGCCCTGTGAAGGAGTGAAGTGGGCTGGGATCCAATGGGCCGGAGTAATTCTGTGACACGTAGGTTTAATGTGTCAGCACGGGACACGAAAGCAATCATAGCGGTGCCACACGTGCCTCACAATAGGAGGCGTTGCTGTTTTCTCAAAAAAAAAAAAAAAAGAGGCGTTGCTTGAAGATTGGGATTTCCAGCTCTAAATATAAATACAATATAAATTTGTATACATGAAGCCGAATGTGGAATCATAATTTTTTGTCTAATAAAGAAGCACATGTAGAATATTTTATTTCGCATGCTACATATCCAATTACATTGTTGTGTATATGATCAAATAAAAAATGATAAAAAATATAATATAAATTTGACAAATATATTAGTTTTGTTCCTATCTTATGATCAAAGGCCCTGCAATCCTACATAAAATAGAATAATTAAGAGAACAGATATTAGCATTCTAATGATGACCCTGTAAATGAGCAACACATGATGATTAGCCAAGAAATAATAATAAATCTGTGCGCAATGAGTTATAATGCTTGAATGAAATCTTAGGCTGTGCTGAGCACGTCCGGATGCAACCCATATTCCTTTGCAAAGATAAAGGAAGTGATTGATTGTGGTACCGCAGCCTGCAGAATGACCACATGGGCAAGTGCAATTATTCAGATATCGGTACAATCCGAGAGCAAGATAATAAACCAATCTTTTCCTTAGTGATGACTCAAAGAAAAATTATGTTTAGAACTGAACATTTATCATGTACATGGTTATAGCTTGGATAAATGTGCCATATGGACATGGGGTAACATATATATAGGAGTAATGGAGTATATATTAAACTATTAAAGAGTACTCAGAAAAAGAAAGAACGATCCTTAGGTATGTAGTTACAATATGTTAGCTTCATTTAGTAATCATAGTAATGGTTCCATTTAGTGTTCAAATTATCAACCTAGCTGATTATCTCTAGTGCCAAGAAATGAGACCATCTATAATTGATCACTTTAATTAAGTTATATCACCAAAATAATAATTACTTAATTCCCAAAAATTGATTGTTACTCATCATTTCACAACCAATCACAAGTCATATATATATATATATATATATAATTGCTACTGCTTTAGTGGCAGATATGCACATTTTCAAGGCGTTCAAGTCCACGGAGATTCACTCACCAGGTGCTTAATTGAGAAACCAAAATGAAGAAAGTATATTCTTTTCTCACTGAGCTCTCACTAGAATACATACATATGATTTATAGGAAGTATCAGATACCCATTTGAATTTACAGAATCTTTTTCATGATTGATACAGACAAATAAAGGGTATATATACACCAAAAGTAGGCCAAATAAGACCGTTGTTCCTCGCAAAAAAAAAAGATCGTTGTTGAGAAGGTGGTGTAGCTATTTGCTGCATATTATGGCAAACAAGAAATGAAATAGTTTTTTTAAATTCATGTTAAGTCAAATCATTTTTTTTTCAAATCTTATTCAGAGGAACACAGCGGGCAGTGGCTATGACATCAAGGAAAACTTCTCTTAAGTTTTTCAGACACCAGAAATAATGATGGTGATGTAGTTCCTTGCTTCTTTTGGATATATAGCTATGCTACTAGTTTTTTGATTCTTGAATGAGGTTTTATTTGTACCTGTATAATGGCGACACTGACGACGTCCCCGCGTAACAGTGATGGAGCCAATGGTCATTGCGATTGGGTCGAGAACGAACTTCAGCACAAGGCCAAGAAACGTTAAGCTTGGTCCACATGGGATCAGCTTATCTTGCTGCGCCATAAACAGCCCTGAACAAGAAGTTTATGTCATTAGTAACTCATTATACGTGTAAGGGACTTTGTATAGATACTTGATACTTCGTTTGCTTACACTCACAAATATAACACAAAGCTGCTGGTTAAACGGTCCATGGGACTTTTTATTGTCCGTGAAGAGGTAACAAAATTAAAACCAGAATTTTGGGACCTATGTACTACAAAATGGTACCTCAGGTAATTTATAACTCTCATATTATAATTGTTTGAAGGGCTCGCCAAAGATTTTCAAATATTTGACTAGTAATACATATAAGAAAAAAAATCCAATTTACTCCCGCCCACATTGGAAAGTTGTTCAAATAACCCCCTTAGACTAATCTTTTTTTAATGCATACTCCCTTCATCCCAAAATAAGTGTCATTCTCACTTTCCGAAAAACAAATATCGGTAATTATATATTAAAATATATAAATATTTATGCTAAGTAATTAGTATCATCGGAAAAATCTTTTTGTTTAGTTTTTAACAAATTTATTTACACATATAAATATTGCACATATTTTCTACAAATCGAGTCAAACTTGTGGCACGAAAACCCAAAATGACACTTATTTTAGGATGGAGGGAGTACATCCCTAAAGGCCTTTAAGTTGGTCCAGTCCACTTCTTAATAAAAGATGTATTTTTTGTTTCTCCATGTATAAGGTGAGTTTGTGTTCAAATTTTGTAGGGTGATAGAGAACAACTTAAGCTCTAATACAAAAATACATTGTGTTTTTTGTCAATATTTTTGATAGCTTAATAATCTATTGATAAATTAACTGTAGATACAAAATTATACGAAAAATGATGATGAAAATTCATAATGTATCCTTTGAACATATTCATGTTATTCTCTACTAGCCTAACAAATTTGAACTTCTAACTGAATTTGTACGTGGAACAAAACCGAAAAACTAGCAATAAGGAAAAGGTTGCTAATAGTTGCAAAAAGTAAGCATGCTACAACTAAATGATCCAAACAAGGTCTAGAACTTAAATTGTAAATTCGTATAATAATAGGTTTTGATCACACAAATTGAATTATCCTAGCACAAAGTAATATGAAAGAAACAATAATTTGTGATATTAGCATGACTACTAATTAACCTACTACTAAAAAATTTTCCCACACTGTTTCATTGAGTCTAATCCTCAAACATGATTACATCATTAGTCCTTTTGTCCAGGAATGATGAGTGTATTAGAGAGTAAAAGTGAATTTTTACAAAGTTTGACCAATAGTTAGTCATATGAGGCGCAAGTTTAGATCATATTAGGTGCAAGTTTAGATCATAAAACTTACATATGTACATTCATGAAGATTATATTGCATCTTAAGCAATTGACTACATACCAAAAGAGAAATAGTCGTAGGATGGGTTATTACTTAAGAAGTATACTCAAAATTAGGCAGGACTGTAGGAGTAGTATTTTACACTAAGTAATATCTGCACATCTAGTGTGTACTTGTTGGCAATGCAGGCCCAAATGATGCCACCGACGCTGGCGTATGTGTTGGGGTTGCGCCCTAATTTGTACAGCACTACCTTCACCAGCGTCCAGATCGTCGGCCTGCCACCTGGCGCCACTGCCACGGCGACACCCCTGGCCGCGACGGCGCTTTCCTCAATGTCGTCCTTCTTGTCCGGTGGCGACTGAGAAAGCGTGGACGATGTATCAGCGTCGTTGTCGGCGTTATCATCAACGATCTGACAGCAGCTTTCATGAACTCGAACAGTCGAGTCTGGAACGTCCTGAGCAGTCCTGGCATCTCCCTCAGCCACTACGGTGATGAGTTCGATGCTCGCCTGAACGCCATTTACCTGCGGCAGCGGCGACTGATGGGTATGCACAGATGTCGTCGAGACAATGTCATTGACGGGATACGAGCTAGCTTCAATATCATCAATCTGATGGCTTTGTTCCTCTTGCTCAGATCGAGATCGAGCAGTGAAGTCATGAACACGATCATCCCGGCCGCAGATCTCCGTCCAGAGGAGGGCGGCCTTCCTGACCTCGAGCGCAAAGAGGAGGAGCGTGATCCATACAATGGCCTGGAAGACAGAGAGCTGCACGACGAGTTGCTGCGCCCAGTCGCCGTACATGGCCTGCGCCATAGGCACACCGACGACGAGAGAGCTGGTAAGCGTGGACAGTGAGAAGCCAGTGATGGACCAGTTAACGGCGGCGTTGCGGCGGCCCCGGGCGAACAGCACCCACCAGGCGCCGATGGCGGCGGCGACGACAACCTTAGAGACGACGTCGGCGGCGATGGCGTGGTAGTTGGCGCGGAACGGGTCGATGTGGACCGTGAACCCGAACGTGAAGAAGGGTATCGCGAAGAAGGCGACCAGGCTGTTCACGGACTCGCACTGTTCCGCCGTGAAGATCTTCCACCGCCGGACCGACAGAAACCCCAGCAGCAGCGGCACGTACAGCGGCACCATCGCTGCCGCCACCTTGTACACGTTGCCCCACGAGATCATAGCCGGCTTCAATTAGCTTAGACGATCGAATTGAGCAATAAGCTGTGTGCTGGTCAAATCTGAGAAAATGGTAGCGCTAGAGTACCCAGCACGGAGATAGATAGACTTTGTTGCATCATTCGCGGAGAATTTGTTAGGTCCGACCTCCGGCTGACCCAGAATATAGGACATGGGAGTTGGTCCTTGTATTAACATGGAATACGTTGACACTTAACGGAAAAAAAAATCATCCAAAGCGCGGCTTTACTTGTGGGAATATCTACTACTATATAATTTATCTAAATGAGTTTAGATAACATAATTGAAGTGGCCCTCTGACTTGTGAGCAGCTATCGCTTTATCTTTATTACTATTACTATCCACTGAATTATTCTTACGAACATGGTCACACAGGGCATTATAAGTTTCAAAGGAGGTAAAAACACTATAAGATAGTTCCCTAGAAAATACTTCCTTCATTTCAAATTATAAGTGATTCCAACTTTACTAAGAGTTAAAACATTTCAAGTTTGACCAGAACTATAGATAGAATTACAAAGATTTATGATTCCATATAGACATACTATGAAAGTATAACTAATTAATAAAAAAATCTAATGATACTTATTTATATCATAATTATTATTTTATTATATAAATTTAGTCAAACTTTAGATGCTTTATCTCTCAAAAAAGTTAGAATGACTTAGAATTATGGATGAAAGGAGTACAAAATTATGTCACCCGCAGGTATTTCAATTGTAGATATTTAACAAATATCTTTTACATGACTCTAAAATATCTCATATTCATATTCAATTTGTGGAATCCATTAACACAATATCTTCTCTGATGTGTGTTAAACTTATGCTATCAAGAATTGGAGGAGAAAAGGGAGGGCGATGGGAGGCGCCTTATGGATTGCCTGGGCAATGGATTCTAGTGATCGGGATCATTGTCGGTGCTTGCTACATCCCTATTGTCACCGGTCTGCACCACAGCCCACCATAAGCCCTTCATCGCCATCCAATCCGGAAGCCCCTCGCCGCTATCCACCACACCCGATCTTGCAAAGCTCTGGCGGCAAACCATCGCTAGCCTCTTCCGACACCAACACAAACTATATATTTCATATCTCAACCCCCCCCCCCCTTCCTCTCAATCTGCCTCTTCAACTATTGATGAACTAACCTCCCTAAATTTCGCTTTGTATGCAAATCTCTGACTAGCGCGTAGGGAGCGTTGGAGCATGGAAACCGTGTTGCAAGCTATTATTGATAGGGAACGAATATAATATTAATATAGCACTGCAGGATTTGTTTTGGTCCTATCCGATAGCCAGAGAGGTCTGCATGCGTCACAACTATCACATGCATATTCGGTTAGCCTTAACAAAAAGATCACAATATACACGCATATAATTGGATGTTTAATTTGGCAATCAAGTTCATATGATGAACAACATACTATAATTTGCATATATATACATAATATAATATATGATATATGATATATAATATATGATATATAATATACATGATAATATTTTACCAAACAGTAAACTGCTTCTTACAATACAACCATCAACAAAACCAAGAAATGTCATATATCCAGGTATGCATACCATTATGCCCAGATTAATTACTAAGACCAACTAGTACATGCATACACACATAGCTTATCGACTGGTTATTACGGAAATATGTAAACCACGCCTTATTTCACAAAGTGCAATGCAGATATAGGTATAACATGCATATTTATGGGAATTCATGCCTTTGACTCCACTCTCCATGTTTACTTATTCAGTACTTGTACTTCCATATGCCTTCCATCTCTATGGTGGTAGTCACAGACCCTGGGTCGCTCATAGATATCATTGATGAGATCTCAATGGCGTTAGCTTCCTCGTCCTTTTGGGACACCAATGAGGATGACCTATTCTCTGGCGCAGCAACATCAAAGCCGCTAGCACTAGCTGCTCCCATGTCCATCTGTCCATCAGGTCCAATGCCTATTTGGCCCATTATTGCCCCGATGCCCATCTGGCCTATTGGTGCCCCTATGCCCATCTGACTAGCGGCTGCCCCATTGACCATCTGATGGTAGAAATTCATCGGTGGCAGTATGGGCATCAGATTGTTGAACAAGGCACCACTGTTCTGGAGCCCACTAGCGCCCCCAATAGCTGCCATAGATGGCATCATCGATGGCATCCCGAAGCCAGCATTAGGGTTGGGGTAGTAGGGGCGCACCGAGTCCATGGCAAAGTCTGTCAGGATGGGAAATTGCATGATGGGTGTTGGTATTAATTAAGTGCAACTAAAATATAAAGGATTCTGCAAGCGCACAGAATATACCATTACAGCATTTTACCAGGAGTATCCAAGTATCGTTATTTATATTTTACCACAGGGAAGTATGGGTTAAAGAATCTGATAATTCACCATCATGTATTTGCTAACTTAGTAAACCAACTAGACTATAGCAGGGGTAAATGGTAAATGATATATATGGTAGGATTATGCAATATAACACATAGGGGATAGGTCACTAAAGATATGCAACTAGCTAACTCTTGTGAGGTAGATTCCTATGATAAACTTATCACATGGTCAAAAGTATACCTAACTATGTCAAGACTTACCAGACTCTTGTGCACTTGGGACGTCACTAGACAGGAGAGAGTACCACAAAGGATACATCTACCAATGTGACTATGGTCCTACAATTTAAGAACCTTCTTGATTCGATATGGACAGGGCTGTCACCTCCCGTAACTACCATACAGCCAGGGAACAGGATGTATTCATAGGCAGAATATCATGTAAGCACCACGCTTACACAAGGCTCGGCTACCTAGCCTAGTCGATAAACTAGAAGGCTAAGCGCTCTATGAACTACCACACAAAAGCAATGATAAACTCAACTAGCAAGATATATTCAAAGTAAGCATAGCCATGTAAATAAGAGAATAAGTATGAGTCTTACAGAATGTTGAAGCAAAGATACAAGGCTTTACCAAGCCTCCAAGACTAGATCCGGAACCTCGAGCTAGAGCCTATCTCGACCCTCTCTCCCTAGCAACTAGTTGACTACATTAGAGAGTCTAGACCTAATCCTCTAGGGTAGAGAGAGAGGTCATCCTTTTGAGGGACACCTCTCAATCAAACGAATAATGAATAATGAATTAGGGTTTCTCCCATGGCCAAGGGCCTTGCTTATATAGCCCCCTAGGATGCACCACGGCTGTCGGATCAAACCGACCTTAATGCATGACTTAGATTAGATCTCAAAGGAGGTGGGAGCATGATCCGTGAGACTCAACCTGATTGGTTGAGGTAGTAGGGCGGGCACCCTGACTCTGGGCCCGCTCGGCCTTCGGTTCAGTACAGTGCATTCTCGTGTCTTCTAGAGTCTTCCTTCACGTACGTGGGTCGTTTCTCTCTATGTAAACATAACATGCGGGCCTTTCTTGGTTCTTTTCAGCTGACGCCCTGTAGAAATAGATATTCACCAAAACTCATGGAATTCTATCAGTAAACCCCTATATCTATGTGGTATTTGCTTTTAAGTCCTTTTTCATATTTCGTTAACTATTAAAAATGATACCTATCTACCGTCAACAAACTCCCCCAAGTTTGCCCTTTGCTCGTCCCTAAGCAAAGATAAACTCAGTGATGGATCAAGAGTTGCTACAATGCTTTCATGTCTCAACAGTACACATGCGTTCAAACAAGAACTCTCCTCCGGTTTAGAGTGAACTATTTTTACTTTCAAACTTACCCATATTACCTTAACCATGGGGCTTGTAGCCTTCACTTGGGTCTTGAGTAGTTGAAAGATAAAATAGTCAAGTCAAGCACTATGTCTTGAGTTCTTTGATCAATCTTCATTTTGGAGTTTTTGTAAGTTTTTAAAGTAAAACTAAGAGATTCCTTTGTATGACCCTCTCAAGTCTCTCATTTGTGGTATTTGTGGATTCTCACCAAGGCAACAATGGTGTTTTGCCTTTTGTTTTCTCTCAGAATATGTGGTATTTTTGAAATAAGGCATAGTAACATTTTGCCTTCTCTCACTCACCCTATTTCTAATAGGCTTATGTGGAGTTCATAGGTGACAAAGAGACAGCTCATACATACTTGCAATACATATGTTGCCTAATCCAACCATGGATCTAGAGAAACTCATCATACAATCAAATCAAGATGTGCATGTGTGGTTGCAAATGAGTGAAAGACAAAATTGGTAGAGAATATTTGTGGAAGGAATAAGGGGTGAAAGCCTAATTATACAATGCTCCTTTACAAAGGGTAACTTCTCTCAACTTAGTTTTAAAGGATTTGGAAAACTGAGGCTTTGCTCTCTCTCTGTGTGTGTGTGTATATATTCATTTCTTCTTTCTTCTTCTTTTTTTTTCTTCTTTTTTTTTGAAATAGCCCAAACTCTAATACAATGGAATTTCTGAGAGGAAAGATGATAACAACTTGGATCATTTATTTTGGAACTTGGGTAGCAGACAAGGAAGACCTACGGGGAAATTTTTTTGGTGTTCACTCCCAGTGTAGGAGTAGAATGTTTTGAGTGGATCTAAATGGGTGAATATGGTGATGCGTACTTCTAGGGTAGAAGTAGCAGGGGTGTGAAGTGTGTGTGAAATCTTGATTTTAAGCACATGAAAAGTTCCTAAGGGTCGACACAGCTGGGCCAAACTTAATGCACACAAGCAGTAAATAAATATAGAAGTTTTTCTATTCTAACAAGCATGCATATATGACTGTGGTAGGAATTCAAACTCTCATCATACAGGAACTCATCATGTAAAAGTTTTAAGGTTTTCAAAAGATAAATTCTCTAGAACTAGTATCTCTAGAAATAAGATAAACATCAGCTCAGACCTTCCCATATCATCATATCCATCAACTACCTAGACTTAGATCAAGCATTCGCTACCCACAAGTTCAGGTTTAGAGCAAATCTTAAATCAAAACCATTGTATCTAAAACTTGGAAGAGTTCGAGGCTGAAAACTAGGTACTTGAAAGAAATTACGATAGAGTAACTATTCATCATTTCCATACAAAGAGATTATCTTCTGGGTTTATTTTAATAGGCAAAGCTTTGTACACTTTCACTTTTTATTTTATTTTAAACCTAAAGATCACACAAGACTATATATAACTATAAAAAGGAATCTTTATTTGTTTTTAAGGGTATGCATATTTTTATTATTTTTAAACAAAGCAAACTCAATAACTATAAAAGGAGAAGAAATACTTAGCTAGATACACGAGGGATGCCCTCCCCCAAGCTGGTTGTTGGCGTAGTCGTTCACTCTTGAAGTGTAGCAAACTAGCAGTGGAGTTGTACTTCCTCTTGTGGAGTGTCAATGTTGGTGACTGTTGGGACAACACTCCGACAGTGGACAGAACATCCACTTGCTTGTCAGCTCTTCTTGATCCTTCAAAACCTATGGAGCTCAAACAGATAATAAAACTTGTGAAACTGATTATGCGTTAATGATTAACCACTTCTGTCTTGGTTGCCTAGAGCTTCCTGTATGATTATTTTTCCAAACAGAATTTCAATAGGATATCTTTCTTAATTTTTTTTATTTTTATGATGCAAGAGAAAATGCAACAAGATGAATGCATATTTATTTTATTTTTATGCCACCACAGTGGATACCTGTAGATTATAACACGCCACAAAATTATTCATGTGCGACTTAACATATTTAGGATGCAATGCAATAACAATTTTATTTTATTTCCTAATGAAGATGTAGCAAAGTAGAAATGTAACATGAGTTGATTATGCTAACGTGGAAAAGTAAACATGCTAACAGAAAGACTTATTCAATTATAAAAAGGAAAATATGGATAACTACCAAGTTTACCTCCCTGGCGAGGGTTCAGTGATTTAAGTCCTCTGAACCAGACTTCTTGTCATGTCCGCTCCTTAGGTGCATTGTCTGCTCCCATAGGAGGAGACCTTGATAACTGCACCTCTTGAGATGGTAACTCTGCGAAAGGTGTCACCCATGTCCTTTGTGTTGTCTAGCGGTTTGAAGTGAAGCTTTAATTGTGAAAGTTGGCGGTATCTTGCTCAGTGCACTTGTTTGCAAACTTGGAACCTCCACTAGTAGAATTTGGAGAATCTAATTTCCCTGTATTTTTCTTAAAGTGTGTCCTGCTTGCAAAGACAAGGTAGATATCAGGTGCATGGGTCCTGTTGGTGGAAGAACACCAACAAAACCATAACTTTATTAATCTACTCTAACCTTAGGCACATTGAACATGATAAGATTAATGCACATTGTTCATTCTATAACATGGGTGATATGATAGAAGGAGCATGAATGTAGCATGCACATATTTTAGCAACAAGAGTGGAATTGCTTAAGTTATGGAAGGATTGTCAACTTTACATATCAAACATTTTCATGGTTAAGACAACCATCTCCCAAAGATGCAACATTTAGCTCACTTAATTATGACTATGAAATCAAGAGAGTGATGCTATGAACAAGCTTAAGAAATAAGATGTGGCAGAACCTCCTAAATTATATGGCCCACATGCACCCATCATTGTCTCAAAGACCTATGACGGCCATGCATGTGTTCCATACAACTTAGAAAGCACTGTCGGGTGTCTGCAACGAACCCTGATTAAACCACATTTGACAACTCATACGACGATTCAACAAAGGAGTAGCTGCAACATTACAACATTTGTTACAAAAATATATATCAGAGTGCGGAAGAATGATAACATTAAATTTACAAAATATTAATAAGTTAATTTTTCAAACTTAACTTCAATAGCGGAAGTCGAGAAGAACTACAGAAGACAACTTAGGTAGGACACCTAAGTTGTGAGGGACTACCAGATCACGTCGAGCCCATTGACATAATCTTGGTTAGAAGCACCAGTCAGTACCTGCAACAGGGGTTTAACAAACCCTAAGTACTTGAGGGTACTCAACAAGACTTACCCGACTAAAAGAAAAGACTCCAAGGATATGCTGGCTTATTTGAAGTAGTTGATCTAGAAAAGAGGAGTTTTGCAGAAAAGCATTACTATAAGTGATCCTAACTTTTAAACTTTTAAGCAAGTTTCAGCACAATGTGATTAAAACTATTATAGATAGATTTGCACCAGTTCTATCTCAATCACTTGGATTAAGCATTACAATTCATATCCATCTCTTTATTTGTTTTCAGGAGTAACCATGTTCCACTTTGTTAAAACTATGATGGTGATCATAGATCGAGTCTTCTTCTCTGAGAAGCAACGGCGATTCGAATCCATTTTTATACCCAGCTAGGACCTAGATCACTAATATACAGGAGACTTTAACTCCTAAGCATATCAGATCACACGATATACCGAGATAACAACCGTAGTCATATATCAACCACATGATATATAGGAGACTCAAACTCCTAAGCATATCAATATACATGGGACTCTCAGCCCCACAAGTATACCACACCATGTGTGGATGGCTATCTAGGTCTCGATACACGCAGGTCACCATCGGATGGGTCCTAGGGCATCAACAGACGGAAACACTACAGAAGGACTCCTTTCCCAATGCAAGTTACCCGTTTGGACTCGATTTATTATATCCATATTCATGTTCATATGCCCTCACGACCTGTCGTTAGGTCACAAGAAGCAAAGGTAAACCTGTTTCTCGCGAACAATGAAATCACCATTCGACTTCTACCGAAATCTAAGCATTACAATGCTAAGCATGAGAGATCGATCTACACATGCAAGTGGGATATCATCTTGGAAATAAGGTACATCAAGGTAGTTATGCAGCAACGGTATCGATCAACTCCTACTAACTTAATGCACATTACACTAGACTTAAGGTGTAATAAAGCATTTATAAAAATAGAAGTGGGTTGCATGCACCGGGGCTTGCCTGAGTTGCAGAGAAGTTAGATTCCAATGTCAGACTTGGCACCAACACCATGGATAAGGGATTTAACATCATTGATGGATGTCACCTTCTCGAATCATTCTTGTTGGATGGTATCTTTCCGGATATTGATCAACACGATCCAACTCACTCTTGAAACAACTACACGTAATTAATGTTGTATGTCTTATTATGATGAGCTCATGGCATGATGCATGA
Source organism: Bothriochloa decipiens (assembly GCA_023333625.1). Taxonomy (NCBI): domain Eukaryota; kingdom Viridiplantae; phylum Streptophyta; class Magnoliopsida; order Poales; family Poaceae; genus Bothriochloa; species Bothriochloa decipiens. Next base: position 29,178,899 of record CM041641.1, on the reverse strand, counting down.
TGATACATGGATGAAAACATAACATCTTAAATAACTTAAGAACAACATTACTTTCATGATAAAGTTGCAAGCCAACAAAACTTACTAAGTTCATTACTGTTAACTACTTTATTAAAGGAGTTCATTAAACACATAAAATAACATTGATTAAGCCCTAATGACATGATTAAGCTAAGTGCAAACAATTAATTAAAGTGCCAAAGATCATTAGGGTTAATGACCCAAGGTCATCAATCAATCCCAAAGTCAAACAAATCCTATAATGATTAAACATGATTAAAAGGGTTAACTAATTATTTAAAAGCATAAAATAAAGACATAAAACTAAAGTTGTCTAATTAAGCTAAAAATTTTATTTTGAAAAACTCTTGGTCTAATTAGATGGCAAAACAAATTTCAGAAATAAAAGCCAATTATTTTATTTATTAAAAATCAATGAAGATGCATTTTTCAAATAACAAAGCTAATTTTAACTTATGCAAAAGTACTTAAAATTGGCATTTCATATTTTTCCTAGGTAAAGGACATCATAAAGAGCATTTTAGAATTTAATCGTGACCAATATTTAATTATGAAATAAAAATATTAGCATTATTCACAATTTTCAGAAAAAGATAAACTCTAAAAAACAAGATATGGGCCGGCTTTGGGCCAACAGGCCCACGCAGAGGCCTAGGGCGCGGCCCAAGGTACGAGCAGGCCGGCCTAGAGCGTCCTGCCAAGGCCTGGCCTGGCAGCTTTGCAAAAGACCCTTATACTTTTTCAAAATTACAACCAAGTCCAAAACACTTTCTGGCACTATTCATCTAAGTCACAGGTTTTGCACTGACACCCCTGGATTTATTCGAATTTACAAAAGCTGGTCCACGAGGGACTCCCGAGCAGAGCAACGGCGCCCTGCTGTGAGACTCGCCGGTGGTGAGTCCTCCGGCTACGGAAAAGCTACCTAAATGCTCAGGGCGATGACGCGCGTCGATCTACGAACTTAAATAGACGGCTGGTGCAAAACAGCGGGCACCGAAGTGGCCAAACTACACTCTAAACCATCAAGCTAAGAACTCCTACATGATCAAGAGGCTCACCATGAATCGCTGGGCAGGAAAACGGGAGCAGGGATGGCCTAGGCGGAGCTGCAATCGACGATGGCAGATCCGACGACGGTGAGGCGGCGCTCCAGTGACACCTGGGCAAAAACAGTCCCGTAGACTAGTGCATAAGCGACAGGAGACCAAGGCAAACTCAATGGTGAAGACGGTGAAGCAAACGGCTCATGGTAGCATGCTGACGACGGCAAAGCGGCTCGCAGCGGCGCTCTGCCGGCCGTGGAGAAGAAAGGGGTGCGTTGGAAGTGCAAGAACAAGGCAGAGCCATGGCTGAGATGGAGCGAAAGAAGATGGACGGGCAGCGGCGAATTCGGCCGGTGGGTGAAGGGCGACGGCGTTGGCAGGCAGGGAAGAAAGAAGAAGAAAAACGACGCTTGGCCGTCGGTTTTAAAGCTCAGCAGCGGGGCATGGAAGGCTGACACGCGGGCGGAGAGGTTTTTGGTGACTGGCGTGCGCTGGCGATGGCCGGCAAGCCAAAATGGACACGGCGGCCACGACGACGGTCATGAACAGAGAGGGGAAAAGGTCAAGGTGACGTCACTGTTACTATAGCAGATGATGTCATTCTAGAAATTTGCAAATTACTCCAAAATTTATATAGGAACTTGAAAATCTCCCAAAATATCATTTGCATAACTTTTCAAGAGCTACATTTTTAATTTAACAATCATTTTCAAATTCTACATAGTTTTTGAAATATGAATTCAAATTCTAAAGGAGAATAAAACCCTAGAAACAAATATTTGAAATTACTTTTGATTTTTCAATAAAACTTGAAAATCTTCAAAACTATGGAATACTCAACTTTTCAAACCAAATATTTATCATATACAAAGTTTTCCCAAAATATGTATAATTTTTGAAATATGGATTGAAAATACAAAGGGAACAAATGTTGAAGAACTGTATTTTTAAATTCATTTGAAATTCTTTTCAGAAACTTAAAAAACTTTGAATACCGATATTGTAGCTCTTGTCAAGATCTATAAACCATATTTTGAGAGTATCTCAAAATTCCTTATAGATTTTGAAATATAGAAAGAGGGATAAAACAAGATTTTGAAAATCGTTTTTGAATTAGCAATCAACTCATCATTTCATGTATAAAACAAAGCACCACATAAAAGACATTATTAAAACATGAATGCATTTATGCCATGATGCTCAATGATTATGCTTGATAATGCACTTGATTAATATTTTAATTGCGTATTAACATCTGGGATGTTACATAAGACATGTTGAGTTAGACAGATTGAATCAAGCAAGTTGTAAGTCAAACATGTTTATTCCTTTCTTTAGGTGCATACCAGAGTCAAGGTAAGGCTTTTTAAATAATGGCCACTTACCTTAAGATGTTACCTTTGTCACTGGAGCACCCTGTGATGAAGAGTAGCTGCTTTTAGTGGTCCTTCCCTTCTTCTTGGAGTTTGCCTCTCTCCTTGACACTTGTTTATGAGCATCTTGCCTTCTAGATCTACACTCCTTCTTCCTCCTTTCTTTCATTATGCACCGACCTTTTGCTCTACTCATTGTTTCTTCTCTGCAGAGGATTAGTGGACAACACATATCCAAAGGAATGTACAATAATAACAAGGGTGGTGTTGTCATAGACCTAAAGGTCATAATCTATGCTATAGAAAATTTGGGTTGAACATTTTAGTCAGCATAACACATTTACTAACAATTACTTCTTCTCTAGAGGATTGACTTTATTTTGTTTTAAGTTTGATTTTTGTGTATGTCAGTTGTAGAAACATTTAAACTTATAGAGAGAAAGTAATTGTGAGTAAAGGGGTTGCAAACCAGAGTGCTAGAGCGACGGGAGCTTGGGAGGAGGAAGAGCATTGTTGGGTCATCTTTTAGAGGGGTCAGTGGCCTTCCTCCCCCAAGCCTAAGCCTTACTGTCGCTCGCCACTTATGATTGTTGAATCATCACTTAGTGTGTTGTCACTCTCATGTCCTTAGACATTGTTTATCCTTTGTTCTTAATCTTCACCTACAAAGGTTAGTGACCAAGAATACCCAAAGGGAACTTGTCCTAGGAACATGGTTCTCTTTTTTTTCAAAGCATGAGCCTTCATGTGCTCACATTTTTTTCTTTTCCTTATAAATGGACCTCCATGGGCCCAAATATTTTTTATTTATATAAATATGTTTGGACTTTCATGTGCCTATATCTTTTTTTATAACTTAAGATAAAAGTTGTATAATAAATATGAGATAAATACCGAATTACCTATCGGCGAGCGCTCATGATTTTTAGGTCCATTGAGCAAGACCTCTCCCTTGCATTTTGCTTTTCTTGAGACTATCTGATCCAATCCAGGAGATGATGATGTGGACAATTGCATGCTCTTCTTTCATCAACCATTCTTCATTTTAGTTGGGTCTTGGTTGATGAATTGATGTCCATTGGAGATGCAGACTAGAGTTCCTCCTTGGTGGCCTTTGTCTTGTAGTGACATGGTGAAGAGTTGTTTTGGTAATGATGATACGACAGCCATCTTGATGATCAAGGAAGGAACCTCATTGATGCTTGCATGAAAGCTTCATCTCCAATGGCCTAAGGACATATAACACCCTGACTTTTGAAACTTTCAGATTTAAAAGAAATTGAATTTAAACTTCCATAGTTGCTTTACATTTATAGGCCAATTACAAAGTTTTATAAATAACTTTAAAAAGTGTAGCGCGTTAGAAAACATGCATGGTGCATTCATGCCGCTGCACAGTTTTTGGTTGACTTGTTTGAGTTGGTCGTTCGATTCTTGCTTTGCTCGTTATCTTCCTATATGCTATAACTTGTCCCCGCTAACCCTAGACTAACAAAACCTAGTCTAACTAGCCCAGGCCAGTCCCTAGAGGGTCCTGGCCAACCCTAGCCTCTCCTGGCCAAGCATGGCCAGCCACAGCCAGCCATGGCTAGCGATGGCCAGGGCAGCAGCTGGCGGCCGGCGGCCACAGCCGGCCATAGCCAGCTAGACAGGCCGCGTGAGCCGGGCCAGGCCGCCACGAAGCCCGCCAGCGCGCTGCACCACGCCACGCCCCTTGATGGGCCGAGCGGCCCAGCAGGCCACCGCGCCGCGCGCGTCGTCCGCCCGCCTTGCGTCAGCCCGGCGCCAGTAGCTTGCGCCAGCACGCGTCACCGCGCCCGCCGATGCTGATAGGTGGGGTCCACCTGAGTGGGGCCCACCCGCACAGTGTCGTCTCCCCCACGGAGACGAACACCGGCTTAGTAACTGGCGCCGCCCGAGTCGCCTCCGCGCCGCGCAAGCGCGCGACCCGAGGACCGCCAGGCCCTATAAAGGGGATTCCCCGCCTCTCCGCGCCGCCTCGCCGAACCCTAGCCGCCACTGTGCCTCCCAGCACTGCTTTTCCCCAAACCCTAGATCGCCGCCGCCCCTCGGAGCTCGGCCCTGCCGGCGATCTCCGTCGTCGCTTCGTCTCCGTCTTCAAGAGCGCCGCCAATAGCAGTGAGGTGAGCCACCCGCCGGTGCCCGTGGTTTGCCTCCCCGTGCCCTGCAGCGCCCTCCCGCTGTGACATCACCGTCGGCCATGGCGCCGTCACGCGACCCGCCGCCTCCGGCCGTCTCCCGCCGCCTTTAACCCTGCAGCCGTGTTCGCGAGGCCAAGCCGTGCCTTCCCGGCCAACCCGCGCAGCCAGCCGAGCACCGCAGCGCGTTTCCGACCAACGTCCACGAGCGCGCCGCCGTCTTGGTGCCGCTCCGACGACCCCGCGCCACCGGTATGAATGCCAGCCGTTGGATCTGAGCCGAGCGGCTCAGATCGGCCGCTGACCGCCGTGGACCGGGGGGTCGACCCCGCCACGTCATCGGCTGACGTGTCAGCCACGTGCGTGCCACGTCAGCGCCACGTGTGCGTTGACCGTGTCAACGCGGTCAGGCCGCCGACAGCCATGGCACTTTTACAGAAAAGCCCCTGTGGTTTCCTATATTTACAATTTAGTCCTACATAGTTCAAAGTTAATTAGATTTTAGCCCTGACTTTTGCAGTTTAACCCGTAGTCTTGTTTTAGCCATAACTTTCACGTTTTAACTCCGATTTTAGCAAACTTATACTTTTTGGAATCGTCTCGACAAGTAGAATATTTTTATGTTGTTGTTTACTACTGTTGAGATGTTTTGGTGTACTGCCCTAATTAAAGTATGTATGTTTGCATGTATTGTGCGTGTGTGATAATTGTGGCGAATAGAGAACGAGACATGGGTGAACGAGGACCAGCATAACCCGGAGGACTACGTGCAGCAGGACATCAACCAAGGCAAGTGCAGGCACCTTGATCATTTTGCGCCTATTCACTTTTAATTAGTATATTGCATGTGTCATAAATCGGCAAACCATAAGATCTACTAGCCACTTTATCCAGACATATCCTATGGGGGTTCTAGTTAACAGGTTATTAGGTTGCTAGTGCTCTACCTCACCTTTCACCGTTTAATGAAGATAAAACTTGCTTCTTTATATATGTTGGAGCCGTGGGCTCTTGGCTTCGGCCGTTGGAGAAGTTGATGCATGACCGCATCGTTGGTTGGCGGTGAAAGAAGGGGGAATGGATGTCAGTGAGCTCGTAGCAACGGGGGCATCCGTATCTCCTCCCCCTTGTGGACCTTTCGTGGAGCGGCAACCTGGGACTTCCGTATAGCTCCAGGCTAATGGGCTCTGGCTTGGTTTATTAGCAGGACCATCATGGGCAGGAGACAGCTTACCGATGGGTGGCCATGGCTATGGTTGCTGGGGCTTGTTTACAAGTATTTAGTATGGGAGGTGCTGTGGATCCGTGATGGGGGCGGCCTCACAGGGAAGTCTCCCATAAGCTTGGACTCAAGGCTGACGAGTTGTTACTGCCTATGACCCTGTGAAGGACCTTGTTGTGACCTCTGCCAGCCTATCTTGGTAATGGGCTAAGAGACTTACAACCTCGGGCATAAAGAGTAATCACGATCTGGAGTGAAAGTGTACACCTCTGTGCAGAGTTAAAATCGATATATCATCCGTGCTCACGGTCACGAGCGGCCCAGATCCTTGCATGATTAGCCAAATGGAATAAATCATTAAATCATGGTGATGCTGTTGAGGAGGTGGTTACCTCTGTTTCTGAACGGGATGGCAATCCTGTGTTGCTTGAGATGGCGATCTCAAGGTTAACGATATTAATGATATATGCTTATATCTGTGATGATAAATGAATCATTAATTATCACTTGAACCTTAATAAAGGGTTGGGTGTTTGAACCAAGTTGATTAGAGAATAGGTTGCAATAAGTAATTTCTTAATTGTTTAACTTTAAAATGCTACCGCAGTCTACCTTTCAGCCTGACCTTGTACTAGCCTTGCATGTCATTACTTTCCATCTGTACTTGTTGAGTTTCAACATGGAACTCACCCTTGCTATTTCCCAACCAAAGGATGCTCGAGTGATGACTCAGATGGTGACTTTCCTGAGAACTATCCGGGATGCTAGGCATCATGATGCTACCGTCGACCTTCCTGTGGTGAGATGGAGTACTACGTCAACGTCGTTTAGTTGTTATCCGTTTTGAATGATGTGTTTTATATTCTGCTTTACTCTGATGACAATTATGTAATAATGGTACGATATAATCGTTATACTATGTTTTATTCGAACACTGTGCTTTTGAACCATGTAATTTGTCGTTCATGTGTGTAAATTGTTCCTGGCGCTTATGAATTTTTGGCCTTGGTTTCATTCCTTTGAAATCAGGGTGTGACATGACATCATCTTGCGATCATGGTTATTCATGGTCTTTCACGTCTTGGATAGCAGTCAACCTCTTGGTTGATGATTTGTTACCACAAGATGCATGTCATGTTGTAATGACATCTTGTCATCCTTGTGCTTGTTGCCAACATTGCAAGTTGGTGTCTTCAAGGACAATGAGAGCAGGTCTCTGATTGGCAAAAAATGAGGTGAGGTTCACCCTGCTTCTCATCGGCATCCTAGCTTGAGTTTTTGGGAAGACTCAATGCTATGATGTCTTCACTTTTATCATGGCCAGTCACATTGTTCATCCACTTCCTTTGGGTGAGTGCTATTGATGTGAATCTTGTATAGGGCACTCATCTCCTTTATTCCATTATCGAAGTAGTGATTTATCAAGCTCATGCCAAACCATGAATATGCATAGTGTAGATTCTTTCCTACAAAATGTTAGTGGACACATACCCGAAGGATTGCAATGATTTTGAAAAATAGGTTGTTGTCCACAACTTATTTGAGTTTAATCTATGCTAAAGAAGGGATGGTTTTTAGGAACATTTTAGCATAGATTCTATTTATCATGTTTTGCAACATTTTTATTTCATGGCACATTAACATGGTTCAAGGCAAAGGTAACTTGCAACAAAAGACAAAGTGAGTGATCTTTGATACTTACAGTTCTTCCATGGACGATGGATGGGAGCTGTGTCTTTTGCGCAAAGTTGCTAAAGCTCATCATATGCCTTGCTTCATCTTATTTGAGTTCATCTCTTTACTTTCCCAAATTGGATTTGGAAGTTTCCTGCAGGGGTTAGTCCAACAAAATAACTGCTATCTACTAGAGCACACTCCTGGTTCAAAAATCAACATAGACACCACATCTAATTTGATTTAGAAGAGCATTTTAACCTAAGCATCATCATGCTTAAATTAAAAGCCCTTGAAAGCAAGATCATCATTCCTAAACTAGGCACCATGCTTCATTTAAGAGATGTTTGAAGATACTTCAAACCTAAGCATACTATAGCAAATATCAGTAGCATGAAAGCGTTATAGAGACGTACTCAGTTAGAGATGAAAGAACATGATCATGGTGAGAGATTGTTTCTTTTATATTTACATTTTCAGATGCAGGTGACATGAATGCATACAAGGAACTAAACATGCAGTGAACTGGATAGTTGAAAAATTTAAACTAAATGGAATGAATGCATGAATTATTCAAAGTAAACATGTAGTGAGATGCATAAATTAAAAAGATAACTACTCAAAAAGTTTAAAGTCTATGAGCAGTACTGTCTCACCTTTCTTGATCACACTTACCATGACTCACATGATGGTTGTGAGTGGTGCAACTTCAATGTTCATCACTTGAGATGTGAGTTGAATTCTCCAATCTACACATGGTTAGAATAATATATATGTATACATAAACCTATGAGATTGTAGGGTTCCAACATCGATGAATGTTGAATGTTGAATGTTGGGGCACCCTGGGTTCTTCAATATCTCTTTTCTTTTCTTGTGGAAACTTGCCAGAAAGTCAAAATGAATTCTTTTATCCTGTCTATTCCACAACTCAATAGAACAAGGGGTAATCCTACTAAAGCTAGTGATACACTAAATTGGCAGACATCAAGATCATTATCAAAATCTTTACGCCATTCTTCCCCAGCAACGGCGCCAAAAATGCTTATTGGTATTAATTAAGTGCAACTAAAATATAAAGGATTCTGCAAGCGCACAGAATATACCATTGTAGTATTTTACTGAGAGTATCCAGGTATCGATAATTATATTTTACCATAGGAAAGCATGGGTTAATGAATCTGATAATTCACCATCATGTATCTACTAACTTAGTAAACCAACTAGACTATAGCAGGGGTAAATGGTAAATGATATATATGGTAGGATTATGCAATATAACACATAGGGGATAGGCCACTAAAGATATGCAACTAGCTAACTTGAGAGGTCAATGGCTGAGGTAGATTCCTATGATAAACTTATCACATGGTCAAAAATATACCCAACTATGTTAAGACTTACCTTGTGCACTTCGGGACACCACTAGACAGGAGAGAGTACCACAAAGGATACCTCTACTGACGTGACTACGATCCTACAATTTAAGAACCTACTTGATTCGATATGGACGGGGCTGTCACCTCCCGTAACTACCATACAGCCAGGGAACAGGGTGTATTCATAGGCAGAACATCATGTAAGCACCATGCTTACACAAGGCTCGGCTACCTAGCCTAGTTGACAAACTAGAAGGCTAAGCGCTCTATGAACTAGCACACAAAAGCAATGATAAACTCAACTAGCATGATATATTCGAAGTAAGCATAGCCACATAAATAAGAGAATAAGTATGAGTCTTAAAGAATGTTGAAGTGAAGATACAAGGCTTTACCATGCCTCCAAGACTAGATCCGGATCCTCGAGCTAGAGCCTATCTCGACCCTCTCTCCCTAGCAACTAGTTGATTACATTAGAGAATCTAGACCTAATCCTCTAGGGTAGAGAGAGAGGTCATCCTTTCGAGGGACACCTCTCAATCAAATGAATAATGAATAATGAATTAGGGTTTCTCCCAGGGCCAAGGGCCTTATTTATATAGCCCCTAGGATGCACCACGACCACCAGATCAAACCAATCTTAATGCACGACTTAGATTAGATCTCAAAGGCGGTGGGAGCATGATCCACGAGACTCAAATTGATTGGTTGAGGTAGTAGGGCGGGCGCCCTGACTCTGGGCCCGCTAGGCCTCTGGTTCGGTCCAGTGCCTTCTCGTGTCTTCTAGAGTCTTTCTTCACGTGCGTGGGTCATTTCTCTCTATGTAAACATGACATGTGGGCCTTCCTTGGTTCTTTTAGCTGACACCCTACAGAAATAGACATTCACCAAAACTCATAGAATTCTGTCAATAAACCCCTATATCTATGTGATATTTGCTTTTAGGTCCTTTTTCATGTTTCGTTAACTATTAAAAATGATACCTATCTACCGTCAACAATGGGCATGATCGAGATGTTGATCTAATTCTGATTAGTCTCAGGGTCAAGCATGGCTTCTTGGTATGCCGGTGCAGTCATCTTCTTGATCCCAGTGGTCTTGTGGAAGACACGACAAACCACCCACTCATCCTGCACAAATTTCATTTGTTAGCTAGAAGTGAAGTTAAATTAGGGTAAGCAAATAAAGCAAGTAATTGACATACATCATGCTAGTGTTGTTACGACTACCACACACCTTGGAAGCAGAAGTTGAAGCTTTTGAGGCCATAGTGACAACGTTGGCGACTGAGCTAGATGTGGATGCGAGGCAAGGGAGCCTGCCGCTGCCTTCGAGCCTATACTCATGCATCACCCAATTCGTTTTGTTGCCCCTAGGAGCCCTGCCTTCATAGAAGATGAGTGTCTTCTTCATGCCAACGAGCAGCACCATCCCTTCCCCTTCGGTGGGATTGTATACCTCCTTGTCCTTGCCGGTAGCCTTCCAATAACCAGCTTCCGTGGCCCTGTTCGCCCTTAGCCCCATTGGGTACTTACGTCCTTCTTGTTGAAGAAGTACCACTCTTTCTTAGTCATTTTTGTCTCTCCTACAGTATTTGATCGAATTAAGCACCATATATTAGACCACATCTTGATCACTAGCGTATATAGCAACATGCATCAACTACATGGATCAAATAAGAGAAAGGTGTATATGTATGTATTGTACATATCAAGGCTGCTTGTTACGTACTCGGGAGGTCCCATGGCTCAATTTTAGTTAGGTCAACCTCACATAGCAGAGGTGAAATCCCTCTTGCGCACCTTGTTCATGAGGTAGTCCTTAACAATCTCAAAGTCACTCGGATAGAAGCGGAACCCTGGAGGCAAGTCGAGGCCACCAGCAATGTTCATCTCATCCTGTTGTGGCTGCTACTAGTCCACCATGGTTCTATTTCTCCTTAACTGAGATCAAATTCAGGAAGCACTAACAACCGTATCAAGCAGTAAGGAATAATTGGCATATAGTACTGAAAAAACAACGAAGCATACATACATGCACAAACTCTTCTTGACCTGCCGATAAGTTGAGGTCTCTTGCTCGCTCACCAAGATGAATGCAGGATGCGTTGTTCTGGTGAAGTGAGCCAGAAACTGCAACGCGGCTTAAATAGGCACGAGGCGTGTTCACGACAGCCGCTTTCAGCCGAAGCCTCCTAACCTCTGTCTGGCATCCTTCTTTTTTGGTGGCGTCTGTTTCTACTGGGCATTGGACTCTTGTTCTTTCCAACTATGCCATGCTTGTCCTTGCGCACCCGGGCTCGCTTTGTCGCTGGGGACTCGGCTGTTGCTGGCAACAGGTGCCCAGGTTTTGGAATGTTAGCATGCAGCCTACAGTGACCTCTCTTTGGGTTGCCTGCCCTGGCCTATGATTCTCGTGGGCGTATACGTCCACGCACTGCTCATGCATGCAGCCTACTACAGCCATCGCCTTGATGTAGAAGAGGGCTACACGATTGGCGACCGCCTACGTAGAGATGCACGCACGTTACTGCCAACGGCTGCTGTGGCTAGACCTGCTATAGCCATATAAGCATCCATCTGGACAACCCATCAGTGGCAGGTCATCATGATTTAGTGATAATCACTATAGCGCCGGAGCATCATGTTCTTCACTCCTCTATTTGTTTGAGGTGCATGGAGAAACGTGTGCACACACATGTGGTGTTGTGCCAATTTGGTGTGCTGTATGTGGCTATGTATGTAGCTGTTGGACGATATGATGTGTACTGCCTGTGCCCACTGTCACAAAAACCATGCATATATCGACATTCAACTGACAAGTGTGCGTCTAAGCGCGGCAAACTTGGAAACCATGGCGGTTAGCCTATTATTGAGACAGCCAATGCATATATCGACAATCAACTCACAACAACCTTGGAAACCATGGTCAGTTAGCCTATTACTGAGCCAGCCAAGGATAGGCGCTGATGACCCTTTGATTTATGCATGCATGCAAGGGATATTTTCCTTTTCAATTCCTTACTTTCAAAGGAATGCATGCATACACATGAGTAGAGTCCATGCCTACACGCCATCCAGGCCCGATGAAATGGCATGTCATGCTATCACTTTCTCTACAAATTAAAAGTGGCACCAACGTGTGCTTGTCCATGGGTAGGATGCTATTTCATTCAGGAGAGGCTCCTAGTGTGGCATACGTGACTGTGCATGCTTCAATTGCTTACCTTGAATAGGCTAATCCTCTGCAGTCATCTTGTGGATGTTCCCCAAGCGGAAGGAATCAACCCAAGTATCTATCATACCAGTTCACCACACACAAGCCACTAGAACACTGAGGGTGTGCTACCACAAAATAATGTATATTATATTATAATATTTTTGTTTGTTGTTGCAAGAGGTGGACCTATAGCAACCTTTTTTTTAACGAACTGTTGCTATAGGTTCAAAGTATTGTCATGATGACATTACGATGCATAGTATTAATTTGTGTTACAACTATCCAGTGCTCTTGCAACCATATAGAATAGCATCACTGTTGCTTGAAATTATTGCCACAACTATGTTGGGATGCAATTTTTCTCCGTGTATTGCAACTAGATTTCTAAGATGCAATAGTTTGTTGCTATTGCCACATTTTTTTGTTGGTTGTAATATTTATCATGGCCGTTGCAATAGATCATTGTTTATTGTAACTAAGTATCTAAAGCAATACTCAATAACCTTTTTTATTGCCTACAGAACATTATGGTTCATTGCGATATGGTATTGTATTGCAACACTTTGGCCTCTAGGTGTGCAAGGACTAAGGAAAACAGTAAGTCATGTGATGGTAGGAGTTTAATGCACATGAATAATTCAACAATTGAGTGGGAAAAAGGATTCAATTTTTTTATTCACTTCACATTTGGAGACACATTTGCACAAACCAAAAGATAACAATTATATTTCCATAAATCAGATAATGTTTACATAGCAACAACAGATCTATAAACAATAATTGCTTCCTTCTTAGTAAACCTCAAGTAACTATAACTCATGAAATAATGAAAGAACAAGCAACACCTAATTACAAAAGGTAATACATTCCTTCATATGTTCATCTAAAGATCTTGAATCACCACTGGACTGACATTCATGTTATCTATTCAGGTTTTCACCAGGAAAATACCTGCTAGCCACAACACTACAGAGAGCAACATGGCAACCCCAATACTGGAATGAATGTTTTTAGTTCAAGAACAAAAATGCATTACTTCTTGTGATACATCACTAAATCCCGTTATCCTGCTAAAATGTCAAATTATTTTTGTAGTTAATTGTGATCTCATCCTAAGTATCGGTTTGTAGTTACTTTGCAAGGATTCAAGTCATTCTCAACATGCAAGGGAACAGAACTGTCAATATGCATATCCCATATGAAATGGAGTAATTAACATTTAACCTTATTGACGGATCTGAAGCTGAACTAAATGATCTTTCAAAAGAAAAAGGACTTACTCACATATTACTTCACATTTGAACTACTCCCTCAGTTTGAATAATTAATCATTTTGATGTTTCTAGATACATTAATAAAATATATTTTGAACATTAAAATTGGAGTTAAAATGAAGAAAAGATAGAATTGGGCTTAATCTGCCAAAATCGACTAAGCTTATAGATCATGATCTGGAGATGTTTCCTGTTAGGTTAAAACCACCCCTCTATCATAGGCATGCCAATTACGACACATGTTGCCACCACTACTTGGTGTTGTGATATAAGTCTTGTTGCCACGCTTGATATGTGTGGCAATACATTGTGTTGAAACATTGGATGCTAGTGCACCATTTGCTACGAAATGTGCACACTGGCGTTGCATGGTCCAACAATGCCGGCCACCACATCATCGTAAGACATCTAAAACTAAACCAAATTATATTTACTAATGGACTATCTGTTGCTAAAGATAACTCAAAGACGATCTATCGGTAATTACTCATTTAATGATTCATTGTTTGTTGGTAATCATACTATCTATCGCTAAAAACATGTGTATGGTCGATCTACCAAAAAGAAGTGGTCCCCACATAGCTTATACGTATTTTGGTGACTCAAAGGAAAGAAAAATAATCTCCCACAAATAAAAAGAGTAAAAGTAAGAAAACTTTTTTTGAAACTTGGGTGGCACTACGGCCTTTCATTACCATCACCTGATTCCGCCAAATTGCGGATCACTTGCACATTTAAAGAAACAGGGAGAGGTCCAGTCCAAACACATGACTGTCCTGGTTCCCAAGCTAAACCCAAACTTGCTAGCTCGTGCACAGACGAGTTGGTACAACGTGGAATTAAAGAAATTGCTATGCATACAAATTCATTAGCTAAAAGGTGCCGGATATCGCTGAAGATCACTCCACAAGCTGAACGGTCATGAGCATTAGATGTTATAGCCTCCTTTAAAACACTTGAGTCAACCTCCAGTTGCACATGAGAAATGCCATACATCTCTACTGTTTCCAGGGCTTTGAGACATCTTACTGCTTCTGCCATCAGCGCATCATGAGTCTGGCCAGCATTCCCTGCTCTAGCCAGCATGTGATCACTGGTGTAGTCTCGGACAATGAAGCCCCATTCACCATTCTTTGTTGCCTGCACAAAAGCTCCATCGGTGTTGATTTTTAGGACACCTTAGGGAGGTTTTGTCCATCTCACTGGTGGCCTAGCATCTGCTCTGGGTTTCAGAATTGACAGCTTCAACAGCCCCATCATTTCCAAAACCGAATGACAGACTATGTGTGTATTTTTGAATTGGATCTCCAGCATTAATCTTATTCCTTGCATCCCACCACTTCCATAGCAATAGACTTACTTTGCAGGCCAAGCTTTGTTCTAATTGCAGCACCGTCCATACAAAATCCTTTGCTGAAAGAGCCGCCAACAAAAGCAGACGTGTTTGTTCCATTTCCAAGAGATGCCAACATCTTTTCATTAGTTTGCACTTTAGGAAGCAATGTCCTCCATCTTCGTCAAAGTGCATGCATACTGGACATCTCGTGTCAAGAATTATCCCTCTTCGTCTGATGTTTTGCTTCAAAGGTAAACTATTGTGAGCCAGGCGCCAGAGGAAATGTCGCACCTTTGGAGGGCAAGGTAGCTTCCATAACTTTCTCCATTGTTTTGCGTCATGATCACCCTCCTAATGGCCCATGCTACTCTCTTCATCTTCTAGCACATGGTATGCCTACTTGACCGAAAACATTCCTTTCCTGTCATGGTGCCAGGCAATGACATCATCCCTACCAAGGTGCACTGGGATCGACAGAATGTTTGGAACATCTTCTTCCCAAAAGATTTCACGAACAAGTTGAGCATCCCATGTTCCAGTAGATGGATCGATAAGTTCTTCCACCTTTGAGAGTAGCTTTGGTTTCGATCCATCTCCATGGCTTCTGCTGCCAACGATGCCCTAAAAGCCCTTGCCGAGGGGCTCCAGCAGGCGTCCACAAAGATGCAGCGCATCCTTGTGCTGCTCAAGGCGAAAGCAGCATGTGAAGACCAGGTGGAAACACGCCTACAGGCAGCAGCGTGTGGACTCCTAGCACACCGGTGGGTGTGGTCTCTCCGTGAGGAGGCTGCAGTCCACCTACAAGCAGTGGCGCGAGGATTCATCGTGAGGCTCACCACGAGGAAGATGTAGGCAGCAATCAAACCTGCATTTTCAATAGGGTGCCTCTCCTCTGTTCATACGCCACAACCTGCCACCATCACACCTCCCTCCGCTGTTCCATCCTCGCCACTACTCTTTGCTGCCTCCATCTCGTCACCCTTGCTGCTCCCAATCTCATCACCAAGGGCAAAACCAACCACGACTGATTTGGCCAAGCTTATCCACTTCCTCACCGCCTCCTCCACTGTCTTGCAAGGGCGGGTCACTGCCCTGCAGCAAGAGCATCCAATGGCGGTGTCCTTCTCAAGTTCATGGGGATCAGGCCAGGGTGAACTCTAGGGCGATCGGCCTCCCCGTTTCTAGAAGCTAGTTGTTGGGCTCCTTCCATGGGATCCAGGAGGACGCCACCGGCTTCAACGACTGCTCTCCATGCTTCCAGCTCGAGGATGAGTTGGTCTTCAAGGGCAGGAGAGATGTCATGAAGGGCAACCAGTGGCTGCATGGTCACCAGAGGGAGGGGCATGCAGCAGTGGTCAATTGCAGTTAATAGATGGTTGGGAATTGTAGTCATAACTGAGGCAATAGACATGCAGCTGTGGTCAGTAGCAATTAGTGTTCTGGGGAAGAGAATAGAGTTAATGAGAGTTAATTATGGGGGAGAGAAACAAGGAGCCTAAGCTGGGCGCCAGCTCTGGGTGCTGCT
Source organism: Bothriochloa decipiens (assembly GCA_023333625.1). Taxonomy (NCBI): domain Eukaryota; kingdom Viridiplantae; phylum Streptophyta; class Magnoliopsida; order Poales; family Poaceae; genus Bothriochloa; species Bothriochloa decipiens. Next base: position 29,162,671 of record CM041641.1, on the reverse strand, counting down.
CTATATATAGCCTATAAACAGCTTCTGTTGGATCAAGCTTTGAAGTTATCAGTCTATTATCCCACCTCCTGCTGTCTCTAATCTCATCCCCCTTCTACCAAGTGCCAAGGAAACTTGGCACCACCTTGCCTACCTATTACAATCTGAGAAGCCAAGGATCTCCTGAGCTAGGAGTCGAGGTTCTTGATAGTAGCACCGTGCCCCTTGGTGTTCTTGGTCGATGGGCAATGCCTGCTAGTATCCAGGGATCCTCCCAGATTCTTACCTACGAACCATCACCAGTCCACCAGATCAAGCCATTCTTTAAAGCTTTAAAACCCTGAACAATGCTGCGCCATGTATAAGAGATTCCTGGCCCCTCCGTCACCTGTAAAAGAGCACCATTTGGGCAGCACCGGGCTTTAAGTAATTTTGCACATAAAGATTCTGGGTTTGCAAGATACGCCAAGCTTGTCTCGCTAGCATCACTAAATTAAAGAGATGCAAGTCCCTGTAGCCCATTGCACCCTTGTCTTTTCTACTAGACAATGTATCCCAAGACACCCAATGCATTTTATTCTCCTTCTCCATTTGAGCCCACCAAAATTGGCAAATCAAAGTACTGATCTCATCTTCCAGCGACTTTGTGATATCAAAACAGGCCATTGCATAGCTTGGTATTGCTTGTGCCACTGCTTTTATAAGAATCTCTTTTCCTGCCTTTGATAAAAGCCTCTCTTTCCAGCCTTGTATGCGCTTCCAGACTTTGTCTTTTTGATATGCAAAAGTTTGTTTCCTGGACTGCCCCATATATACAAGCAAGCCAAGATACCTATCTATTCTCACCCCATGTGCACGACCAAGCGTAGATAGAAACTCATCACATGATGTCTGACTTGCATTCTTACTAAAAAGTGTAGAAGACTTGTCTTTGTTTATCATCTGGCTTGAGCATGCCTCATACACTTGGAGTACATATTGCAGATAAGTTGCATTCTCCTGGTTTGCTTTTAAGAGAAGCAAAGCATCATCTACAAAATGTAAGTGAGTAATGTTGGGTGCATTAGCACAGATAGTGATCCCCTGCAACCTGCCGGACTCCTCTGCTGCATTCAACATTGATGAAGAACCCTCGGCGCACAAGAGAAACAAATATGGGGATAGCGGATCACCTTGTCGTAATCCTCTTGAAGGCCGGATTTCTTCTCTAAGTACACCATTCACCTTAACTTTATAAGTCACAGTAGAAATGCAGCACAAAATCAAATTGACCCATTGTTGGCTGAAGCCCATCTTCAACATAATTTTCTCCAAATAATTCCATTCCACTCTATCATACGCTTTACTCATATCCAATTTCAAAGCAGCAAATTCCTCACTTCCAGATCTCTTATTTTTCAGGTAATGAGTCATCTCATAAGCAATCAAAACATTATCTGAAATAAGCCTGCCCAGACCAAAAGCACTTCGATTCTGGGAGATGATCTCTGGTAGAAGTACCTTGAGACGGTTGGATAAAACCTTTGAGGCAATCTTGTATATGACATTACACAAACTTATTGGCCTTAAGTCTTTTAGTCGTTCAGGATTTTGCACCTTTGGAATCAGCACCACCACCGTCTCGTTCCACTTGGCTGGCATACAACCCTCATTTAGGAAAGTAAGAACTTTCCTCACCACATCAGCCCCCACAATGCTCCAGTGTTTCTTATAGAACAGTGATGACATACCATCAGCCCCGGGTGCTTTGAGGTCACCAATGGCGTCGAGGCCTTGCTGCACCTCTTCCTCCGTGAACTCGCATAGCAACTGATTATTCATATAAATTGATACAGATTGCTTGACATGTTGGAGGAGTTCTTCCATATGGTTACCTGCATTGGTGGAAAATAAATTTTGGTAATAATTAGTTATGAGTGCTTGCAGCTCCCCGTCTTCCTCCACCACACGTCCATCATCTTGTACTAGTTTCTTGATACGGCTTCTCTTCTTACACTCTGTGGCATGTTTGTGAAAGAAACTAGTATTTTTGTCCCCCTTCTCAACCCAATGCACCTTAGCACGTTGACGCCAATATAAATTTTTCTGCTCCTCAAGTCTCTCCAGCCTGAATTTTAGCAACTCCATCTTTCTCAAAGAACGCTCATCTATAGGACCTCTTCTACAGGCCTCCAATTCTTTTCATAGTTTCTTCATATGCTTCTCAATGTCCCCAAGCACATTCCTATCCCAGTCCCCCAAATCATTAGCAAAACTTTGTACAACCTCCATTACAGTCCCCCTCCTTCCCTCCATCACAGTCATCCAAGCATTCTCCACAATCAGAGCACACTGCTCCTCCTCTACCCAGCGGGCTTCAAATTGGAAATGTCATCCTCCCCTTCGAACATCTCTGTAGTCATCTTCCATAGTTTTTACCACCACCGGCCTATGATCTGAGTGTCGTATCTCACCATTTATTACTTTGTACAGTGGGAAATGAGCACGCCATTCCCCATTTTCAACCGCTCGATCAAGCCGTTCCCGGACATAGTCATTGCTATTGTGACTATTGTTCCACCATGTAAAACGATCCCCAGTATACCCCAAGTCAGTGAGCTCACACTCCTCCAACGCCAAACGGAATCGATCCATGCATGCTTGTCTTCATGGTGGACCCCCTTCCTTCTCTGCCCCCATGAGAATTTCATTGAAATCCCCCAAGCACAACCAATGTTTGTGCCTAGCTGCGTTCAGAGTCCTCATGGCCTTCCATGACAAGTGTTTATTCTCTGTGCTTGGTTCTCCATAAAGTCTCCAAGAGAAACCATTTGTCTCCTGTATATCTGCATCTATATACAAGCGTGAAATCCACCGCACATGGACATCCACACCTGACCTCCAAAACAACGCCAAACCTCCACTCGTACCACACAGTCCTTCACCACCACATTAGTAACTCCCAATTTCCACCGCAATCCTTTTATTCTGTCCTCGTCCATTTTGTTTCAGACAAGAACAAAATATCGGGGTCCTCCTCCTTCTGAACATTCAGAAGGCCTTGAATTGATGTGCCATTTCCCAACCCGCGGCAATTCCAAGCTATAATCTTCATTTTGACCCGTAGGGCTGTTCTGACAGCCCCACGTCATTAGTATTTGTCTTCTCTGATAAAATCTCACCCTTTGCCTTCTTTTGCTTCAGTTCTTTTCCTTCATCGACTTCCATCAGTTCCACTAGGTTCCTCTTTCTCTGTGGATTTTTCCTGTTCGCCTCAGTCACCTCCTTTGGCTTCTCATTGGTGTTACGAGTGTGCCTTTTGAATTTTTTTGGAGAATTTTTGTTTGCTTTGGCTACCCCTGTCTCCATCGGTCTCTCCACCATAACCTGTATGCTACTATTTTCTTGATGCCCCACTACCATACCAACTAAGATGGCCTTGTCCTCTGTCTGCTCAAATAACAAATTTGGCATGATAGATTCCTTTTCCCCCGTTTCTTGGCCGGATGATACCTGCAGCAAATCTTTTAGCGGAGATGTCTTCACTTCCACCACTCCCTGCTTGGCCAATTCCGCACCCGCCAGATCGACATCCTTCCTCCATGTTATTACATCACTCCTTGATCTCCCACCACTGCTCCTACTGCCAGAACTCCGACCCCCAGAAACACCACCTTGGAATCTTCTGCTCTCTTGAATATGCCCTCCATCATACCGCCCACCATCCCCTCTCCAAACCTCACCACCAAATCTCTTTTTTGGAGGAACAAACCTCAACTCCCGACTAAATGGACCCTTTTCTTCCTTTGCAAGCTTCTTTGTGCAGGCTTTCTCAGTGTGCTTGATGATGCCGCAAACATAGCAAAACTCTGGAAGGAAATCATACTGTATAGGACACCATCGATCACCAACTCCTTCCCCAATATCGATCTTGATGCCATGCCTCAGAGGAAGTCAAATGTCTCCTAACTTTCACCCGGAGGAACCTTCCTACTGCAAGATCATCAGTCTCAAAGTCCACCTCCATGAAATCACCGATCTCATCCCCTATCACCTCCGCCATTGTCCTATTCATGAGCCCCATTGGAAGACGGGCAACAGAAATCTAGATTGGGATGAAGGAGAAAGGGATTTCATCAAGAGACTTTGTTCCATCAAAATCCACAACCACCAGCACCTCTTTTGAGATCATCCATGGTCCATCCTCCAGGGCCCTCCTCTTTGCCGCTGCATGTGGAAACGTGAACAGAAAAAATTGTCTCCCATACCTTTGCATTTGATCCCCTTCCAAGGGCACCAAATCCATCCCACCGACTGCTCCACTATCTTCGCCTGTACATCTCATTCAGATAGAAGCTTTTCAAAAGCTTTCAAGGTAACAGCGGCATGTCGTCCTTCACGATCACCCCCAATGCAAACTCTCTTCTTCTCCATCTTCGACAACTTCAGGTCCTTCAACAGCCCTTCCACCCCCTCCATTGCCACCGCCTCTGCCAAAGGCCAAGGGGATCAGTCCCCGGCAAACCAAGGCATTGGCTCCACGCTCCACGCAGAGAACAGACACTGGTTTGCAGCACTTGGTCTTTGACTTTGTAGACTAACAAGGAAAAACTAGGAGGGATCCGAACCAGGGAAGACTCAAATCCTTGGAAAACTAAGAACAGAGCGTCAATCAAGCAGATCAATATGAAAAAAGAACAATGGAAGTAGGAGATCGAGTATCCGTCACCCAACGGTAACCGCTCTGTTCGAGTTGCCTAGAACAAGGCCTAGGCGTCGAAACCGCGAGCCGGTCAGAGTAAGAAAATTTTTTGGTGCGGTAAAAATTTTCTCCTCACTTCTACCGCACCGTGCGATCCATGCCTCCGCCTTTCAGCGCGTTCCCTCCCACGATCTGCGCCCGTCACCGATTCATAATCCCCAGGCCAGAACACGGCCTCCTATACGGCAACAACAATCAATTCGGGCAAAAAAAGGCGCAAAAAAAGTGCGATCTGCGACTATCTCTAGATCCCTGTAGCCCACCCCTTCAGTTCCTCAAATCACCCGCCCTGACTTTTTCCTTCAACCTCACAAAACCCTAACTCTAGTGTGTGCGAGCATTGCGGCGGTGGAGGTGAGCAGGTGTGGGCGTCAGCGCGAGCGTGAGCATGCGCACGGCGGCACAACAAGTGAGCAGGCTCCAGCGCGAGGCGGCGCTGACCCGCTATGCACCTCTCTCGGCTCCTGCACCATCGTTTCTAGGTACTTATCTGTTGCATTGCATGTTGCTTAAAGCAACATACTAAAGAGAAACAACACCTTCTCTGTTGTTGGCCTAGCTCACAAGGCCTTACCAGGCCTGCTCATCCCAAAAGCCCGACCTGTTGGGGGAGGACCGCCCCGCCTTATAAGCTGGCCAACCCCACCATCCATAATCGATGTGGAACTATTCCAACACTCACCCCCTAGTCACACGTCGGTGATCTTGGCCCTCAGCCTCAACCAAGTGGTCTTCCAAAGGCGAGTCTTGTGTCTTTCTAGGATAGCACGCAGCAAGCATGAGTGAGTCCATAACCAATGTTGGCCCAGCTCACAAGGCCTTACCAGGCCTGCTC
>CM041641.1:29081826-29136168 GCA_023333625.1 Bothriochloa decipiens | reverse complement strand
TTTCCATTCTTGTTGGGAAAGGCGAAACAATGGTTCTACTCTAACTATGAAGCCGTAGAAACTTGGGATAAGTGTTCCAATGCGTTTTTAGTCAAGTTTTTCCTATGGGTAAAACCAATGCGCTGCGCAACAAGATTTCTAGCTTTTAGCAGTTAGCTGATGAGTCAATTCCTGAGGCTTGGGAGCGTATGCAAGAATACATAGCTGCTTACCCGCACCATGGTATGGAAGACTGGCTTTTGATCTAGAACTTCTATCATGGCCTTAACCCCCTCGACAGAAGTCATCTAGACGCTGCCACTGGTGGAGCATTCTTTTCTCTTAATGTTGCAGATGCAATGGCGTTAATCAAGAAGATGGTGTCCAACCAAGGATGGAGCGATGAACATCTACAACCCAAAAGAGAGGTATGCATACTCCTAAGGAAGTTGACATGATTGCAGCTAAGGTGGACCTGTTAGCCAAGAGGCTAGAAAGCTGTGAGAGGATAAGCACTCAGGAGACCGTGCAAGCACTGGACTCCCGCATGACATGCGGGAGTCTGTGGAGAGTCCGGTCATTCTGGACAATATTGTCTCAAAACCCATGAAGACCTCAACTTCATCAACCACGACAATGGATTTCGATCCCAAGATCAAGGATGGAATCAGTGCCCCAACACTCAAGGTAACAATTTTAATAATGGTTATCCTCAGCACACCCAAACAACCAAGGTAATAACTACCCATCTCTCAAAGATCTTGTGTATAGTCAAGGAAGAATGACAGAGAGCATTAATAAAATAATCATGCTAATGAAAAAATGCTAGAAAACATCAATGCTAAGTTAGAAGATTTCTCGTCTTCTATGAAAAATAAGCTTAGTTTCAACAAAATGTTAGAAAGTCAATTAGCGCAATTAGCAGCTGTTGTTCCTACTTCTGAGAGAATACCAGGTTAACCTAAACCAAGAATCAAAACTGCCAACCTGTTACTACTAAATATGATACTGTTTTATATTCTGGATCACTTGGTGTAGAAGATACTGATATGACTAAAAAGAGTGACCCTGGTAGTCCTGTTATCACCTGTTGAATTCGTAACCATGTTTTTCACAATGCAATTTCTGATCTTGGCTCTAGCATAAACATCATGTCTAAAGAAAAATATGATGAATTGTTTTATCAACATTTGGCCCCAACATCCCACTATGTGCAACTAGCTGATCAGTCTGTAAGATATGTAGAAGTGATAGCTTGTGATGTTTTAGTAAAAGTTAGAGGTAATTATGTGCCCACAGACTTTGTAGTATTAGACATGGGAAATAAAGAAGATACACCTCTCATTCTAGGATGTGAGTTCTTAAACATTGTTAATGCCTATATATATGTGGGTTGTAGAAAAATCTGTTTCCATCTCCTTAGGAAAAAATAACACTTTGCCTTTTTGGATACTTCTAACATAATGCAGATAAGAAAGCTCAAAAGAAAAGAATCCAAAAAGAGCAAGCTAGGTAAATAGAGCCCAGAGAAACAACGCAAGGGAGAGCTATCATCCAAAGCATCCCCCGCTAATGGCAAGAAGGCATCGACAGAGAAGGAGAACAAGCCCGAAAGAGAACAAGCAATTGAATAATTTTCTCGCAAACCAGCAATTCCTTGGGGCACAGATACAAGCAACGGAATCCCCCTTATATATGTTGAGTCATCATATCAATATAGACTCAAGAAAAAGGTAGGGACACTTAAGAAGGAAGAAAGAGGCGGGCCAGAGAAAGCACCGCCACAGCATGATGTAGGTACTAACAATGTAACCTCTTCCCTTTATATTCAAACATTAAATCAAAAGTCTAGGAATCAAGAGCCAGACACTGAAGAGCCAGGAAGAACTGAGGGCGCGGCTAAGGCAAAGAAGCAAACTAGCAAGAAATGGAAGTTGAAGAAGAGTAAGGAAGATGATCCTACACCACCAAGTCACGAAGAACCTGAACCCTCTACACAGGAAGAAACAATAAAAGAAGAAACCACGAAGAAAAATCCGTAAATCACAAGGTATAAGTAATTAAGTGCATTGCATATTTCCCTTCCCAAACCATGCATTTTACATTCTGTTATGCATTCTCCTTAATGAAAAAAGTATCTATATATATAATAATAAAATATGATAGTAATAAATGCTCTTTTTTATATGACAAGCATATAAAATAATATATAATAATAATAAATAATAACAATAAAATAGTAAAAATAATAATAAACAATAAAACTACATCTATCTATATAATAAGTAATAAATAAAATAAGTTAGACTTTGCATTAATCATCATAATAAAGAACAAAGAAGAAATATCCGACAAGAAGGCATTCCATCCCCATGAACCAGGCAAGCTTGGGGGAAAATCCTTTTCCCCGCTAAGGTATGGCATCTAATCACAACCTTATTTATGCATTCGTGTACATGCCTATATTTGGAAGCTCATTGTCATTCATGAATGTGTTAATTGAGATATGTTGTGATAAGAAAGAGTAATTCTTTAACTTGACTGAGGGACAGTTAGAATGGATATCTGGAGTTTTAATTTTTCATAAAATCTCAAAAAACTCTTGCAAAATTGTTCCTCAATGATTTCAAAAATACCTACCACACCATGCCGAGTACATGTTTTATAGATAGGAAACCTACAAAAGTGTCTTGTTTGTATTGAGCTTAGTTAGGCCTTATCGATCTAATTAGTCAAGAAGCTGGTCATGTTTTTTGGTCAAGATCACTTACACGTGCAACCCCTTGTATCTTCTAAACTGGAAGTATGCAACCACCAAATATCTCTTATCCCCCTCCTGCTATTCTCACTCAGATGATACAAAATGTCACTCTTGATCATCATGAGACTATGGATACATATACCTAAGAGGAGCATGGTCTACTTTACTTCAAAAAAATGATGATGGAGAAGAGAGAGAAAAGAGGGATATAATCCCCAATGAGAGACAGCAGAAGCCTCAATACCTGCTGAGTAAAAAAAAGAGAGTAAAAAAAGAGAGAGATTACAGTAACCATGCTTCCTCCGTCTGAAACCAGGCATCTATTCTAGTCTCATGGAGTTCCACCAAATATTTCTACACATGCACAATCTTGACCTTTTTGCATGACTTGTTTTCTCCTAGCGATCTAAGTGTCTAGCTTAGCAATATATGCAATTCAAGTCACTCATTGTTTTTCCCACCGACTACTCCACAAATAAGCTTTAGTGGTAGACTCTAGCAAGTGAGTACACACCCACCTCAATCATATTGAGAGACTGAGTGTGCCATTCAAGGAACTCCTGCAAGAATTTCTTTTCAAAATATTGAGAGCCTCTAGATGAAGTTCTAGCTGAACTAAAGCAAGAGACAAAGTTTGTGCCTATTACACTGTCTCGCTTATGTGTGCTGCAAGGTGAAAAGCTACAAGCCCCATGTAGTAGACTGGAGGTAAGTCTAAATCATGTTCATTGCAAAGTAAGTATAAGGTTTCCTCTACCATGCTCAACCTGCATGTTTTGCTTGAGGACAAGCAAAAGGGTAGCTTGGGGGAGCTTGTTGATGGTTGCTAACCCCTGTTTTCACCATCAACATTTCATTAATTAAATAGCAAACTAACCCAACAATGTCTAAATTTGCTTTGAATTTCACCTAGTTTCACTTGTACTTGAAGTTTATATTTGTATACAGGAAAAGTACCAAAAATAAGTGTAAATGGACCAATAGGAGGCAATGGGACATGACAGGGTGGCAACTAGGCCAAGTGCCAGGGCACCCACCCTGGACCCACGGCGCCAGCCCTGACTATGCCAGTTCTCGGACTCAGCTACATCACTGATCAACGACAACACCTTCCCACATCTCCCAACCATTGAAATCAAGTCAGTTTGATCCAAGGGCTCCCGAGTGAAGTCACTTGGATCCATGAGCCCATTGTCATGCACTCAAGAGGTGAAATTGGTTGGAACCGACTTAACCAGCATGCAACTGACCTAAGAGGGTGAGCCATGGCTGTTTGATCGTGAGGCGGTGCCAGGTGGACGGCGCCCACCCTAGCCAGGGCGCCCGCCTGGTGGTGCTAACAAACTGACCTCCCTCTTTGCCTACTAGTACCCCTGCTTGGTGTCCCCATCACTATATAAAAGGCACCTCGGCCATTGAAGTAATCATCACTACATCAATACTCACTACCTCACAAGCACAAGAAGGCAAGAGCCTTAGCTTAGGAAGCTCTAGCTGTAGTGCTTGGTGCCCTCTTGCTCTCGCTCTAGCTTAGCTAGATTAGCAGTCACCTGCAAGAGGAGAAGAGTCGGGTGAAGTTCCCGCCTCAGAATCCGGAGGAGTCTTTCGGAGTCTTCGAGTTTGGTATACTTCTTTGTAATCATACATTATCTACTTAATACAAGTACTTAACTTCAAGTATTTCATTAAGTGTTTACTTACGCCTTTACATTCAAGTCTTACTTTCCTGCTATTTATTAGTAGTGAGGTTAAGCTTTGATTATAGGCATATGTTTACCAAGTTATCTTAGTGATAGTTATATTTTTCTGCTATTGTCCTGTCATTTGGTTAAGGTGTCTCTACTTCGAGCTCAAGTAGATATAGTAAGCTTGTAGATTAAGCGCGGTGCTTAGGCTATAACTTACCTGTAGGTGTGGCTAAGTCTCCGAAGGTGGTAGCAATAGGTGGTGACAACCCTATTTGCCTGTGTAGTCCATCACACTAGAACTAGTTTCGTAAAACGTAAGGCTCGTGGTGCGTTGTGTCCCGTTTAATCGGGAGCGAGTACAATCTTTCTATTCACTCAGCTATCTTAGATACCTAAATTACACCCGCATGCACGCACTGAGAGTGAAGTAGTGATCATTACTCTAGGATTATCTTAGATTCTAAGTTATCCTTAGTTATCATTCCATTTATCCCTTTTTACCTTTCGCCCAATAATTCTCCATACTCTACCCAAGGATACACCAACACCCCACCTTCCTTTGGGAATAAATAAATCAACACCTGGTACTCGCATGTGAAGTGCTACATGATAGTTCTGCATGCTTGTAGAATTCTTTCCTAATCTGCAGAACCTTCGTCACATGTTTTTAGTGTCGGGAGGACAACCCCGTGAGTGACGCTAACAAATACCAACAGTGATGGCGGCAAATGTTCTTCACGATGGTGTACTCGCCTTCTAGGGGGCTTTTGGCCATCAACAACGCATGCTTCATGATCTCATCCTAGTTCAAATAAACATGGGGCTCTACGTTGGGGTAGGAGGGGCACACTAAGTTCGGTTCATTACGGGCGCGAGTTGCGTACATGTTGCAACAATCATCCTCCGAGTTCATCGTAAGACATTACAACGGAGAGCCCTCCCTGGACGTGGCCAAGACAGACGATGAGCCGAACAAAGATGATGGAGCAGACAAGCTTCCACTATGACATGCCTGCAGTACCGGATTTGGCAATAGCAACGGGACTGCGACAACGGCGAGGCAAACCATAGCTATTGGAGCAGCGTCAATGCCATTATCGAGGGAGACGAAGAGTGGGACGACGATGGGGACGGTGGCGATGGCGAGGAGGACTGCACCAGGAGTGCCAGTGGTGAGCGAGCCACCACAACCGATGTCATGAACATTGTCATTGAGGGCAACGGGGAGACCAGTGTCAGCGCAGTAGACGGCATATGGGAACGCGATGATGGGACCGCCTATCTCCTGTGACTGGACATCAGCACCACGCTTCCTCGATGAAGACTTGAAGCGGGGTACCAATAGTCAACAAGAGTACGAACACACACTAAATCAAGGTGCCCCATAGCACTGGAGGAGGAACCGTGTTGCGGAGCTGGGCGGCCCTCCCTAGAGGAGGACCTGGGGCGCCTCATGGCAACCGACGGAGAGGCGGTGGTGGGAATTTGTTGAGGCGAGGCAAGGCAATGGCTATTGTGCAGGGGGGTGTGGGGATATGATGCAGGTGGCATGTTTGACACACTTTTATATTTGAACTTATGATTGATACGCTTTTATGTTTGAATTTATGATTGACACACTTGGACGCCAACAACGCGAGTGCGTAGCCACACGTCGTCCTTTATATCTGTCCATGCTGTCAATATTTTGAATGGTCGAACCGTCTGGCCAGCCAAGTAGCACTCTGTATACAGTGTGGTCTATCAATCACATAGCCGCAGAAGCCTTGGGGTAGGCTGAGCGGGTTGCTCCTGCTTCCATAAAGTAATTTCTCTTGCATGGTTTTGCAGAGGCTGCAGCTAGCTAGATATGGCTACATGGCTATGGCTTCACAGTTTCCGATGGTCTGTACTCCCTTAGCCATGGTTGAAGGTGCTGCTAAAGAAATCCATCTATACCTTACTACTTCAAGTATGCAGCCACAGACGGTGCTAATGCTATTCATAGCACAGCTGATTAGGCCAAACTTGTACTGTACAAGCTCAGCACAAGAGTTACATATCTGACCTGTCAAATTTACACTCTGTAGAAGTTTGAGTGAAGTGAATGTGGCAAAGCTAGACAGTAGGTGTAGAAGAATCGAGAAAAGGATCTTTTGACCGCCATGACATGCTTGATATTTGAGTGCCCCAGTGCGGTACATGTACATAAAGGTCAACCTACAAGCAAAATTGAGTTCACATGTTTGCTATGGTGTTCCATGGATCAAACCCACCGATGACTGGTGATCAAGGGGCTAGGATCCAATACACGTCTGGCGAGGCTAATTAAGATGGCGTTGGCACCTAGCTCGAGGCTCTGGATCATACAAAGATCTCACTGTAAACACCTGCACCACCGACTGGACGCTCATCGTCGAGCCAAATTGAAAAGTTGGATAGTGGACAGCGCTATGATAGCCCCTTGCATATTACAGTAGACCCGACGAAGTGAAGTGAATGCGGTAGACTGAAGAAGAATCAGGAAAAGGAGCTTTTGACCACCATAACATGCTTAAAACTTGATTGATTGATGCGGTTGTGATAGGTCTATTCTTACATACTACTTCACTCCAATCCAAGCAGCAGCAACAGTCGAGGGACAGACCTACTCATTGCTGTGACATTAAAAGCTGACGATGATATATACTATCCTATGAAGTCAAGCACGCACCGACCGAATGTTACGACGCTATATACTGTCCTACGAAATCATATACACAACTACCGGACGTTCGGGTGTTCCGAGTAAAATTCAAAAATTATGGCTCATCATTTCAGCATTAGATAGAAGCGAGCTTGCTGATATAAACTCCTCGCTGCATGGCTTCTGCAAGATAAGCAAATCATACCCAAGACAAGATTTTGTTCAAATTAGCTGATCAAGCCAAAGTTTGACATACTCTGTTGCTTAAAATCAAGTCATAGTTATAACCACAGCATCCGGTGGTACATATATTGAAGACTGTGGGAATAAATGGAGAAGAAGAGACGACTAGCCCAATGGAGAGACGATGTTCAGTTCGTTCGGGCTGGTTCTCATTTCCACTCACCCGGTAAACGCAGAAAGGACGAGCCATTTATTTGTGTTGAAAAATCTATTTGTCACATATGAAAGTCCGATGGCTGAACATTTTAACATGTCTGACAATATCCTACATATTAGTCAATCAGGCAAAGCTGTACTCCCTCCGTCTCATAAATAATCACACATTTTCACTTTTACACTTCATGTTTGTACACATAGGAGTAGCTCCATACCAAGTGTTAGACGTCCAGGCGGGTGAAATCAAATTTATGAAAAGCAAACAAAAATAATTAAAACCAACATTATGTTAATTCCAACACTTGTCTGGGTACATGAGGACATCCCAAATAGCACAAAAGTGCACTACAATGCACCCACCATTGTACTTCTATTGCTACAGTCCCAACTGCACCTATTGATCGACTCCGCTGCTCCTGCCGTCATCTCTATCGCCACGCTCCTCCTCGTCCTTGTCGGACAAAATGGAGACATCCTTGTCTGACCAGGTGGAGTCATCCGACTCGTTGGTTGGATGGTTCCACACACGCGGAGGGTACCTCGACAATGGCAGGAACCCTGGCAGAACCACCTCCGTGATGTTGTCCAACTCTTCATCGCAGTGTCGCTGCCATCCTCCTCCTCATCGCCGTTGCTGTCCCTGCCCTCATCCTCCTCGCTGTCGCTGCTGCTGCGGTCCTCAACTTGCATGTCCGCCTCGTCCTCCATGGTCACTGCCACCTCTTCCACCTCCATGTACGCCTCCTCCTCCTCCTCCGCCTCCTCCATGTATGCCGCTTCCTCTTCCTCATCCTCCTCCTCCTCTTCTTCTTCTTCCTCTTTCCCTTCCTCATCATCCTCCTCATCCGCGTCCTCTTCCTCTTCTTCCTCGTTGCTTTGCGTTGGTTGATCCACCTCCTCACCGGGCTCTTTGTCGTCGTAGTCAGTGGAGTACTTCTCCGACGACCAATGCCCCATCCCTCGACCCCGTTGTCTTCACCACCGGTAGTGAGTGGGGACTAGAGCAGGTGATGTGATGGCTTCGTAAATGATGAAAGAATACCCCAGTCGTCGGTGCTATGGTCATATTTAAAGAGGGGAGATGAACAGCTTCTCTCCCACAGGATGCGACGATGGAGGAATCGCGGTTAATTACCATCACCCCTTTCACATTTTGATTATAGGGTTTGGAAACAATGTTCAATCAATCACTAGATGTTTTTATTTTGGAAGAATTAGAAATTATTACTTAAGTACAAAGAAATTATACAAATATTCTAAAATAAGTATTTGCATAAACTAAATATAATTTCTAACAATGAATTATTTTCTAAGGATACAAATGGTGTTGAAATGCTCTTCCGCACGTAAGAAAGTCCGGCCCTTATAAATTGGAATGCGTCTGATAGTATCTTCCATATTTCATTGTGAGGGAGCAACTGTTTTTCTCCCAGTCCCATAAAGACGGTGTGAAGATTGTAGGGAATGCTCCTTTCTTCTTTTACATTCATATTTAAAATTTCTACTTGCATGATCATTCATTCCAATAAAGATAATCAATAAAGCAGATGTTTAATGTATTTGTACTGTTCAAAACCAATTTCATATTAGGATGTAGATAAAGCATACGTATATTGTATTTGTAGGCTTCAAAATCAAAAGCATAATCCAAAATTGTATTTTTTTAGAAAGAACACTGCAAGATCATGAATATAAGATGAGCGGTCAAACTTAGCATTAAAACTTCAAATGTCTTATAGTTCCAGAGGCCAAATTTAGTTGCGTACACGAGGCCATTCCAGAAAATAGCAATTGTGCAATATAATGCACACGCCATTTTATAATAAGTACTAGATCCACTGCTATAGTTTTTCCTAAAAAAAGGATTAGCTGCTACACTACTAAGTGACACCTACTGATCGACGCCGCCACTGCCCCTGTCGTCGTCCTGCTCGCCACCCTTCTCTTGGTCCTCCGATGAGGTGGCCTCATCCTCCATTGGGGTGGCCTCGTCCTCCTCCGATGAGGTGCAAAGCAAGAGGCATTGCTGCACAATGGGGTCAAGACACATAGACAGATCGTATTTGCACAACGGGCAGATTGAACTCCGGTTGAACCACTTGATGATGCACTCGTGGTGGAATTCATTGCTACATTAGGTCACATTGACACCTTGACCGGTGGCATGACCAGATCCTTCACCGTCATGGCAGATGACGTAGTACCGACACCCCAGTGGTGCCGCCTCTGCGCAAACCGTCAAGAGGGACGATGATGCGACGAACTCGAGTTTTTGGGCAACCGCTAGCCCAATATTTGCGTGGCCTATGCAGCCATCCTGGCGGGCCTCACGCGCCAAGGTGGTGAGTACAGGCACCGCGGAGTCGGGAAGGATGTCCTCCCAGAGCCAGTTGTTGAGCATGAGACTCTGTAGCGGCGTGACCGTCTTCATCAAGCCGAGGAGGACATCACGGACATCTCTTTCGGTGCCGAGGATGTCCACGCATTGCTTCGCGGTGAAGGTCCTGTTGGCGCCACATTCATCCTACCGTCGGATCCGCACCTGCTGCCAGCGACCGCTGGCTTTGAGGGTCCTGGTGACCGAGCATTTCAGGGTCACAGAGAACGCTGCTTGACCGCTGCTCCCACGAGATTGCTCCTCGGTAGTGATCTCCATCCACTTCTTTCTCGACTTGATGCGCTCTTCAAAAGTGGAAAACTGGGGTTCTAGATTTCCGGTGGAGCTCATGGCGATGGCGATGGCGATGGCCTTGTTTGTAGCTTTGGTTTGTACTAGTTTGGAGCTAGAGCAACTAATGGTAGAGGACGATTGAAAGGGAACCCGGTGTTAAATGGTTGCAAGATGAACATGGGGAAAGTCCCTAGATGAAATTTCAAGTGGAACCGCTTCGACTACTTGTGACTGATTGGATTGGTCCACGTAGTGAGGACAACTAAAGGTCTGGCCGTAGAAAATCATCATTGCATAGTAGAGCGACGTCTCGTAGTAGGCTCTTGGATTCCCGCGCATGGGTGGGGCCATGAACCTGCAGCGGGGACATCGACTGGTGGCCCGTCGTATTCACTTGACGTGGCAAAGCCGCCCAATGTGCTCGTTGGTCAAGGGCAGTGGTGGTCGTGGCTGGGGTGGCCCACGACCCACGAACTTTTACAGCAAGCATGAGGGGGCTTTTACAACAGGCGTGAGGGAAGAGGGATGGCTGAACTCCTCCCCGAAGGTTTCTCTTTTAATGTTTACTGTAATAACATCATTGGCATCAGCAGAATCGAATGCAGCTTAAAGACTAGTAACATCGATTTTCTTCCTCCTAACAAATCCAATTACCAGAGGGACTGCCAGAACCATTCTCCGTCACATTGCACTGGCTGCTTCTCGATTGCGTGCGGCATCTGGGATATCAGTGATTGCGATTTGGCCAGCCGCAGCATAATGACGGTGCCCCGCTGCAATTTTGAGTTGGTTTCTTCTGAGTAAGTCAGATTAGGCAGTGTGTATATAAATCATCAGTAGTCGTGGTAATAAGGGATCGCAGCAAATGAAAACACAAGCACGTGTGTGGAGTGTGGATCTATCTACACCAAGATCTCGACGGACTAATAAGGCGAGGAAAAGTATACATACATGGACAAATACTTGTTGGCATGATTCATGCAATCATGCTACAACTATTAGGAGTATTATATATTTGAATCTGAACTATTACTGTCAGCAATATATAAGGAGCTCTGTAGGGTATGACAGCCGGATGGTATTTGAACTAGCAGTACTAAAATAGTACATTTTTCAAATTATATAAGTCTCTTTTTACTTTTGTTCTAAATCAAACTTATTTAGCTCAACTATGTTTCTAGAGAATTTAAAATCTGCACGTTTAAATAAATGCACAGTCAGTATGATAGAATTAGTTTTCTCCTACTGTTTCTTACAACTAGTTTTATCAAAATTGGCACCATACTAAACAAATATGTCAATTTGAAACAAAATTTAGGGTAAAAATTCAAGTCGTGAATCGATCATGCAACCCAAACTTGGGTTTTATAATTAGAAACCCTACCTCCTTCTCATCCTCTAACCTCATTTTGCCACCCTCTCTCTTACACACATTAAGGTGCCATTCATCTCTAGAATCTAGACAACAAAGGCCTACCCCTACATACGTAGCATTCTCTGAGCCATCTTGCTTAGCTTGTCTTAGCCCTGGCATTACTCGCCCGAACAACTAATATGTGTAGCCAATACAATTGCCACTCTTTCAACTTAGATTGTGTGGGCCCTGCCCCCCATATATATCTCCCCTTCTCTTGGTGTAGAGGGGCCCACCCCCTCTCCTCTCTAGGCATCATCGATCTGGCAACGTGTGTGCGAAGGACTAGTACGGGGGCAAATTGCTCTGCCTACATGTATGGGGGCAAATTTGCCCCCAACTTAGATGATTTTCACGCAAGGCAAACCGTAGGATTTCGTCACCAGTTACAAACTGTACTATGATTCTAGGAATTTGATGAGCATGCAAATTGCTCTGCTAGAGCATGGTGCTAGCTACTTCAACAGATCGGCATTAGTTAAGCCTGAATTATGTTCCGACAAATAATCTGCACTAGAAATTAGGACATCATGAGTGCATCAGCATGATTGAGAAAGAAGGTCATAGAAACAGTCAAGCCAAAATGGCTTGCCTTTCCTAGCAGCTGGAGCAGCCCACAGATATCTAAGGTTGAATTTCCTATTAACCATTTCATCCCTACTCCATTCCCAACTTGTAATCTTGATCCTTCGTTCTCTTGAGGTTGCAGAGTTACTTATGTCTATCTACTTGACATCTTTACCTTTGAAACAGTGGCGGGTCCAAAACGAGAACGAAGGGGGGCTAAATAATACAGGTTCAGAGTTTGATCTAGAAATTAATGGTTAATTTGAGACTAAGCAACAGTATTTTAGTGTAAATTTCAGGCTTAAGGAGGGCCCCCCTCTGGATCCATCACTGCTTTGAAATCCATACTATACAAATATGCAAACAAAGAATACATGGCGACAATAAATTATAAATGAATGAACAGAGGAACCAAGGAAGATCCGCAAAACAATAGATATTGAGGAAGGAGTAAATGAGTCATTCTTGATAAGATTATGCGTGCTTACAGGAAAAACTTACAAGATCATAAAGGATCATTCATGGTCACTTTTGTATTACATTATTATAATTCCGAAGTACCAAAAAGGTATAAAAAAGGACAATTCTATCTAAAAGTCCTGAGCTACATACCTATTATGATGTGGTGAAGTTCCAATAGATAATAGCACAAGCAATTGTTTTTAGTTGTTCACAACTATTACAAGCAAACTAAGACTTCATGACATAACTGACGACAAACCAGTCTTTAAAATTTTAGGGCTTGTAGAAACAAGGTAGATAATGCAAATGGTAAACCATTACACTGCACACTATGCACACATAATACATGTACAGATTTTCTAATCTAATAAGGAAAAATTACCGAGTTAGGAACACCACACAAGTATTCTCAACCAAAGTTACAGTACAGAGTTCTTTTTAGCTGTTTCATCAAACTATACAACAAAGATAAACTAATGCTAGTCTCATATACTAAAGTTTATATGTGAATAATTCAATTTAAAAGGTTTCCACTTCCTTCATTTCTCTTAATAGTAGAATTGTGGCTAAGTGTCATACAAGAGCACACTGCTTTTGATCAAAAAGGTAATCCGAGATAGCATCCTGATCAAACGCAATTACCGAAGAAGTTAATTACAGATATGCAACAAGTATGCACTAAATGTTGCCAAGGTAGCTAGTCCCAATACATGCTAGAAAATAAGTGAAAATCATCTGCCAGATACTATTAAACCATGAGATAAACATTGATATGCATAATCATTATAATTAGTGCACAGAACAATAATTCAAGAACCACCAGACACTGTGACAGAATTCCAGCCAGAATCGGAATGGGAGCCCCAAAAGTATAAGAAGCCCATATCAGTGCACATCACATTGAAGCATAACTTGTGTCACATGCCGAAAATGCCGAGAAAAAGTAGCAAAGAACTATTCAGTATTCATAATCACAAGGTAAATTCTATCTTTCTTGTTTTCCTATGATTATATAAGAAAAAAAGTTACAATGCACTCAAGGATACAGAATTGAACAAGCTATTCTGTATACTAGCATCTTGAAATATGTTGATAGTAAATTCTACAAAGGATCGCAACTGAAGAGATAACAAACTCCAGCAGCATGATAGCAATCTAGCACACAAACCAGTAATCAAGAGCATCAAGCAGCCTAAAATAAGCAGAGAACTACCAAAGTTTATCACCCAAATATCCTAGATATAAATGGGCCTACTTCACTACATTATCTGCGATGCCATGTCCTGGACATGATTTCTACGACTTTGTTCCATTGTTGAAATCTGACAGGATCAACAAGCCTTTTGCTGCCTCTATCTCTTCACAGAACGGGCCTCCCATCAACACGGAAAGCCCCAACCTCGACCAGATCCCCCTGGCGCACACCATTCTGTCTCAAGAAAGGTACCCATGCTTGCATAAGGCAGTGTTGCCTGGCGCTATGGACATACTTGAACATCATGTTGTAGGAATAACCATGTCGATCAATGGCCTCCACCTCTAGTCCACCCTGACCGTCCAATTAATGCACAGATATATACTCATCTGTTGTAAGAATGTTAAACAACGGTGAATCCATGACCTCCCGAGGTGATAATTGCACGCGGGACTCGTCCAAGCTGCAATCTGTGGCAGTTAGAGTCCTGCCAAGAACTCGTGTCACATCGGTCACGCCCAAGTATTGAAGACCGTAGCTCAAGCTCATGAAAGGTCGCACTGGAGTATTACAATGACCAGAAGAATTGGCACTCTTGCGACGATGCTGACCAGCAGCCTTTGCTTCTTGCACAGGGTTGCTCCTACTTGTCGGTTCCTGGATTTCTGTCGACTGAGCAGATGACATTATTCTGTTTCTGCCCTCACAAACTGCCATGGTGGAAGGGCAAGAGCGGCTCCTCTTGATCAGATAGCATTCCTTCTCAGCACTATGGCGGTGATCACGATCCACAGGTCTCTTAACACGGCGAGACGGCAATGCAACGCCCAGAACAGTAACCTCCGAGTCTCGGTGCAGGCCATCCAAGCCACAAACAGGGGGCGCGAACATGCAAGGCCGGAGCTTTTCTTCTTTCTTCTTATCCAGGGCCACGCCAATGCTCACCCGCGGCGACTGGCCTTTCGATTCTTGTACAATTGGGGACGACTTGGAAGCAATTGCAGGAGCGGCAGCCCTCTTCGCCTGTGCAATTGGGGACGACGTGGCAGCAGCGGCAGCCCTCTTCACCTCAGCAACCGCATTGCCATGCCCACGAGCTGCAGCGATGGACGAGCGCAGCTTCTTGGAAGCCCAGATCATCTCGCCATTGAAGTCGCACCCACGTTTGTTATTTACCGGTTCTTGATCCCTCAGAGGAGGAGGAGGAGGAGGACATGCTAGGGCGGCCACGACAACCACCTCGGGATCTTGGCACGAAGCAGGCAGCGCCATACGCTCGGAATTCCTGGGCTTTTCGTGCTTTCTTGCATCCACAGCGTCGGATGCGCAACCTGTCGCCAAGCGGTGGTTGAGCGACGCCAACAGCTTGAAGCAGGGGCCGCCCCCGCCTGCGGCGGCGCGCGCGGCCGTTCCCAAGGAGGTGTTGATCATCTAGATGGATTTGTCGAGCAAAGAAGAAAGGGAGGGAGGGATCGGCGAAAAGAAGAAAGGGGACGGCGGCGGGCAAGTTGTTAGCGCGAGCAGGCAGGGAGGGCGACGCCGTAGTGGAAATGGTGAGGCCACATCTTGCGGCCGCGGAACTTTATGGAGCGGCAGGCTGGCGACGATAACATCACGGTAGGGGGGAGAGGAGCAGAGGAGAGGAGGCCGCGGCGGCGGCAGCTGGCAGCAGCAGGGTAAGGGTAGATGTAGATGGGAAGATGGCGGCGTGGGTGGGATTGGGAATTCCTGAAAACGGAAATGCGAACGACCATCTGGTGATTTAACACGTCTTTTCTAGTTTCTTTTTTTCACAATAGTCTTCCTGATTCTTTTTTATTTTTCTAATGGTCTTTCTGTAAAGATAAAAAATGTATTGGAATGATATCATATTTCAAATAAGGAAAGTCACTTGTTCAACTTGTATTAGTTGATTTGTATTGGAAGTTTCTCTGAGATTATATCGAATTTTAGTAAATAATGATATATTATAATAGAATAAGTATTCCAAATTTATTTTATTGAGTTTTTCATGATCAAAATTCAAAAATATGCTTATCATTCCTACAAAGAGACGAACTACCATGAGGTGATCTTCCAATGCTACTTCCATGCTTCTAGATTCAAAAATATTTTCTTTCGGCAAAAATCAGATTTTGTTTTCAAAAGTTGTTTCAGTTTTTTACAATGTTTATCTATCTATAATTCTTATTTATATCTCTCATAATCCTAAACCTCGATAGAGTTGTATCTCCACATATAAACTATCCACATCACCAAACCATTGGTGCATGCAATTATGACACATCTGTTCGTGCAAGATATCCACGTCAATATATCATGCAATGTTATCAACTAGCATGCATTTATTTATTCACATCAGCATTACCCATCATCTAGTAAAATTCATTCGCAATCCCCGTGGCAACATGTGATATATGCTTCTAGTTTTATATAGATTGTATACTAGTTATTTGGTGTCATTAACTAATTTTAATACCATTTGAAATTTTGTCATTACTTTTAAATGAAGTGCTACCTCTATTCTTTTGGGAGAGAAGTAGGTGATTCTGGATCCCTTAGGACCATCAGTTCACTGTATATATAATTTAATTGTTATCATATACTTTGCTCATTCTAGATATAGATAAAACTAGTTTCACTAAATCCACCATAAATACTAATATATTTTCTATAATCTTGATTAAATAATGAAATGTTTGACTCAGATAAAACTTAAAAACTGCTAAATGTTTTTTAATTGATTGAATACATTGAATAAATTTTAATACACTTTTGAAACCATGTATTGTGCAAAAAATCCATGTCTTCTGGGCGCCGGTAAAAACAATCTCAACCATGAACTATGAGGTAGTTTCTATATTTTCTAATTAATATATACAATAGAAACTACTCATATAAACTATTTATTTCTACAAACAAAATTTTTAAACTAATCATCTAGCTTCTCTCTTTTATCATTCACCAATTACAATTTGGTGTATAAAGAGCATCTCCAATAGCTCCTACAACTCCTCAATAAGATAAAACTAGGGTGCTCAATATTAGTTTTTGGATTATTAGAGAAAGCAGTTCACCATTAATAATCTCAACCAATAGGTTTTTAGATCAAAGGAGTTACCCCGGCTTTATTGAAAGCTTAAACAACACCCCAATCATTTGCTGGGGGTACCAGCTTACAACGTAGCACCGTCAATCTCAAATTCTCAACCAATAGGTAGCTCCCACGTGTGTCATGTTACAATTTATTTATATATTTTTTGCACTATTTTCTCATCTTCTTTCGGCCCATCTTCCCTCGCATGGTCGGGTAGCATTGGCCATGTCCACAATGGAGAACAAGCGTGGTCGCCGGAGAAGAAGTAACCGTTATTGTAGGGCTCTAGATACTAACCCCTTTATTTGAGGAAGATTGGATATTTTTAGTGGCCACCAAAGAAAAGGATGACTGTTAGAAGAAGAATACTAGAGCAATGAAATTGTCTCATATCTCCAACAGTTTTGTGGAGATAGAGGTGTAGTTGGAAACAGCTGTTGGAATTGCTCTGAAACAGGATGGGATTTTATAGCACAGTTACCAACACTGCAACGTTAGTTTATTAAATTAAAACTGAGCACATGGATGGTGGATCCCTTTGGCTATTTGAGAAGACACGATCAGTGTCACACGAGGCTTACCTATGACAAGTCCTAATATCCCATCGAGTAACCCTTGCGTAGACTTATACCACAAATGCACGCTGAGCGCCTGCACAAGATAACTTCTACCAGTACAATGTAGCCAGAATCACAGAAAAATGGAATGAATGCAGCAACAAACCACTGCTTCATCCCATAGCTTACATGGCTGGTTGATGATGAAACCTGATGCCATTGATCCTTTCAAAGGCAAATAACGGAAGACATTTATATAGATGCCAATTTCAGATCACACCACAATTTGGGGTGGATGCTTCAATTATAGTAGGATTTTAAGACCGTGCACTATTCTCGGTTTAACTTCACACAGAACACGTACTGTTAACTGAAAGAAATGAGAGCTATCTACATAGCATTCCTATGGTCAGCCAAAAGCGAAAGAACACCCCCTTAGGTTTCCCAATCCATTACGGACACCTCAAAAGTTAGCAGAATTCCGCTGCCAGGCCCATTCAATTCAAGCAGCCAACAGCTGGTTCTTCAATTTCTCCGCTCGGAATCTTGCAGTGTTGGCACCCTTCACATTGAACTCCATCAAGAGCTCCTCAAACAGAACCTCCAGGTTGGTTTTGAAGGATGCATTGCGACTGGTGCGAAATGCAGTCTTATTTTGCTGCAGCTTTGCCGTGGTGCTACTGCTGGATCCTTCCCCGTTGTGACACCCTTGGGTGTCCTCGTCCTCCTCCGGGACTTTGGATCCAACTTCATGGCCCTCCATGTAGTATTTGCATGCAGCTAGAATGGCATGGCCACGTACACGGAAGTGGCCCGCGACAAGGTCTTCAAAGTGCTGAAACAACAGATTAACAGACATAAATACCGTTAGATCTATGAAACCTAAGATTCTTTGTCCCACATCAGTTGCTGAAAAAAGAGCAATATACTGATAACTGAGAAAAATGCAGGTTAACACCAACAAAAAACGATTGTTAGCCTGCTATCGAATGCTAATTTGGATGACAAAGGTGTCAGAATATCCAACTTGAACTTGGGTACCTTATTAAAAATACTGGACATGGGCACACGTGCTAAGAAAGAGAACACTGAGCTGATAACTGAAAGGATGAAAAAGCACATCACTGCATCAACTGAAAACAATTGTCTAGCCAACTACCCGATATTACTTGGACAGAGATTCGAGGATCAGATTTCAGCTCAAATTTGGGTGTCTAATTCAGCAAATAAATGTCGACAAATGAAAAGTAACTTAACCACAGATTTTGAAATCCTGACTGGACTGTGTCCACATTTCAATTTGATAAAAGCACAATGATAGATAGTACAACATCAGCATAGCTATCAATAGAGGACTATCAAATATATATAATATTAACTACTCATTTTTCCAGAGTGCAAGAGCTTAAGGATTAGCAAAACTTTACCTGCAGAGGTTTACGAAGTGAGTATAACATTGTCCTGCATGAGTCCTGAAATGCTTGATCATTGTAGTCCAAGGCATACCCCAGTCCCTCAGCACTATTGGCATAGCGTTCATATCCAGGCTCATTATAGAATGGCTTCTCATTCAATACAAGAGCTTGAATGGAGATTAGCACCTGAAGCATTGTTGATTGTGCTGGGTTCCATTTCTCACAAGATTGACCCTGCCAAGTGCCTAGAAGGCTAAGACATACTTTTCCACAAGCATAGAGATTTGGATTAAGCCTTAGCCCACCAGCATGATAATGTACCACCTGCAAAAGCATCAGCACAATTTTTTTTATCCAAATATGGATGTGTATTATGTACCAAACGGACCAAAGTTTTTTTTGTGATAACTGACAAAGGTTGAATACTAACTGGGGGAATAGCAGGATAATTAGGGGGAAAGTGAGCATCAAAGAAGAAAAGGCCATCATGGTAGGGAGTTCCTTGAGGCCCAATTATTACAGCCCTGAGAAGGTCCATTCGATTTTCTGAGACACGAACATATATTAACGCTGCACCACAAAACAAAGTTCAAGTTATGAATTCAGAGAGATTATTCAGTATGAATACTATATTAATCTGAAGTTTTTCTTCTTAAAGTGAAATACTGAGTTTCATAAGTTGAAAGTACGGAGCTTAAATTCTGAACAGTCAATGAATAGGTAGATGCATTGCTACAACAAGGGTGGACACAAGCTAAATTGCTGACCTGGTAAATCTTTCTCCAGTAGACTCCATTCGTGCTGGATTCGTTTTGCCCATTCTTTCCTTGCCTGAAACAGTTGGTAGATTTATTGATGAAAAAGGTTTCAAATAATTAAAAAAGAAGTAATGTGTCAAGGTCTTACATTTCCAACACAACTTTTAGCATATTTATGATCTATGAAATCCTCAACAGTATCAAACTGCTTGAAAAAATTGTATTTCTTTGCAATTTCTTCCTCTATTTCTGACATTGACGTGAATTTTCCAGGCCCATCCCTTTCAACTTTCTGCAACCATGGTACTGTAGCCTCCACACCTGGAGGCAGGTCTAAATGATCAAATTTATCAGCTAGCAGTTGATTATAGTCAGCAGCCTCAAGCTCATAGTCAGATCCCTCATCATCCTCATCATAGCACCCATCATCTTCATCTTCAAAATAGTAATCTTCTTCCTCATTTTTTCCACAATCAAATTTTAGCTCAGATCCAGGTGCTTCAAGAGAATTATTCTCTGTGCTCGATCCAACTTGGTCATTGGAATTAGAACCCTGTGCCAATATTATCAATAAAATGTCAAGTGCTTCTCACAACAGCACAGGCACTTTGGTATATATGTTTGCTAACAAACAAGTTAAACTGCAAAACCTAATTGCCTTTGTTAACTCTAAATATCCAATGCAGGCATTCCAAAAAAAAAAGGTTCCACGTTACATGGCCTACACTTATCAGGGCTAACCCCAACAGAGTAGCAGAATAAGAAAGAACACAACATAGTGCTCTCATATAAAAGCTGTATAAGACATTTCACAGAAAAATGGAAAAGATTCTTCAAGAGTCTCAGGTCCCAGAAGCACGCGATAAATGCCACCGAAGCCTAAGACTGCAGAGGAAATTAAGTGAAGTACTACAGATACAAAGTAAGGAAAAGTATCCAGAAACTTCTCCCCCTGGCACTACTCCCCAACCTAGAGTAGCTGATCCGTGAAGGCAATCGCTCGGATCTTCCCCTGGCATGTCCATTACGCAACAAGTAGATTCCTGATAAATGAACCTTCTCCACCCCTTTCCTATCCAATGCAGAGCGGCAGAACCACTCGGCTGCAAAGTGGAAAAGCTCCCTCCCTCCTACCTAGGTGTACCTCTTCCTATCCAGCAACTTCTTAGCACCTAAACCCATAAACCTATGCAACAGCCATAATGACAGTTACTATTCACTGTGGGTACTGTTTGCGGTTTCACATGGGGATAGAAGGATTTTGTTAGTTGGGATTATATGACCGATTATTATTTTGTTTCCTTTAAACTTATAAAGACTGTGATTATGGGTCCATTAAACAAACTCTAGGTAAGGGATAGCATTGTATTGTATCTTATTTAATTAACAGATATAAAATAAGAGATAAAAGTGTATCATATGACATATTGTTATAGCATTATGTGATCAAGTGGTGTTTAGCGAAGCTAAAACACCATTATAAGCAACAGCGGAACAATTGGCAATAATCATATCAAGATCATTGAAAAACCTACAGTAGTGCTATAATGGGCTATTTACAGCAATGTCTATAACTAATGAGGAAGGGCCCTGAGACCAACATTCAAAGCTTCCCAAGCAATAAGGAGATGCAAATGTTCCAGGACTGCGGACAGGACTGCATGACAACCTGTGAACCCAATAATAATTATTTCACTAAAAAATACATGTTTTTTCTTTTAAAGTTAAGAAATGTCCTAGGAATCAGCACTTCTCTGATAATTTCGTGAACAAACTTAACAGAATTTGCTTTCTATCCTCATAGGCTGCAGGTGGGTAGCATGCCATCTAGTCGGTTAGATATTCAAGCAACCATCAAACATATCAAAGCAGCTTCTCTCTTACATTTAGCTGTCATCCCTTAAATTTGCAGATTATTATGCATACAACAAAATATATTCAGCGTGCCGTTACCCATTACATGAGTAAGTGACAACTAGCCTTCTACTACACTTAGCATCAGCAGTCGTCGAAACATTAAGAACATACTAATCTATTAATTAGCAAGTTATGTATGTTGAAAGATATATATTTTTACCAATGAGGCAAATCCACATGCAAATTTTAATATATTAGTACCTCTTAACACACGCCAAGAATTTACATCTTGAAATTGTTATATGAATCTAGAAAAATCTTGCACCAACATTACTTATTCTTAGAACCTACATCATGCATGCTGAAACTTCCATTTACACATGGTAAACTGAAATTTCCTATTTGCTCTCACCCCATCATCATTTTAGGTGCTTGGTCCATTTAGAATCATCGCAATCACTGTGTTTGATGGGATTCAACCAAGCCTAAGTAGTGTTATGGTTGCAGTTAAAGATGAGTTACTCCTGTGGAGTTTGGCCGGAGCTTGGGGAAAATCTAATCTCCTTGCTCTAGAGCCAGTCAACGCATGAGTTCCTCTCTAGTGGTCTTGGGTCGAGTTTGAAAAGTGAGAGAGAGATACACCTTTTGATGTAAGAGAGTGTGTGTGTGTGTGTGGCCGTATGGGGTTTCTAAACCCACCCTTTTACTCTTCTTAATATAATGATACGCAGCTCTCCTGCGTGTTCGAGAAAAAAAATTGCTCTCACTGCGAACCTATAAAGTTTAGGTTCAAGCAAATATTTTTTTCCTACCACATAACCTCAATACCATGTATTCTGAAACGTTACCAGGCTAATACCAGCAGTAATATGACTTCTAGGAAAAGTTTTTTTGTCCCTCGTGACTTTTTACACAAAAATATAGAATAATTTCAACAAGATTCTAAAACCAACTATGTTTAGAACTTTAAGTAGGAGGGCTAAAAATGGTCTTCAAGAATATAAGATTTCTAATGAAAATATATGTACTAGTACAATAACTGCCTCCTGCGTTGAACCGCAGAATAACACCTCACATGGTCAAACCACCATACCCCACTGTTAAAAATAACATTGGGCACTCCCTCCTAGCAAGAATGGACAGTTGAGTAGATAGCAGCAAGAATGCAAATCAGTGAACTCAGGAATTGTGTCTTATGATTCTTTCAATGTTTACTGAGAATGTGCATGAGAATCATTAACATCTTGGTCTCTACTGTGGACAAGGAATGATAAACCCTGAAAAATGAGGAGTCCTGTGGCAATGCATTGATAAGCAAACCTCTATAGCGATCCTTTCATTTTTCAGTTTTCAATTACACAATTCAGTAACACCACCATGTGCTTGGACAACATTACAAGCTGTTTTATCATGTTTGCACGTATGATCAATAATTCAATAGGAATGAAAAATTCAGCAAACCCAATCTGCTGAATGTTGTATTAAACATTTTTTAAACTATCCTCTTCCCAACCAACACCTAGTTGACTTTTCCTTTTCTGTCAGGGATGCTTAATATGGCTAATATGTTTTATAAAATATCTCAGCCAAGTAATAAAGAAGCAAAACATGTTGCCAATGAAACAATTTAAAAATCAACCAATCAGCTGCTCAAAACTCTGATGTATTCACAACATAAATAACCCATACCAAAATGGCCATCCCAGCTTCACTGAGTTCTAGATTCCTGTAGCTGTAAGTATAGCATATGATTTCTTCTGTATATTTGTTATCCTTTTTCTATAATATAACAAAGTAAGTAAGTTGATTCTGGTGACATCATCTTAACTTGGGACCTTTGTAGGAGTAGGATTTGGATGATGGTATGCAAATGAGTATAAATGCAGCGGTGGGATTCAACAGCTTGCTCAAGCAATGTGAATTTCAAATGCAATTTCAGGCTTTACATGTGTATGGAGGATTTTGTATGGTATCTTTAGTGCATAGGTTAGTTCCAGATCAAGTATCTGTGGCATAATACAAACTGAAGATAAAAAGTTACCAGTACAAAAACCAATTGTGTACAGGTGAAGAGGTCCGATTGTAGAAACATTCACAAAACAACATGGCGACCAAATATTAGACCTAGGCTATGATCATACTTTACAATACAAGCAATTTGAGTAATGAGGACTGATTCAAAGGTAAACCACAAGCAAACCAAGAAACATAAGTGTAGACAACAGCATCCAACATGCTGGAACCAATGCCTGACCAAAGTAAGATGAACATCTATCCCCACCAGAACAGACAAGTGAAGAAGAATACTTTTTTTGTATCCCCAATATAGAACGAATTTGCCCCCAAAACCCAGAACCCTACAGTCAATACGACCGATCCAGGTAAATTCGGTAGAACGGCAAACAACCAGCACAAATCAATCATCAATTCGACCGAAACCTACCCCAGAAACACAAGAATAAAAAAAAAGCAGGGTAAAATCAAAGGAACTGTCTCACCAGGTGCGGATTTCGCCGACCCAAAGAAAAGAGCTTTTTTAGGCTAAACCCTCGCACCATACTCGGCCGCAATGCACTCGAAGACCCTCCCGGTAGGAATTAAAACGATCACGGCAACCGATTGCACGAGAATCGCGATGGTAACGACCGGAACCACCAACTAATCGGAGGGGATTTACAGCGCGCAAAAGGCGGGGGACGGGTTTGGTTACCTGGCAGCGCTGGCGTTTCTGCTGCTGCGCGGAGTCCCAGCCGGCGGAATAGTCGGCGGCGCGGCAGGACGAGGAGGAGGCGGACCCGGTCCCCTGCATGTGCGGGTACCTGGCCAAGAGAGATCAATCAAGAAACCCCGTCGGAACGACACCAAGAAAAAGAGGAGGCGGGGGAGAGCAAAGCCGATTGCTCGCTCGATGGGATGGGGGAGAGGCTAGGAGCACCAACCCTGCGGCGTCCATGGCGGCAGCCAATGGGCGGGAGCGGCGGTCGGAGCCGGGCGGAAATCACGGTGGGTGAGTCTGTCTGGTCTTGCCAAGGGAGAGGAGAGGAACAGGACAGAGCCACAGAGGGGAAGAAGGATCAGAAACAGAAAGGCGAGACGCCGCTCGCGCGTGGCGATTTTATCGCCGGCACTCCGACCTGGACCCGTTCACTCCCACGTTCCTTGCCGGGCCCTACAGGGATCCGCCGTGACGGTAGCTTCTTTGGAGGCCCACCCGTCAGCGGGCCGAGAACACAAGAAACTGGCCTTTTTTTATTTCTCCTTTTCGGGGACGACGACTCGGGTTCCGTTCCAGTTCCGACTTCCGACCGAGGCAACACAACACTGGTCGCGCCGCGCCCAATCGCTCTGGCGCATCGGGGGCCCGGTTCGTCCACGTCCACCGCTGCCGCTATCGGCTACTAGTAGCAAGGAAGTCAAAGTAGGCCCGGTTGTCATTGGGTGGGTGTACGGGGTGGGGGTGTATCAACCTGCCCTAGCCTCGGCGCCGTGTAGAGCAGTGGCTCGTCTGCGGAACCGCGGGGTCGTTGGACGGTGAGGGACGCGTGGGCGGCGCCTGAACCCCGTCCACTGAGTTAAAATGGCAACGGGCACACAAAATCCGCGTACCCGCAAGCACCAGACAAATGGCAACGGGCCCACAAAATCCGTGTACCCGCAGGCATCAGACCCTGCGGACGTGGATACGGCGTGAATCTGTGCCCGCAGGCATGGACGCGGGCAGAGACTTGTGCCCAGCGGGCAGGGCTACATGGATAAAAAATTAGGTTGTCCGCATCCGAAACCCGCAAAGCCTTAGTAACATGTAGGGTCATAGCAGAATCCATATATATACTTCAGTTTTAGCTTTCCATCCCAGCGTCCCAGTCTCTCCCAACCAGCGCCGCCGTCGCCCACGCGACTCACTAATACCCCCGCATCGGCGGCTCCCCATCCTCACTCGCACAGTCGCGGTTCGTGGCTCTCGCGGAGCTCACGGTGTCGCGCCTCCCGTCTCCTGCCCACCCACTCGCGCGCGGACTCCTCCACTCCCCACACCGCCCCACCCTCTCCCATCCTTCCCCACATCCATGCAGAAAAGTGCACGGCCGATGTAGCGGCGAGTCTACGACGCCTTCCTCCATGCACTTGGTGAGAGCGTGGCGGCGTTGGAAGCAGCGGCCAAGAGAAGCAGCGCGGGCCGACGTCCTCTCGCCCGCCCTGCCCGGCTAGCGTCCCCGTCGAGGCCCGCCCCGCAGTCGTCCTCATGGTCACCGTCCCCCTTCAGATCTGGCAGGCACACGGGCATGCCCGCAGGCAAGCTTTGCCCACGGATAGCGGGCACGGGCACACGATGTTGCCCGTGGCAGGTTACGGGCGTGGATACGGGCACGAGATTTTGTTCGCGGGCGCGGATATTACCTGTTTCCATCTTTACCAGTGAGCCTGGCTTGCTTGGACTACTCTTCCCTTGGAAGCCATCGTGAATGCTATCGCTTCAGCCAAAGACAGTTGATGGCTTAACGATGGAAGTCACCGGATGAGGGCATCTAGAAAAACAGGTGTACCCATTCATAAAAAAAAATCAAATACGTGCTTACTCCAAGTTTTTATGAGGAAAAAATACAGCCTTAGTAATTATTATTAAAATTTTTCTATGAGAAGAGGAACACATCAATAATATTTCAACTTTTGTATCAACCAATACGTATAATTGTATTACGCCTCAAACACTTCAAAACAACGCAATATCAAACGCAATGTTTTGATCTAAAGAAAAAGGAGAGGTTTCTAGACTTGATATCTAGAAAGCAATTCTATTACTAAATCTCCAACCGTGTCTTGCAAATACTTTCGTCGTTGTTGTCTCAATATTCCTGCATCCCATCGTTATCATCGGGCGATCATCCTCCTTCTGAGAATATGGTTCAGTAGGTCCCCTAAAGATAACCTACAAATTAAATAAGATGGTATTGCGGCCTTATCAAAAATTATATTATTCTAGGTTTACCGTATCACCCAACAAATTATACTTGCGCCCACAATGATCTTAGATTTCATTTTTCTATTAATCCCATCCAACCGGCCTGTAAACAAATTATGAACGCTAGTTGGACGTATTAATTAAAGAAAACATAAACAACTCGCCACAAGAATTTAGCAAAATGGTAGTCAAAGAATAGACGTTGTATAGACTCGTCAGAAAAGGAGAAAAAACACTTTCTATCTCTTTGCCATTGTTGCCTTGCTAATTATCCTTTGTTATTAAGATTACTCCCTTATATAAGTACCACAAAAATAATTTAATTTTGATTGGTAGTTTTAGTTTTCGTCTAACATGGATTTAACTAAAAACAATTCCTTTCGATGTAGCTCCCACACAAAATGAACCCTGTGGTTTGTTAATTGTACATCTGTAACCATAGCAACCACTCGTGCCATGCTTGAAAATTAACATCTACCAGTGATCTTTTGAAAGCCACATTTAACGGTGTCATAGAAAACACCGTTCTTACCGATGCACTTTTCTTCCTAACAAAATTATATAGTGTAAGAAAGAGAGATTTTGAAAGACACGGTCTTATCCACAAGTCCTCTCAAAATTGCACTTGAGACCCATCACCTAGATCAAACTTACTAACGATATGAACTCCTCCTTGACCTTCACAAGACCATCCTAGAAATGAGAGTCCCCAGGAATGTATTGACCTATGTCAAAGTTTTGTTTCTTAAACATTTATTCCTATAAGAAATTAATTGTTGCTAGACCCCATCTTCATTATGTAACCTAAAGAGCCATTTGCTTAGGAGACATCTATTATGTATGCCTAGGTTTAGGACTCCCAATCCTCCTTGATCTTTTTCCATAGAAACTACATTCCACTGAGTCAATCTATATTTTTTCTTATGTTCAAAAAAACATGACCTAAAATAATCCAATTTCTTTAGGGCCCCTCCAGGTACTTTGAAAAAGGAAAGCATAAACATAGGGGACTATTCAAAACAAGTTAATTAGAACAAGCCTACCGATAACATTTTGCTTCTCCAACAATTCAACCTCTTTTGAAAATATTTTTCAACATGTATCCGGTCCTTATTCATGAACTTCCTATGATGCATAGGGATTCCTAGATACTAGATGGTAACGAACCCAAATCACACCAATACATATTCATTTTGGTTAGATTTGGTTGTACCATAATAGAACAATTCGCTCATATGGAAGTTGATCTTGAGTCCTGAGCCGGGTGTCCTCCCCACTATTGGTACATAAGTGCACCGCTAAGTGCCCTCCCTGCTAGACTGGACATCAAGTTGTCTCTATGCATTTACATCAAGATTTACATATGCCGAAGCCCTAATCTTTGTTCCGGATTACAACTTGACGGCGTGCTGGTCTATAAACATTGACACACATGCATCCACATAGGCAGAATTGTAGCAATGGAGCATCAATCGCCACATGTTGATACCCGCTATCGAGGATGGTTCTAATGCCTCCTATGGTGGTGGCACCGCCTGTCTTCTCAGCATTGTTGGCATTGGGGAGAAGTACAAGCTATGTAGGTGAAGTGGCGGATTGACGGCATTGGACGAGCTAGTGGTTGTAGCCTGGCCGTCCCTATGGACTGCTACCATGTGCACCAGTTGCCCACGGTGGTAGTGCATTTCGCGAGTTGGCTGCGGTCTAGGTTTGAACCATTTGCTTCAACCCCAACTGGTGGCTCCAGTGGTGCAGGTAGCAGCAGACAATGCGCCCAGATGTTGAGCATACGCGGGATGATCCCATGCTATAGTAACTATTTCAAGCAAAACAAACATAGTAACTATAGTAATTTACCATTATATAGAAAAAATGTATATAATTAAAATATATCAAAACAAATGTCAACAATTAACAAGATAACATATGAACCAATGAGTATAGGAATGGTTTTCCTAATTTAAAGTAAACTTATAAAAATATCCATAAGTTGATCAAGACATAAGGTTTTTGATACAACATTAATTTTGAATGGTTGATAAACAAATCTAGACTTTCTCATGGTCTTGTTCCTGATGACCTTCCGATTCTTCTGATGGTTGCTCAGAGTATTAGTAGTTGCTACCCGTCAACCATGCATGGGCTCACTCATCCCTTGTTGTAGAGGGTTTATAAGTGAGCTAGGTTGTAATTAATTGATGAGCTTTAGATGTTTAAGGGTTTCAATCTCATCTCTTAGTCCTTCCCTCACAGCTGCATATAGAGGAATAACAAAACTAAGGTTAAACTAGATAGTCATAGATAATTCAATAAAAGGAACAAAATTTGTACAATAATTTTTTGAGGAAAATATTATTAAAACATTATTAGTAGGAACGTAGAGATCATACATAAGTCCATGATATTAAATAGTACTAAAGTCGCACCTAAAACATGTATATTCTATGTATATTACTTAATGGAACAAATTAGCACCAAGTTATAACAAAATCATCGATGATTTTAACCAACAAGGGTGAAAACTGCTAGTGATAAGGTCTTTCAAACTGATGGTCTTCAGCATCCTGCAGTTGTGTGTCACTAGCAGAGATGCACATCGGTTTCTCCATTTGCCTTCATCATGCTAAGTCTATATTATGAGCTAGTTAGACACTCATGTTTGGACCCAAAATTTATAATTTAAGATAGCATCTTCATCACCAAGGCAAGAACAAAAATTTATTCTTGAGTTGAAGAGCATATGACTACATCGAACAACTACAAATAGTGTGAGCAACCTATGGATCATATATACATCGAGAAATCAATTCATATTACCACATAAAAGGACCTAACATAGAGCATGGACTAAGTTATGCTAGAAGAAAGCAAATAGAACAAAATAGGGCATACCATCTTTGAGCATCATATTTTGCTCTAGCCCCAATGATCATCTGCATCTCCATATTTTGGGCCGTGAGCACGGCAGATGCCTCCTGCACTCATGTATGTGCACACGACACAATTATTGGTGTTATCAATTTTGAAAAGAAATGTTCAGCATGTCCCTAGTAATTGTAAAGTCAGAACAAACCTCTAGCAATTGTAATTCTACACACAATGATTTGCGCCTTTCCTTAGTGTCACAACCAGACGCTCTAGGTTCTTGGTGTGCATCACACTATGGACCTTTTTCATTGTGGAGTATGCACGATTATACAGAATCCTAAAAAATATTCAGAAGAAAACATGTCAATTATTTGTTCCAATTCTGGTCTCCTAGCCATGCATGGATAATAAGCTTCTCTATAGTGAACATTGATCATATGTAATAACCAATGTCTAGGACTAAAAATATTACCTCTTCACCTTCTTCAGATCTGTTCTCAAAAGTTCTTGGAGCTTCTTGTCCTTCGATATGATCGCCTTCTCAAGATTGGTGAAAACAATCCCAACGCTACCATTTTCCTTGTTGTTGCTAGCACCTATCCTTGGCAGTGGTGGCAGATCAGAAGTCAATGACATCTTCCCTCCCATGGATAGCTCAATCATGGGACTAATGTCAATGGATGTGCTTTGATTGAAAAATGGTGTGCTCCTAGCAAAGCTTGGGTTGTTGTTATTGTTGCCCCATCTGCTAGGAGCAAAGCTAGGGCTACTGCTGTTGCTACTGTCGCCACTCCATCTACTAGGAGCAAAGCTAGTGCTGCTGCTGTTGTTGCCAATCCAGCTACTAGGAGCCATGCCAGGGCTACTACTACTACCGCAGCCCCAACTGTGAGGAACAAAGATAGGGTTGTCACTACTGCTTCCTAGCCAGCTACTGGGAGCAAAGCTAGTAGGGTTGCTGCTGCCCCAGCTACCAAAAATGTTGTACTTGTCCTCCTCATCATCAACAATGGGTGATACAAAGCCAACCGGATGACAACATGGTGTGGCGTTGACGTACTCCTTGCTAGACCCTGACTCCATGACCTCTTGCTTCACCGGCAGCAGAGGCCCATGTATAATTGGCACAAGTGGGGAAAGAACAGA
Source organism: Bothriochloa decipiens (assembly GCA_023333625.1). NCBI lineage: Eukaryota > Viridiplantae > Streptophyta > Magnoliopsida > Poales > Poaceae > Bothriochloa > Bothriochloa decipiens. The sequence goes on along the minus strand of CM041641.1, from coordinate 29,105,709 downwards.
ACTCGAGGATTGTTGCACAAAGCCACTAAAGTTGTTGCTACTAGCGTTGGCACCCTAGGATGATGGTGGTACAAGGGGCAGCATATGTGATATTGGTTTTATCATACCTCCAATGGAGCTAGTGATGCCTATGGATGAGCCAACAGAGTGGCACGCCATGCTCCCACTGTTGGTGCTTACCATGGTGCACATGATCACTGCTGCTGGTGCCAACATCGACATCCATTTGTTGTCGGTGCTCCCTGCTGCCATCCAAGGTGCACTTGCCTCGCCACAGCTGCCAGCCATCTGCAGACCAGCCGTCAATGATGCATTGGGAAGTAGGTCCTCTAGATCTAAGACAAGAAAGACACTTACATATATGTTGCCCTCCTTCTTGTTGGGCGGAAGTGGAACATTGATGGGGCTCTCTTCTAGATCTAAGAGAAGGAAGACACTTACATATATGTTGCCCTCCTTCTTGTTGGGTGGAAGTGGAACATTGATGGGGCTCTCTTCCACCACTAGTGCCAGGCCACTAGAAGACAACAACGATAGGAAGGACGTCGACATCTTGTTGCTTGGCCACGGCGCAGACTCACATGCAAAGTTGCACAAGCCTGAGCTTGGGCACTCTTTCAAATAAAATGCTTCCTTTGAGAATGACTCCCTATCCTCTTGCTGCCCTCTGAGGAGTGTCGGGAAAGGGGTGGCCGTTGTCATTTTTGGATTGCCCAATAGATCATAAGCCACCATAGGGAGAGTGTCGGCTTTGGGGAAGGACGAGGTCAAGGACTATGATGATGCCGTGTGCACATGGACATAGAGGGAGCCATTCCCCGAAGCCATAGTCGGCGAGGGTGGGATCTGCTGGTACCAGGATGACCCAGATCTAGATCCAGACACCGGGAGGAGGCCAGGAGATGGCGTAGAAGAGAATGCGAGTGATAGGAGGCTCATGTCATGCATGGAGGGCTCACCATGCTTGAGGACCATAGCAGGGGAGGTCCGGGTGGTTGAGGAGCTAGAGGTGTTGGGTTCCATGTTTGATAGGGTTTGGCGTAGGATGTGAACGTGATGAGGGTAGGAGAGGGTATGAGGGTATGAGGGTTTTTTGGCGGCGGGGTGCTTTGTGAAGGAAAGGAGCATTGCTAGAATGGGAGTGCCATCTGGCGATAGTAAATTGAGTAGGTAAAAGAGGAAGGTAGCTAATGTCCAAATAAATGCCTAAACTAGACTGCCTAAAATCGATGGGGTAGAATAAATAGGAAAAAATGGGTAGGGACTACCCACTCTTGGGCACCGTGCGAGCTTCCAATTTGTTGATGCCATGTGGATGGATAGAGCTCTAGGCGGTGGGGGAGCTGGAATTGTTGGGCTCCAAGTCAACTAGGGTTTCGACACATGATGCAAACACATTGAGGGTGGGTTTCTAGTGGTAGGGTGCTGTGTGCAGGAGAGGAGCGCCATCAGAATAGGGGTACCAAGTGGCAATAGTAAATGGAGTTGCTAAAATATGGAGGTAGCTAATGTCTAAAGAAATGTCTAAACTGGACTGCCTAAAATTGATGGGCCATAATAAATTGGGAAAAAATTGGGTAGGGACCGTCCAAACTCAGGCGTCGTGTGGACTTCCAATCAGGTGATGTCACATGGACAGAGGGCTCACCTTGCTCGAGGATCGCAACAGTGGAGGTTCGGGTAGTGGGGGAACTTGCGGCATTGGGCTCCATGTCATCTTGGGTTTTAGTGCATGGTGTGAACACGATAAGGGGTGGGATAGGGTGTAAGGCTTTTCGATGATGGGGTGCTATGTGAATGAAAGAAGCACCATTGGAATGGGATCCTAGCTAGTGATAGTAAATGTAGCAGGCAAAAGTGGAAAGCTAATGTGCAAATAAATGCCCCAAACTGGACTACCTCTGAAATCGATGGGCCGTAATAAATTGGAAAAAGGATAGGGATTGTCTATACCTAGGTGTCATGTGGACTTTCAATAAGGCTCAATGTGATTGAGGACAAAGTAGGGGGGATTGAGGTGATAGGTGTTGGCTTTCATGTCAATTAGGGTTTTGACGCAGGGTGCAAACGCGATGAGGGTGGGAGAGGGTGCAAGTGTTTCCAGTGGTGGGGTGCTATGCGAAGGAGAGGAGCATCGCCAGTATAATTCTTGGTTATTGGATTAACATATCAATAGTCCTTAGCCCCAAGGAACCAACATAGGATGAGGCTATCTCAGCAATTTGAAACAACTACATTCTCCAAGTTGAAGGGCAAGAATTTGAAGCAAGAGTGTACACCTGTGACATGAGTGAAATGTTGCTTCTAGTTCTTACTATCGTAGAAGAAGCGATCGTAGTCTTGTGTGCCTTCTTATCATGGATGTTGGACGTTGATGAGGAGCTGCTAGTCATGATAGACCAATTTGCGATGGAACAAGGGAGAGCGCAGGGAGACAGGGGAAGATCTCAAGAATGAGATCCTCTATAAGGTTGGCTGCTACATTCATCCTCTTGTTGAGCATGTTTCTCTATTTCATCAGTGTGCAGTAGGCCTCGGTTGCCTATGTAATGAGATCATTGAAGAGGAAAATAATCCAACAAAAATCCATCATTGAAGTCCACAACTCATAGCAAAATGCGACTTTAGCAACCATTAACAACTTCCATGGTACGAGCTCATCTAAATTTAGAGTAGAAGCCCACATGTACTCATCGAATGGAAAAGTGTATTGGGTACACCTGTTCGGCATGGAGTGATAGTGGGTCCCATACAACTAACACGCATGACTAACTGTAGGTCCCATAGGTACAGTCGGATGGAGAAGGGTCTTGGACTCTTGGTACACCTGTGTAGCACGGATGAGTGATAGTGGGTCTTGGTATGATAGATGAAGAAGGCCCAGGTACATCTGCTCGGGTGTCAGCACACATGAGTGATGGCGACTCCTACAAGCAAACAACGAACTGAAAAAAGACAAAGCAGATATTTTGATGAAGTGCAGTTCCTCTAATTGCAAAACTATTCATCATAGAAGCATAATTAGTTTAATGATCAATTCCTATTTGTCACAGCTGTATCTAAGATCATCACAAACGAGCATTGAACAGTTTCGCAAGCGATTCTATGACAAATCTTGTGAATTTCTATGACTTTTTTGTGACGATATCTATTTTCGTCATAGAAATGAAAACCATCATGATGTTTGACGAAACAACAAACTCATCATAGAAGTTAGTTTTCTATGACTATTTTGGATTCATCATGAGAACATTTGTCATAGAAGTAGAAAATTTACTAGTGCAAACATCATTGCAAACCAATGGCAATTTTGCAAGCGTGGGGAACTATGCAACCTTTGGACCCGAGCAAATAATATAGCAGGTGAAGCAAACACAAACTAGAACTATAAACTATGCAAGACTATTCAAATCAAACCAAACAAAATACTTTGAAATAAAAACAAATCATGATTCTGATAGACGATGAATTGGAAATTGAGACTCTGTTTTTACAATGTAGATATGGGGACACCAAAAATCCAGAACTTAACACATATTAATCAATTGGATTCATGAGGGATTCATTAATTATCATAATTGTCCTTAGGAAATGGTGCTCACTCTAATTCATACAACAATCTAAAAATATTCATAACATACATATTACAATTAAGTGGACTAATGTGATATGACATAATGAGTTATTTTATGGTTCATCTAATTTAATATTTTCTAATGAAATTTTAAGGGAATAGAATTTTTGTAAGCTGCATATACCGTTTATAGTATGGATATGATCATACAACTAGTTGGAGAGATACACTACAATGGTACTACCAGTCAACCATCGAGCTATGACCGAGATCATAAAATTTTGTGCAGCATTGCATTCAAGCACGGGTCTCGGGGGCTAGAGTGTGTGGTTGTAACCGCTCCCCTCTCTCGATGCTTCTGCCTCCCATCATCTCCCACCCCCTGGCTGCTACAGTGCAATCTCCCATCTTGCCATCACCGCCATCGTAGGTCGAGATGGCAAACTGGATGTTGATCCACTGATGTTCATCCCCAAGGATTTCTCTCTGGCGGAGAGGCTTCCTTGGCTGCCCCTCCATCACGAGGTCTACATCGCTGGATGCTTCTCCCAGCATCATGAAGACCTGGCCATCGTCAAGCTCCAGCCACTGGTCAACAAGAGCAACTTCATGGCGCTTTATGCTATGCTTTGTGAGTATTTCTTAGACACCCATGAGGTCCATGTGCTTGATGTTCATCCTTGTCGATTAGGGGATGCCTACGTGCATTTTGCTTCACCGCTTGTGAGGGAAAGATTGTTGGGGTCGATCTTTTATTTTTGCAATCATTACAATATGTATCTGATTAAGCATGATGAAGTCAAGAATGCTCATACTTTTAATTTGGATCGGGAGGCCTGGGTTGTAATGCTTGGTTTTCCATATGATTTGAAAACTGATAATGTTGTAGCCAAAATAGTTTTGAGCTTCCATATCATGGTAGATTGGTTTGGGGTGAATGAGCCTGGTCAGGTTGTGGTGAAGGTTTACCTAAATGATGATGCAAAGATCCCTAATTTAGTCAAAGTTAATGTTGGCATCCCTACCAGAGGCCATTCCTGGGCTGCCCCCATGTACGTCATCAAGAAGAATGACATCCCTATGCCACAAGATGAAGAAGCCTTTATGACTGTTGGTCCTCTACACCCTATTCCTCTGTCCCCTCCTTACTGGATAGGCTCTGATCACTCTGGTAGCAGCAACTCAAGCAGTTCTAACTCCATCACTCCAGACAATAACCAGGGATCTGCTATGGTAGTTGATAGCAATGTGACTAAGCATGGTGTGAGCTTTGGTGTGACCTTTGCAGATCATTGGGAAATGCATGGTGCTCCTTTGGAAAGGGTTGCAAGTCCTATTAATCTAGCAGCTGTCATTCGTGCTCAACACTAGAACTTCAACAATTTCAACATGGCTGAAACCATGCTAAGGCTTGGTGGTCCCATGGTAGCTAGAGACCCACTGATATCTAAGGTCTTTGGTCCCTCCAAAATTTTCTTTGGTCCCTCCAGAGCTGATGATCTCCTGATCCCCATCATATCATCTTTGGTGAGGCAGGTAATGAGTTTCATCAATACCTCTCTATCCCCCATTTTTCTTAGATGGATCACTTGTCTAGATATAGATGAATCTACCATCATTCCTCCCTATTTCAATGATAATGACCTACTAATTTATCTTGCTTTCATCTACTATCCTCAGCTAGGTGACAATGCTCTCTAGACGCTAGCAAGGCAGTACATTGACCTGAATGGAAGTGATGAAGAGGATGAGGTGGACCCTACCCTAGAAGCTTACCAGGACCTGAATGAAGCAGCACTGAGTGAGGACCCTACTCCAGTTGATGAGCTTGATGCAGTTAATCAATTGATGGTTGTTGCTCCTATTGCTCCTTCCTAGGTGGACCCTCCACATGGTGGAATAGGTGGAAAGGAGCCCAAGCCCAAGAAGAAGGCTGCTAATGAAGACATGGTGATTAATGCTATTCCTCTTGCTATCATCCTTCCTAAATCTCATGATGCACCATATCTGTCTAGGGAGGTCCAGATGGGCATTGGAGAAGGTTTCCTCTAGATTTAGTCTACGAGTGTCTCTACTGAGCTTCTAGAAGTAGATGATACATATTAATACTATTCCTTTATCTAGTGGTGGTGCACCTGCTTTGCTAGGGGTGCTAATGAAACAATCAAGTCCCTTTTCCTCTAAGAACTAGTGCATGTACTGGTTGAATAAATCTAGTGTGATGTATCCCCGTTTAAACTCTGTTGCTATCAATCAGTGGTTGTGGTATGAAACTTATTTCTCTGTGGCTAAGCTTTATTAGCAGTTGTGTTTTAATTCAGTTGTTATTATCCTACCTTACATCACACATATGTCTCACATGATCCTATGTAGGCTCATACTGGTTACCCTTTATCCTTTTGTTTCCAATGGATAGTACACCCAGCAATTCTAGAAAATACTAAGATTCTTTTTTGGAATGTAAGAGGCATCAATTCCCAGAACAAATGGGATGAGATCATAGAAAAAATAAATGAAAGTGCATGTCATGTTATTTTTTTCAGGAAACTAAATGGGAAGCTTTTGATAGTTTTTACATCAAGAAATTTTTCCCTAGATCCTTAGACATGTTTGCCTATGCTCCCTCGATTAGAGCTTCTGGTGATCTAGTAACAATTTGGAATAGTAGCCTTTTTGATGGGGATGTGATACAGACCAACTTATGCTATCACTATTAAGATGGACTGCAGAATGGACAATAGTTCTTTTTATATCAGCAACATATATGACCCCTCTCACTCTAAATAAAAGCAAGGCTTCATCACCTGGTTGATGAACCTAGATACATCTGCTTTTGATAATTGGATCCTAGGGGGTGATTTCAACCTGTATAGGAGCCCTGATGACAGAAACAATCCTAGGGGAGACTTTGGGGAGATGTCTATGTTTAATTATCTTATTGCTAACCTTGACCATTCTGAAATCCCTTTTAGTGGCAGGAAATTTACTCGGAGCAACATGCAAGAGGACTCCCTCCTTGTTAAATTGGATTGGGTCTTTACCTCGGTAGAATGGTCACTTAACTTTCCTACAACCTATGTGCAACCTCTAGCAAAGCCAAGATATCTGACAATATTCATGCTTATGATAACTAGCTTGATCACCCTGGCTTCTTTGATACAGTAGCTCTCCACTGGAACAATGATCCATACTATGCTAATGCAGCCAAACATCTATCCACCAAGCTCAAGCAAGTCAGGAGTGGTCTCAGAAAGTGGAGCAAGCAGCTATCCAACATCAACAAACTCATATATAATTTTAATTGGGTACTCTCACTCCTGGATGGTCTTGAAGAACAAAGAAACCTTTCCAGGCTTGAATTGGCTTTCAGAGGATTGGTTAAAAGACATTGGGCAACTTGCAAGAATCTAAGAGGAAATTTTAGAAGTAGAGAAACACTATAACTGGGTAAAACTAGGGGATGAAAATAGTCACTTCTTTCATATAATGGCCACTGCAGCTCACAAAAGAAATTACATTGTTTCTCTGACTAACAATGATGGTAATCTGATCATTGACCATGAACAAAAAGGAAACTTGCTCTGGACTGCTTTTATAGATAGAATGGGTGTCAATGAGTACACATGAATCCCTTATGATCTAAGTACTTTTATTGACACTCATGATCTCCTGGGCATTGACTCATAGTTTAGTGAAGAAGAAAATGGTAATGTTATCAAAAGCCTTCCAAATGAGCATGGCCCTGGTCCATATGGCTTCAATGGCCTCTTTATCAAAAAAATGTTGGAATATTGTCAAAAATGATTTCACTAGATTGTTCATGGATTTCTTCCATCACAATATTGACTTGACTAGCATCAATTCTTCAGCTATTGCCCTAATCCCCAAAAAAATCACCCAAAAAATGTCAATGACTTCATGCCTATTTCGCTGCTCAACTATTCCCTAAAATGCATCACTAAGATGCTGTCTAGCAAACTATAGTTAAACATTCTAGAACTTATTCATAGGAAGCAGTAGGGTTCATAAAAGTGAGAATCATACAGGATTGCTCAGCTGGTCATTCCAAATCCTACATCTATGTCATAAGTCAAAGAAGGAGATTGTCATCCTGAAAGTAGATTTTGAGAAAGCTTTTAATAAACCTGAGCACCATTTCATTCTAGAAGTGCTGAAACATAAGGGTATACCTGATAAATGTAATCAATGGATACAAAACATACTAAGCAGTGGGTCCTCATTAGTAATCCTCAATAGTTGCACTAAGAAATCATTCACCTATAAAAGAGGGGTCAGACAAGGAGATCCCTTTTACCCCTCCTTTTTGTCCTGGCAGCTGACATCCTTCAAAGCATTATTAACAAGACGTGGCATTCTGGTGTAATTAAACATCCCATTGATGACAGTTTTCACGATGACTACCTAATAGTTTAGTATGTTGATGAGACCCTGCTAGTGCTTCCTGGTAATGCAAGAACACTCTTCAATCTCAAAGGTCTATTGAGAAGCTTCTCTAATGCTAGTGGTCTCCATGTGAACTTTGCCAAAACCTTCACGGTGCCAATTAATATGACTGATGAAAGAGTGACCCATTTAGCTAACACATTTGGCTGTCAGGTGGGGACCATGCCATTCAGATACTTTGGTCCCCCTCTAGGTACCACCAAACCTTCTATTACTGAATTTGCTCCCATTGTCAGCAAAATTGAAAGGAGACTCACAGGGATCAGTAAGCTCCTCTCCTACAATGGTAGGCCTATTTTGGTGAACTTAGTCTTCTCTGCTCTCCCCACTTTCTATATGTGTTGCCTCAAACTCCCTCCCCAAGTCATCAGTCAAATAGACAAGGCTAGAAAATCTTGTCTTTGGAATAAGGGGGGACTAAATTCTAGAGGTAAAGCTCTGGTTTCTTGGGAGGAGGCATGTAAATCCAAAAAGCAAGGTGGTCTTGGTATAATAGATATAGAGAGACAAAATGATGCTCTTCTCTTGAAACATTTTGACAAATTCTACGGCAGTGCAGACATCTCTTGGGTCACCCTCACCTGGTCTAAACTGTACTCCAATCATCTAACACCAGCACAAGGAAGATCCCTAGTGGTCTCTTTTTGGTGGAAATATATTTTGAAAATCTTTCCCAAATTCCAAAGCATGGCCACTTGCAATCCAAATAAAGGAAATTCAGTTCTCTTCTGGGTGGATCAACCATTATGTGAGAAATACCCCCAACTGTTCTCTTTTGCAAGAAAACCAAAGTGCTCAGTGAAAATTTTCTTGTCCCAACAAATGGATAGAATCTTTGGTCCAATCCTCTCTGTCCAAGCTACTATCCAGTTGGAAGAAATACAGAATGGGATGAGGATACCAATGATAACTAGACCTATAAATGGGGAGCAAATAACTTCAGCAGCATAAGGGCCTATTGTCAAATGACTCATGCTTCAGTGGCATCACCATTGTTTAAAAGGCTCTGGTCTACCAGCAAACCTAGAAATCAGAAATTCTTCTTTTGGCTTCTCATTAGAGACAGGCTCAATACCAAAAACTTGCTCAGGAGGAAACACATGCACTTGAATGATTACTCCTATGTGATGTGTAATCTGAACATTGAAGAATCTAGATTCCACTTATTCTTTGAATGTAGCTTTGCTAATGAATGCCGGAATACTCTATCAATCACCTGGAACTTCAATCTACCACCCCTAGATATGATGCTGAAAGCCAGAGATGACTTTAACAATATCATTTTTAGGGAGATCATAATTGCAGCCAACTGCAATATTTGATGCACAAGAAACAAGATCATTTTTTATAATGGTAAGAAGAAGCCTGGATGTCTAGAAGTGACATTTGAAGCAGGAGCTAGGTTTAGTTTGTGTCAACGCTAAGCCAAATTAGAGCATCTTAATTAGTTCTTGGAGACATAGCCTCATATGAATTCAGCTTTTTTGGGTCTGCTGGCCTTGTAATATTTTGTTTGTACTCACCATTCTTTCATTTAATTAAAAAACAAAATAATAGGTAGAGGACTCCCTTGCCATTCAGGTAAAAAAAGATCCACTACAGCCAAAAGACATGTGTTTTTCAATTTACAAAGGTGCTTGCGTAGAAGCACCGTGATCGCATCCTTCCACCCTAGCCATGTCGTTGCGCCGCCCCTAACCCTGCACCATCCATCTTGCGGAATCACCAATCTGGCGCTCCATGCCGCACCCTACTCTGCTTTGGCCCTCGGTCATCTCAATGTGTTGTCGACGTCCAGTATCGCCACCTCGGACGATGAGGCTGATGCGTGGTGGCATATGATCTACTGAGACATGGTTCTCTATGAACAATTAACCTTTCCTCCCACTGCTACAATGTCACTGGACTGCCCACGCCCTCCACTCTATCGCCCCCATGGCATGTGCATCCCATCCACGTCTGTGAGTCAGGTGAGCCCCTCGATCAATCCAATCTGTTGGGGTTGTGTTGTGTCGCTTAGTCGAGAACCCCTCCAACTCCTTTGCCATGTATGCCTACTGGAGCTGCCATGAGGACGCGCTTAAAATACCATGAGCTGGAAATCCTCCTTGGCTCTGTATCCTTCTTCGCAGAGGGACGACTGCCGCTGCGCTGCCGAGGGAGGAGGGGAGCACATGTGAGACATGTAGGCTGGACTGACCCGACATGAGAAAGTCTCTATTCACATCATATACATTATGTCCTTAGACCTGAGATTGTGGTATGTACTCAAAATGTAAAACGGCCTACTTAGGAACTATCAAACGCTGCTCCGTAACTGGGTAGTTATAAAGGTGATCTTCGGGTGGTCGGAAAGCATGCTATGAGAATAAACAATCAAGATGGAATTTGCCTCTCTCTACAGGAGAGCGATATCACTGGATCACTCAAGTGATTGGATCAACAAATGCATGGCCGTGCTTGGGTTAAGTGTTAACCCACGAGTTGAACCATATATCAAGTGGCAAAGGGAATAACTTGTATGTGGTCGTAGTGGTTCGTCTGATATGATCTTTGCATGCACATAGGAGTTGTCATGCCTTGCTAGAGGCTGCTGTCAACTATTGGGTGAGTAGGAGTACTCGGCCCATGTCAATGTGTGTGTGAACCCATAGGGTCGCACGCTTAAGGGGCTGGAAGCCTAATTCGGGTTCGACCCGAATTAGACAAGGCTTAGGGTTACTAATGGGCCTCCAACTCGTGAGCTCATTTGGGATGTCTATATAAGCAAGGGAAGGGGCGCGGCCAGGAGGTTACATGCCTTTAACAGCCACCGTCGCCCTCCCCACGCTCGTGCCTTCCGCTCCTCGTGGACCTAGCAGTCCGGAGGCGCATCGCTTCTTCTCTGCACGTGTGGGATTCCTCAGAGGTGCTGCATCTGGAGCACTGGGATGAACCGCATGAGGGGGTTGACATGATGGACGACCACACAACTACACTGCCTGCTGTGACACGTACGACTACATCGAGTCGTCTTCCACTGCACCTGTGCGTCTAGTGGTAATCCCGTAACCTATAACTAGCAGTAGATCCTGGTTTATGAGGTAGAAAAGTTTTATTTTCTGGCTAGTGTAGCACCCTCATAACTCTACAGCAGAGTCCTCTGGCACCCTTCCTAGGATCAGGAGGCACTTACGACAGCCAACCATCAAACGTCGTGCAAAGAGGACGATCCTACCATCCTCGCTGACCTCAAAGCCAAGCAGGCTAGCTTGCGTGCTGTGCTAAGGTTTTTAGAAGATGACCTAGAATCGAAGAACACTGAGATTAGGGACCTTAGTGATGATGACAATAAGTTTTGCTTCAAGTTTAACCTTAGACTCAGGAAGGTCACTGAAGCCCTAGGCGTTGGGCATCTCCTTGAAGATCTTTAGAATACACCTGCTACACGAGTTTGTTTTAAGCACACTTTCCCTTTTACGATCTTTGATTATTCCAATCATTTCTTTTACAAATGTAATGTGCCTATTCAAAATTATCAATGAATAAAGTTTTATCTTTACATCTATATTGTGCACCTATTTTCTCCATATCTATATTTGTGACTAACCAAGACAGGAAAGAAAACAAGTGTGGGGGAGGATTCTCCAATTCAACTGCACAACAAAAAAAATCAAATTTTGGTTTGTACAACTTCGCCCCCTCTCACATCAAAAATATTTTCAAAGACAAAGTTTAAAATGATGTTTCCTTCATATTCCATCAAACTTGTCTTCCTATGTTCAAAATGTTTGCATACTTTTTATTCCTTGCTGACATTCCTACAGATTTATGAACACTGTTTAGGGACCCCATTTTATCTAAGTAATTGACGGATGAGATATAGTTGGATGACATGATACTTGCTCGTTCTTGCAAAGTACTTGGGATTTATTTTACCAAACAAAAAAATTCAATAGCATGTTCCTTGAATGATTAGCAAACACCTATCAAGGCCAAAAAATATGATTCTATATGATGAAACCTTCCACATATGCTGCTTACTTTGTGTTGAGTTTGGTCAAATTTTGTGACCACTATTGAGATATGTTTCATGCTCCCAAGATCAGGATTTACTTGCACCCACTAAATAAAGCCAATTCTCACCCTGAGAGTTGCGCAAAACATGCTCTTCATCCATCCACCAAATAAAAATGCTGGTTCTCACCCTGATGAACCATGCATTCCTTTTGCAAAGTTTACTCCATTCCATCTATCATCATGATATCTCCTTCAAAAGATTTTCATATGCCAATAAAGGATATGGGGCTATGCTATAAAAAAAGAAGAAAAGAAAGACTATGCCAAGGGGCATAAGAGATAAACAGGAAAGAAAATTCAAATACCCATTCAAAATATATATATAAATATGATAATAAAATTTGTATAGCCCATATCCCTCTAAGTTTTAAAAGGAGAATCATGATGCATGGAGTATCAAAAAGATTTAGAATTAGGTTTCCACCTTCATATTCTTCCACACACAAGAACATTCTGATATAGGGGTATGGCACACTCCCTTCGGTATGGTCTGGGGTTTGACTTGACAACATATGCAGGGTAAGTATGCCTCATCAATCTCATTCCTACCTAAAGCTCCAGATAAGCCTTTTTAGAGATAGGATGATCAAGTGAAGGCATCACCTTTTTCATGCCTTGGTGTGGAACCACTTACAAGTATGAGCGATTTGAGAGAATCAAGGAACATAGGCTATCTTTACTTTTTCAAAATATTGCAAAAACCCAAGTTGCTGTGCAGGGACAGAGTAAGAGAATTTGAATCTAGGCTATTCCATTTTTCAATTATTCAAGATGACTTGGTAGACACTTTGAAGTTCATAAATCAAGGTGAATCTTGGAATAATCTGTATGCAGATCCTTTTGACAAGGAAGATGAACCCATTTCGTCCTTAGCACTTTACTCGAGGACGAGCAAAGGACCAAGTGTGGGGGAGTTGTTCGCGATCCTTAGCATCTAATTACCAACACCATTTTAATACTAAAATAAATAGAAGGAAGGGCTTTTATCTAATCTTTCCATGAGTTTTGTTGTATATGTGACATGCAGGGCTGACACGTGGAAATACACAAAATATACAAGAAAGCGCAATTCAAGAAAGCATATTCAGAAAAGACGCAAACCAAGAAAAATAAGAAAGCCCACCTCTATATAGAACTGGACCCATCCATAACCACGGGGGAGGTCCAGGCCTAGGGACCGGCCAGCGGATCCAGCCAGGGGATCGACCGCCCCCTGGTGGGACCTTCCAGGCCCAGCCTTCTCAGACGGTGCTTGGGTTGGTTCCCTCATGGTGGTTTCACCTCCTTCCAATTAGGGAGACGCCCGAACCGTCCTACTTGGGCTATAAAAGAAAGGCTCCTTCACCATTCAACACGCACACCATCATTTGGAGCACTACACATCACATTTCATACTTGTTCTCTTTAGTTTAGTACTAGTAGTTGAGCAAGGCAAAGCTATCAAGGAGAGCTTGTCTCCTTGGAGGAATCAAGAACATCTTGGTATGAATATAGATCAGTTCTCCTCTATGAGCAAGTTCTTATTTATATAGCTATGCATATGAATTAGAGTATAGTTGTGCTCATATTATGTTCATGACATATAAATTAGTTCATAGTCTATGTGTTATGTTCTTGATATGTTCATCAATGTTCTTCATCATTCATCAAATTAGTATGAATAGAGGAAGAACTAAGGACGGGATAATGGTTCATTGTGCCGTCATGGTTGCTTCTAGCCGAGCCTGTCAATCCGAAGGGTTGGGGTCCCGGAAGGTTAGGAGTTGTTTCCAATTACATAAGCGTGGTGCTCGGATATGTAGAGATTAGCAGATATGTTGGTGCCCCACGGGTAGAGGGGTAGGTGGGCAAGTGGTGACAGCCCTGTCCATCCCTAGCACTCCCCCACGTTCGGGTATTGAGTAGGAGTTCGTAAAGTCTTTATCGGCTGGTAAACCAGCTGCGGGGATCTCTCTATCACCCAGACTTAGTCCTAACTCTTGTCATATTAGTTAGATGTTATTTGCTATTATTTGCATAGCTGTATTAGACCAATGCCTGCTCATGTAGTTATTCTTTTATTCTTTATTTGCCGTTTATCATTGAGGTTGCTCCGATGTGTGTGTCCACTATCTTGAGAACCTATTTTTACCCCTGTTTATGCTATGTATACCCATGCATTCAATAAGTAATCATATTTGTACCAAAACTAGATGCGTTCATGCCCTCCTACGGGAAATTATAAATACAACACCCTTGAATACTCATGGGTTGAAATGCTACAATGATAGTTCTATGCGCTTGTAGATTTATTCTTATTTCATACCGAGCTATCAATTGGCGTACCTAAGTACCGTTACTTAAGGATTGTAATTCTTGTTGTACCCCACGGCGTCGTGCCACAGTTTTGCATATCATAAGTAATGACGGTTAGGCCCGGCACTTCTAACTATTAATACCAGACTGCATTACCTAGACCGGTGCCTTTAAGGGCCAAGCGTTACCTTTCTGAAGTAATGGTGGTTAGTAATGTCAACTTACATTTCTAGTATTAATATTAAGGATAGACTTATTGTCTATCTTTAGTAGTAATGCTAAGAAACGCCAACACTAATGGTTACAACCACATTAATTCTAATCTAGTTTGAGTTGTATATATATCTATGTGCTGCTAAATTTGGATGAGCTCGTAACATGGAAATTGTTAATGACTGTTAAAGTTGCATTTTGGTATAAGTAGTGGACATCACTGATGGATTTTTGTGGACATCACCCCCTGCCTAATGACGGTTGGAGGCATGCAAACTGACCTCCCTAGGTTAGTACATTAATTACCAGCAAATCTGCACCAAAAACTAGAAGAGAACTAGCCATTAAGGCCCTGAACAGGTGGTGAACCAGTGGATCTATGCACTGTCAGCATTTCTGGAAAGAAATTAGTGGGCGCAGGCGGCCGAATAGGCCGGTCCAGGTGGTCCAACCATGCCTGGACCGCGCCAACCGCGTACCACCTCCGCGTGGCCACTCAGGCGCTGCCACGTGGTCTCCTGGACCGAGCGAGCGGCCCGCCTCCACGTTTTCAAATGCGCCCGGTGCGGATGCGCCCATGCACATCGTGGTGCCGCTACATGGCTGCTGCCAGCTGGCCAGTTTGAAATCTTGTTCCCACCTTCGACCACGCGCACGTGTGCCCGACCGCCTAGCACGTGTCGCCTGCAGAGTGGGTGGCCCGGTCACATGTTCCCTCTCAGGCCGACAGCAGCTGGGCCCACAGGTCCCATTCATCAGCCGATGCACTGACCACATGGGACAGCTAGGGCCCGCCTGGCCCTGTGTCACTGCTTGCTAGCGTTGACCCGGGAGTGCTGACGTCTGACGTCAGCACTCCTTTTTAATTTGTAAAATTCATATCTTTTTATTGGGAGCTATAAATATAGCAAACAATATATGCATTTTGATCAGCATGACAAGGGCTTTGCAATGGTGTACTCCATTTTAGCATTTATTTGATGGAAATATAATATTCCTGCAAAACACTGGAGAACACCAAAACTCTTGGAACTTGTTAGATAAATAATATTTTTTCTACGGTGTTCCATTATTTTGGCATAAATTGACAGTCAAAATATATGATATAAGGAGTGCCAATAGGGTCGCGCCCCCAACCTCATCAACTCCTGGATCTGAGTTTGCCGGCCATCAACCACAAAATCCACAGCAATGTGCTGCATCCTTGAAACAAAAGAGGCCAGTAAGGTCGCCATCAGACTATGGAATAGACTCACCAGCCTCGTACTGCAGACAAGGGGATACTACAAGCAAAATTGACAAACCCATTATGTTTTGTCCTACGAGTTTAATTTTATAGCGGTCGCACTTTGTGGCGTTCGTAGACATGAACTGCGATGACACAAAACTTGGGACTCAAGAACTCTGGTCATTTCTCTTTTGTGTGCCATGGGAAGGTCCGACCATGTCTCTTTTGTGTACCACAGGACAGTCCTTAAATGGGTCGTGTGATAACTGGGCCGTCCCCGGCTCCCCGCTGAGTCATCCTCCTAGTGTGGAACATGTTGGACTTCTGGCACTGGCGGCGGCACTGGCAGCGGAGAAGGATCCCCAGTGTGCTGTGGTGGCTCCAGCGTCCATTTGGAGGCAGGCGGCGGTGCTTTCCCGGTGGAGTGCGGTGGCACTAAATAAAGCTACATTTTTTGTATCCCACGGTCATGACATTTTAAATGGACCTATGTTGTTTGCTTGTTTGAAGTAAAATAAAGCTCAAATTAATGTATCTCTGCATTGTATTGTGTTATTGTAAAAAAACATGACCAAATGTTGTTTCGTTGTTCATGGACACGCTAATTTTCTCAAGGATGGAAGTTGTACTTATTTCCACTAAACTAGCATGCCATCTTTGTTCTGTTTGCAAATCGAATTATTTATTCGGTATGTAAAGTAATTTACAACGGTGTCACAACTCCTATCGCCCTTATTCTTGGAGTCATTAGCAGATGTTGTTTGCTTGTTCTATGGATATGTAAATTTCCTCATAGATGGATGTTATCATTATTTTAGCAGAACTAGTGAGCCACCACTGTATTTTGTTGTTTTAGAATTTGTTCTAGGATTTAGTGCCTGCCGGACAGATCACTTACAGTCCGGCCAAGTCAAAGATTGGCTAGCCAGACTGTGCTGTCGTCTGCAAACAACTTTGGCCTGATCAACTATGGAGGCTACTCTTAGACGCGTTCAAATGTTCAGTGGCCAGAATTTCTCACATGCGTAATAGTTTTTTAGTATCAATTGGCTCCTTTGTTCTGCATTAGGATGTGGAGAAAATAGCCAGCAGGTAGGAGATTGATGCGATGCTATTGGTTTGCTAGTAGACTGATGGCTACTATTGGTTTGCTAGTAGACTAATGGCTATGACACTCAAAGCAGACAACCCTTCACTTAATTGCGTTTGCTTAAAACTCAGGAGGCACGTCTCATCCTTGATGCTCAAATAACCCATGAAGTGTGTCCGGGTCGGTCATATTTACACTAGCCGGACGTTCTGACATACGCACAAAAATGTTAAGAGGAAGAAACGTGCAGACATCGTCAACTATGACCAGTAGAAACAAGTAAATGCTCCGCTCCGTCTGTATTTAGATTGCAAACTGTATAAATAATGTGATATATTCAACGGAGTAATGAAAGAAAAAGTTACATTTGGATAATACAAAAACATTCTTTATCAAGAAACATACTAACAATAATTGTCAAATAGGTGTGTATTTGTTAGAGAGTTACAAAAATAACAAATAAAGGTAACAAATCACTACGACACATCGATATATAATAAAGCTGCATGCATATTGCACTTGTTCATGCTTCTCCATCATCGGACTCGCGGTCACCACTCTCTTCATTAACTTGAAAGCCATGGTTGAGCAGCAGTTGCTTATGGCTTCTTCTTATCTCATCATCATCTGAAGATAGATGCATAACATGATCTATGGCTTCATTCCACATCTAGTTCTTCGCTTTATGGCCTGGTCGATAGGCCGGGCATCAGCTGATCCTCTTACTGTTGTTGTCGATGAAGAGTAAGCCTCGTCCACTAGTGTGAACAAGAAACTGAGTGAGGTGGAGATCAAACTCATGCTCCTTTTATAGGATTTCGTCGATCTTGTACGACACGAAGGTGTCCATGAATGCATACTTGATCTTCTCATTTGATAGTTTGGGCCTGTCCCAGTCTTTGGCATGAAGAGAAATACTACATTTTTCCATGTCCAGACCAAGCAAGTCTCGGCGAAAAATCTTGAGGCTTCCCACTTTGCTCCACTTACCTCTAATTACAAAGGGCGCCATGGCCTGTAGTTCCACTACCTTGGATAGTTCAATGTTGCAGTGGCACCTCAGCCAATCCATGTCGCCAGTGATTCCTTCACCAATAAAAATGTGCTGCTCGCCCGCAAGGAAAGTTTTGAGGTCGTCGGGGATGCTACCGGCGATGGTCACCTGGAAGAGAAGGCACTGCTTATCGATGCATATTTGTAAGAGGCCCATACTATCCTCCTTCTCAAGGCATTCCTCATCTAAACCAACGATGAGCAGCTTGTCACGGTAGACATCTCGAAGAAAGCGCCCGACCGTCTGGGGCTTTGATGTGACCATAACCAGGACCTCGTTATCCCTAACCATGACAGTCTTTTCTTCATCCAAGAAGCAAGAATGGAAGCTGGCGGATCCGCTGTTGTCCATGGATGATCTAGAACATGTGGGCGAGTGAGAACTGAAGCGGTAGTGAGATGAACTGTCCATGGAGCACGAGAAGGATGAACTTGTTTGGATGGAATGATACTAGTATAGATTGGCGATGGAGGCAGAGGTTAATATACAAGATACGAAGGAACCACCCGGATGTGTGAATGCCAACGGATCGGTGCGCTGAGATGCTAGTAGGAACAGCCGTGCGGACAGAGGAGGGAGGCGACAGATCGAGAACACTAGCCAACCCAGACAGGATGCAAGGAGTCACGACACTTAATTCTCTATGCCAGATGGTTCTCGTGCCTGGGCATGGCGGGCACAATGCTTGTCTTCTCAGTGTGGCTGGCATCAGAGACTGGTACAACCTATGCTTGACATGATGCTACCTGCAGTGAGGTAAGTGAGACACACAGTTTATAATTTACAATTTATAATTAAGAACCTCCAGCCGCTTCCTTCTTGTAAACTTGATATGTGTCCGACCTGGTGAAATATGCCTGCTCGGACTTTCTTGCCTATGTACTACTCCCCTGTGAGGTTTGTATAACGCGTGAGGTTTGTCCGCCTTCATGAAATATACAATCGTCGGACTTTCTTATGCGTGTTGTATGTACAACTGCCTCTGGCAAACGATCCCCTCATTCCACCCAGCATGGCATAAATGAAATCTCACAAACACACTTACACAAATATATAGTCTCACAGGTTACACAAACGGCTTTGGAATTGGAACTAGCTACATGTAGAGTATTTTTTGAGTACACATTCTCTATGTACAAATCAATGCAAGTATTCACTGTGGACCCAGATGAACTAATTTGCAAACACAACCATCAGTCCTAGACGAAATTAACCGCATCGCCACCCTGACGTGCATTGGGAATCCGAAAGAACACAACTGCTCGGTCATCAAGTTCTGCTGCATTGGGTTGAGATCCCGGGAGAAAGAATACAAGGAACATGCCACATTTTTTGACTTTTGGACATCATGTTTGACCGTTCGTCTTATTCATAAAATTAATGTTATTTATTTATAGAATAAAGAAATCATCAACGACGGTCTTTGTGAGACGGAGGGAGTATATATAAACTCCAGCAACTATAGGCTCGATCTATCTCTAGGCCGAACTGTTCCTTGTTCATCACTTCCTGCGATGGACATAGCAACCCTCGAAAGGCCCTACTGAACCCTTGGTAGCATCGCCATTGGTGGTGGTGCCACCACCGGTGTAGTTGGTCATGTTGCATGTTCCACCAAAATCCGAAGTGCTCGCAGTGATCACCAAGTTTGCGCAATGCGAGAACTTGTGTGAAACATCCTCAATTTTCCACGAAGGGAAAATACACAGAATGGCGAATAGTATGATAGTTCAAAGCTCAAACCATCATATAATCCAGCAGCAGTTGATACAGGATCCATACATTAAATAAAAAGAGTACAATTAGGGGGAATTACATAAATAGTCCATCGCCACACTGGCAGAAAATATCAGAGTAGCAGCATTTGGAACAGCTGCAGAAGGCGGAAGCAACAACAAATCTCCAAAAGAAGCCTGAGCGTAGGAACGAGATGTCTACTCCTCATCGGTGAAGTCATAGTCGGGTTCACCTGCCAAATAATTTTCAATACGGTTTGTACTGGCCACATCTCCCACCCTATGCTTTGCTTTTGCTATATAGTATTTGGGGGATGCAAAGGATATAATCAAAGTGACCTAATATAAGGCTGTGGTTTTCTATGCAAGTAGTGACCAATATTATATAATATAATTCATCAAGTTTTAACCCATCTCATCCACATATCCTTCCCATTCCATCACTATCACACACATCTCACCCTCTCGTACTCAGTCGACAGGTCCAACTCCCTCTCGGAGCCTGTCTCAGCGGCTCACAGCCAGAAGTGTAACACCAGGGGGAAGAATAGAAGGACTCATCTCACTACTCCCGAGAAGCGTGGGTCTTAGGAAAAAGCCATACCAGTGGCTCACGGACTATATATATAGATTCATAAACTCTGCAGAGCGTGTACTCCCATAACCACAAGATCACCATCATCGGCGGTGGCCTGCCTAAGCTGATTCCGGCTGCTTCCTAATTGGTGTGATGTCACCCTACCACTCAGTACTGGGACATCCTGGATAGGTACCACCAGCACACTGAGACTGTAAGACATAATACCAGACCCTCGAGGTAACTATGTTGTCTAAGGAGGGTGTGGGCCTCCATGCCCATACCTCCCGACACTATCTGCTAACAACCTAGTAGTAGTGGCACCGTCCTAGCTAGTCAGACATCCATCTCCCGCCCATACAAGAGCGAGTGGTGAGCCGTAAGTCCCAAGGTTCCGTTCCTCAAGAGATATCAGGTCCTAGGGGGATCAGATAGGATTACCTTCTCTTAGGGACTACAACAGTCCGTGCTTCAACAGCACCTCCTACCCGGGGCTTCGCTCCACGAAGGTTCTCACCCCCAGAATCACCATATACCTCACAATGTGCCCGCCACAAGCACCTCACATGGGAATGCCCAGAACACATCCCCCGGTCAGACTCGCCCACATGGCTCATCGTAGAATCCTGTCCGATCGACTCAACCTCACCACACACCCAAGACGCACGTAGCACTCTCCCCGAGTAAAGTGGCATCATGTGCCATAACCATATAACTATACTCTCCACCATGTATCACATCACATAGATATAAGCGTAGTAGAAGTAAAGCATCATAAGTAAATAAGCATGCGTCTAGCCTATCAGCGGGTGTGCAGGATTAAGGTTGCGACAAGGTAAAGGCTCATCAAGCAAATCTACCATGCAACCTATCATCAGGTGATATTCATAAATAAGGCACTAGCAAATTAGATATTATGCCATGTGTAATAGGATCTACGAGGTTGGGTGGGGTGTGGCACCTGCGAAGTCATCACTGAGCTCCTCCTCGTACTCATAGTCATCCTCCTCAAACTGCTCCTCCTCTGAAACAAGACATAATAGTAGCATTAGCGGCTCCTATAGAGTCAACACAAAGAATCAATAAAATTTAATAACTCCAAATGCACTCATACACAAGCCTGTGACGTAGAGCTCATTTTTATGAAAATTTGGACACTTGGTTCATATTTTTCATAGTTCGTATGAATTAGTTATGAAATTTTGAAGTTTATTCTATTTTCTAAAAAAGAAAAAGGGCAGATAAACCTGGATGCGATACGTGGCGGGTTCTGATTGGTCCACGTGGCTCGCGGGTTCGGCAGAGGTGGCGTGGGGCTGACATCATGCTGACGTCAGCACTGACGCATGGGTCTATGGCTGGATGGCAAGATGACGTCATGCTGATGTCATGCTGACATCAGCACTGACGGGTGGACTCGGTCAGTGGCTGACAGGTGGGTCCCACGGTCAACGGTCACTGACAGGTGGGATCGGGTCAACGGTCAAAGTTGATCGGTCAACGGTCAACGACGACCGGGCCTCGACCGGGCCTCGGGGGGCTTGGGTAGGGCTGGATCTAGGCCGAGTTGGGCCGGCCCGGCCCAGACACATGTCGGGCTCTGGTCGTGCCACGTTGCGGTCTGGATCTCAGGTGGGCTCGGTCCACAGTCGGCCGGTCCATGGACTTGGTCCATAATGGACCGCTGGCAGAACGGCTGGGTGGCAAGCTGCGGTTGGTCTAGTTGGGTCCACGTGGACCCAGTGGACGTGGTCCAGCGGGCCGGGAGAAAATTTCCCCTTCTTTGCCTCACGCACGCGCGGTCGGCACGGCAGCCTCGGCCGGCGGCGAGCGGGCGAGCAGCGGCGGCGGGCAGTGCTGGCTAGGCTGAGGTGAGGCTAAGCGGGCGCGGTGGCCAGGCCAGTGCAACAGCGCGGTTTGTGCGGCCTCTCGGGGCCTGGCCTTGCTGGTGCGCGTGCGACGGTGGAGCCGAGCTGTAGGGACGCGGCGGCGGGGTGCTACGGCGTGTAGGGCTCATCATGGACTAGCGCTACGGGGTCCCAAGGTCACGACGAACAAGTTGATGGCCTCAATTTGGAAAAAGCGGTCTCCTAGCAAGGCGGTAAGGTGCAGCGGCGGTGGTGGAGCTCCGGCCGATTACTTCACCCTGGACACCAGCTTCCTCCATCTCCTTCCATCTCGAGCAGCTCGGAGCTCGAATTACTCGACTACATGGTAACGGGGCTTGACGGGCTCGCGTGACGTTGGGCATCACGGCGGCGCTCTGGCGGCTGGGGTCCGGGTGAACCAGAGCTGGCAAACTTGCTAAGCTCCTCTGCGGTTCTTGCCGGCCCATGAAATGTTGCCAAAAGTGTGTTCTAGGATGAGGCGAAGCTGTCCATGGGGCTAATGAGAAGAATCGGTGGACGGGGAGACAGGAACGCGGGTGATGAACTGGTGGCGGCCATGGCAAGGGAGAGCTCACCGAGCTATCTCGATGATGGCGGTCGATGCGGAGGCATGGCGAGGCTCAGTGACGCAGTTCGGCTCGAGGTCGAAGGTGCGAAGCGTAAGCGTGGTGCAAGAGTAGTAGAGCGGCCTCGGCGGCTCCCTTCTTCTCTGGCGTGGGTGGCGGTAATGCTCGGCTCTGACTCCTCTCTTCTGGTGGTTGAATCCCTTCCCCGCCCCCTGCTCCTCCTTCCTTGCCTATTCCTCAGATGAGATGGCGTGCGTGACGGCCAAGGCGGCTGTGGGCACAGGGAAACCCTAGTAGCATCGGGGTCCCCATTTTATAGCCAGTGTGGTGGCCATGGATGGCGGTGGACGACCAGGATGCGGCGAGGGCAGGTGAGATGGATGGCTCGGCGTGCGGCCGGACACAGGTGAAGGCGTGGAGTGGGGCTCCCTTTTCTGGTTCGGCCGATGGGACGGCAGAGCAACAGAAGAGGAAAAAGGTAGGAGCTGATAAGCGGGACCCAGTCATCAGTGGGAGCAGGGTGACATGCAGCGCGGGTAGGTCCATGATGGGCCACGGCTTTGCTGGGCCAGCCACGCGGGGCGAGCGGGCATGACAGCGCGTGCATGCCGGGCCGCTAGGCTCTTGGGCCGCGACGTGCGGGCAACGGCGCTAGTAGGGGGTGTGCGCGTGGGCGAGCGGTGGGGCACAGCCGGACTAGGCCGCTGGTTGGGCCAGCGCAGGGAGGCAGTAGCAGGCCGGTCTGGGCTGCCTGAGCTGGTTTGCACTTCTTCATTTATTTCCTTTTCTTTTTCTCTTTTCTTTTTCTATTTCCATTTCTTAGCTACTAATTAAACTATGCCGAAGATCCTTGTTAAAGCTAAACATGTTAGTGATCTAGATGTACTTGGTGGGTCCCCTAGGGTCTCAAGGGTATATTGGTAGCCATGTCAAAGGTTAATAGCACATATATACACATGTGATATTAAGGTGTTTGTTGATTTTATTATTCAATACATAAAATCAACAAAATGCAAACCAAACTCTGGATTAAAATGCAGATGCTCAGCTATGAATAGGTGCTACTTGTGCAACATCTGTGGGGTTCTTACATGACACTCACCAAACACTGGATACTTAAGAAAAATTTTTGAAAGTT
>CM041641.1:28977492-29081816 GCA_023333625.1 Bothriochloa decipiens | reverse complement strand
ATGACACTCACCAAACACTGGATACTTAAGAAAAATTTTTGAAAGTTCATATTTTTGGTGTTTGGATTTTTTGGGGATGTTACATTATGCATCTCGGTTCTCGCCAGCAGTGGCTGGGTGAAGAGTGCTATTGTACCGCCACGGCGAGGAGCGGTGTCCGCCCCACACGTGCCGGTGTAGGTGGCATCATGGGCTTGGAGGCTCGGTCACCACAAGCTGATATCGTTGTCCGGGATGGTTCTCATTCCTCCCATGGCGGCCACACCACCGTTCTTCATGACGTGGCTAGTGGAATCAGAGACTGGTTCAAACCATATGGGCGAAGTGGTGGGGATGATGGCAGTGGAAAGGCTGGTGGTTGTAGCCCTCGCCATTCCTATTGACTGCTGCCGCATGCACCTATTGCCTACGGTGGGAGTGCACTTCGACGAGAGCTGGATACGGTCTAGATTTGGGCCATTTGCTTCATCCCCAATTGGTGGCTCTAGCGGTGCAGGCACCAGCGGATAACGGGCCCAGATGCATGGCATTCGTAGGCAGCTCCAACGCTAGTTGTGCTGGCATTCGCGAATTGCACTTAGTGATGCAATGTTCTTGTTTCTCCATCTTATGTTCCTCCATCATACTATGTTCTTGTTTCTCCATCTTATGTTTTTCAATCTTAGTATGTTCTTGTTCCTCCATCTCGCGTTGCTATTATCATGAATTATCAGTTATATCTTTTTTCCGCTCATGCACCATATCTAGTGTTGTTTCCCCTCAAATTAGAGCCCACCAAGGAATTTTTTTAAAAGCAGGACACTAAAGTTGAGCGATAAGCCCCAACTGTTAGAAATCCTGCCCACCCGCATTGCAGCTTCAATGAGGTCTTCTTCATTGTCACATCTCTGGCTGTAGATTGATTGCTACGATATTCAAAACAGACAACCCTTCATATTTTGTCCTACGAGATCAAATATGCAGCGATCGAACTTTATTGCGTCCGCCTCTTGAGATGAACTCCTCTTTGCCAATGGTTTACAACAAAATGTAAAAACACGTGTTCTAACAACATCAAGAAGACATGTCCTAACAAAAACACAACTATTATTACATCGATTTGGTTGCCAAGTGTTGGCACTTCTTAGCGTCAGCAGAAAATTCCGCAAGCGCATGGAAGTACCATTATAGCTTTCACCCTGAAGTATTCAGGGTATCGTAATTTCCCAAAGGAACGGTCTTTTATACTTAGTAGCATTTCAGGTGACTACCAAGGTGTGGGTTGGAGTCCATCACTTTTAGTAGCATGTTGTCATGTAGCAAGTCATTTATTGGTAACTCCTGCATATTAGTGACTTGCATACACGATAAATGTAGGAGGAACAACTCATGCAAGCTTCTAACTATAAGGAATATTGTGACCATGACTCCCTTTTGTTTTTTTATAATCTTTAAACAAAGTGTGATCCAAGATATGCATGGAGTCATGGTTGGTCAAAGGAGTGAGAGAGGTGTTGCACAAACCATCGGTGTAGAAGAAGGAGTTCATGGAAGTCATGTGTCTTGTCTATGAGAGAGGTGTTGCACAGACCATCGGTGTAGAAGAAGGAGTTCATGGAAGTCATGTGTCTTGTCCCTCTACATGATGACCTGCTTGATGTTTGTGCAACATCCAGGGGAGATCTTAAAGGGCGTGTTGGTTGTGCTTAAGAGATCTCCCCCACATTTTTTACCTACTTTTAATTTTAACAAAGAAACAAAAACAAAGAGAATATAAAACAAGAAAGGGCTCTACTAGGTTGAACCTTAGGAGCCTAAAACTTATTATGAATTTTTTATTTACTTATTAACTATTTTTTATTATATAATTTTTATTTGTTCATCCAATTCGCATAACTCAAACAAGGCCAAACTTAAGATGCAATGTAAAAAAACTTGGCTTGTCTCCATATCAGATTGCCTCCATTGTTTACAATGCCACAAAGAAGCGTGAATGAGCAAAAGAGTTGGGGAACATTACCTTTGCATACCTGAGTGTAGTTACTGGCAGCATGGATGGATGAAACATCAGAATTGTTGCTGTGGTTCGCATGATGACTTTTCTTAGGTGAATCACCAGGCCAGGCCATTCTCTTGGCTTAGTGTGTGTGGGCCATGGCCCTGATGGTAGTAGCAAAGGCTTTGGGTGAGCCCTTCTTCCTTATGCAAAATAATGATGGGCAGAGTTAGGCAACCCATAAGTGTTCCTCTTTAACATGTGGGGCCAGCCTGCTCCTTCTTTCTCCTTCAATATTATATTTTCTTTTACTATTATTTTTTTGTTTAACAATCTCTTCTCTTTTTTTCTTTTTCTTTTCACTTCCCTCTTTTTTCTAAGAAAGGTAGAGCCAACATCTCCTTTTCTTTTGAACCAAGGTGACCTTAAGGTGAGACTCGCAACGTTCTTCCACACTTGGACTTTGTTGAAAGTCAAGTGTGCAAGGTCAGGGTCTCCTTTTGAGTTTGTTCCATCACCAAAGATCATCAATGTGTGTTGTTGATGTTGCTCTCATGTTCTCAAGCTTCGTATGTCCTTTCTTCATTAACCTAAAATGGTTAGTCACAAGAATACCCGAAGGTGCATACTAACTTGACAACACGTGCTTACATTTACTAAAAAGGATTTTTTTATTTATTTTTTATTATTTCATTTTTTTCTTTGTTTTTTTGCAAGGTAACAAAAGGATATGAGAGGGACAGAGATACATTTACCTTGTTATGGTCCTCCCCCAAGCTAACTTAAAGCCAAAGGATCAGGTAGGCAATTTTAACCCAAGCTCTATGCTTAAATTAAAATGCTTATGAAGATATGATGATCAATCATACTTCAAACCAAAACATGCTGTATTTAAAACTTTGAAAGAAAACTAGCATTTATTAAAAACATTTTAGCAAAAAATTATTTATATTTTTATTTTGTAAGAGGACAACAAATTATATATAATTTTATAATATATATAAATATTTTTAATAATCCGGGGTATCTCCCGTAGTGCTTTCTTTATGGTCATAAGCTTGACCGCCAAAGCTAGGGCAAAGATTGAAACCAGAAGCTATGGTTGGCTTCAATGGTGGCTACAAGAACTCGTCCTTAGAAGAAATATTTTGATTTTGAATTTTGAAAGGGCATTACTTGTAGGAAGAGAGAACAAGAATAATAAAAAATATTCATTTTATTAAATGCTTTTTGAAAATAAGAAGATGATACGAGAGTGAATAGAAATCTTTTTATGCATGTGCAAAAATTTGAACATGCAATTTTAAAAATAATAATGCCCATTTTTTTGAAAGATAGGCTTCATGAAAGAGGGCCATGAACATAGAAGAAATATTTTTTTGATAAGACACAAGAACACACAGGTGAACTGGTTTCAGAGACAAATACGACAACCGTTCCCTGGCAACGGTGCCAGAGAGCTTGTTGGCGCTTCTTAGCGTCAGCAGAAAAGTCCGCAAGCGCACGGAAGTACCGTTGTAGCTTTCACCCGGATGTATTCTAGGTATCATAATTTTCCAAAGGAATGGTGTTTTGTACTTAGTCTCTTAGCTAGTTTACCTAGAAGAGACGGAAGGGATAGCTTGGGAAGAGAGGTTCTTCTAAGGTCAAACACATATAAGCGATGGTAACTTTCCTACTACTTGCTTGTTTCAGGCCCACTGACGCACTTAGTCTGCCAAGCGATATCAGCATCAGCGCTATTTCGCGGCCGAACGTGGGGGAATGCTGGTACGAGTGGACAAGGCTGTCGCCACCTACCCCTCTACCCGTGGGCGCGCGCAACATACGAAGGTAGCCCCCAACCTAGACACCACGTCTATGAAGGCGACTACTACTCTAGCGATGCGTAGGAACATCCGTCTTCATCAGGAGTCCTCTAACTAGAGCATCCGTCCAAAGGACAAACGATGATCCCATAAACAAGTAGCGTTATGAAAGTAACATGCTTAATGAATCAAACCAAACTTGAACACAAACTTCTTACTTCAAGTAGCAAGACGATCGTAGAGGTACAAGTTGGAGCGAGAGCCGACAAGCCCAACACTTCGTCCACCCGGATGTTGAAATGCTTCAACTCCACTCTTTCTCCAGCTCTTTTCCTCTCTCACTCCCTATACTAAATTAGCTAGAAGCTAATGGAATGGACCTTGCTCTTCCTCTCTACATTGTGATCTCTTGTGTTAATGAATAATTAACTTGAGTGGGGAGAGGAGGCCTCCTTTTACAGCTTGAGAGGAGGGGGCTCTATGCAAAAGGATCATCCTCACAGGGAAGGATCCAAACTGACCTCCAAAGGGCGGTTTACACTTTCCATTTGCACTGATCGTAGGTGGGACCATCTGGAGGGAACCTCCATGCGCACTCATTGAGAAAACTGGGCCCAAGAGGCCCCACCAGGGGGGTCGCCCCCGGGACCGGCCGGTCCCCTGGTGGGCTCGTTTGGCCACCGCCTTCGCGTGGTTGGTTCTCCTCTGGGCCTAGACCTCTCCTCTGGTTAGGAATGGGCCCTGATTTATAATAAAGGTGGGCTTCTTTGTTATTCTTGGTTGCGCATTCTCTAAATTCACATTTCTCCTTTAAGCTTTTCAATTGGTCTTGTGCACTTCCACTTGTTTCACCATAAATCCTACAAAAACATAAATACTAGGGGTACAATTGGAACTCTATTAATAGCATATGTCTATGTGTTAAAGTATGATAGTTTCTCTCCCTTTAGGCATAAGTTGGTGGTTAAAAATGATCCATAAGGACCGCCAACAAGACCCCCAAGCTTAACCTTTGCTCGTCCCGAGCAAATAGCTAAGTATGGTAATTGATTAGGAGTTGCTACAATGCCGATCATTTTCAAATGTACCAAGTTTATAATAAAGTTTTCCACCACAATTTGAATAAATCAGCATGCTATGCACCTTGCTATTATCTTGAAACAAATGGGGCATTTTAGCCATCTCAAGTCCTGGGTGATTGCAAGACAAAACAGATTCATAGACATTGCTTATCATTCATCCCAAGACCAACCATCTTTCCGAAGGTTTTTGAAAATTTTTGCAAAGAAATGTAAGTTCTTCAAATGATTCTCTCGATCACTCAATGTGTATGAATACCTCACCAAAGGCGTTGTAATGTTGCCTTTCATATCCTACCACTAAGGCTTAGGAGTGGAGTTTTGGGCAGGTATAAAGGTGGGCATACTTGTATCACATATATTGCTAAGTCAAAAAATGAACCACAAGGAGATACAAATCATACACTTTGATTGAGATGTGCAAGTGTGTGGAGTATAAAGATGGTGGAATCCTAATTTCTAAATATTTTGGCACTCCATGCATCATGAATTTCTCCTTTATTAGATGGAATGAAACTTTTTTGAGAGATATGGTTATAAGATCATATATCCATATTATTATTTTCTTCTTCTTTTCTTTTCTTTTTTTTGAACGGGTACTTGAAACTTTTCTTTCCCGTTTGTTTATTGCATGCCCCTTGGCATGGTTTTTTTCTGTTTTTAAGCATAGCCCATATCTTTTGTTGGTATTTGAAGAACTTTGGATGGAGGGATGTCATGATGGAATGCAAGGAGTAATTATATGGTGGAAATGAATGTGCGACTTCTCAGGGTAAAAGTCGACATTTTTATTTGGTGGATAACAAATGTGCGGCTCTCAAGGTAAGAATCGGCATTTTTGTATGGTGGAAGAGTGCGCAACTCTTAGGGTAAGAGTTGGCATATTTTTGGTGGATGGATGGGTGCATGTTGTGCGAAACTCTCGGGATGAGAGTTGGCTTTATTTGGTGGGTGCATGTGAATCTCATTCATGGGTGCATGACCATAATCTCACTTAGGTCACAACAATTTGACCTAACTCAATGTTCCACAAGCAGCATATGACTAAAAGGTTTGCATAATTGAAACATGTCGTATGGCCTTGGTAGGTATTTCATAATCATTGAGGAACTTTTCTTTTTTGAAAGTTTTTTGAAAATAAAATTTCGGATGTCAAGTTTCACTTAGAACAAAGTCATAGCGCAGCCCATGTCACCATATCATATCAGGCAATAACTTAGACAAGATTAAGCATGTGCAACCCACTAGTCCAAGTTTTTAGGATGAGATATTTTTAGCTGATAAACCCAAACCTTAGAGAAATCTCGATTATAAAATGGGTACAGGTGAAACATAAGACAGAGCAACTGTTCATCATTTCAACAAGGGTAGAAACTAACACATCTTAACACATATGAGAGAGAAGAACATATCTCACCATTTTTTTTAAATTGGAGAATTTAAAAAGAAATGTGAGATACAAGTTATCTTTGTGGGAGCCCTCCCCCAAGCTTGCTTTTGACTTACCAATGTGGTTCACCTAGGGGTGCCACTAATTGGTGGTGCCTTAGCTTGATGTGCAGTTCGTAGCCTCTCTTAGTGTGCTAGGAAGCTCCCCCGCAAGCTTGTTTTTATGGTGGTAGTGAGATAACAAGACAACAAAGCTTGGGGTTGAAAGATAATTTTTTTAAGATATTATTTATCATAATATTTTTTCTTTTCAAAGTCCATCTAAGAAATACTTGTCTCTGTTGTCATCTCAAAGACTTACCCTCATGGAGTTGATAAATTTCTGCAAGGGGTTAGTCCATAAGATTAACCAAAATCTATACTAGCAGCTTTGGTTCTAAGATCAAACTAGACACCATGTCTAATTTGTCAAGGTAGGCTTAAGAATCTAAGCACCATGCTTACATTAAAAAGCCTATAGAAGCATGATCTCACATCCTAGCTTCAAACTAAACACCATGCTTAGTTAAAAAGATGCAGGACCAACACTTCCGAACCAAAACTTACTAGCATAGAGAAAGGAAATATGACAAGATAACCAAGAATCATTCAACAGAGACATATTTTTGAACAAAGGAACTAGTCAGAAGTTTGCTCAGCCAATCTATTCAAACTCAAACAAGGCTAGGATAAGAAAGCAAAGAAAGGCATGCTTTGCTTCATCTCCAACATGAATTTCTTCCATTGTTCATGATAACAATTCAAAGTTCATTAATCAAAATGCAACACCATATCACAATTTTGATTAAAGAAGGCTAGTTTAACCTAAGCACCATGCTTAAATTAAAAAGCCTATGGATGTACCACAAGTGTACTCATGTGAATACACCCAAACTCAAAGCATATGGTGTGAATAGAGGAAGAGCATGATATTATATTTTTATGGAGATAAATATGAGTGAATGAGTTGGTCAATGTTACCTTGACATACCTGAATGTGTGTACCAACAACATGTATGGATGAAGCATCATAGTTGTCGCTACAGTGGCTCGATTTCCATTTCAGGCGACTACCAAGGCGTGGGTTGGAGTCCATCACTTTTAATAGCATGTCGTCGTGTAGCAAGTCATTTATTGGTAACTCTTGCATATTAGTGACTTGCATACACGACAAATGTAGTAGGAACAACTCATGCAAGCTTCTAACTAAAAGGAATATTGCGACCATGACTCCCTTTTGTTGTTTTTTTAGAATCTTTAAATGAACTATGATCCAAGATATGAATGGAGTCATAGTTGGTCAAAGGAGTGAGAGAGGTGTTGCACAAACCATCGGTGCAGAAGAAGGAGTTCATGGAAGTCACGTGTCTTGTCCCTCTATATGATGGCCTGCTTGATGTTTGTGCAACATCCAGGGGAGATCTTGAAGGGCACGTTCGTTGTGCTTAAGAGATCTCCCCCACAATTTTTTACCTACTTTTAATTTTAACAAAGAAATAAAAACAAAGAGAACATAAAACAAGCAAGGGCTCTACTAGGTTGAACCCTAGAGAGCCTAAAACTTATTATAAATTTTTTTTATTTACTTATTAACTATTTTTTTATTATATAAATTTTTATTTATTCATCCAACTCGCATAACTCAAACAAGGCCAAACTTAAGATGCAATGTAAAAAAACTTGGGTTGTCTCCATATCATATTAACTCCATTGTTCATGATGCCACAAAGAAGCATGAATGATCAAGCAATGGAGACAAGTATGAGCAAAAGAGTTGGGGAACATTACCTTTGCATACCTGAGTGTAGTTACCGGCAGCATGGATGGATGAAACATCAGAATTGTTGCTGCGATTCACATGATGAATTTTCTTTGGTGAATCACCAGGCCAGGCCATTCTCTTGGCTTAGTGTGTGTGGGCCATGGCCCTGATGGTAGTAGCAGAGACTTTGCGTGAGCTTGCTTATGCAAAATAATGATGGGCAGAGTCAGGCAACCCATAAGTGTTCCTCTTTAACATGTGGGGCCAGCCTGCTCGTTCTTTCTCCTTCAATATTATATGTTTTTACTATTCTTTTTTTGTTTAATAATCTTTTCTCTTTTTTCTTTTTCTTTTCACTTTCCTCTTTTTTTTAAGCAAGGTAGAGCCAACATCTCTTTTTCTTTTGAACCAAGGTGATCTTAAGGTGAGACTTGCACCGTCCTCCCCCACACTTGGACTTTGTTGAAAGTCAAGTGTGCAAGGTCAGGGTCTCCTTTTGAGTTTGTTCCATCACCAAAAATCATCAATGTGTGTTGTTGATGTTGCTCTCATGTTCTCAAGCTTCGTTTGTCCTTTCTTCATTAACCTGAAATGGTTAGTGACAAGAATACCCGAAGGTGCATACTAACTTGACAACATGTGCTTACATTTATTAAAAAGGGTTTTTTATTTTTTTTATTATTTTATTTTTTTTCTTGTTTCTTTTGCAAGGTAACAAAAGGATATGAGAGGGACAGAGATACATGTTACCTTATTACGGTCCTCCCCAAGCTAACTTAAAGCGAAAGGATCAGGGTTGTACCCAGCATTTCTGGTTTTCCTTCATGGTTATGGTTTGGTAGATCGCAAGGACTCTTACCTTCCCTTTTGATCACCGTATTTGAAAAGATATGCAGGAAGCAAATTGAGCTACTTGGTTTTTTTAAAAATTTAACGAAACTTTATTATGCAAGGAAGGTCATTATTAACAAACTTCTTTTAACGA
The DNA here is from genome assembly GCA_023333625.1 of Bothriochloa decipiens. NCBI lineage: Eukaryota > Viridiplantae > Streptophyta > Magnoliopsida > Poales > Poaceae > Bothriochloa > Bothriochloa decipiens. The sequence continues at coordinate 29,072,779 of CM041641.1, read as the reverse complement.
AGATTCATTTTTATTCTGTAAGAACAAAAAAGAACTTATTTTAAAGATAAGATTTCAAATTTAGATTTTCAAAATATTTATTTATTTTTTTTAACCATTTTATAGAATTTTTTAATTGATAAATAAAATAACTCACAAAATTTTTTATTCAAAACCTACACTAAGTAGTTTTGGAACAATGATTAGACATGTCGTTTAATCAAGGTAGGCAATTTTAACCTAAGGTCCATGCTTAAATTAAAATGCTTATGAAGATATGATGATCAATCATACTTCAAACCAAAACATGCTGTATGTAAAACTTTGAAAGCAAACTAGCATTTATTAAAAACATTTTAGCAAAAATTTATTTATATTTTTAATTTGTAAGAGGACAACAAATTATATATAATTTTATAATATATATATAAATTTTGATGGTGGTGCTTTCTTATATCTCCCGGTAGTGCTTTCTTAATGGTCATAAGCTTGACCGCCAAAGCTAAGGCGAAGATTGAAACCAGAACCTATGGTTGGCTTCAATGGTGGCTACAAGAACTCGTCCTTAGGAGAAATATTTTGATTTTGAATTTTGAAAGGGCATTACTTACAGGAAGAGAGAACAAGAATAATAAAAACTATTCATTTCTTAAATCCTTTTTAAAAATAAGAGAAGATGATACGAGAGTGAATAGAAATCTTTTTGTGCGTGTGCAAAAAATTGAACATGCAATTTTAAAAATAATAATGCCCATTTTTTTAAAGATAGGCTTCATGAAAGAGGTCATGAACATAGAATAAATATTTTTTGATAAGACACAAGGACACACAGGTGAACTAGGTTAGAGACAAATACAACAACCGTTCCTCGGCAACGGCGCCAGAAAGCTTGTTGGCGCTTCTTAGCGTCAGCAGAAAAGTCCGCAAGCCCACGGAAGTACCGTTGTAGCTTTCACTCGGAAGTATTCAGGGTATCGTAATTTCCCAAAGGAATGGTATTTTGTATTTAGTCTCTTAGCTCGTTTACCTAGAAGAGACGGAAGGGATAGCTTGGGAAGAGAGGTTCTTCTAAGGTCAAACACATATAAGGGATGGTAACTTTCCCACTACTTGCCTGTTTCAAGCCCACTGATGCACTTGGTCTGCCAAGCGATATCAGCATCAACGCTATTCCGTGGCTGAACGTGGAGGAATGCTGGTACAAGTGGACAGGGCTGTCACCACCTGCCATCTACCCCTCTACCCGTGGGCGTGCAACATACGAAGGTAGCCCCCAACCTAGACACCGCATCTATGAAGGTTACTACTACTCTAGCGATGCGCAGGAACATCCGTCTTCATCAGGAGTCCTCTAACTAGAGCATCCCTCCAAAGGACGAAAGACGATTCCACAAACAAGTAGCTTTATGAAAGTAACATGCTTAATGAATCAAACCAAAGTTGAACATGAACTTCTTACTTCAAGTAGCAAGACAATCGTAGTGGTACAAGTTGGAGCGAGAGCTGACAAGCCCAGCATTTCGTCCACCCAGAGGTTGAACTGCTTCGACTCCACTCTTTCTCCAGCTCTTTCCCTCTCTCACTCCCTATACTAAATTAGGTAGAAGCTAATGGAATGGAGCTTGCTCTTCCTCTCTACATTGTGACCTCTTGTGTTGATGAATGAATGACTTGAGTGAGGAGAGGAGGCCTCCTTTTATAGCTTTAGAGGAGGAGGCTCTATGCAAAAGGATCAACCTCACATGGAAGGATCCAAATCGACCTCCAATGGGCGGTTTACACTTTCCATTTGCACTGATCATTGGTGGGACCGTCTGGAGAGAACCGCCATGCGCACCGCCTGAGAAAACTATGCTCGAGAGGCCCCACCACAGGGTGGTCGCCCCCGGGACCGGCCGGTCCCCTGGTGGGCCTATTTGGCCACCGCCTTCGCGTGGTTGGTTCTCCTCTGGGCCTAGACCTCTCCTATGGTTATGAATGAGCCTAGATTTGTAATAAAGGTGGGCTTCTTTGTTGTTCTTGGTTGCGCATTCTCTGAATTCATATTTCTCCTTTATGCTTTCCAATTGGTGTTGTGCACTTCCACTTGTTTCACCATAAATCCTGTAAAAACATAAATACTAGGGGTATAAGTGGAGCTCTATTAATAGAATATGTCAATGTGTTAAAGTATGATAGTTTCTCTCCCTTTAGGCATAAGTTGGCGGTTAAAAATGATCCATAAGGACCGCCAACACCAAGCTAGATTAAAAGGTTAGCCATGTTGACAACTCCAAGAAGACATACACAAAGCTGACGCTGATCTCTGGTCATAGATAATGCATAACCTCCAGGCATAAGAATTGTCCTCTTGTCTGATATATTCAAAAATTTATTCAAAATATCATTTCTTTTGTTGTGACTTGCTTTATTAACAAAAGATCTTCGAGAATGACCTAAATTTGACTATATTTACTAATATTTTTTGAATAATATGAGCGGTCAAACTTCATGTCAAAAAGTCAAATGAACTATTCGTTCGGTCGTTTCTAGCTAGCTGATTTTGCACGATACTAATTTGTTGTGAGAGGAAAACACTGCCAAATCTGTAAGCGCTGATAAGACCAAACGAACAGGTACAGCGGACGGATTTTACTGAGTTCGCAGTAGTAAATTTCAACAGCTGTCCACTAGTCCATTTGAACACACCTACTCCGCCCCACAAATAATGCCCGTTTCGTTTCCCGAGGAGTCAAACTTTTAAAGTGTGACCAAATAATGGTATTTTTTAAAATATAACTAGACATACTTAAGGTACTAAAACATGTTACTATGCTAAAATTGCATTCTTTTTCGAACGAAGGAAGTAATAAGTATCAACAAGCCTTGCCTCTACCTAATGTAGAACTGCATTTGACTGGGAACTCCAGCACGTCCGCTGTGTCTCTGATCTTGTCCGGATGGTCCTACGCGTTGTCATCTTTCAGTGTCGTGGCAATCAGTACGCCTGCCCATCGACTATTGTTGTTTCTTGGATTGGAGTCAAATATACTGTAGACCTATCACAACCGCATCAGTCAATCAAGTCTGAAGCATGTCATGTTGGTCAAAAGCTCTTTTTTCATGACTCCTCTTCGGCACCGTTTTCCTGCCGTATCCACTTCAATCTCACCAAACGCACAAGGTCTAATATGAAAGGGGCTTCCATGGCTTGTCGCATACTACAGTTCAATCTAGTCCAACATTTGTGATGGTAAATTTGACCGGTCGGACGTGTAACTCTTGTGTTGAGCTAGTTCGATCATAGTAAATCCAACTGAGCTAGACTCGCCTTCAGTATTCTCCTTAACTGGCGTGACTGCTTGGATTCGAGTGAATTAAATCATGAATATCACTACCACACCAGGCATTCATGTCTCGCGTGCCAAATCTCCTTTTCTGGAATCACCTCATGTGTCCAGATTTCCTGACGCATATATTACTGGGCTCTGAAGAAAGTCGACATTGGGCACATATGTTTCATCAGACAATTAGCAGTACAGAACTCTTTTTATTTTTGAGTCGGTCACAACATTTGTATCAGTAGTAGTGATGAGTGGCTTTGATCTGTTTGTAACCCAACTATTCTTATTTTGATGTACTCGCAAGAACTCGAATCAAGGATTACTTTATTCAAAAATTTAAACTTTACTAGATCACAGAAGGTCTGGCAGTCTGAAATCTTAGCTACCTAGAAGACGTCCTCCTACAGTTTCTCATGCTAGTTTATTTCACTCTAGTTATGTCATATTTTTAAAATCAGCATGTGAGGTGTTTTATGAAAAAGTAAAAACACAAACAATTAGTTAGATTATGGACAGTGGAGACACAAGGAGGAGACACGGCCCATGCAAATGTCTCGGTCATGGGGTGCTCAACTACTCGATGGCCTCTCTTGTAAAAAAAGAAAAAGAAAAAGACCTAATCGATGGCCTCCTAGCTATAAGAGCATAAACAAGGTGCGCGAGGAAGGTTATACTAGCCGCCTTCTCTCTCCAGAGCTCCTCATTCCATCCCAAAGCTTTTACCTTCCACCCTACCATGCCTCCGACCAAGATAATGGCTGAGCCAATGAGCTTGACTGTCGATGGGGAGGCCTCGGAGGCCGTGCACGCCGACAATCCTGCACCTATGGACGGAAGTCTAGTCGGCATGGTCTCTGACATGCCAGATCTCCCTTTGAAGGTGTACCATCAACGTACCTCTTATACATGTTGTTTATCTCCATTTCACCAGGGTATGCTAGAAACGTTCACACTATAGTATTTGGATCTTTCCTACTCTTAATAGGTGGACATGGATGTGATTGCATCCCAAGGACCATTGCCACTGGAGCCAGATTCTCCATCTGCGGTTGCACCCGGAAAGCGATCCCACGAGGCATCCCCCGATGGAGGTAGCCGCCCAGGACTCCGTGCCATGCTGCACTGGTCAGTTCGGTAAAAGTCATTTCCCTTCTCAATCAGATGGCTCTCCTGCCTTATGGGCTTGAACTTGGCTTCTACTATGTAGCGCTTCCTCCACAGTGGTGCCGTCCCCAGATGAGCACCTCCCTGCCCTGCTTGCTCGCCATCTTCTAGCCATGGTGTCCAAAGCCATTCATCAGGGTGCAGCCACAGCGCTGGCTGCCGCCCAGCTTTAGATTGGCACAGCGGTGAACCTTAGAGTGGTGGAATAGAATTTTTGCCAGGTTCCATGGACGATGACATCACATATCTGATGGTCAAATTCGAGCCGGCCACCAACGCCATCTTACCGAAGGTTGAAGTGGACGAGATCCTGCGTGCCCATCTCGACCATTGATTTGTGGGACCTGGTTTGTAGCCCCTGTGGTTTGCTTCTCGCTGTAGATCTCTTTTAGGTTGTCTTTGCTCTAATCAATAATATGCTAGACATTCATGAGTGCCTTTGATCTCTGTTGATGACTCGTGTCTTTGCTAAAATCTGTATCCATTAGGGATTCAATGAAAGTAATGGCAATTTGTGTTTAGCCTGGTCTGAATCACAATCCTCGGACTTTCTTGTGTGCACAGTAAATTTGAAAAGCTATGTGGTTCCTCCATTACTATTTCAGCTAAATCAATTCTAACCATCATACTTGCAATCAAATTACCAAACGACAATAGGAGCCAAGGTTTGATTGCACTGCTTACTCCATGTATTAGTAGCCATCTTTAGCTATGCTGCCTCTTGACTGCTATGAGCATAGGACTGTGTGGCATTGGAATGCACTATTTACTCCACCAAGAAGGTCCAGCTGTCTAATAATTTCACTACTCGAACAGTAATGAATGTCATGCCGTCACGTCAGTAGACTATTCCAGCCCTACCATCCCTGTGATGTGCAAAAGCCTGGCCTCACCTTGTATAGCCAACTCCAGCTAGTTGACTGGCTCTGCTCCTAACAATTATTATTACTACTACTACCGCTACTACTACAACTACCACTGATAATACAAATGCATTGCTACGTCCTTGTTCATCCATAGATATCTAACATCGGGTTCCCTTCGAAGCGTCCTCTACCTCTAATCGCTCCAACTCCAAAATCATTGCTACAGACTAAGCCACCAACCCCATAGAGTTGCCATCACCATGAGGTCCATCGCAAATCCTAATGCTCAGGTTTCCACCTTCCGTCACTTCATCTGAGCGACAACGATGTGGACAAAATCCTTGACTATGTATGGTGCTAGTGAAGAAGCATTGTCTGTGACCCTGGAATGCAAGGTCACAAGGATCCTCAAATCAGCGGTCGCTGGAAGTCGGTGAGACTGTCGTACCTAGGACATGACACCAATAGGACCTTCACCACAAATCAAGCCGTGGTCATCCCTGTCGACAAGGATGGTGTCCGTGAGGTCCTTCGTGCATTGTTGAGGTCAGTCCTTCTATTGCAGGATCTGACCCTCAAGGATCGGCAGTGGGATAGAATCCTAGTCGGTGGTTCCTCTCCTCACCGCCTTGTCGCGCGTGGCCTGCAAGGATGGCTGCTTTGCCTAAGTGAAGATTGGGCTTGTGGTCAACTAAGTAATCTAGTTCATAGCGGCCTCGGCGCTCTTGACGCTCTGCACGAAAGCGATGGCACTGGGGCATTGGGAATGCAGCTACTGCCTAGAGGATTTCAGATCTAATGATGCGGCTGGTCTTGCTGTGCATACGCCATGCTGCAGCCGAGCATTCCATCACAATTGCATAATAAATTGCTTTGATCTGAAGTCCACCTGCCTGTGCTGTGGGAAAGATTTGTCTATGGGTCTTAACCCGTTGTTGCAGGCAATCCTCAAACTCCTCGCCATGCCGGATGAGTCCATCTCGCTCATCAGAGGACGACGATAGGGATGACACGACGAGGTGGATGGTGGCAACACAGACGACTTCGAGGGTTGAGGCATCGATCGGTAGGTGTACTTCGTACCATAGTAGAAGATCTAGTAGTACTAGTACAATGGTGGGTGCATGTAGTTCACTTTTGTTCTATTTTCGAATGGCCTTGTGTACCCTAAAAATTATTGGAAACCAATATAATTTTGGTTTAACTATTTTTGAGTGGTTTTTGTGATTTTGGGAATGTGCTTTTGACGGCAGGAGGGAATGCAGTCAGTCACAACATTGGAAACCACATGTTAATAGTACTAGTAGCTTTGATCTGGGTTGGACCGTATAGTAAGTTAGTCGCATAAACTAGTATAAATGACACAGTAATAAGCATCATAGGATAACGAGGATAAACCATGGAGGAAGCTGTCCGATGCGGTCAAATATAGAGGGGCCAGACTTTGATATGTTTGAAATAGCATTTCAACTCTAATGGCTCCACGATTCTGCGTTAGGATGCAGCGAGAAAGGCTCCTCGCTGCCAGATGGGATTCCACCAGGCACCAGGTTGGTGATTTTTTGACAACTCACCAGGTTGGCGATTGATGTAGAGCTATCAGTTCGCCAGCAGACTAATTGCTAAGACATTCAAAATAGACAACCCTTGGCACTTCGTCCTCGCGATCAAATATGTAGAGGTCGGATTTTCTTGCTTTTGCAGTAAAGCTGAACTGCTATCATCCGTGCTGCACTAGATCGAGGCAAGACTCGTTGAGATGAACTCCTCGCTGCCAATGGTTTACAACATACAAGGTAAAAAGAACCACCAGGGGCCACAAAACTAGCTACAAAATTACCAAGCGACCGATGCTACACCACCCTCAACAAAGCTATGTATGTAATTCCATAAACACTAAATGATGACATCATCTGACCACGTGGTTAATGCTCAGTTCCAAAGGTACAGCACCAATAAGATTTTGGAGGAAGTTGTGGCAGAACCTTCTAAATTATATGGCCCACACGCACCTGTCATTGTCCTGAGGACTTTCGACAGCCATGCATGTGTTCTAGATAACTTAGAAAGCCCTGTCGGGTGCCCTCAGAGGACCCCGATTAAACCACATTTGACAACTCATACCAGGATCAACAAAGGAGTAGCTCCAACATTACAACATTTGTTACAAAATATATATCAGAGTGCGGAAGAATAACATTAAATTTATAAAATATGAATAAATTAACTTTTATAAACTTAACTTCAATTACGAAAGCAGAGTAGCACTATAGAAGACAACTTAGGTAGAGCGCCTAAGTTGGGAGAGGGAAACCAGATCACGTCGAGCCCACCGACATAACCTTGGTTCGAACACCAGTTAGAACCTGCAACAGGGGTTCAACAAACCCCGAGTACAAAAGTACTCAACAAGACTGACCCGACAAAAAGAGGGGTGAAGACTCAGGAATGTAAGCCAGAGGGACAAGGTAAGGCTTGAAAGAATCAAGGACTTTTTGCAGAAAAGCTCTTGTGGATCAAATTTTAACTAATCATTAGATATAACAGAAAGTAAAGTTATCTTGCTCTAGCTCAAGATTACCAACCAACTCCCTTTTGACACTTTATCATCATTCAAGTTGTTACTATGACGATGAACACCGATAGAGTCTTCTTCTCCGAGAAGCAATGGCGATTCGAATCGATTTTACCCAACTGGGACCTAGATCTTGATATACATGAGGCTCTAACCAAAATGCATACCAGACCATACGATATACATGAGGCTCCAACCAACACGTATACTGACCACACGATACACAAGGGACTTTCAACCCATAGTGTATCGATATACATGGGACTCAAACCCACAGTATACCACACCATTGTATATGAATTTTCTAGTCTCGATATCACCAGTTCACCAACGAACAGGGCCTAGGGCATCAACAGAGTGAAACACTACAGAGGGACTCCTTTTCCAATGCAAGTTACCCGTCCGGACTCGATTTATTAACTATCATCATGATTCCACAGGAAAAACCAACCTCATCTTTTTCATTCTTTTACTGTTTGAAAACCTAGCTAACTAAGTAGGGCTAAGCATTAGTACGCATTTTTCAAATAAACAGGTAACAAAGGATATGGAAATAAGACAGGTAACGCAACTAGTAGGTTTTCACTCAACTCCTATTACTTAATGTAACATTTCATATCCCGGGCTTGCCTTTGTTGCAGAGAAGTTAGATTCCAATGTCAGACTTGGCTCCAACACCATGAATGGATGACACCAATCATCATGAATCCACGTCTTCATCTCCAGAGGTGAATGGTACCTTCCGAAGATTGTGTACCACAATCCACTCCACTCTCTCGATACAACTACACATATTAATGATGTATGTCTTAATATGATGAGTTCATGGCATGATGCATGATGATACATGGATGAAAGCATATTAACTTAAATAACTTAAGAACAACTTTGTTTCACGATAAAGTTGCAAGCCAACAAAACTAAAAGACTTTCATAAAACACATAAAATAAGTTAAATAAGCCCTAATGACATGATTAAGATAAGCTCAAACAATTAAATAAAGTACCAAAGGTCCTTAAGGTTAATGACCCAAGATCATCAATCAATCCCAAAGTCAAACAATCCTATAATGATTAAGCATGATTAAAAGGGTTAATTAAAAAGCATGAAATAAGGTATAAATTAAAGTTCTCTAATTAAGTTCAAAATTTTATTTTGAAAAGATCTTGGTCTATTTAGATGGCAAAACAATTTTCAAAAATAAAAGCCAATTATTTTATTTATTAAAAAATCAAAGAAGATGCATTTTTAATTAAAAGGGCTAAATTTAACTCATGCAAAAAGTACTTAAATTTGGCATTTCATATTTTTCCTAGGTAGAGGACATCATAAAGACCTTACACATAAATTATTAGAATTTTTGAAGCTACACATGAATTACTATGAATTATGGAAGAAAATAGCAGTTTCTAGAATTTTCTGAAATAAATAAATCAAAGCGCTACAGGATCGTCTTCTACCTCTGGACGTAGACCGCGGGGATGAAAATTTTTACTCGCAATTTCTCTCGAACGATTAGACCATTTTGAGTGCGGTTTGATCCTACGTGATCACCACGAAAAAGCGAAACTTTTGGGGCTACTGGATAAAAAACAGAGCACGTTAGGGTGCTGTCGATGGCGAGGCGGTTGCGGCTGTACTGTACGCGGTAACTTGCGACCTACGGTGCACAAGGGGCTAAAGCGAAGGTACCTATAGCTTAAGGAGATTATGGCGAATGCGGTGCTCATCTCGGTCGATGCAGATACAGGGCAGAAAGGCACGATTGACGGCAAGGGCGGCCATGGCGGCGCGTCGTTCTATGGAGTAGCGGCTCTGCTGCGAGATAGAAGAAATCGAGGGCGCGGTTAGCTGCAGAAGAGCAAGGCAAAGCTGTTGCGCACGAAAGGAAAGCTTGGACCTCACCGGGTGCGGCTGGACATGGAGGAGCTGTTGCGGCGGTGTGTTGCTGGACGCCGGAAAGACGGCGCACGGATGATTCCTATGGTGCGAGGCAGCGCGAAGGGGCTCAACAGGTTCGAGAGGATGATGCTGATGCGGTGGTGGGATTGGTTTGGCCTGGGACGGCTTGACGACGGTAGCACGGCGAGCAGTAGAGGAGGGTGGTCGGCGGTGGCAACGGAGCGGAGAGGAAGAAGGAGAAATCGGCCACGGCAAGCTGCGCTATTTAAAGGAAAAAGAACGAGGAGGGAGAGGTCACCAGCGAGTTCGCGAGCTCGCCCACGCGTCCAGGCATGAGAAGGCGTGGTGCCGGTGACAGTGAGGGCAGAGGCGAAAACGAACATGGAGGTACTGTTCACAAAAATTATAGAAATGCCACTGCGTTCATTTTTCAAATTACTCCCAAATTTTGAATAGAAGTCGAAAAACTTCCAATTTATGGAATGTTCAAAATTTCAAACTCTACACTTTTGTTAAAATGAAAACTTCAAATTCTGCCCAGAAATTGGATTTTTAAATCAAATTTTAAAAAGAGAGCAAAAAGGGGATAAACCCCTAGAACAAATATTTTAAAAAATATCTTGATTTTTCTAAATAACATGAAAATTTTCCAAAGTATAAAATGCTCAAATTTCCAAACCAAACATTTTTAATATACAAAGTTTTCCCAAATTATTCATAAATTTTAAAATATGGATTTAAAATCAAAAGGTGACAAGTGTTGAAAAACTGTATTTTCAAATTTATTTGAAATTCTTTTTGGAAACTTGAAAAACTTTGAATACCATTATTGTAGCTCTTATCAATATCTACAAACTATATTTTTGGAGTATCTTAAAATTCCTTATAGATTTTGGAAAAATAGAAAGAGGGGTAAAACATGGTTTTGAAACTAGTTTTTGAATTATCAACCCACCCATCATTTCAAAAGCACAACCAACCTACAAATGTAAACTTGTTTTAATTGAGACATATCATGGTTGACCTAATACACAAGATTACAAAGTACCAGAAGATAAAACAAGATTTTAGTTGGTTTTAAATATTTGCAGAGTCACATAAAATGATAAGGGAACTTTAAGAAAGCCCTACGCATCATCATTTCATGTATAAAACAAAGCATCACATAAAAATATGATTAAAACATGAATGCATTTATGCCATGATGCTCAATGATTATGCTTATTAATGCACAAGATTAATGTTTTAATTATGTATTAACATCTAGGATGTTACAGAAGTGATCAAAAGCGCTCAGATTCCAAAACCTGCACAAATTAGCCCTCCATGTCTTTCCCTCCGCATCAACAACAACCACGTGGTCAAATGCACAACGAGTGACAAGAATCATAGGAAAAATAGGGTAAACTTTGCACGGTACTGTCCAACCCAGTCAAATGCTCAAGGTCCAGACTTTCTTACCTTTGCAAAAATTTTGATAGTAGTCTATATTCTCCAGAGTGTGTTTCTTAATCATTGTCTGCACATTATGGGGTACTCTAACTACTCTAGGATACTTGCTGTGCATATGGAGGGAAACAAATGGAGTAAAATTGATAGGCCTAATGGTGCTATACACTCCATGCATCAAGCTCAGGGTCTCTTATGTGTGTGTCTTGTTGATGACACTCCGTTTAGAACTCAGCTTTCATTCTGGATCCTTGAAGACTATGATACTAACAATTGGACATTGAAGCATATAGTCAGCACCTTGGAGCTGTTTGGAATGACTAATATGTGATTTGGTGCCTGTGAGCTTATGAAAGAGAAGCACATAGTGATTACAGTTCACCCAGAATGGAATTTGATTTTCTTTGCTGGTAAGGATGGAACAATCATCGCATACAACATAGACCGCAGAGAAGTTCATGACATCCATCATAGTGTCCATTGGTATGGTAGATGTCTCATTAAAAAAGAGTTTGACTGTAGACTAGTCTATCTTCCTTATGTTCCCTTGATGTCGGATTCATTTGGACCCATTTGATGTATCTGTCTCTCACGACATTTTAAATGAACCAATGTTGTTTTCTTTTCTATAGACTCAATGATGGACGTTGTTATTATATGTCAGCTACATTAGTGTATCATTATGTCATGATGTATGGCGTGATAGGTATCCGGCCGCTGAGATATACAACACACGGTCTTTCTTGTGTTTAACATTAGGATAATGTGAGGTATGTGTGATGCAGTCAAATTTGTAATGGTCAGACTTTCTTACTTGTGCAGTACACTATGGACAACTGGTGTGGGTGGACAATCCCTTCTGCCACCTAGCACGGCGTTTTTCTGCTGTGATTACCAGAGAGTCGGTGCCATCGCCGGCCACGAACCACTGTCCGTCACCTAAAGTACATGTAGCTGCGGAGTACTAGCGAGGAGGACGAGGTGGAGGCTTTTTAATCCCCTCTTTCACTACAAACTCAAATCCCGCAGAATCCATGAGTTTAGTAGCTAAAACAATGGGTTTGGTAGTTCAAAAGCCCCAATATTTGTCCAAATCATCAGGAAGTAATTAGTATGTAACTTCTTCTTATTAATCAAAGCCGGGTAAAAGGATCTTTCAAACAAAATCGGTGGGGCTTCTGTTTTGCGACATTGTGCTATTTTGTTTACTTGCACTATATTAGTTCTTTATTAAGGAGGGTTTTCAATCCTGGGTGTGCTTGCCCCTTCCTTCCAAATTAGGCCTTAGGAACCATTCAGTCGTGAACATTTCCTATTAACAAGCATGTAGTAGTAAAGTAATATGTTTTTTCTTTTTTGAGAAAAATGTAGAGTAATATGTGACGGCCTCAGCTGAGAACAGACTAGGGTGGTCTCCCAGGCTGTCCTCTTATTAAAAAACATGGAATATGTGGTAGTCTCTGCTCTAGAGCAGACGGGGCTGTCTCCCTGCCCGTAGGTTTGATTTTTCACTAAAATTTTTGTTTTGCGCCCACCAACACGATGTCTCTCTTGCCCTTCCATGCTGAAAATGTGTTCACCTAAGACAAGTGCATTTGTGGTATTGTGGTGGCAACATAAAAGTGCAAGGATAGGCCTTCTCCGCCCCCATCTCACATTCTCCCAGCTGCACCTGTCTCTCTTCCTGCTCTCTCCTCTTTCAAATTTTCAAGCAGTGCCACCACGCTGCTAGCCCACCTTGCTCTGAGCACTAGGCGCCATCGTCAGCAGCTTGACTCCAGATCCGGATCTCCTAGTTCGGCACTCATCGTGATCCATCCGATCGGAACCCTAGCCAAATCTCGATCCGGTAAGCCATCGTCAACGCCTGCCGCACCAGCTCCACGACGACGATGAAACCTCGGGGCCGACAACGAACACTAGCTAGTCAAGGCATAGTAACAGGTACCAAGATCCCTTTTTATCATGTGTATTGTATTGTATTGGTTTTTTATGATTTTTTTATGACCTTAGTGGTTGAACCTAGGATGATTGTTGCTGACACGTATTTACACACCCCTGCTCCATTGTTTACATTTGGTTTAAACTTTAGTTTATTAAATGCTTATGTAATGTAGATTAGATGAACCAAATGATTTTAAAAAGCAAGATTGCATATATCGCAAGCATTCAACTAAAAATGTAAGAACTTGGACTGTCTGTGCGCCAAAACCCTGTGCCTCCTGCAAATTAAAAAAGTCAAGCGAAGATCTGGAATATATCCCTGAACCATGTGAGTTTGCTAACGGTGGCTATGAAGCAGATGAAACAGATTCAGACTTTGAAGATAAACCAGAGTCCCTACCAGTTAAGTTGCTTGTTCTGTTCTATATTTTGTTCGAGGGCAATGTAATCTGCACATGCTTGCTACTTATGTTTGTTTTGTAACTTTCAGTGTCTGGTTCTAGGAAGGCATAGAGGAGACTCTGCCAGTAGGACAAAAGTCTTTGGTAATATGGGTGCCGGGCGAAGTTGTATGAAGCGAGTGATGCCACCAACACCTAAGTTGACTGGTGTTTGTAGTTGGTCAGGTAAACATAAAGTGCTTGATGGATCAGGAGGAGGCGGCCACAGCCCTATGGGCAACTTTTCACCTCCAGATAATAGTAGCCATGCCAGAGACGGAGAGGGTCCCTCTGAGAAAAATGCTATCTTCCTTCAGATGCAGAACAACAATGAAAGTTGCGAAGGTTGGTATTAACCTACATATCTCAATGTGTTGATTTGCAATAGCTATTTGACATCCAGGCTACTTGTATAACAAACAGAAATTCTACTAGATGACAATACCCATGTCGTAGAGGATCTTTCTGAGCAAGCTACTATCTCTGCCGACCCATAGAACAATAATGAAATTGTCCAAGGTTGGTATTAAACTTGCATATGTCTATCAATAAATTTCGCACTATCTATTAACAATCTGAATGTATGAAAACTGTGTAGAGCGAACGCTGCCAAGAAAGAGGAAACGATGGGGAAAAGGTATGGGACTTCTGCTTGACGGAATGATTGGTGCATTTGGAGGAATGAGGATGCCCATCTCTATTGCCAAGGGGAACATATGACCACATGGTGCACTGCACGCCGCCAAGTTTGCCTTAGCGGCCAGTATAGTAGTCATGGATCAAGTACTAATTTTCACACACTTCAAACATTACAAGACACCTGATGGCAAGGTCTATTTCAAAAATTTTCTACATAAGCTATCTGTATGCATCGCTACCCCTTGTTTACATTCAATTGTGCCTTGACCAACTAAGAAACTGATTTAATTTGCATGAACGCTACTGCAGAAAAAGCTCGCCTTTGACCAACATCACCCACCAACGAGAGATGCTTGTTGGAATGTGTTTAGGTGTGCTGTGAGGCAGGAACGCTATAGGTTGAAGAAACTCTACTACAATAAAGTCCCTGCTGATCAGATCATGATGTGCTCTCCTGTCCAGTCCATCAACGATAAGCAGTGGAATAACCTTGTCAAATCTTGGTCTAGTGGAAAGAATAAGGTGCGTGTGAAGTCATTGAATGCCTATCTATTCCTGCTATGGTCTACTTGTGCTGTAGTGTAACACCAATGACGTTGCAGGATGTATCTATGAAGAATAAGCAAAACTGTGCAAAAGTTAAGGACCATCAGGCTACAGGGTCTCAATCCTATGTTGTCAAGCTCCACAAATTTGTAAGTGATGGTTTCATTGTATTGTTACTAGGAGTTTGTATATATATGAACTAAAACCCATGTGTAATGTGAACAGATGGAGGATAAGAGGAAGGCTGCACAACAAACTCAAGGACTTGATGAACAACAGGAGGGATCTGATGCAGATGTTAATGCTATGGAAGTCCTCAAGGAGTTCCATACCAGTAAGAAGAAAGGCCTTAGTGATGCTACAAAAGAAGCTATTGTAAGTACCTTCGCTTGATTTACCTGAAATTTGCAATTATAAGACAATCTATATGGTACTTGAACATTGTGCTTATGTAATCTCTGTAGGCTTCCTATCATCAATATGCTGTGCAATACCTATGCATTAGTTGTTATGGATTAATCTCCTTGGTTTTCAATTTAAGTCCTCTACCACTATCTACTACCTTTATACCACTATCTACTACCTAAAGTTTAATGCTTTAACATATGCAGGTAGCTATGGAAAGTCTGCAAGCCACCTGTGTTGCTGAAGGGGGGAACCAATGACTAGTACTGATGTTGTAATGTCCCGCCTCCTCAAGGCTGGACCTGCTTACATCCGGCTGCTTATATAGGATATAGACTATCCTCATAGACCAACACTAGTCTTTTCTCCGCACTTTGTTCTCACTCGTGCGCACCCGGGAAGACTTCCTGGTCGGTCACCCATCCCTAAATAGCTCCAGGCCAAGCATGCTTAACCTCAGAGTTCTTTAAAGATGAGCTTCCAAAAAAGAAGTTGCAACTTGTTGGTACAAGTATTCTATTAATCCTACTAAGCCCTGGGCCAGGTGTTACATACTCACCCCCTTAGGAGACTGACGTCCTCGTCAGTCAACCCCAGGCTAGGAACGTCCCCTCTTGGCCATGTCTGTGTGTCTAGTGTCAGCGCATGTGTCATGTTATACGACCACTCTAGATCCACATCAGCCATGCACACCATGCCTGCGCAACTGACACACGCACCTGTGAAACCGCAAGGGTTGGCTCCGATACCATTTGTAACGTCCTGCCTCCTCGAGGCCGGGCCCGCTTACATCCGGCCGCTTATATAGGACATAGACTGTCGTCATAGACCAACACTAGTCATTTCTGCACACTGTGTCCTCACTCGTGCGCACCTAGGAAGACTTCTCGGTCGGTCACCCATCCCTAAATTGCTCCAGTCCAAGCATGCTTAACCTCAGAGTTCTTTAGAGATGAGCTTCCAGAAAAGAAGTTGCAACTTGTTGGTATGAGTATTCTATTAATCCTATTAAGCCCTGGGCCAGGTGTTATAGATGTTATTGCAAGGTCATCTGCGACTCCCACGGCAAGACTGAGTCCCCGGCACCCATCAGCAAGATCCCTTTTCTGAAGAATGCTGGTATCCAGACAAGGTCCACCATAACAGATACATTGGCGGAGAGGATGATTCAACAAAAGCTTTATGAGGAACAGGTAAGTTCTACTGCCCTCATTGAGGAACTAGCTAAACAGAAGATGAAGGCATAAAAGATTGTTATGGAGTTTGGGGATTACAAGAGATAGCGATAAGAGCAGCACAGGAAGTTCCATGAGGAATTGTTGGCCACCATTTCTTCTGGTAATTGACTATAGGTCTGCTGCTGTTGTGGCCTTGATGTTGTTAACTTTTGTGGTGTGATGTGTAGACCTGTGTATCGGTATGTGCTGGTTTGACCTGTGGACTCGTGCTAGTTTGTTGTGGTGAAACTCTTGCCGCGGCATGCTGCATGGTGTGAAATGTAAATTAGTTTCTATGATGTTTTCGAATGGGTGTTTGGACAATTTCATCTTATTTTTGCGACGAAATGAATGTCGGTTGTGGGCGATCCAGGGCAGCCCATGTGGTCAATTAATAACGGATCATTGCTGTACACATACAATTACCATGGCACGACACGTGTGTGTCTAAGTACCCAACACGCGGTTGAATAGCGTGAAGCCACGTGGCGGATTAAGAAAGGAAACGTGGGTGCAAGCCACAATGGCATGTGGCAGAATGAGAGATCACCATGTTTACAGATAAAAACTTGACAGATGGTCCAATGAAGCACGGACAAGTGGGATAACAGGGATGCGAAATGTGTGCCAATAAAAAATTAACACGTGAACAAATAAATAAACGATAGATGGTCTAATAAGAGAGAGACAAATAGGCTAATGGTAACATGTAACCTATGCCAATAAGAAATTGACACGTGGTTCACCAGTGTCCAGACACATGGTCCTCTAGGAGCTTGAAACGTGGAAGACCCTGAGCACGCCATGTCAACCACGTAGCCCTCATGTATGCATACGAAAAACTTCTATAACGTCCACATGTTAGTCATTGAAGGTGGCGTTAAGGATCATCACAACTACATATGTGTGGCGCGAGTTTCGCGACGATGGCGTTTTGTCATAGATTCATCACGAAACTGAAATAATGACAAATTTCGCACCTACCGTGACAAAAACAGTTCATCATGGTAGGTCATATCTCTAACTAGTGCGAACCCAAGAGCTCAAATTACTTAGCTACACAAACTAAGCAATGCTACTAATTATACTACACAAGCTAATTAGCCACAAAAGAGATACTTTTATGCTACATAAGCTAGAAGCAACTAGATAGCTACACAAGCCAACTATTGCAACAGCAACAACACAAGCACAATATATATAAAAGTAAATACAAGCTTGTGAATAGAGACACAAACCACCACGAAGTGTGGAACAAGATGACACGGTGATTTTTTACCAGGTTCACTTGGTTCCCACCAAGCTACATCCTGTTGTGGCGATACACCCACTTAGAGGTTCACTCGCTAAATGGCATCACCTAGCCAAACCCACAGCCTCAGGTGCGATGAAACCAACATAAGATGGGGATCCTCCAAGCCATGATCTCCACTAGAGTTGCTCTTCACAATCTGCTATGACCACACCGACAACCATGTCGACCATGCTGACCTCTACTATGAACAAGCCATCAAGCAAGATGTTACAACTCCCAAGTCAAGCTACACCAACTCAAGCATCACCTACATCGACACCAGCCCAAGTCATTGATGGACCGATTACATATAGTCGAACGATGAAACTACTATACAAGGTGAACGTGCTACATTATGAAATCCATTATAATATTAATGAGAATTATATTCTACCTAATTTGTGTGCATTGCTATGGCCTAGGTGCTCCAAGGAGGATAACAAGAAGATACCAAGTATGGACTACAGAGAAGAACCATGTTCGAGCTAGTCCAATGTGACAGAACCGTCTGAAAGAAACTGTTATAACTTTTGATTCACAAAAGCTATGAAGGCCAATGAGGACTTGTTGGAGAGATATTCAAGTCTAGTTTCCAATGTTTCAAGTGCCGACTAGTCTGGATCATCCATGCTTCCTGCAGACTAGATTTAGCAAAGATTGGTCAGACAGTCAACAGCCTGCATGAAGCTCAAGTATTCATATTAAACTGTACAAATCCACAATATTTCATGGAGCATGCTACACATGGTGTGAAAGGTTATCAAGTCAATGTTGGCGGTCCTTAACGGTTATTTCATACCACCAATTAAAGATCAAAAGGGGTGAATTATATATTTACATATGCATATATATTTATTATTAACCCAATTCCACTTGTATTTGGAGAAATACTATTTTACAGGAATGTATATAAAAGTACAAGAAATCATTTTTAGAAATATGCTTTTCAGAGAGCGTAAAATCAAGGAATTAGAGAGAAGCCCACTTCGGGGCCAAACTGGACCGAATGCACCACATGGGCACGGTCCAGGCCCACTCCACAACCGACCATCCAAGGTCAGTCAGGGGGAGGCACCAACCAGAGGCATGGGACCCTGGCCTGGTGCACGACCGCCCTAGAGGGCCAGCTAGGACCATCCTCTAGGAGGCAATTCCTGCCTTCCATGTGGAGCATAAGCGGTTGTGCACTTGATGAATCTACCCCCAAACCGCCTATGACCAACTATAAGAAGAGGAGGAGAGCACACCACACACACCCCATTTGGACCAATCTACCTCTCTCTCTACATTTGTTCTCTAGCCTAGTAGTAGTTGTTGGAGCAAGGTTAGAAGCTAGCAAGGAGGGCTTGTCTCCTGGGAAGCAAAGCTACTCTTGGTAATATTTCTATGGAGAGTTCTTCCCTATTCAAGTTGTCTACTCTTATATACATTATCGCATATGAACTAGAGTATAGTCTTGAGCTTGATATATTCAATGATTATGAACTAGACTATAATTCATATGAGAATTTTTCATCATGTTCATACATGTTCTTCAACGTTCATATGATATTCAGGAATGGTGATGATGATTGGAATAGGGTAATGGTTCGATGTTCCTTTGGGTTTGCCTATGTCCTAGCTCGCCCATCCATAGGGTGGGGGTCCTGAGGGGATGTAGGTAGTTCCTTAGTATGCGAGCGTGGTGTCCGGATATGAGGGGGCCTTTAGATGTGATGACATGCCACGGTAGAGGGGTAGGTGGTGGGGAGTGACCTAGTCCTATCCGTCCTTTGTAATCCCCCATGATCATGTGTCATGTAGGAGTTCGTAAACGTCCCCATCGGCTGACAGATCAGCTGCCGAGATCTCCCTCTTGCCTTAAACCTTGACTTGTTGTCTGACCTGTATATCATGTGACTTAGCTGTTCAATGCATATGTACAAGATGCGCCTGCTCCATGTAGTTGTTCTTTTATTCTTTCATTCAGTTATTCTTTATTTCTATTTATCCTTATGGTAGATCCATGTGTGTGTCCACTTCTATCCAAATGTTATTGCTTACCCTTGCATAGCAATCAGCCTAACTTTGATGATATGAAGTCTTAACCTTTCTAATCTAGAGGTATCTGTACCTGCCTTCCTTTGGGAAAATATAAATAATGATACCCTGATAATACTTTCGGGTGAAATGCTACAATGATAGATCTATGCGCTTGCAGATATTTCTAAAAGGTTAAGATCTATCACATGACAATCCTTATATCGTTACTAGAGAATCAATTCTAGTGACGGTATTATGACCTGCCTACAAAAGGCGTTTCTGGCATAACCATCGGAGAGGGGTTCCCTACCTGTCTTTTGGTGTTTGCGCTAAGAAACGCCAACAAGCATTTCTGGTGCCGTTGCCGGGGAAGGCATGGTATAGTTAACTCTAGCATGAGAAAAATAAAACATATATATGACTTCATTAGAATCGGACATTGTCTATGAAGGCTAACTTTTATGTTTTCTCCTGTTATGGATGAAAATAGGATAGTGTATGACTAGTTTCTCTTTGCCGAAAAACTTCATCAACAATCCGAAGGCACTCATCAGGAAGAACCGGTCTCAAGCCGCTTCTTCCCGTGCCACCCCATTGACAGAAGAACCAGTCGCTGCTGCACCTTTCGCTTCAAGCGTGAGTTCTCCACCCCGGCTATTGCCAACATGCCCACTGGGCCCACTGTCAACATTGGGGACAAGAACTTTGAGCTTCGTACCAGGCTCATCACTATGGTGCAGGCGAACCCATTTTGTGGGCTGCCCAATGAGGATGCCAATGCTCATCTAGAGCTATGCGACACAATCGTGATCAAGGATGTCGCACCTGACACCATCAGGCTCTGTCTGTTTCCCTTCTCCCTAGTGGGGAAGGCAAAATAGTGGTTCTACAAGGACAAGGAAGCTGTCGATACATGGAGCAAATGCTCCACCGTGTTCCTCGCAAAATTCTTCCCCATGGACAAAACCAATGCCCTATGGGGAAGAATCGCCAACTTCCAGCAGACCTCAATGGAACCCATGCCGGAAGTGTGGGAAAGGCTACAAGAGTACATTCAGGCTTGCCCCCACCACGGCATAGAGAACTGGCTGGTGCTCTAGAACTTCTACAATGGGTTAACAGCCATGTCGAAGGGGCACCTCGACGCCGCTCCTGGTGGTGCCTTCTTATCGCTCACCGTCGACAACGCTACGACATTGATTAACAAGATGGTGGAGAACCAAGCTTGGGGGGAAGAAAGAGCCCCCGCTAAAGCACAAAAAGGCATGCATACCGTAAAGGAGACAGATATGCTTGCCGCAAAAATAGACCTCTTACTAAAGAAGATTGACGAGCGTGCCACTGATACATCCGGCACCATCAATGCCATAGACACTTGCATGACATGGAAGGTCTATGGTAACGTTGGCCACTTGGGCAATGATTACCCCGAGACCCGTGAAGACCCCGTGTACATCAACAATGGGTATCGCCAGCAAGGAGGCAACAATGGCTGGAACAACCAATCATGCCCTCCATTCCAAGGTAATTCAAACTACCAATCCAATTACAATTTGAATCAGCCTTCTTTGAAAGATCTTATTCTAGGCCAGGCGAAGATAAATGAAAATCTTACTAAAAAGATGCTTAATAATGATAAAATTTTAGAAAGCATAAATAGCAAGAAAGAAGGTTTATCTTCTGCCATCAAGAGCCAGTTGAGCTTCAATAAAATGATAGAAACCCAGTTAGCTCAGATAGCTGCCGCTGTTCCTGCTGCTCTGCTGCTCATCGTGTAAGTTCAGTTGAAAATATAAACTCGGTGACCACGAGGGGAGGTAAGTCCACTCGTGATCCACCAAATCCTAACCATGCAGCAGGTAAGTAGAGGATTAGACAAGAGGAACAACATTCACCCTCCACAGTACAAGAAAGTACGGGGGAAAGGTCAGCACCACTTGAGTATACAGATACAAGTTACTGGTCGTTCCCTACAAGAACACAGAAGTAAGTTGTGGATGAGCAGTTCACACAGTTTCTTGAAATGGTGCAGAAGGTGCATATAAGCGTCCCATTAATGGATGCCTTACATGTACCTTCATACGCTAAGTATATCAAGGACATCATCAACAACAAGCAACCCTTGCCGGTCACAGAAGTGGTGAAGCTGACAGAGGAATGTAGTGCGGCTATACTTAATCATCTGCCCGAGAAGAAGAAAGATCTAGGATGCCCCACTATTACATGTTCAATTGGGACACACCAGTTTGATCATGCTCTTTGTGATCTCAGGGCCAATGTTAGTGTCATGCCCAAGACAATCTTTGACAAACTAAACTACATCAATTTGGCACCTACAACCATGACACTGCAGCTGGCCGATTCCTCTATACGTTACCCGACAGGAATCACACAAGACATCCCGGTGAAGATCAGGGGGTACTTTGTGCAAGTCGACTTCGTGGTACTTGACATGGAGTTGACCAAAGAAACACCACGTATTCTTGGACAGCCATTCCAAAGCACTGCTGGAGCTCAAATTGATGTTGGAGCAGGAGAAATTCGCTTCAACATTAATGGAAAGGAAGAGAAATTCGAGTTCAGGCCCCATAGGCAGGAAGAGTGTAACATGATCTATATCATGTATGGGCTCAATGCTCAAGGAGTGATGGAAATGGAGATACAACCACAAGGCACAAACTTTACCCCCAGAATCAAGAAAGAAAGGAAATAAAAGCCGGAGCAAAATAAAAAGGCAGCTCCTCAAAATAGAGCAAAAGATCATCATAGCTCTCATGCCCAGAACTAAGGAATAGAACACAGCTCCTCCTCAGAACAAGGGAATCTCTTTTTCCCAAAAGAAAAGAGAGGAGAGAAATAAAGCCATTCGTCAGGGAAGGGTAGAAAAAGGAGTCAAATTCACTACGACCTCTTTCCTCTCTTTTTGTTGGCAACCCCTATTATTGTATGTTTGATTTGGGAGGCTACCAATTCTGTAAAGCTAGCAAACAAGAAGAGCCCACCAAGCAAAGAAGAGAAGAAGTCTCCTCCATAGAAGAAGAAATAACAAAAGGTGGAAACTCTTCCTTAAAATAAAGTGAAGGAGGAACAAAAGAGCAAAATAGTCCTCCAAGATAAGGAAGAAACAAAGTCCTTACCCCAAGACAAGCAAAAGAAAAAGCAAAAGGGGGTTCCTTCTCAGAAAAAGAAGGATAAAAAGGATGAATCTACCCCTTAGGATAAGGAATCCATGAGGGAGGAGATTCCCACACCATCAAAAGAGGTGAAGCATAGTCAGAAATAGCCTGAACTAAAACATGCTGCACCGACCAAAACCAACAAGATGGTGTGGAGGCCCAAAATGGTACAACCGTCTTTTGCTCCCAAGAAATATGTACCTTCAGCAAACAGCTGATGAATGGGCAAGGGTCCTGCTCAAGGGCTAAAAAAACAAAAGCTACATCATACCTCTACACCAAGGGCTACAAACTAGCTTGGGGGAGGAACCCCACTTAGGTATCTGCATTGCATATTTAAATTCTTGCACTTTATTTTCTTTTTAGCATTTCTAAATTCCAGCATTTATGCATATATATAAAAAAAATGCTAAAAAGACCAAAAATATTTTATTCCTATCTTTATAATGCTATGCAAATATCTAGTTCAACCCTGGTTGAGATGATAAATAGTTGCTTTGTCTTGTGTTTCATCTATACCCATGTTATAATCAAGCTTTCTCAAAGATTTAGATTTATCAGCTAATAATGTCTCATCCTAAAAACTTGGACTAGTGGGTTGCATAAGCTTGATCTTGTCTAAGTTATTGCCTGATATGATATGGTGACATGGGCTGCACTATGAATTTGTTCTTAGTGAGACTTGACATCCGGAGCTTTATTTTTTCAAAAATTCAAAAACAAAAGTTACTCAATCATTATGAAATTCCTACCAAGACCATATGATATGCTTCATTTATACTAAACCTTTAGTCATATGTTGCTTGCGGAATGTTGAGTTGGGTCAAACTGTTGTGACCTTAGTGAGATTATGGTCATCCGCCCATGATTGAGATTCACTTGCACCCAGCAAATAAAGCCGACTCTTACACTGAGAGTCACGCACAACATGCACCGATCCATCCACCAAAAATATGCCAACTCTTACCCTAGAAATTGCGCTCCATTTTAATCCACCAAATAAAAATGCAGACTCTTACACTAAGAACCGCGCATTCCTTATACAATACCCTACTCCCTGCATTTTCCATCATGACATCTCTCCATACAAAAACTCTTTCATACGCCAATAAAGGATATGGGCTATGCTTAAAAAAGGGAAATATCCATGCCAAGGGGCATGAGAAAATAAACGGGAAAGAAAAATCAAAATACCCGTTCAAAAAAATGATGATCTTTAAGCCCATATCTCTTTGATCATTCCTTTTCCATCTAATAAAGAGAGTCATGATGCATGGAGTACCAAAAACATTTAGAATTAGGATTCCACCGCCATCATATTCCACACATTTGCACATCTCAATCAAGGTGTATGACTTGTATCTCCTTGTGGTTCGGTTTTTAACTCAGCAATATATGTGCCGCAAGTATGCCCACCTTTATACCTGCCCAGAACTCCACTCTCAGCTTTTTAGTGGTAGGATATAAAAGGTAGCACTACAATGCCTTTGGTGAGGAAATCATACACTTTGAGCGATTGAGAGAATCATTTGAGGAACTTACTTTTCTTTGCAAAAACTTTCAAAACCTCCCGAAAGAATGTTGATCTTGGGATGAATGATAAGCAATGCCTGTTTATCTGTTCTATCTTGCAATTGCCCATGACCTAAAATAGCTAAAAAGCCCCATCAGTTCTGAGATAATAACAGGGTGGATAGCATGCTGCTTTATTCAAATTGAAGTTGAAAACTTTGTTATAACCTTCATAAATTTCAAATATGATTGGCATCGTAGCAACTCCTGATCAACAACCCAAAAGCCTAGCTTTGCTCGGGATGAGCAAAGGGTAAGCTTGGGGATCTTGTTGGCGGTCCTTAACAGTTATTTTATATCACCAATTAAAGATCAAAAGGGGCAAATTATATATTTACATATGCATATATATTTATTATTAACCCAATTCCACTTGTACTTGGAAAAATACTATTTTGCAGGAATGTATATAAAAGTAAGAAAGTATTTTCAGAAATACGCTTTTTAGAATGCATAAAATCAAGGAATTGGAGAGAAGCCCACCTCAGGGCCAAACTGGACCCAGTGCACCACATGGGCATGGTCTAGGCCCACTCCACAACCGACCATCCAAGATCGGTTAGGGGGAGGCACCAACCAAGGGCACGCGCCCCTGGCCTGGCGCGCGACCACCCCAGGGGGCCAGCTGAGCCCATCCTTTAGGAGGCGGTTCTTGCCTTCCATGTGGAGCATAGGCGATTGTGCACTTGACAAATCTACCCCCAAACTGCCTATGACCAACTATAAGAAGAGGAGAGCACACCACACACACCCCATTTGGAGCAATCTACCTCTCTCTCTACATTTGTTCTTTAGCCTAGTAGTAGTTATTGGAACAAGGTTAGAAGCTAGCAAGGAGGGCTTGTCTCCTGGAAGCAAAGCTACTCTTGGTAATATTTCTATGGAGAGTTCTTCCCTATTCAAGTTCTCTACTCTTATATACATTATCGTATATGAACTAGAGTATAGTCTTGAGCATGATATATTCAATGATTATGAACTAGACTATAGTTCATATGAGAATTTTTCATCATGTTCATACATGTTCTTCAATGTTCATATGATATGCAGGAATGGTGATGATGATTGGAATAGGGTAATGGTTCGATGTTCCTTCGGGTTTGCCTATGTCCTAGCTCGTCCATCCGTAGGGTGGGGGTCATGGGGGATGTAGGTAGTTCCTTAGTATGCGGGCATGGTGTCCAGATACTAGGGGGCATTCAGATGTGATGGCATGCCACGGTTGAGGGGTAGGCGGCGGGAAGTCACCTAGTCCCATCTGTCCTTCGTAATCCCCCATGTTCGTGTGTCATGTTGGAGTTCATAAACATCCCTATCGGCTGACAAATCAGCTGCCGGGATCTCCCTATTACCGTAGACCTAGACTTATGGTCTGACCTGTATATCATGTGACTTAGCTATTAAATGCATATGTATAAGATGCGCCTGCTCTATGTAGTTGTTTTTTATTCTTTCATTCGTTTATTCTTTATTTCTATTTATCCTTATGATAGATCCAAGTGTGTGTCCACTATCTGTCCAAACATTATTGCTTACCCCTACATAGCAATGGGCCTAACTTCGATGATATGAAGTCATAACCTTTCTATGCTAGAGGTATCTGTATCTACCTTCCTTTGGGAAAATATAAATAACGATACCCTGATAATACTTCCGGATGAAATGCTACAATGATAGATTCGTGCGCTTGTGGATATTTCTAAAAGGTTAACATCTATCACATGGCAATCCTTATATTGTTACTAGAGAATCAATTCTAGTGATGGTATTAAGACCTGCCTACAAAAGGCATTTCTGGCGTAACCGTCGGAGATGGGTTCCCTACCTGTCTTTTGGTGTTTGCGCTAAGAAATGTCAATAGTCAACTTTTCAATGCAATTAACCACATGTCAATTGGAGTTTTCTTGATGGAGTTATTGCCAAAACACTGAAGACTACGCCAGAGTCAAACAGCCACGCGAAAACTCTCCAGAAGGTCACCTCGAGGAGGCCCGTTCACATAGTTCGTGTTATCTAATTTATTTTGTGTTTCCACCTATCTAGCAGGGCTATGGCTAGTATAAATACCCCCTAAACTCGTTGTAATTTTAGACTTTGAAGAATCGAATACAGAACCCCTTTGTTCAATCGAGTGCTAACAAATATTGAGAGAGATCTCTACCCCTTTACTCTTGTGATTTCCTTCGTGGGATTTGCTGAAGCGGTGGCTTCATCCGCTCCCAATTCATGCTCCTACTCCCTTCGAGGTTTCCTGGATTGATTGTAGGCTGTGTTGGTTGGTTCCTTGAGAGTGTGGTTAGGCTAATCCTCAATTCTGGTTGCCGATTAAAGACGGTGGTTGGCTTTGAGTTTTATTCATCAGCTTGTACTAGTTATCGCTGCTTGTAGCAAGTTATCTGAAGATTGATCCTACGCCATGAAGATCGGGACATCGTGTCATACCATCTGGTATCATCTCATCAGTTGCCACAGTAGGAATTTTTATCCTTAGCTACATATATATTTTGTTTCGTCCTATCCACTAAAAAGCCAAAAATATATATTGCTTAGCCCCTTGTATCAGTCTGTTATTTTAGTGAGTTTGGTTAAGTTGCTGTCCATTAGATCTTTGTTTTAGTTGATGATCATTATGCTTTGCATGTTCTTTGTGACTCTTTCATATATATAAAATTCCCTATAGCCATTATCATCCTTTGCGATATCTTTGAACCTATCAAGTTACAGCCTCTGATTATGTCCTTATTTAAGTCATAAAGAGTTCAAGTGTTATATTTGATCGTTATGTCTAGTTAAAAAAGAAGTGAATCAAAAAAAGGGAAGAAAGAAAAGTGCAAAAAATAGCGAGAAAAAAGTTCAGAAAGAAAGTTGCAAGATCAATTTGCTAGAAGTGCATCATTGCTGAAAGTTTTTCATATCAAGTTGTACAACCAGTTTGCTGCTCGTATTTGGTGCAAAATCTTCGTTGGGTCAGATCGCAATTCTTGCATCCCAATCTTACTCCTTGTTTGCATCAATTCTGAAATTTTCTTTGTGTGTGTGTGATCCATTTATATAATTCCAATCTTTGTGGTCAGCACTAAGTAGGGAACTTCTAGCTTGAGTTGTTACTTAACTTTACAATAGCTAGAATTCAGATTGCATCCCTTGTTTATTACTCCCCACCAAGCTCCACATATAAGCCATCATAATCGGTATTCTCTGGTCTTGTATTCTCCCAACCATCACCCTTGGATACCACCACACTTTATTTTTCCTATAACCCGCAGGGAACTCATAAGAGCTTCAATTATTAGTAAGAGAGGTGAGATGGTTATGAGTGTTCCACATATTATCATATCCCACATATATGTTTGCTATTTCGCATAGGCATTAACAATGACAGGCCGGAGATATACCCATCTTCCATTCTATGGAAGTAATGATCCGGAGGAATTTCTTGATTGGCAAGAGCACATGGAGATTGAACTTGATGTCCAAGGTTTTCTAGAAGCCAAGAAGATATTACGAGCTATCCTTGAATTTGAAGATTATGCTCTTGATTGGTGGAAACAATATCCATAGAAGCATCTCATCAAGAATTGGGAAGATTTGAAGAAGGCTATGAGAAAGGAATTTATTTCAAGGAAGTATAGGCAGATTTTGCTTCAATGTTTGGAGAGTGTGAGGCAAGATAGTAAATCTGTCCAAGCATATTATGATAAGCTACATTCTTTCTTGCATAGAGAAAATGTTGTTGATGACATGAATGCAATGATATACTTTGAGAAAGGACTTAATGCTAACATTGCTGCTGCACTTGAGGGAAAACATTTTAGATGTATGCAAGATCTTCTAAATTATGCAATCAGTGAGGAGAAGAGAATCATGAAGGTGCAGCAAGGCAAGAGTTCACGGTGTATTAGTTTGTGCCGAGAAAAAGGTGCTAAGTTGCAGCCTAGTGTGTCTATTGTTGGAGAGAAGCCATCATCAACTCCATGCAAGAAGAGAGGACATGCTGTACCAGAAATTTCTTTAGTTGGTTCTAGTGTTAAGAGACGAGAACATCAACAATGCAACTTCAAGAAAAATGTTGTGCAGCAAGAAGACAAGTCTCTATTCCAAGTTGATAAGGAAGGGGATGAGGTTCATCACGTTACTATGGATCATAATGTTGCACCAACTCTAGAGAGTGTTGCTATCCCAAAGCATCAATTACAATCTGAAATTTTGGTAGAAGAAGTTGCAAATTATATCACCACTCGATCTCTCAGTTTTGAGCAAGATGAAGAAGAAAAATCTACTGCACGTGTCACACAAGTTGGGCTAGAAGAATCCACTCTGCAAATTGTGGAAGATCACCATTCAAGTTGTGAAGTGTCGGTGTTTTGACCCCCGAGGGGTTAACACCAACGAGTAATATTCGTAATCGCGTGCTCCCTTAATCCGGTGGGTGATGCAAGAAGGACACGGCGATTTATCCTGGTTTGGGCAAAGAAGGCCCTACGTCCAGCGGGAGAGGATAGTTCGTGTTATCTTGCACCGAAGTGCTAGTACAGGGGAAAATACAAGCAGGTGTGAGGAGCGTGAGCTGGAGCTTGGGCGTTTCGGATGCCTAGCTCTCTACTTTACACTGTCTCACGGTATTGTTTTGTGATCTAAAGCCTTAGCGTTTCTATGCTCTGGATCCTCTCGTTCTCTCTCTTTCTAACGTCTTGGCACCTCCTTTTATAGGTGAAGGAGGGGCACAGGAGTACATATATTTAGAGTTCGCATGGCTGGTGATGCATGGCGTTGAGGCCGATCACGTCGGTGCTGCTGTAGTGATGTACATCGGTATGGGAGGCCCTGCAGCCGTTGCGTCGGGAGTTGTTGAAGTGCAGCCCGAAGTCGTTGGAGTCCTGCTCGAGGGTTTGTCCAACGGAGTCAAGGGGCGGCAGTCGAGGACTTGGCTTGAGTCGACGGGGTCGAGTCGAAGGGGTCGAGCCTCACCAGATAAGGTCGAATTCTGGGAAATGCAGGAAACGTGCTGATTTATGCGTCTCGAGGGGGCCCAGGTCGAGGCATAGTGCTCGGCATGGCGCAATAGCGAAGTACGATCCGCGGGATTCTGGGGCATGTGCGGTAAAAGCAAGATTTGACCACCACTCCCACAACTGTTACAGTAACTGTGGCCATACGGTTAGGCGGGGGTAGGTAAAATGCATTAAATGCGCCCGGATATGTACGGGAGAGTCGGTAGCCGAGGGGTGCACTGTCCTCAAGGGCTGCCCATTCGTGCGAACGAAGTTCCGTCCTCGAGGGCAGGCTCGTTCGCTGGGCGAAGTTCCATCCTCGAGGGGTCGCCCGAATTGTACCCTCGAGTGTATAGTCCCAGTCCGCTCGGTAGCCCCTCGAGCAGGCTTTGGCTTTGGGCCGTCGTAGTCCGTTCATGGGTCAACCCAGTATGCTTTAGCCTGTGGGCCTTCAAACGTTATTCATGGGAGGTCACTGGAGGGTTCATGTCGCTGATTTTGCAGGGTTTAGTCCAGTAAACCAAGGGTTTGGGGTACCCGTTTTTTGGGTAACGACAGTAGCTCCCGAGCCCCTGCACGAGTAATGGCACTCAGGCAGGGGGTCAAGAATTGGGAATGGGACGTGATTCAGATCTTTTGGTGGGTGGCGTGCGAGCGACCCCCGTGGGGGTAGCCCCCGAGGCATCGTAGGAGTCGAAAGACTCCTGGGAGGGCTTCATTTGTCTTTGTTTGAGGGGCGCTTATCCAGTCGGGTACAGGCCTGAACTGGAGTCGCAGCGCTTTACCGAGGGGTGCGTCAGGACACTGAGCCCCCGAGGGATTTTCGACCCTCTTTCGTCGAGGGGTGCCGGGCATAGTCGAGCTCCCGTGCCTCGTGCGGTTGGGGCGTTGCCGGCCTCGGCATTCATCTCACGAGTCCTTTCGATCGGACGTGAGGCGAGAAGCGTCGGACTACCCTCGATAGGGCGAGCCACGAAGTTCTCAGTGAGATGGTAACGGGAAAATCCAAGTGAGAGCCCGTTCCTCGTTCAATAGAGGTCGGCTGGTGGCCCAGAGGTGGTCTCATTAGAGCAAAACGCATGGTCTTACGGATACCGATTCCATTCGATAGGTCTCGGCGGCTCGATGCCTCATTTTGGGGGATCCCATAAAGTCCGTAGCATTTCACCTTGGATGCGTCCAAAGGGGTCTTGAGAGTTCGTTCTCGAGCAAGGCCTCATGTTGGCTCCCCCTTGGTCACCCCTGACTCGGGTGCTCGAGGGCGGCTGTCGAACCCTGATCGTGGGGCCAGCCTTCGCTCCCTCGAGGCTTAGGGCCGGAGCCCGATTTTTTTGGTGCTTAAGGGCGGCCGTTGAGCCCTCACTCGAGGGCCGGCCTTCCTCCCTTGAGACTTTGAGGTGGGGCCAAAGCCCGTTTTACCTTTAGTAGAAATCTCCGTTGGCGAGTGATGGCTCTTTTTATTATCGTTGGACACGCCTTTTGAGGAGAAGGCCTTAGCGGTGCGATCATGGTGGGTCCGAGCAATGGCTCTTTGCCAGAGGTGTGACGCGCGCATCCGGTCGAGGATCGAGGGGGGAACGGTCAGGCAAGCGCATTAATTGCGGGAAGTTACCTTTTCCCTGCCATCGAACTCCGCCCATTGCTCTTCCCAGGTATAAAAACGGAGGGGGACAGGCGCTGTCCGCCCCCACCTTTGCCATCCTCTCGAATTCCTGCTTTCCTGCGTGCGTGAGGGTAGAAACTTAGAGCAAGAAATCGCAATTGGGAACCATCTCGGTCGTCCGTCCACCGAGGAGATTCATGCTGTCGCTGCCGCTGCCGCGTCCACCGAGCGGATCCGTGCCGCCGCTGCTGCCATGGCCCCCGTCCTCCAGCCCGCCGAACCTTGTGCCCGTCGATCGTGACGCAGCAAAGGCTGAACGAGCTGGTGGGAGAAGGACTTCTCCGCCCCATCACCGATCCGAATCAGCCGAAGTGGATTGCGCCGCCGAGGAACCACCACGAGCCAAACCCGCCGGAGGGCTATGTGGTGAGCTTCCTCAAATATCATCGGCATGGGTTTGGCGTACCCCTGAGCGAGTTCATGCGGGGGTTGATGAACTTCTATGGCGTCGAGCTTCAACATTTCTCCCCCAACGCCATCTCCAACGCCGCCATCTTCGCCGCCGTCTGCGAGGGCTACCTTGGGATGGCGCCACATTGGGAGCTGTGGCTCCATCTTTACAAGTGGGAGTGGTTCGCCTCCTCGGTGGCACCAGGGATAAGGCGAATCGTCAGAGCGGGCTGCCTCAACTTCGTGTTGTAGACCGGAAAGTCGGAGGAGCCGCGCGAGTATATCCCCACTGGGTTGATGTCCAACCACTCCCAATGGGACGAGCAATGGTTCTACCTTCGCAACAACGGAGGCTACCTCCCGCCGTACACCGGGTGGCTTATCACCGAGTGTCCATTCAACTGGCTGCACGGTGTCGTGGGAGATCTTCAGCGTCAACTTCGTCCCCTCATCGCCACGATGAAGGCACTTCGAGAGGCGGGCCTGATGGTAGGTGTGGTGGTCTCAGCCTTCCACAGTCGACGGGTTCTCCCTCTGATGGAGCGCCCGCTGTGGTTGGACGAGATGCTCCCCTCGACGGCGCCCGAGGTTCTCGAGAGGTGCCGAATGTCCGGCGAGAAGTCGTCCGCCGCGGAAGTCGTTGCGTGGGTAAAGGGGATGGT
Organism: Bothriochloa decipiens; assembly: GCA_023333625.1. Classification (NCBI taxonomy): domain Eukaryota; kingdom Viridiplantae; phylum Streptophyta; class Magnoliopsida; order Poales; family Poaceae; genus Bothriochloa; species Bothriochloa decipiens. The sequence goes on along the minus strand of CM041641.1, from coordinate 29,040,559 downwards.
CACGGGCTCGTTCAGGGCAGAAGACGTCAACCGCCTCCCCAAGCGGCCGGAGGAGGGTTGCCTTGACCTAGTGAGTGCCCCGACCCGTGCCTTTCGCGTTTTCATTCCGTCCCCTTTTCTTGTCCCTGTGACTAAATGTTTTCATGTAGGGGAGAATCGACTACCAGAGATCGAGGCCCCCCGCTGAGGGAGGACGCTCCCGATCATCAGGTAAGACACTTCACCGCCCAGCAAGAAAAGTGGTGTAGGGATGAAGAGGAGAAGAAGAAGGCCAAGAAGCTCCGAGAGCGCGAAAGGCTTGCGAGGCGCAGCGCTCAGCAGAGGCGCGACGGGCTCCCGGAGGAGAAGTCTCCCTCATCCGAGGGAGATGAAGATGATGATGACGATGATAGCGATGACGTCGAGGGGGTGGCAGGGCATCTCAAGCGCATCTTGTCGGGTTCCTCCCATGCTGACCGCCCCTTGGTGCAGGAGGAGGCGGTGGAGGAGCGCCCCCCAGCCGGTGGCGTCGGCCTCGGAGCGCCGGCGTGGGAAAAGGTGGGCCGACGCCTCGACTCGAGGGGGTTCACCCCCCTCCCGTCGTACTCGAGGCGGGACCCCACCCACTTCAACCCAAGAAACCCAGTCCCGGTCGTCAGCGCGGGCGGAGCAGAGCCGTGCTCAGGAGGCCTCGTCGGAGCAAGGAGGCGCGGCGACCCCACCGATGGCCCCGAGCAGCCTCAGCCCCGGGAAGAGCTCGGCTTCCGGAGGGGTCTCGAGATCTGCTGGCGGTTCGAGGGGGACTCGAAGGGCCTCTATCCCCTTTGGATAAGCGTTGTTGATTCAATTCTTTTCCGTTGCATCCTCCTTGCGCAGTTTGATAAGCTTTTTACCATCCTACTTCCCATCCAGGCCCAAGCGCCAAATCGAGGAGGCATCTCTTGCGTCGGCTAAGTGCCTCAAGGTGGACGTAGCTGTGAAGATGGAGGCCCCGGTCACAGGTGCGACGTCGAGGCCCTTGGCTCTGTGGGAAGCCAAGTGGTTGTCCTCAGCCCTCGGAGCTATGGCGCGCGGTAGGCTGACGAGTTTCGCTCTTGCTGTAGGGTCAAGCGTCTTGAGGGCCGTGACGGGTGGCGACTCCGAGCTAGGGAGGACGCAAGAGGGAGGGTGGTGAACTGTGTGCCATTTTCAATGATGATGACGTTCAAGACCATGAAGTGATGGATGATGTCGGTGAAGAACTCGACCGCCCGTTCGGAGCGGATGTTGCCGATAGGCCGGGCTTCGATCCACTTGGAAAACTTGTCGATGGCAATGAGAAGGTGCGTGTACCCTTTGGTTGTCCTCTTGAGAGGCCCCACAAGATCGAGCCCCCAGACCACGAACGGCCAGGTGATGGGGATCATTTGTAGGGCGTGAGCTGGGAGGTGCGTCAGCTTAGCATAAAATTGACACCCTTTGCATGAGCGGACAATGTTCGTGGCGTTAGAAATGGCGGTCGGCCAGTAGAAACCCTGTCGGAAGGCATTGCCTATGAGGGTCCTTGGCGCTGCATGGTGGCCGCAGGCCCCCGAGTGTATGTCTTTGAGGAGCCTCCTGCCTTCTTCGATAGTAATGCAGCGCTGAAGAACGCCTGAGGGGCTTCGCCTGTAGAGTTCCTTGCCATCACCGTAGATGACGTAGGACTTGGCCCGTCACAAGATCCAACGAGCTTTGGTTTGGTCCTCCGGAAGCTCTCCCCGAATGAGGCAGTCGAGTAGAGGGGCTCGCCAATCCAGCGGTGGGCTCGATGGAGGAGGAGTCCCCTGGATCTCCATAACCTGGGCCCCAGTCGAGGGGGCCCCACTCGAGGTCATGGAGTGGAGCTTCAAGGGCGTAGTGCAAGCCCCTGAGGCCAAATCGATGGAGGGCTCGAAGAGGTCCCTCGAGAATACGTCCAGAGGGACTGTACCTCGAGTTGATGCGATTTTTGCAAGCTCGTCCGCGGCTTCGTTGTATCGTCGAGCAATATGGCTAAGCTCAAGGCTGTGGAACTTGTCTTCCAACTTGCGCACTTCATTGCAGTAGGCTTCCATCTTGGCATCGTGGCAGTTCGAGGCCTTCATCACTTGGTCGATGATTAGTTGCGAGTCGCCTCGAACATCAAGGCATCGGACCCCGAGTTTAAGGGCAACTCGTAATCCAGTGACGAGAGCTTCGTACTCCGTGATGTTATTAGAAGCAGGAAAGTGGATGTGAATGACGTAGCGCATGTGGACTCCGAGGGGTGAGATGAAGAGCAAGCCTGCGCCTGCTCCTGTCTTCATGAGCGACCTGTCAAAGTACATTGTCCACAGCTCGGCTTGGATTTGAACTGGCGGCAACTGAGTGTCGGTCCACTCAGCGATGAAATCCGCCAGCGCTTGGGACTTGATGGCCTTCCGCGGTGCGTAGGTGATGGTCTCGCCCATGAGCTCGACCGACCACTTAGCAATCCTTCCAGCGGCCTCCTGGTTATGGATGATCTCCCCCAAGGGGAACGACGATACCACGGTAACCGGGTGGCTGAGGAAGTAGTGCTGGAGCTTGCGACGTGTAAGGACGATGGCGTAGAGCAGCTTCTACACCTGTGGGTAGTGGATTTTCATTTCCAAAAGCACTTCGCTGATGAAGTAAACCGGCCGCTGGACGGGCAAGGCGCGCCCTTCCTCTTGCCTCTCAACCACTATGGCCGCGCTAACCACCTGAGTGGTTGCGGCGACATAGAGGAGGAGGGGCTCGAGTGGTTCAGTCGACATCGCTGGTCGAGGAGGGACCAGAATCGGGGTGGATGTCAGCATGCCTTTGAGTTCATCGAGAGCCTCCTCGGCCTCCGCGGTCCATGTGAATCGCTCGGATTTTTTCAAGAAGCGGTACAGAGGCATGGACTTCTCCCCTAAACGTGAGATGAAATGGCTGAGGGCCGCGAGGCAGCCCGTGACCTTCTGCACGCCCTTGAGATCCTGAATCGGCCCCATTCGTATGATGGCTGCCACCTTCTCAGGGTTGGCCTCGATCCCGCGTTGGGAGACGATGTATCCGAGGAGCATGCCTCGAGGCACTCCGAAGACACATTTCTCGGGGTTGAGTTTAATGTTTTTGGCTCGAAGGCACCCGAACGCGATTTCGAGGTCACGGATGAGCTTTTCCACTTTTCTGGATTTGACCACGATGTCATCGACATAGGCCTCGACCGTGTCGCCTATGTGTTCGCCGAAGACGTGGAGCATGCACCGCTGATACATCACCCCGGCGTTGCGAAGGCCGAAGGGCATGGTGACGTAGCAGTACACGCGAAAAGGTGTGATGAAGGAAGTCACGAGCTGGTCGGACTCTTTCATCTTGATTTGGTGGTAACCAGAATAAGCATCAAGGAACAAAAGGGTTTCACATCCCGCGGTAGAGTCAACAATTTGATCAATGCGTGGTAAAGGAAATGGAACTTTGGGACATGCTTTGTTTAAACTAGTATAGTCAATACGCATCCGCATTTTTCCATTCTTTTCTTAACTAGCACGGGATTAGCTAACCATTCGGGGTGATGGACCTCCTTGATCAATCCAGCTGCCAAAAGCTTGTGCACCTCCTCGCCGATGATCCTGCGCTTCTCTTCGTCGAAGCGACGCAGGCGTTGCTTCACCGGTCTAGACCCGACTCGGATCTCCAAGGCGTGCTCGGGGACTTCCCTCGGTATGCCCGGCATATCCAAAGGACTCCACACAAACATATCGGCGTTCGTGCAGAGAAAGTCGACGAGCATGGCTTCCTATTTGCCCTCGAGGTCGGCGCTGATCGTTAGCACCTTCTCGCCGGGGCAGCTCGGGTCGAGGGGAACTTTCTTGGTGTCTTGTGTCGGCTCAAAGTTGCCGGCGTGCCGCTTGGGATCCGGCACCTCGTCGGCGAGGCGCTCGAGGATCACAGCTATCATGGCATTTTGCTCGACGGCCTCTCCATACTCGACGCATTCGATGTCGTAGTCGTACGCGTGCTCGTAGGAGGCGACGGTGATAACGCCCTTGGGTCCTGGCATCTTGAGCTTGAGGTAGGTGTAGTTCGGGATTGCCATGAACTGTGCGTAGCCCGATCGGCCAATGATAGCGTGATACATTCCATGAAACCCGACCACCTTGAAGGTGAGGGTCTCTTTCCTGAAGTTGGCAGGGGTGCCAAAGCAGACAGGAAGGTCGATACGGCCGACGGGGAGGGCCTTTTTCCCCGGCACGACGCCATGGAATCCCCCGGCGCTGGGTCGGAGTTGGCACCTCTTGACTCCCAGGAGGTCGAGGGTCTTGAGGTAGATGACGTTCAGGCTGCTGCCGCTGTCCATGAGGACCTTCGAGAGGTGGGTGTTTATGATGATTGGGTCGACGACGAGCGGATAGGCCCCGGGGTTGGGGACTCCATCCGGATGGTCATTGCGGTCGAACGTGATGGGCGCGTCAGACCAGTCGAGGTAGTGAGGTGTCGTGACTCGGACGGAGAAGACTTCTCAACGCTCCCTCTTGCGCTGTCGAGGCGTGAGCTGGGTCGAGGGGCCCCCGTAGATCATGTAGCAGTCATAGACTTCGGGGAATTTTCTGTCTTCCCTGTTGTCTCCCTCACCACCGCCTTGGTCTTTCTTGTCATCACCTTTCTTCATGCCCACTTGCTCGAAGTGCTTTCGAAGCATGCGACAGTCCTTGAGCTTGTGCTTCGCCCCGTCCTTGTGATAAGGGCAGGGCTCCTCGAGCATTTTGTCGAAGATGGCGCCCTCGGGGGGACCTCGAGGTCTTTTGCGTTCGGTTGCTGTGACGAGATCATCTTCTGCAACCTCACGCTTGCCTTGCTGATTTTTCTTCTTCTTATTGTTTCTCTTCGGCCCTTTGCTCAAGCCTCCGGCGTCGTCGGCTGCTGGCGCTTTTCCCTTATCCTTTCCATAGCTGAAGAAGGCGCCGACCGCCTCTTCGCTGGCCACGTAGTTGGTGACCACATCCATGAGCTCATCGACGGTGTCAGGGCGGTTACGCCCCAACTCGCGAACTAGGTCCTTGCAGGTTGTACCCACAATGAATGCTAGAATGACGTTGAGATCAGAGATGTGGGGTAGTTCGGTGCAGAGCTTGGAGAATTGTCGAGCAAAGTCACGGAGAGACTCCCCTAGTTTCTGCTTGCAGTTGCGTAGTTCCCAGGAGTTCTTAGGACGCACGTAGGTACCTTAGAAGTTCCCCTTGAAGATCCAGACAAGGTCGACCCAGCCGCGAATCTGGTCAGGGGGAAGCTCCTCGAGCCACCTACGCGCGGTGTCAGACAGGAACAGGGGAAGGTGACGTATGATGATGTGATCATCACGTGCCCCGCCCGCCTAACAAGCCAGCCGAAATTCAGCTAGCCAGAGCTCGGGATTGGTTTCGCCGTTGTATTTGATGATGCTCATGGGGGGTCGAAACTTGTCGGGAAGCTGGGCGCAGCGGATCGTCCTGCTGAAGACTCGGGGACCCGGTGGCTCTGTGGCCCATCGGTCTTCGTCACTGTCGTAACGCCCTCCACGATGGGCGCTGTAACCTCGATCCTCGGCATCCCCGTACTTGCGTCTGTGGTTCTCGACAATGTCAAGGCGCGTGTCGCGGGGAGCGTGGTCGTCATTGATGCGTTCTCAGGCTGGCTTCTTCTTCGGTTAGGGGGCCGCCCCCTGATCGACCGAGCTCTCCCTTTCGGGCCAGGAGGGCTCGACCTGAGGTTCGGAGGCTGCCCCTCGATGCCTCGAGGCTGAGCTCTCGGCTTGCTGAATAGCAGCAACTTAGAGGAGATCCTTGACCTCGCGTTGTATCCGCCGAGCGTGCGAGTTGGATGGCGTGGGCATATTGCAAAGGAGCATAGCCGCCGTGACAATGTTCTGGCTTGCTCGGGGATAACGGTTGGCAGGTTGCTCAGGTGCCCCAGCCTGATTGATCTGTCAGTTGACCTCTCGGGCCCTGGCTCGGGCTCTACCGCCGGGCTGTCACCGCTCTTGCTTGAGGGTTAGCTCGAGCAGGCGCAATCGTTCCTGCTCGTCGGCGAGCTTCACCTGTAACTCCCAAATTTGTGCCAGCTGTGCGTCCTGCTCACTAGGACAGGGGCACGCCTCTCGAGGTGCGTTTGATTGTTGGTCCTCTGCTCTGGGGAGAGCACCTCCCGCCGCAGCGATAGTTGCCCCGGCCACTGGATCGATGGTGTCCTGATCGGAGTTGACATCACCATCAATGTGTAGGCACTCACGGGTAGGATCCCAATGATCAGAGTCAGAGTCGGGGTTGCCACAGTAGAAAATGGGGAATTGTCCCCGCGCCTCCTCCTGCAGCTGTCGTCGGAGTGTGCCGACGGTGTACCTCCGGGGGCCGGGTGCTCTCGCGAAGGCCAAGCCCTCGGATGCTGGTGTGACAGTCCCCACATCCGTCATTGCACGGAGAAGGGCGCCTGGGCGGTCCTCTAACGTGCTCATGTTGGAGTGGGTCACTGTCAGGATCGTCGTCGTGGCATTGTTGAAGTCGAACGAAGGCCGCCGATGACGCTCGAACAGCTCATGCGGGAGCGGGCTCGATTGAGCGGGGACTTTGTCGCGCTTTCTCAATGAGCGTACTACGAAGGTGGAGTCGGGGTTGTGGTGGGGTCCTGCCAGTTTTCCTTCTACCTCTGAACTCGGGTTAGACAACCCCTCAACAAGGGGTTCCTCATCTCCGGTCAGGGGCGAGGAGAAAGCGGTGGGAACCATCCTTGACTCAGGTTGATGGCAATGATAGTGTCGATCGTGCCTCCTTCTGCATGTGGAAGCATGGTGGTGAGACTGGCTAGCGGCCCCCATGAGCGTGGGGGCGTACCACGACTTCCGTTCCGGTCACTGATCGAGAGCAGGGTCATGTCATAGCCCTGGCCGAGGGTCATGAACTCCAGGCTCCCAAACCAGATAACCATAGCTCGTGGAAGTGGTGAAAGAAAGTCGCCCATCCGAAAAAATGGCGGGAAATCGTTAGTGACACATGGCTCCCCTACCTGGCATGCCAACTGTTGGTGTTTCGACCCCCGAGGGGTTAACACCAACGAGTAATATTCGTAATCGCATGCTCCCTTAATCCGGTGGGTGATGCAAGAAGGACACGGCGATTTATCCTGGTTCGGGCAAAGAAGGCCCTACGTCCAGCGGGGGGAGGATAGTTCGTGTTATCTTGCACTGAAGTGCTAGTACAGGGGAAAATACAAGCAGGTGTGAGGAGCCTAGCTCTCTACTTTACACTGTCTCACGGTATTGTTTTGTGATCTAAAGCCTTAGCGTTTCTATGCTCTGGATCGTCTCGTTCTCTCTCTTTCTAACATCCTGGCGCCTCCTTTTATAGGTGAAGGAGAGGCACAGGAGTACATATATTTAGAGTTCGCATGGCTGGTGATGCATGGCGTTGAGGCCGATCATGTCGGTGCTGCTGTAGTGATGTACGTCGGTATGGGAGGCCCTGCAGCCGTTGCGTCGGGAGTTGTTGAAGTGCAGCTCAGAGTCGTTGGAGTCCTGATCGAGGGTTCGTCCGACGGAGTCGAGGGGCGGCGGTCGAGGACTTGGCTCGAGTCGAGGGGGTCGAGTCAAAGGGGTCGAGCCTCACCGGATAAGGTCGAATCCCGGGAAATGCGGGAAACGTGCTAATTCATACGTCTCGAGGGGTGCACTGTCCTCGAGGGCTGCCATTCGTGCGAATAAAGTTCCGTCCTCGAGGGCAGGCTCGTTCGCAAGGCAAAGTTCCGTCCTTGAGGGCAGGCTCGTTCGCCGGGCAAAGTTCCGTCCTCGAGGGGTCGCCCGAATTGTACCCTCGAGGGTACAGTCCCAGTCCGTTCGGTAGCCTCTCGAGCAGGCTTTGGTTTTGGGCCATCGTAGTCCGTTCGTGGGTCAACCCAATATGCTTCGGCCTGTGGGTCTTTGAATATTGATGTGGGAGGTTACTGGAGGTTTTATGTTGCTGATTTTGTGGGGTTTAGCCTAGTAAACCAAGGGTTTGGGGTACCCATTTCCTGGGTAACGATAGTAGCCCCTGAGCCCTACACGAGTGATGGCACTCGGGCAGGGGGTCAAGAATTGGAAACGGGACATGATTCAGATCTTCCCGCGGGGGGCGCGTGAGCGACCCCTGCAAGGGTAGCCCCCGAGGCCTCGTAGGAGTCAAAAGACTCCTGTGAGGGCTTCATTTGTCTTTGGTCGAAGGGTGCTTGTCTAGTCGGGTACGGGCCTGAACTAGAGTCGAAGCGTTTTATCGAGGGGTGCGTCGGGACGCCGAGCCCCTGGGGGATTTTTTGACCCTCTTTCGTCGAGGGGTGCCGGGCACAATCGAGCTCCCGAGCCTCGTGCGGCTGGGGTGTTGCCGGCCTCGGCATTCATCTCACGAGTCCTTTCGATCGGACGTGAGGCGAGAAGCATCAGACTACCCTCGATAGGGCGAGCCTCGAAGTCCTTAGTGAGCTGATACCGGGAAAATCCAAGTGAGAGCCTGTTTCTCGTTCGATAAAGGTCGGCAGGAGGCCCAGAGGCGGTCTCATTAAAGCAAAACGCAATGGACCTACGGATACTGATTCCATTCAATAGGTCTCGGCGGCTCGATGCCTCCCTTCGGGGGGATTCCATAAAGTCCGTAGCACTTCGCCTTGGATGTGTCCAAAGGGGTCTTGAGGGTTCATTCTCGAGCGGGGCCTCATGTTGGCTCCCCCTTGGTCACCCCTGACTCGGGTGCTCGAGGGTGGCTATCGAACCCTAATCGTGGGGCCAGCCTTCGCTCCCTCGAGGCTTGGGGCCGGAGCCCGATTTTTCTGGTGCTCAAAGGCGGTCGTTGAGCCCTCACTCGAGGACCAGCCTTCGCTCCTTCGAGACTTTGAGGTAGGGCCAGAGCCTATATTTTTTTTGGTGCTCAAGGGCGGCCGTTGAGCCCTCACTCGAGGACCGGCCTTCGCTCCCTCGAGACTTCGAGGCAGGGCTAGACCCCGTTTACCTTCTCCTGGAAGAATGCGCCGGTAAGCGACGCTTATTTTTCTTACCGTTAGACGCGCCTTTTGAGGAGGAAGCTAAAACGATGTGGTAGTGGAGATCATGGTGGGCTCGAGCAATGGCTCTTTGCTAGAGGTGTGACGCGTGTGTCCGGTCAAGGATCGAGGGGGTGAACGGTCAGGTAAGCGCATTAATTGCGGGAAGTTACCTTTTCCCTGCCGTCGGACTCCGCCTGTCGTTCTTCCCGGGTATAAAAACGAAGGGGGACAGGCGCTGTTCGCCCCCACCTTTGCCATCCTCCCGAATTCCTACTTTCCTGCGCGCGTGAGGGTAAAAACTTAGAGCGAGAAGTTGTGATTGGGAACCTTCCAGGTCATCCATCCGTCCACGTCCATCGAGCAGATCTGTGCTGCCGCTGCTGCCATGGCCCCCATCCTCCAGCCCGCCGAACCCTGGCGCCCGTCGACCGTGACACGACAAAGGCTGAACGAGCTGGTGGGGGAAGGACTTCTCCGCCCCGTTACCGATCCGAATCGGCCGGAGTGGATTACGCCACCGAGGAATCACCAAGAGCCAAACCCGCCGGAGGGCTACGTGGTGACCTTCCTCAAGTATCATCGGCATGGGTTCGGTGTACCCCCGAGCGAGTTCGTACGGGGGTTGACGAACTTCTATGGTGTTGAGCTCCAGCATTTCTCCCCCAACGCCATCTCCAACGCCGCCATCTTCGCGGCCGTCTGCGAGGGCTACCTCGGGATGGCGCCACATTGGGAGCTGTGGCTCCACCTTTACAAGGGGGAGTGGTTCGTCTCCCCGGTGGCGCCAGGAGTAAGGCGAATCATCAGAGCGGGGTGCCTCAACTTCGTTTTGAAGACCGGGAGGTCGGAGGAGCCACACGAGTATATTCCCACCGGGTTGATGTCCAACCACTCCCGGTGGGACGAGCAATGGTTCTACCTTCGTAACGACGGAGGCTATCTCCCGCCATACATCGGGCGGCTTATCACTGAGCGTCCATACAACTGGCCGCACGTTGTCATGGGAGATCTTCAGCGTTGACTTCGTCCCCTCGTCGCTGCGATGAAGACCCTTCGAGAGATGGGCCTGACGGCGGGTGTGGTGGTCTCGGCCTTCCACAGTCGACGGGTGCTCCCTCTAATGGAGCGCCCACTGCGGTTGGACGAGATGCTCCCCTCGGCGGCGCCCGAGGTTCTCGAGAGGTGTCGGATGTTCGGCAAGAAGCCATCCGCCGCGGAAGTCGTTGCACGGGTAAAGGGGATGGTCGCGGGCTCGTTCAGGGTGGAAGACGTCAACCGTCTCCCCATGCGGCCGGAGGTGGGTTGCCTCGACCTGGTGAGTGCCCCGACCTGCGCCTTCCGCGTTTTCATTCCGCCCCCTTCTCTCATCCCTGTGACTAAACGTTTTTGTGTAGGGGAGAATCGACTACCGGAGATCGAGGCCCCGCTAAGGGAGGACGCTCCTGACCATCAGGTAAGACACTTCACCGCCTAGCAAGAAAAGCGGTGTAAGGACGAAGAGGAGAAGAAGGCCAAGAAGCTCCGGGAGCGCGAAAGGCTTGCGAGGCGCCGCGCTGAGCAGAGGTGTGACGGGCTCCCGGAGGAGGAGTCTCCCTCATCCGAGGAAGATGAAGATGATGCTGACGATGACAGCGATGACGTCGAGGGGGTGGCGGGGCATCTCGACTGCATCTTGTCGGGTTCCTCCCATGCTGATCGCCCCTTCGTGCAAGAGGAGGCGGTGGAGGAGCGCGCCCCCCAGCCGGTGGCGTCGGCCTCGGAGCACCGGTGTGGGAAAAGGGGGGCCGAGGCCTCACCTCGAGGGGGTTCACCCCCTCCCATCGTACTCGAGGCAGGACCCTACCCACTTCGATCCGGGAAACCCGATCCCGGTCGTCGATGCGGGCAGAGCAGAGCCGTGCTCAGGAGGCCCCGTTGGAGCGGGGAGGCGCGGCGACCCCACCGATGGCCCCGAGTAGCCTCAGCCCTGGGAAAAGCTCGGCCTCGGGAGGGGTCTCGAGATCCGCTGGCGGTTCGATGGGGACCCGAAAGGCCTCTATCCCCTTCGGGTAAGTGTTGCTGATTCAATTATTTTTCGTTGCATCTTCCTTGCGTAGTTTAATAAACTTTTCGCCGTCCTCTTCTCATCCAGGCCCAAGCGCCAAATCGAGGAGGCGTCTCTTGTGCCGGCTAAGTGGCTCAAGGTGGACGCAGCCATGAAGATGGAGGCCCCGGTCACAGGTGCGACGTCGAGGCCCTTGGCTCCGTGGGAAGCCAAGTGGTTGTCCTCAGCCCTCGGTGCTATGGCGCGCGGTAGGCTGACGGGTTCCGCTCTTGCTGCAGGGTTGAGCGTCTCAGGTGCTGTGACTCTGAACCAGGGAGGACGCAAGAGGGAGGGAGCGCCTCCTTGACGTTGTTGTCCGTGGCCCTCGAGCTCGGCCCGGCACCAGGGGACGGAGCCCCGACATCGGGAGCTTTCGCTCCTGGCCGGTCGGAGGCCTCGATCCTCGCACCCCAGGTGGGAGCCCCCGAGGGCCATGAGCCGGGAGAGGAGGTAGTCATCGTTGACCTTGAGGGTGAGGAGACCACACCTCTTCCCCCCTTGACGGGAGAGCGGAGACCTTGGCTGGCGGGGCTACGCGAGCTCGAGGCCCAGAGGAAGCAGGAGCAGGGGGCCCTGCAAGAAGCGGAGCTGCCGCGGCCGCAACAGGAGGGGGAGAAGGAGCCGCTGGAGCGGTGGGAAGAGGAGGAGGAAACTGGGGGCTAGCCCCAGCATCAGCAGGCGCAGCAGACGTCGCCGGGGGGCATGGCGCCGCTGGACCCGCCAGCACAGCAGCCACCCGAGACGTCGGAGGTAGAGGGGACATCGGGACTGCCCAAGCAATGGGTGTCTGTGATCACCTGGACGAGCTGCTGGCCGAAGAAGAAATGGCGTCGAAGGTGTCCATGGTCCCGCGGCTGCCGGGGGTGCAACTGGAGGAGGCCTCGGTACCAACCCAGCGGAAGACGCGTCGATTGTGGTCCTGCCGACACCACAAGTCATGGTGTTGGGGGAAGCGACGGCCTCGACACCTCCGCTGCCTCCGAAGGCACCAGAAGCAGCGTCGAGCCAGCCGCCACAACCGTCGATGGAGCAGCCGGAGAAGACAGCGGCTTCTGGCGTGCTGAGGAGGTCGACTTCCGACCCCGGGCTAAGGGATGCCAGCGCCGCGTCGAAGTTCCACACCCCGACGGAGTTGGCCATGTGCTACGGCGTCCCACGCGATGTGGTGGACGAGATCGAGTCCTTGGCGTGAACCAAGGTCAAGACGGTCCTTCCACATTGGGCAAGGAGTGCATTGTACTCCGGGAACTCGGTGACTCTAGCGCTCCGGGGATCGAGATGGATGACCCGGTGGAAGTCAAGTGCTGGGAGGATGCCGAGCAGTCCCAGGCGTGGCTGCAGCACTTGCTAAAGCTGGGCGTCGAGCTCGCTGAAGGCCTCGACCGGAACCTCGCGGTGAGTCCCTATGTAGACCATATGCGGTTTTTTGAGTTCTTTCATATGAAATGTGTTAACCCTCGATTTCCTGTCCCCAGGAGGTGCGGACGCGTTCTTACTCCAAGTCAGACTTCCTCCATGAAACGCACAACAGCCGAGAGAAAGTGCCTCACCAACTCGAAGCCAGTCGCTCTGCGCAGGGCAGGGTGGCTGGGATCGAGGAGGAGCTGAAGTGGACCAGGGAGGAGGCCACCAAAGCCAAGGAGGAGGCCGCCCGAGCGAAGGAAGACGCCGAGGCCGCTCGAGAGGAAGCCGCCCACCTCAAGGAGGAGCTCAAGCGTGCCAGGGAGGAGGCTAACACGGCCAAGGCCGAAGCGGGGAGGGCCAAGGGTGAGAGCATCCGAGCCCAGGAGCACATCGAGCTACTCGTGGGGAAGGCTCAAAGCTCCGTGGAGCGCATCCGCTCGCTCAAGGCCAGTTTCACTGAAGTCTCCACGACGCACAACACCCTCTCCGTCTTGGCCCAGGAGGAGAAGAACCGGGCCGCTAGCCTGGAAACCCAGCTCAGGGTGATGAAGGCTACCCTCCAAGAGAAGGAGCAAGCCATCATCTTAGCTGGCGGCGCCCTCAAGACCCTCCGCTGTGAGAAGATGGAGGTGACCCGGGCCTTCAAGGAGGCCCAGCAGGAGCGGGACGAGGCCCGAGGGGAGCGCAACGCCGTGCTAGGGGATCACCGCGCCCTCGAGACTCGTTGTGCCGGTGAGTTCCTTAAAGAGCCTTTGTTCTTTTTTCCTCCCGTATGGTTTGTCTAACTGTTGTTTTGTGTTTCAGGCCTCGAGTCCAAGCTGCTCGCTACCCAAACTGCCGCCAAGGTGCTGCAGGAGAGCCTCGCGGTGGAGGGGGCACTTCTCGGCTGGCTCTGGGTTGCCCTCGACAGGCTCTGCGCCTCCTGGGAGGTCGGGCCCATCGAGGGTACTGAAGAAGACATCCTGGGTGCCGCGCTCATCGACCGAATCTACTACCTCGACGCCACCCTTCGTGATCACGTGTGGGAGGCGCTTCACACCAGCGTGAAGCGGGCGCTAGCAGTGGTCTCCTCCGGCTTCGTCTTTGACATGAACGTGGTCGCCCAAGGCTTCGTTCCTGATATCTCGAAGACCAACGCCGAGAACGAGGAGCGATGCCGAGGGCTCATCAATGACGCCGAGAGGCTGGGGGAGCGCTGGCGAAGTTATTAGAGGACGAAGTCCTCCCCTCGTGGATGAAGGGTACAGCGTCGAGGAGGGCGGCGACGGAGCGGGCCTGTAGGGCAAGGCTGGGTGAAGTTGCCCATGTAATAAGTTAGTTTTTTATAACTTGTATTCAGTGTGGCTTCGAAAGCCTTTTTGAACATAAATGCAATCGTAATGCAATTTGTTGTTTTACTTTCAAGCCTTCTCTGTTTTCTTTCACCTAGACTTTGCTTTTTTGACTAAGTTTTCGACGCATGCTCGTATCCTTCGAGGGGGAGCGAGTGGAGGTACCGTAGCCCGGAGGCGTAGGAGAGCTCCCGGCTCAATAGCCCTCGACCCTCTAGGGAGTTCGAGGCATTTTCTACTTAATCACGAAGCGTATCGAGGCGTGAGAAAGAAGAGGCGCTCGAGTTCTGATCGCCTGACTTTTGCTTTTCGACTAAGTGTTCGACGCAGGCTCGTATCCCTCGGGGAGGCAACGAGTGGAGGTACCGTAGCCCAGAGGCGTAGGAGAGCTCCAGCTCGATAGCCCTTGACCCCTAGGGAGTTCGAGGTGTTTTCAACTTAGTTTCCAAGCGAGAGGAGACGCTCGAAAAAATCGTTCGCATTTTTAGGAACTTAGGGGGTTACCCCCCGTTAGCCCCCGAGGGAGGCTCGACTCTAGCGAGACAGGGTTGAGGCTACCTCTTGCATGTACAATAACAAGTTTGAACTTATAATCGAAAGTACTCCTTATATTTGTCATGCAAAAATGTACAAAATATGCGAGAATGTACGAGGGCATCGGTGCCCTAAGGGTAGAAACGACGTAGCTGCTCGATGTTCCATGCATTGGTGAGGATTTCGCCTTTGTCATTAGCGAGCTTGTACGTCCTAGGCTTTAGCACCTCAGCTACGGCGTACGGGCCTTCCCATGGCGGGGTCAGCTTGTGATGTCCTTTGTTGCTCTGTCGTCGACGTAGGACGAGGTCTCCAACTTGGAAGCCCCTCGGGCGCACGTGCTTATCGTGGTAGCGTCGAAGTTTTTGCTGATACCTTGCGGAGTGAATTAGCGCCATGTCTCGAGCCTCCTCAAGCTGGTCGATGGCGTTTGCGAGGGCTTCTTCATTGCTTTGCCCATTGTACACCTTTAGTCGAGGGGAACCATACTCGAGGTCAGTGGGGAGGACGGCCTCGGACCCATAGACCAAGAAGAATGGGGTGAACCCCGTGGCTCGACTAGGTGTTGTCCTTAAACTCCATAGGACCGAAGGCAGCTCCGTGGCCCATTTTTTTTGTGCTTGCTGAGGCGGTTGAGGATCCTTGGCTTGCGGCCCTGCAAAATCATGCCGTTGGCGCGCTTGACCTGGCCGTTAGTTCGAGGATGTGCAACCGCAGACCAATTCACATGGATGTGATGGCGATCATAGAAATCCAAGAACTTCTTGCCGGTGAACTATGTGCCGTTATCAGTGATGATGACGTTCGGGACCCCGAAGCGATGGATGATATCGGTGAAGAACTCGATTGCCCGTTCGGAGCAGATGTTGCCGATAGGCCAGGCCTCGATCCACTTGGTAAACTTGTCGATGGCAACGAGCAGGTGCGTGTACCCTTTGGTTGTCCTCTTGAGAGGCCCCACAAGATCGAGTCCCCAGACCATGAACGGCCAGGTGATGGGGATCATTTGTAGGGCGTGAGCTGGGAGATGCGTCTGCTTGGAGTAAAATTGACACCCTTTGCACGAGCGGACAATGTTTGCAGCGTCAAAAATGGCGGTCGGCCAGTAGAAACCCTGTCGGAAGGCATTGCCTACGAGGGTCCTTGGCGCTGCGTGATGGCTGTAGGCCCCTGAGTGTATGTCTTCGAGGAGCCTCCTGCCTTCTTCGATAGTAATGCAGTGCTGAAGAACGCCTGAGGGGCTTCGCCGGTAGAGTTCCTTGCCATCATCGTAAATGACATAGGACTTGGCCCGTCACGCGATCCGGCGAGCCTCGGTCTGGTCCTCCAGGAGCTCTCCCCAAATGAGGCAGTCAAGGAAAGGGGCTCGCCAATCCGATGGCGGGCTCGATGGAGGAGGAGTCCCCTGGATCTCCATAACCTGTGCCCCGGTCGAGGGGGCCCCGATCGAGGTCGTGGGGTGGAGCTTCGAGGGTGTAGTGCAAGCCCCCAAGCCCAAGTCGATGGAGGGCTCGAAGAGGTCCGGAGGGACTGTACCTCGAGTTGATGCGATTTTTGCAAGCTCATCCGTGGCTTCATTGTATCGTCGAGCAACATGAATAAGCTCGAGGCCGTGGAACTTGTCTTCCAACTTGCGCACTTCATTGTAGTAGGCTTCCATCTTGGCGTCGTGGCAGCTCGAGGCCTTCATCACTTGGTCAAAAATCAGTTGCAAGTCGCCTCGAACGTCAAGGCATCGGACCCCGAGTTTGAGGGTGATTCGTAATCCAGTGACAAGTGCTTCGTACTCTGCGACATTATTAGAAGTGGCAAAGTGGATGCGAATGACGTAACGCATGTGGACTCCGAGGGGTGAGATGAAGAGCAAGCCCGTGCCTGCTCCTGTCTTCATGAGCGACCCGTTGAAGTACATTGTCCACAGCTCGGCTTGGATTTGGACTGGCGACAACTGCGTGTCGGCCCACTCAGCGACGAAATCCGCCAGCACTTGAGACTTGATGGCCTTCCGCGGTGCGTAGGTGATGGTCTCGCCCATGAGCTCGATCGACCACTTGGCAATCCTTCCAGCGGCCTCCCAGTTATGGATGATCTCCCCCAAGGGGAATGAAGATACCACGGTAACCGGGTGGCTGAGGAAATAGTGCTGGAGCTTGCGACGTGTAAGGACGATGGCGTAGAGCAGCTTCTGCACCTGTGGGTAGCAGATTTTTGTTTCCAAAAGCACTTCGCTGACGAAGTAAACCGGCCGCTGGACGGGCAAGGCACGCCCTTCCTCTTGCCTCTCAACCACTATGGCCACGCTGACCACCTGAGTGGTTGTGGCGACATAGAGGAGGAGGGGCTCGGGCGGTTCAGTCGACGTCGCTGGTCAAGGAGGGATGAGAATCGGGGTGGATGTCAGCATGCTTTTGAGTTTGTCGAGAGCCTCCTCGGCCTCCGTGGTCCATGTGAATCGCTCAGATTTTTTCAAGAGGCGGTATAGAGGCATGGCCTTCTCCCCTAAACGTGAGATGAAATGGCTGAAGGCCGCGAGGCAGCCCGTGACCTTCTGCACGCCCTTGAGATCCTGAATCAGCCCCATTCGCATGATGGCCACCACCTTCTTGGGGTTGGCCTCGATTCCGTGCTGGGAGACGATGTATCCGAGGAGCATGCCTCGAGGCACTCCGAAGACACATTTCTCGGGGTTGAGTTTTATGTTTTTGGCTCGAAGGCACCCGAACGCGATTTCGAGGTCACGGATGAGCTTGTCCACTTTTCTGGACTTGACCACGATGTCATCGACATAGGCCTCAACCGTGTCGCCTATGTGTTCGCCGAAGACGTGGAGCATGAACCGCTGATACGTCGCCCCGGCGTTCTGAAGGCCGAAGGGCATGGTGACGTAGCAGTACATGCCAAAAGGTGTGATGAAGGAAGTTGCGAGCTGGTCGGACTCTTTCATCTTGATTTGGTGGTAGCCGGAATAAGCATCGAGGAACGAGAGGGTTTCACATCCCGTGGTAGAGTCAACAATTTGATCAATGCGTGGTAAAGGAAACAGAACTTTGGGACATGCTTTGTTTAAACTAGTATAGTCAATACACATCCGCATTTTTCCATTTTTTTCTTAACTAACACAGGATTAGCTAACCACTCGGGGTGATGGAACTCCTTGATGAATCTAGCCACCAAAAGCTTGTGAACCTCCTCGCCGATGATCCTGCGCTTCTCCTCGTTGAAGCGACGCAGCCCGGATTTCTAAGGCGTGCTCGGCGACTTCCCTCGATATGCCCGGCATATCCGAAGGACTCCACGCAAACATATCGGCGTTCGCACGGAGAAAGTCGACGAGCACGGCTTCCTATTTGCCCTCGAGGTCGGCGCTGATCGTTAGCACCTTCTCGTCGGGGCAGCTCGGGTCGAGGGGGACTTTCTTGGTGTCTTGTGCTGGCTCAAAGTTGCCGGCGTGTCGCTTAGGATCTGGCACCTCGTCGGCAAGGTGCTCGAGGGTTGTGGCTATCATGGCATTTTGCTCGATGGCCTCTCCATACTCGTCGCATTCAACGTCGTAGTCGTAAGCGTGCTCGTAGGAGGAGGCGACGGTGATGACGCCCTTGGGTCCTGGCATCTTGAGCTTGAGGTAGGTGTAGTTTGGGATCGCCATGAACTACGCGTAGCCCGGTCGGCCGATGATAGCGTGATACATTCCGTGAAACCCGACCACCTCGAAGGTGAGGGTCTCTTTCCTGAAGTTGGCAGGGGTGCCAAAGCAGACAGGAAGGTCGATACAGCCGACGGGAAGGGCCTTCTTCCCTGGCACGACGCCATGGAATCCACCGGCCCTGGGTCAGAGTTGGCACCTCTTGACTCCCAGGAGGTCGAGGGTCTTGAGGTAGATGACGTTCAGGCTACTGCCGTCGTCCATGAGGACCTTCGAGAGGCGGGTGTTTATGATGATTGGGTCGACGACGAGCGGATAGGCCCCGGGGTTGGGGACTCGATCCGGATGGTCATCGCGGTCGAACGTGATGGGCGCGTCAGACCAGTCGAGGTAGAGAGGTGTTGCGACTCAGACGGAGAAAACTTCTCGACACTCCCGCTTACGCTGTCGAGGCGTGAGCTGGGTCGAGGGGCCCCCGTAGATCATGTAGCAGTCATAGACTTCGGGGAATTTTCCGTCTTCCCCGTTGTCTCCCTCACCGCCGCCTTGGTCTTTCTTGTCGTCACCTTTCTTCATGCCCACATGCTTGAAGTGCTTTCGAAGCATGCGGCAGTCCTTGAGCTTGTGCTTCGCCCTGTCCTTGTGATAAGGGCAGGGCTCCTCGAGCATTTTGTCGAAGATGGCACCCTCGGGGGGGCCTCAAGGTCTTTTGCATTCGGTTGCTACGACGAGATCGTCTTCTGCAGCCTCACGCTTGCCTTGCTGATGTTTCTTCTTCTTGTTGTTTCTCTTTAGCCCTTTGCTCGAGCCTCCGGCATCGTCGGCTGCCGGTGCCTTTCCCTTGTCCTTCCTATCGCTGAAGAAGGCGCCGACCGCCTCTTCGCCGGCCGCGTAGTTGGCGACCACATCCATCAGCTCATTGACGGTGTCGGGGCGGTTACGCCCCAACTCGCGAACTAGGTCCTTGCAGGTTGTACCCACAACGAATGCTAGAATGACGTCGAGATCGGAGATGTGGGGTAGTTCGGTGTGGAGCTTGGAGAATCGTCGAGCAAAGTCACGGAGAGACTCCCCTGGTTTCTGCTTGCAGTTGCGCAGTTCCCAGGAGTTCCCAGTACGCACATAGGTACCTTTGAAGTTCCCCTCGAAGATCCGAACAAGGTCGATCCAACCGTGAATCTGGTTAGGGGGAAGCTCCTTGAGCCACCTACGCGCGGTGTTGGATAGGAACAGGGGAAGGTGACGTATGATGGCGTGATCGTCATGCGCCCCGCCCGCCTGACAAGCCAGCCAAAAGTCGGCTAGCCAGAGCTCGGGATTGGTTTCACCGTTGTATTTGACGATGCTCGTGGGGGGTCAAAACTTGTTAGGCAGCTGGGCGCAGCGGATCGTCCTGCTGAAGACTCGGGGACCCGGTGGCTCCGAGGCCCGTCGGTCTTCGTCGCTATCGTAACGCCCTCCACGATGGGCGTTGTACCCTCGATCCTCGGCATCCCTGTGCTTGCGCCTGCGGTTCTCGACAATGTCAAGGCGCACGTCGCGGGGAGCGCGGTCATCGTTGACACGTTCTCGGGCGGGCTTTCTCTTCGGTCGGGGGGCCACCCCCTGATCGATCGAGCTCTCCCTTTCGGGCCGAGAGGGCTCGACCTGAGGTTCGGAGGTTGCCCCTCGATGCCTCAAGGCTGAGCTCTCGGCTTCCTGAACAGCAGCTACTTGGAGGAGGTCCTCAACCTCGCGTTGTATCTGCCGAGCTTGCGAGTTGGATGGCACGGGCATATTGCGAAGGAGCATAGCCGCCGCGACAATGTTTTGGCTCGCTCGGGGGTAATGGTTGGCGGGTTGCTCGGGTGCCCCTGCCTCGTTGATCTGCCGGTTGACCTCTTGGGCCCTGGCTTAGGCTCTACCACCGGGCAGTCGCCGCTCTTGCTCGAGGGTTAGCTCGAGCAGGCGCAATCATTCCTGATCGTCGGCGAGCTTCGCCTTCAACTCCCAAATTTGTGCCAACTGTGCGTCCTGCTCGCCAGGACGGGGGCACGCCTCTCGGGGTGCGTCTGGTTGTTGGTCCTCTGCTCTGGGGAGAGCACCTCCCGCCGCAGCAGTAGCTGCTGCGGCCACTGGATCGATGGTGTCCTGATCGGAGTCGACATCACCATCGATGTGGAGGCACTCGCGGGTAGGATCCCAATGATCAGAGTCAGAGTCAGGGTCGCCGCAGCTGAAAATGGGGAACTGTCCCCGCGCCTCCTCCTGCAGCTGCCGTCGGAGTGCGGCGACGGTGTACCTCCGGAAGCCAGGCGCTCTTGTAAAGGCCAAACCCTCAAAGGCTAGTGTGACAGTCCCCATGTCCGTCATTGCACAGAGAAGGGTGCCTGGGCTGTCCTCTAACGTGCTCATGTTGGAGCGGGTCGCTGTCGAGATCGTCGTCGTGGCATCGTTGGAGTCAAACGAAGGCCGCTGATGACCCTCGAACAGCTCGTGCGGGAGCGGGCTCGATCAAGCGGGGACTTCATCGTGCTTCCTCGATGAGCGTACTACGAAGGTGGAGTCAGGGTTGTGGTAGGGTCCTGCCACTTTGCCCTCTATCTCGGAACTTGGATCAAACAATCCCTCAACAAGGGGTTCCTCATCTCCGGTCAGGGGCAAGGAGAATGCGGCGGGAACCATCCTCGACTCAGGTTGATGGCGATGACGGTGTCGATCGTGCCTCCTTCTGGACGTGGAAACATGGTGGTGAGACCGGCAAGCGGCCCCCCATGAGCGTGGGGACGTACCGCGACCTCCGTTCGGGTCACTGATCGAGAGCAGGGTCATGTCATAGCCCTGGCCGAGGGTCATGAACTCCAGGCTCCCAAACCAGATCACCGTAGCACACGGAAGTGGTGAAACAGAGTCGCCCATCCGGGAAAATGGCGGGAAATCGTTAGTGACACATGGCTCCCCTACCTGGCGTGCCAACTGTCGTTGTTCTGACCCTCGAGGGGTTAACACCAATGAGTAATATTTGTAATTGCATGCTCCCTTAATCCGGTGGGTGATGCAAGAAGGACACGATGATTTATCCTGGTTTGGGCAAAGAAGGCCCTATGTCCAACGGGGGGAGGATAGTTCGTGTTATCTTGCACCAAAGTGCTAGTACAGGGGAAAATACAAGTAGGTGTGAGGAGCGTGAGTTGGAGCTTGGGCGTTTCGAACGCCTGGCTCTCGACCCTACACTGTCTCACGGTATTGTTCTGTGATCTAAAGACTTAGCGTTTCTACGCTCTAGATCCTGTCATTCGGGTCCTTCTTTCTAACGCCCTGGCGCCTCCTTTTATAGGTGAAGGAGGGGCACAGGAGTACATATATTTAGCGTTCGCATGGCCGATGACGCATGGTGTTGAGGCCGATCACGTCGATGCTGCTGTAGTGATGTACATTGGTATGGAGGCCCTGCAGCCGTCGCGTCGGGAGTTGTTGAAGTGCAGCCCGAAGTTGTTCGACGGAGTCGAGGGGCGGCGGTCGAGGACTTGGCTTGAGTCGAGGGGGTCGAGTCGAAGGGGTCGAGCCTCACCGGATAAGGTCGAATCCCGGGAAATGCGGGAAACGCGCTAATTCATACGTCTCGAGGGGGTGCTGGATGGGGCACAGTGCTCGCCATGGTGCAACAGCGAAGTATGATCCGCGGGATTCTAGGGCATGGGCGGTAAAAGCAAGATTTGACCGCCACTCCCACAACTGTTACCGTAACTGTGGCCATACGGTTAGGCGGGAGTAGGTAAAACGCATTAAATGTGCCCGGATCCGTACGGGAGAGCCGGTAGCTGAGGGGTGCACTGTCCTCGAGGGCCGCCCATTCATGCGAACGAAGTTCTGTCCTCGAGGGCAGGCTCGTTCACAGGGCGAAGTTCCGTCCTTGAGGGCAGGCTCGTTCGTCGGGCGAAGTTCCGTCCTCGAGGGGTCTTCCGAATTGTACCCTCGAGTGTACAGTCCCAGTCCGTTTGGCAGCCTCTCGAGCAGGCTTTGGTTTTGGGCTGTCGTAGTCCGTTCGCGGGTTAACCCAATATGCTTCAGCCTGTGGGTCTTTGAACATTGACGTGGGAGGTTAGTGGAGGTTTTATGTTGCTGATTTTGCGGGGTTTAGCCTGAAAAACCAAGGGTTTGGGGTACCCATTTCCTGGGTAACAACATCAGTGTTGATGACCAATTCATTGCTGCTCCAAGTTTGAATCATGATGATGATAGAGGTAAAATTTCAGAGGTACAACCCATCGTGCATGCACCATTACCAAATCTGAAAGGTAATGAAAATGGTTTAGATACGAATTTGCAAAACAAATTGATGAGCAAATGTGATGACCCACTTGTTTCAATTGGAATTGATTGTATCCAACATCTTTATGCCGAATTGATTGATCCACATGTTCATACAAGTACTGAACTCTTTCAAGTTGATAACCATTGTTCAATCATGAGAGATCATTGCTATTCTTTGACTGATAGATATGCTAATTTACACGCTAAAAATATTGACCATGTGAAGTTGATTACTCATGCTGAATTTCTCACAAACATATCCCCTGCTAGATGTATGTTCTATGTCAAACTTGATGAATTTGTTGATATAAATAAAATGGTTGAAAGTGTTCTTGACATATCATCTATGAAATCTTTTAGTAGTGCTTACAGCTACAAGTTTACCTATAACTTCATTGGACTCATGCTGTAAATAAATTTTATGCTTGTGCTCTTTGCATAATATGTGACAAACCTTCTGAATTGAAGTTGAACAAAATGAGTAGTACATCTTACTTTTCTTTATCTAAGATGAATAAATTGTTTAGTGCTTGCTGTTCAGAACAACCAACCTTATTTCCTTGTCCATATTTTTCATTCAAAGAAAGAAATCTCATGCAAACATGTTTTATTCGTTCACCAAAAGCTTTTCCATCTGCATCTAGAACTATGGAGTTTGAAAGGTATGTCTCTAAACATTTGGATACATTACAACATATGAATCTTGATAATGTCATGAATGCTTTAGTTTCATCTTTTGAAATATTTGATTTTTCAAAGACAAAACATAAAAACATGAATCAAATGTGTGGTTTGAAAGAAATTTTTGTGCTTCCATCTTCAAAGATGATTTCAAGTCAAGAAAATCTAAGGAACCATTTCTCTCATCTAAAAATAAATAATATACATATGAATTGTAAAGAAGACAATAAACAATCCTCATTAAGTGATCATAGCAATTGGCATATGCATCCACTCCCTATATTCTTTGGATTGTTTTCAGTAGAACAAAAACAGAGGACAACATTCACTCAAAATTCTAAGCATCAATTCAAGGTGAGAGCTAAACTTGATTCAAAATACTTTTAGTTTCCACCTACAAGACTGCTACTTGGCTTATATGATTATAGGTTCAAACACCTTGCTATCATGGAAGAAGAAGATGGGAACAGAAAAGCAACCCTCCCTGTTGGGCTAGCACAATTACTGAGCCTAGATGGTTCAGAGTCGAGGACGACTCTTTTTCATGGGGGAGAGGATGATGTGACCACGCTGACAACCATGTCAACCATGTTGACCTCTACACAGAACAAGCCATCAAGCAAGATGTTACAACTCCCAAGTCAAGCTACACAACTCAAGCATAACCTACATCGACACCAGCCCAAGTCATTGATGGACCGATTACATATAATCGAACGATGAAACTACTATACAAGGTGGACGTGCTACATTATGAACTCCATTATAATATTAATGAGAATTATATTCTACCTAATTTGTGTGCATTGCTATGGTCCAGGTGCACCAAGGTGGATAACAAGAAGATACCAAGAATGGACTACAGAGAAGAACCACGTTCGAGCCAGTCCAATGTGACAGAACCGTCTGAAAGAATCTGTCATAACTTTTGATTCACAAAAGCTATAAAGGCTAGTGAGGACTCATTGGAGAGCTATTCGAGTCTAGTTTCCAATGTTTCAAGTGCCGACTAGTTTGGATCAACCATGCTTCCTGCAGACTAGATTTAGTGAAGACTGGTCAGACAATCAATAGCCTGCATGAAGCTCAAGTATTCATATTAAACTGTACAAATCCACAATATTTCATGGAGCATGCTGCACATGGTGTGAAAGGTTATCAAATCAAATTTTCAACGTAATTAACCGCATGTCAATTGGAGTTTTTTAGATAAAGTTATTGCCAAAACACTAAAGACTGCGCCAGAGTCAAATAGACACATGAAAACTCTCCAGAAAGTCACCTCGAGGAGGCCCATTCACATAGTCCATGTTATCTAATTTATTTCATGTTTCCACCTATCTAGCGGGGCTGTTGCTACTATAAATACCCCCTAAACTCATTGTAATCTCAGACTTTGAAGAATCGAATACAGAACCCCTTTGTTCAGCCGAGTGCTAACAAATATTGAGAGAGATCTCTACCCCTTTGCTCCTGTGATTTCCTTCGTCGAATTTGCACAAGCGGCGGCTTCATTCGCTCTCAATTGGTGCTCCTACTCCCTTCGAGGTTTCCTCGATTGATTGTAGGTTGTGTTGGTTGGTTCCTTGAAAGTGTGGTTGGGCGAATCCTCGATTCAGGTTGGCGGTTAAAGAAGGTGGTTGGCTTCGAGTTTTATTCGTTAGGTTGCACTAGTTGTTACTGCTTGCAGCAAGTTATTTGAAGATTGATCCTCCACCATGAAGATCGAAACATCGTGTCGTTTCATGATCTCCCGCGGAGTGAGCACAATACCCCTCACAATCTCTTCTCCGGAGCACCGCACAATCTCTTTGCATGCTTCGATGGAGTCTATTGCCACCAAGCCGTCTAGGAGGTGACAACCTCCAAGAGTAACAAGCCCACCGGCTTGTAACATTATCACCTAGTGCCACATGATGCAATCTCTCAAAGAACGCACTAGAATCGCTCTCTCACTCGATCGGATGAACACTATCAAGCATGAGTGAGTTAGAGGGCTCCTAAGCACTACCACACAA
The DNA here is from genome assembly GCA_023333625.1 of Bothriochloa decipiens. Taxonomy (NCBI): domain Eukaryota; kingdom Viridiplantae; phylum Streptophyta; class Magnoliopsida; order Poales; family Poaceae; genus Bothriochloa; species Bothriochloa decipiens. The sequence continues at coordinate 29,015,566 of CM041641.1, read as the reverse complement.
GCCACCATGGAAAAAGTGTGCTCCCCTACCAGCCAAGGCTGCCAAAGGGCTTATTTATAAACCCCACCTCGAAACTAGCCGTTATGCCTCGAACTAGCTGAACACGCACACACCGAACGCATCTTATGCCTTGCACTGGATGCGTCCAATGCTTTGAAACGGCGCACGGGATAGCAACCAATTCAAATTAGCATCGTCGGACGTGTCCTACGCCAAGCGCTGGACGCATCCAACGCATTGAATCACCATGTGGGAAGGCATCCTATTCAAATGCTCATCGTCGGAGGCATCCTACGACATCCATCAGACGCTCCCTTGACACTGTTCAGTGTCCGGCGCGTTGTAACTCTGTGGCTTCAAAATCCGATAGTTGGGATGGCTGGATGCGTCCGACGCTCTCCAGACGCAACTCAGAGACCCCTGTTTTTGCAACCCATCATCGGACGCTGATTTTCTGAGCATTGGACACGTCTAACGCTCTCCGGACACGTCCGACGCTCAGATCTGGACGTGTCTGATGCTCTAGAGGGTAGCAGACCACCTCGCGCTAAAACAAACATATCTCTTAGCTCTGAACTCCATTTTTGATGCTCTTGAACTCCTTGGAAAGCTTATTCAGAGGGCTACACAACCCACATCTTGATCCAAAACACAATGGATCAAAGCAGTTTTTCAATCCAACATCCATCACCTCTCTTTTTCAAGCATAAGAGTTCACAGAAATATCTTCAACTCCTCCTTTGCAAATGTGCCAACACCACTAAGTGTTCATCACCATGTGCATCTGTATTAGAATTTTCTCAATTATTTTCAAAAGATTTTCTATTGCTCTCACAACGCCACTCGACCTAGCATGCCGTAAAGTTAGATCGCTCAAGTGGCACTAGATGACCGATATGCAAACAAGTTTGCCCCTCTTGATACTATGGCTATCAATCCTAAATCCGGTCATCAACTTCTCTACTCTCCTCATGACCGGTGAAATGAAATGCCCTAGGTTATACCTTTGCCTTACGCATTTCTATTTCTACCATCTTTCTCCATTGTGTCCATGCAACACACGCACCGACACGATCACCAAATGATATGATCCACTTTATATCATCATGCAACTTTCCTGGTCCATCGATCTTGACCTCACTTGCTCTTCACCGTTGAGTCGGTCCATCGGTGTCAAGTCTTGCTCAAGCTTCACCATCTCCTAGGTATACGCTTCAAAGCCTTGACTTGCCCTTCACACATACAACCAGTCTATCGAGTCAAGCCTTATCTCGATCTTCTCCATCTTGGTCACATTACTCCATGTCATGTCTCATATGTAATGAGCTCCTTCATCACCTAATCACATGTGGACTAATCTCTGTGTATCTCAACATAAACGCATTAGTCCAATCTAAAGTTATCACTCAATTGCCAAAAACACATAGGGACCTTTCACCAGGGAAGAGTGACGCGAGAGAGAGGAGAAGGGCGTTTAGGGACTTCAGAAATCTTTTTTTAGAGAAAAGAGAGAGAGATGTGCGGGGCGTGAGAGTTTTTCTTTTCTGGAAAAATTCAATCGCTCTTTGGTTTCGAACCCGGCATGCATAGGCATGGCTGCTGGGGGAGCGAGGGCGCAGCGCATCACGAGTTTAAAGGCGGGGTGAGAAGCCTTGCACAAACCTTGTCTGTGAGCCCTTAAATCTGATGTTGATGTTACGTGAGTCATAGATTGTAATTGAGATAAAATTTTGTGTGCAATTTTCTGGATGCATGAAGGATGGATTTCTCAGCAGGGGACACTTTGTTTGGTGAACCTAAATTTATTTGAGAATTCAATTATAATAGAGATGTATGCAATTTTTTTAAATCTGATGTATGCAATTTTCTGAGTGCACGAATGTTGGATCCTTCAGCAGGGCCGTTGTGTTTGGTGGACCTAAATTTATTTGAGAATTTGTCACGCCCATACACCGTCGACGATTGCCGGCAACGTGAGAAGATCGAGAGGGTAGCTTTGACGACGACGAACCGGGGAATGGTTCCTCGAGTTCACGTTTTCCTATCCTAAAAGGCTAGGATGGCGTCGCGCATGATACTCTTCAGCCACGGCTCCGCGTCCTCCGTAGGTACTCGTTGCTGTCCATAACACTCTATTTAATAGATTGCCATCTGAAAGTATCGTGCCGTCAGTTGGTTGATTAATCATTGAAAAGCACCATTGCAATTCCCGATTAAAGAAGTAATATAGCGTCTATTATCTGTGTGCACAAGGGATCAACAAATGATGACAAGCAGGAAATATAGATTAATCCGTCCTAATCATCTGAAAAATAAATGCTTTGGCATGCTGCTGCTGGGAATCACAGCAATTCGTTTCTTTTTTCTAAAAAAAGTAGTCCATTCCTCAAAAGCTTGTGAAGCATCATGCGTTCAGTTCGCAATAAATATGGTAGCAATTTCATCTGTGTTACTGTCATTGGTACATGAATTTCAAGCAAGGTCACAAATCTAGGCCTTGTTTATATCCCTAAATTGGCCACCAAATTTACTATGTAGAATTCCTATTCTCCGTTACATCAAAATATCGGCACATGCATAGAGTACTAAATGTAGATGAAATCAAAAACTAATTACACAGTTTTATTGTACTTTGCGAGACGAATATTTTGAACCTAATTAGTCAAAGTTGGACAATTTTTACCAAATACAAACGAAATGCTACAGATGTTGATTTGACGCGGTACTATGGAGAATGCCAGTTCGGCATGGAACTAAACAAGGCCCTTGTGGAGATGCTTACTTATAGTTGCAGGAGTTGCCGACATTGCCACTAGCCCACTGCCTTCGTACAAGCACATGATGTACCGAGGTAGAGCCCACAGGGTGTTCCACCATTTGTATAGATCCGTGCCACCATGAAACAGCGCAACCAGAACTGAGACTATCCGTAGCCATGTTCCTTTAAATCTCTCCTTCAAAAAGAATATTTTATCCTGGTCATCGATATTCTTTCCTTTATACCAATTTCTCCCGCACTCATCCAGCCTTTATAGCATCCTTTATCCACTGTGGGGCCTACTTATAAAGATTTGTTCCTTTTCTTTTTTCCTAAATTGTTGTGGAACCCACCTTATCTCTACCTTTCTATTCAGTGAGCCACAAATCACCGAAGCTTCTCCAGTCTCCACCGACGTCGCCACCCACCCTGCTCCCTCCACTGGCGGCGGGCACGTCCCCCTCCCTGCTCCCTCCGGCGGCCCTCCCCGACGACGAGTGCCAACCAGTCGGCCATCGGCATCACACCGAGCTCGCGGCAGGCCCTGCGCCCCGACCTGACCTAGGAGCTCATGACTGGGAGCTGGGGCAGAACCTGTGACCGCGGCACCCGTCAGACCTCCGGGCGGCGAGGCGAGGGCAGCCAGCACCGGCTCTGCTCCGGGCGTAGGCAACAGGCTTGGGCGAGCGGCGGCACCGGCGTGGGCGCGCGGCGGCCCCAGTGAGCGCGCGTAGAGGCCTTCACCTCCTCCTCCGTCATCCCTTCCCACACCGAGGGCCCCTCCTCCCTCTCCAAGCTCGCAAACGGCAACCGTCCTCCCTCTCCTCTCCCCTCTCCAGTGAGGGCAAGCAGTCAAGCCCCATCCTCATCTTCGCCCCCAACTTCGGTGCACCCAAGACATCGACGCTCGCCCACATGACCCCCTTCCCGCTCCTAGGCGGAGCTCGCTGCTCCATCGGCCGGAGGAGCTGGGGCCGGAGGAGCTCTGGCGGCACGGTGTGAAGGGTTATGAGGGTGCTACGCTAGCCAGAAAACAAAACTTTTCTACCTCATAAACCAGCATCTACTGCTAGTTACAGGTTACGGGATTACCGCTAGACGCGCGGGTGCAGCGGAAGACGACTCGATGTTGTCGTACGTGTCGCAGCAGGCAGTGCAGTTGCGTGGTCGTCCATCACGTCAATCCCCTCGCGCGGTTTGTCCTAGTGCTCCAGATGCAGCACCTCCGAGGAATCCCACACGTGCAGGGAAGAAGTGATGTGCCTCCGGACTGCTAGGTCCGCGAGGAGCAGAAGGCGCGAACATGGGGAGGACGACGATGGCTGTTCAAGGCGTGTAACCCTGACTGCGCCCTTGCCCCTTCACTTATATAGGCATCCTCAATGAGCTCATGAGTTGGAGGCCCATTAGTAACCCTAAGCCTTGTCTAATTCAGGTCCAACCCGAATTAGGCTTCTAGCCCCTTAAGCGTGCGACCCTATGGGTTCACGCACACATTGACATGGGCATCTAGCAAGACATGACAACTCCTATGTGCACGCAAACATCATATCAGACGAACCACTACGACCACATACAAGTTATTCCCTTTGCCACTCGATATGTGGTTCAACTCATGGGTTAACACTTAACCCAAGCACGACCATGCATTTGTTGATCCAATCACTTGAGTGATCCAGTGATATCTCTCTTGTGTAGAGAGGGGCAAATTCCATCTTGATTGTCTATGTCTCATAGCATGCTTCTCGACCACCTGAAGACCACCTTTATAACTACCCAGTTATGGAGCAGCGTTTGATAGTCCCTAAGTAGGCCGTTTCACATCTTGAGTACATACCACAATCTCAAGTCTAAGGACATAACGTATATGACGTGAATAGAGACTTTCCCATGTTAGGTCAGTCTAGCCTGCATGTCTCACATGTGCCCACATTATTAGTTTGACATCTCCATGTCCATGACTTGTGAAACATAGCCATCAACTAATAATGTGTTGGTCTAATATTCAAGTGTGTTCTCACAAGAACGCTGACCAGGGACAACATTAGAATAACCATTCAAGTAATTGAGTTCCACAAACTATTCACATAATTGCCAATCAACACAAGTTGTCTATAATAGATATTCAATGAACACTTAATGCATGTCATAGATACAACTGAAATATCATCATCTCTATGATTACCTCTAAGGCATATTCCCAACAGTCTTCCACTTGCACTAGAGTTAATCTCTAAGATGTCTAATCCACATAGACCTCATGTGCGTCTCATGCTTAGGCTGTGGAAGAGCCTTTGTCAAAGGATCTGCTACATTCAAATCCGTATGTATTTCGCACAATTTGATCTCTTCTCGTTTCACAAACTCTCTAGTGAGATGAAACTTCTGGAGTACGTGTTTGTTCTTCTGGTGATTCCTAGGCTGCTTAGCCTGTGCAATCGCCCCATTGTTATCACAATGTAAATTCAATGGGCCCTAATCATTCGGAAACACTCCAAGTTCAATGAGGAACCTCCTCAACCAAACACCTTCCTTTGCAGCACCAGAAGCTGCAATGTACTCGGCTTCTGCTATAGAATCAGACACCGTCTCCTGCTTGGAACTTTTCCAGCTAACTGCACCACCATTTATTGTGAACACAAAACCTGATTGAGATAGTGAATCATCCCTGTCGGTTTGGAAGCTAGCATTGGTGTAACCATTTACAACGAGCTCCTTCTCACCTCCATAGATTAGGAACACATCCTTAGTCCTTCATAAGTACTTAAGAATGTTTTTAACCAACGTCCAGTGACTCTCACCAGGATTGGCTTGATACTTGCTCGCAACACTTAGAGCATATGAGACATCTGGGCGAGTACATATCATGGCATACATGATGGAACCAATGGCCGAAGCATATGGAACCTTACTCATGCGGTTGCACTCTTCATCTGATGAAGGACACTACTTGTCACTAAAGCGCATACCATGTGACATAGGCAAGAACCATTTCTTGGACTGTTCCATGTTGAACCGTTTCAAGACCTTGTCAATGTACGTATCTTGGCTTAATCCTATTAGCCTTCTCGACCTATCTCTATAGATCTTAATTCCCAAGATGTATGCTGCTTCTCCTAAATCCTTCATAGAAAAACTATTATTCAATGAAGTCTTTACAGATTGCAACATAGGAATATCATTCCCAATCAATAGTATGTCATCCACATACGAGATCAGAAATACAACAGCGCTCCCACTTTCCTTCTTGTAAATACAAGGTTCTTATTCATTCTGACAGAAGCCAAACCCTTTGACAACCTCATCAAAACAAAGATTCCAACTCTGAGATGCTTGCTTTAACCCATAAATAGATTTCTTAAGCTTGCATATCTTTCCAGCATTATTAGGATCAACAAAACCTTCGGGTTGTATCATATACATGTCCTCTTCTAAATACCCATTTAGAAAGGCTATTTTAACATCCATCTGCCATATCTCATAATCGAAATATGCATCAATTGCTAGAATGATCCAAATAGATTTAACATCACTACCAGCGAGAATGTCTCATCGTAGTCAACTCCTTGAACTTGCCAAAAACCTTTTGTGACAAGTTGAGCTTTATAGACGTGAACATTTCTGTCCATATCTTTCTTCTTCTTAAAGATCCATTTGCTCTCTATGGGTCTAACCCCATCAGGTGGGTCAACCAAGTTCCAAACTTGATTGTCTCCCATGGAATCTATCTCGGATCTCATGGCACTTTGCCATTTCTTGGATTCTGGATCCATCATAGCTTTCGCATAATCCACAGGTTCGTCATCATCTAACAATAACAAATCCCCACGCAATGCATGAAGTCTTACTGATCTTCGTGGTTGTGGTGGTGTCTCCACTACCACTGGTGTCTCAACTTGCTCTGCTATATTAGCATCACTCGTAGAGTCAGTCCCTACTGGCTCATCTTGAACTTCTTCAAGATACACCTTTTGTCTATTCTTTTCTCTTTTGAGAAACTCTTTCTCTAAGAAAACACAATTTTGAGTAACAAACACTTTGCCCTCTGACCGGTTATAGACATAATACCCTAAAGTTTCCTTTGGATATCCCACGAAAAAGCACTTGTCCGATTTGGGTGTTAGTTTATCTGATATAAGTCATTTGACATAAACTTCACAACCCCAAATATTCAGAAAAGACAAAATGGGACTCTTACCAGTCCACATCTCATATGGTGTCTTAACTACGGACTTAGATGGTACCCTATTCAATGTGAAAGCGGTTGTTTCTAGAGCGTATCCCCAAAATGATAAAGGTAGGTCTGACTGGCTCATCATAGACCAACCATGTCCAACAAGGTTCAATTATGTCACTCAGATACACCATTTCTCTGAGGCATTCTGGCTGGCGTAAGCTGTGGAACAATTCCACAACTCTTAAGATGATTGCTAAACTCGTGACTTAGATATTCGCCTCCATGATCAGATCGCAAGGCCTTGATCTTCTTGCCATGTTGATTCTCTACTTCATTCTGAAATTCTTTGAACTTTTCAAATGTTTCAGACTTATGCTTCATTAGGTAGATATATTCATATCTACTAAAGTCATTAGTAAAAGTTATGAAGTATTAAAATCCACCTCTAGCTGTCGTGCTCATTGGTCCACATACATCAGTATGTACAAGTTCCAACAAGTCAGACGCCCTCTCAGGAAATCCTTTGAATGGCGCCTTGGTCATCTTGCCTAGCATGCAAGCCTCGCATGACTCGTATGAATCAAAATCAAACAAAGTTATAAGACCATCATCATGGAGCCTCTTCATGTGATTCTCACTTATATGACCCAAACGACAATGCCACATATAGGTAGGACTTAACTCATTAAGCCGAGGCCGTTTAGCACTAACATTACAGACAGGTGCAACAGCAAGATTTAGAATAAATAACCCATTCACAATGGATGCAAAAGCCATAAACATGTCATTCTTGGAGATCACACAACCATTGTCTTTACATGCAAAAGAATAACCATCCTTCATCAAACATGAAGGTGATACAATGTTTTGACTTAAGCTAGGAAAAAATAACAATTATTCAATTCCATAATAAATCCTAATGGCAGGTGAAGTTGCATCGTCCCGACGTTCAACGCAGCAACTCTTGCATTATTGCCCACGTGGAAGTCAACCTCTCCCTTTTCAACGCTTCTATTTCTTATCATTCCCTGCATTGTATTGCAAATATGAGCAACTGATCCGATATCAAATATCTAGGAATTGATATAGGAGTTAGCAAAAAAAATGTCTGTAACATGAACAACAAGGAAACAAGTAGCAGTAATACCTTTACCGCTGCCATCCTTCTCTAAGGACGCCAAGTTCTCCTTGCAATTCCTTTTCTAGTGACCTTTCCCCTTACAATAAAAGCAATCAGAATTTGCAGATGGTCCAGCCTTAGCAGCAGATGGGTTTGGCTTAGAGATCTCATCTTTAGCCTTGCCCTTTTTCTTGCCCTTCATCTTGAACCGAGGTCTGTTCTGGACCGCCAACACTTGGCTACTGCCGGCACCTTTCTTGATATCGGCTTCTGCTTTTTTCAGCATACCACATAGTTCACTCAAGCCTCTCTCCGCCCCATGCATATGGTAGATCGAGATGAAGTTTCCATAGCTGGACGGAAGAGACGAGAGGATAAAATCAGTAGCCAACTCTTGGCCGATTGGGAAGCCTAGCTTCTCCAACCTTTGAGTGTAACCAACCATCTTGATTACATGTGGTCCTACTACTGCGCCCTCTGCAAGCTTGGTTTCCACAAGCGCCCTAGAGACATTGAACCTTTCAGTCCTGGCCTGCATGTGGAACATCTCCTCAAGTGCCAGATCATATCGTTCGCTGAGTGATTGTTATCGAACTGCATCTGCAGATTAGATTCCATGGAAGCAAGCATAAGGCAACTTACTTCAAGATCAGCATCGCATGCTTTCCTGTAAGCGGTTCCTTCAGCAGCAGGTGCATTTTTTCAGGCTCATCTGGTAATGGGGCGTCTAGAATATCTTCCTTTTTCTTAGCCCTGAGAACAATTCTCAGGTTGCGGACCCAATCCGCATAATTTATTCTATTCAACTTATCTTTCTCAAGAATTGTATGCAAAGAAAATGGTTGATTGCGAGCGGCCATCTACAACAAAACAAAATACTAAGATAATGTATCCATGAAGGAGTAAATTATATCAAATAGAATATACTCCCACTAAAATAAATATCTCTCAATTGATATTTAGTGATTCAAGACCCACAACTAACATCCCGACCAGTAAGCTTTAGCATCACCGCTGGTCAGTATGGCAGATCGGTAACCAACACCTTGCTAATCATATCTCATATGACTCTTGTTGTTGGGCTAGCATCCCTATGCCAAGCACTCAACCTTACCATGGTTCAAGATCCCTAACCGTTAGGATGACCTTGTTCAAGTAACCAAACCTTCTTGCAGTAAGTATCCGATACGAACCTGCCTAGTCGAGGAAAACCAGTGGCACCCTAATTTTATAGACCCACCATCGATTGTACAAGACTTATGACAGTGCAAGGTTTGGGGAAGCATTCAACTTAAATATTGCTGAGGGATCGTTCTACTTCACTACCGCACTCATGTAGACAAAAACATAATAGCATGTGAAAGTAGAACATAGTAATGAGAATCACATTCACACATAGTGACATGGTATGGCCCTTTAATGAATGGTGATCTCCATCTCCATCATCTTGCCCATCATGGTGATCTCCATCTCCACGATCCATGTATGACATCCTACTTGTGATAAGTCCTCCAAGAACTATCTTGCCGCAAGCTATACTAATTACATAGTCGCAAGATCACAAGATGGCGCGCAGGCCAATACATCAAATGGCAACACATATGGCTCCAGCCGTGTTGCTTACATGACACGCAGGCCATGAAAAATTACATACATACACATGGGCCATACCAATCACATCATACCCTGCAAAAATAAGTTAGGCGTAGAACGATTCTATGCGCTATGACAGGTAGCAACGGCGGTCCCCTGAAAACCACATGGGATTACACAGATCGCATCTATGGAATCGCTATGAAAATCTCATCAGATTGATCTCATCAACCTGAATCCGAACCATTTGGAGTCCCTCTATTTTTCACTAGATCAATCCCATTGATCTATGCCCAACATGTATGGTCTTACGTGTATCACTTAACTCAGATGGCGGATTAAACCGACCGGTATGAGTAGATCGTTACACGGCCATGCAACAAGAGCACAAAAATAGATTGAGTTTCCATCTACCACCCTGTTTCACAAATAGATCTAATCAACATGTGCAACCAAACCTAGTAGATCGTATCTACTATTTCTGCATATCAACTATATGCCCAAAATCGAACCTATAACGAGGCAGTAACGGCTCTGATGCCACTGAAGGGTTATGAGGGTGCTACGCTAGCTAGAAAATAAAACTTTTTTACCTCATAAACCAGGATCTACTGCTAGTTATAGGTTACGGGATTACCACTAGACGCGCGGGTGTAGCGGAAGATGACTCGTTGTAGTCATACGTGTTGTAGCAGACAGTGCAGTTGCGTGGTCGTCTATCATGTCAATCCCCTCATGCAGTTCATCCCAGTGCTCCAGATGCAGCACCTCCGAGGAATCCCACACGTGCAGGGAAGAAGCGATGTGCCTCTGGACTGCTAGGTCCATGAGGAGCAGAAGGCGCGAATTGGAGAGGGCGACGGTGGCTGTTCAAGGCATGTAACCCTAACCGCGTCCCTGCCCCTTCGCTTATATAGGCATCCCCAATGAGCTCACAAGTTGGAGGCCCATTAGTAACCCTAAGCCTTGTCTAATTTGGGTCTAACCTGAATTAGGCTTCTAGCCCCTTAAACGTGCGACCCTATGGGTTCATGCACACATTGACATGGGCTGAGTACTCCTACTCACCCAATAGTTGACAGCGGCCTCTAGCTAGGCGTGACAACTCCTATGTGCACGCAAAGATCATATCAGATGAACCACTATGACCACATACAAGTTATTCCCTTTGCCACTCGATATATGGTTCAACTTGTGGGTTAACGCTTAACCCAAGCATGGCCATGCATTTGTTGATCCAATCACTTGAGTGATCCAGTGATATCTCTCTCGTGTAGAGAGAGGCAAATTCCATCTTGATTGTCTATGTCTCATAGCATGCTTCCCGACCACCTGAAGACCACCTTTATAACTACCCAGTTACGAAGCAGCATTTGATAGTCCCTAAGTAGGACGTTTCACATCTTGAGTACATACCACAATCACAGGTCTAAGGACATAACATATATAACATGAATAGAGACTTTCCCATGTTAGGTCAGTCTAGCCTACATGTCTCACATGTGCCCACATTATTAGTTTGACATCTCCATGTCCATGACTTGTGAAACATAGCCATCAACTAATACATGTGCTGGTCTTATATTCAAGTGTGTTCTCACAAGAACGTGACCAGGGACAACTTTAGAATAACCATTCAAGTAATTGAGTTCCACAAACAATTCACATAATTGTCAATCAACACAAGTTGTCTATAATGGATATTCAATGAACACTTAATGCATGTCATAGATACAATTGGAATATCATCATCTCTATGATTACCTCTAGGGCATATTCCCAACACGGTGGACCGAGCTCGGGCTGGAGTGGCCTCCTCTGTCACCGAGCCATGTGACTCCACCTCCCTCTCTCCCTTCTCCTTCCGGCCATGGCGTGCAGACGGCCTCACGAGCTTCCTCCGGCGGGCACGGGTGCGGATGCAGAGCTTCCCTCCTCCCTCGGCAGCACGACGGCAGTCGTCCCTCTGCGAAGAAGGATACAGAGCCAAGGAGGATTTCCAGCTCATGGCATTTTAAGCGCATCCTCATGGCAGCTCCAGTAGGCATACATGGCAAAGGAGTTGGAGGGGTTCTCGACTAAGTGACACAACACAACCTCAGCAGATTGGATTGATCGAGGGGCTCACCTGACTCGCGGACGTGGATGGGATGCACATGCCATGGGGGTGATAGAGAGGAGGGCGTGGGCAGTCCAGTGGTGTTGCAGCAGTGGGAGGAAAGGTTAATTGTTCATAGAGAACCATGTCTCAGTAGATCATATGCCACCACGCATCAGCCTCATCGTCCGAGGTGGCGATACTAGACGTCGACAACACACCGAGATGACCGAGGGCCAAAGCAGAGTAGGGTGCAGCGTGGAGTGCCAGATTGGTGATTCTGCAAGATGGATGGTGCAGGGTTAGGGGCAGCGCAACGACGTGGCTAGGGTGGAAGGATGCGATCGCGGTGCTTCTATGCAAGCGCCTTTGTAAATTGAAAAAACGCATGTCTTTTGGCAAGGGAGTCCTCTACCTATTATTTTGTTTTTCAATTAAATGAAAGAATGGTGAGTACAAACAAAATATTACAAGGCCAGCAAACCCAAAAAAGTTGAATTCATATGAGGCTATCTCTCCAACAACTAATTAAGATGCTCTAATTTGGCTTAGCTTTGACACAAACTAAACCTAGCTCCTGCTTCAAATGTCACTTCTAGACATCCAGGCTTCTTCTTACCATTATAAAAAAATGATCTTGTTTCTCGTGCACCAAATGTTGCAGTTGGCTGCAATTATGATCTCCCTGAAAATGATATTGTTAAAGTCATCTCTGGCTTTCAGCATCATATCTAGGGGTGGTAGATTGAAGTTCCAGGTGATTGATAGAGTATTCTGGCATTCATTAGCAAAGCTACATTCAAAGAATAAGTGGAATCTGGATTCTTCAATGTTTAGATTACACATCACATAGGAGTAATCATTCAAGTGCATATGTTTCCTCCTGAGCAGGTTTCTGGTATTGAGCCTGTCTCTAATGAGAAGCCAAAAGAAGAATTTCTGATTTCTAGGTTTGCTGGTAGACCAGAGCCTTTTAAACAATGGTGATGCCACTGAAGCATGAGTCATTTCACAATAGGCCCTCATGCTGCTGAAGTTATTTGCTCCCCATTTATAGGTCTAGTTATCATTGGTATCCTCATCCCATTCTGTATTTCTTCCAACTGGATAGTAGCTTGGACAGAGAGGATTGGACTGAAGATTCTATCCATTTGTTGGGACAAGAAAAATTTCACTGAGCACTTTGGTTTTCTTGCAAAAGAGAATAGTTAGGGGTATTTCTCACATAATGGTTGATCCACCCAGAAGAGAACTGAATTTCCTTTATTTGGATTGCAAGTGGCCATGCTTTGGAATTTGGGAAAGATTTTCAAAATATATTTCCACCAAAAAGAGACCACTAGGGATCTTCCTTGGGTTGGTGTTAGATGATTGGAGTATAGTTTTGACCAGGTGAGGGTGACCCAAGAGATGTCTGCACTGCTGTAGAAGTTGTCAAGATGTTTCAAAAGAAGAGCATCATTTTGTCTCTCTATATCTATTATACCAAGACCACCTTGCTTTTTGGATTTACATGCCTCCTCCCAAGAAACCAGAGCTTTACCTCTAGAATTTAGTTCCCCCTTATTCCAAAGACAAGATTTTCTAGCCTTGTCTATTTGACTGATGACTTGGGGAGGGAGTTTGAGGCAACACATATAGAGAGTGGGGAGAGCAGAGAAGACTAAGTTCACCAAAATAGGCCTACCATTGTAGGAGAGGAGCTTACTGATCCCTGTGAGTCTCCTTTCAATTTTGCTGACAATGGGAGCAAATTCAGTAATAGAAGGTTTGGTGGTACCTAGAGGGGGACCAAAGTATCTGAATGGCATGGTCCCCACCTGACAGCTAAATGTGTTAGCTAAATGGGTCACTCTTTCATCAGTCATATTAATTGGCACCGTGAAGGTCTTGGCAAAGTTCACGTGGAGACCACTAGCATTAGAGAAGCTTCTCAACAGACCTTTGAGATTGAAGAGTGTTCTTGCATTACCAGGAAGCACTAGCAGGGTGTCATCAACATACTAAACTATTGGGTAGTCATCCTAAAAACTGTCATCAATGGGATGTTTAATTATGCCAGAATGCGACGTCTTGTTAATAATGCTTTGAAGGATGTCAGTTGCCAGGAAAAAAGGAGGGGTAAAAGGGATCTCCTTGTCTGACCCCTCTTTTATAGGTGAATGATTTCTCAGTGCAACTATTGAGGATTACTAACGAGGACCCACTGCTTAGTATGTTTTGTATCCATTGATTACATTTATCAGGTATACCCTTATGTTTCAGCACTTCTAGAATGAAATGGTGCTCAGATTTATCAGAAGCTTTCTCAAAATCTACTTTCAAGATGACAATCTCCTTCTTTGACTTATGGCATAGATGTAGGAATTGGAATGACCAGCTGAGCAATCCTGTATGATTCTCACTTTTATGAACCCATACTGATTCCTATGAATAAGTTCTAGAATGTTCAACTGTAGTTTGCTGGAGGGCATCTTAGTGATGCATTTTAGGGAATAGTTGAGTAGCGAAATAGGCATGAAGTCATTGACATTTTTTGGGTGATTCTTTTTGGGGATTAGGGCAATAGCTGAAGAATTGATGCTGGTCAAGTCAATATTGTGATGGAAGAAATCCATGAACAATCTAATGAAATCATTTTTGACAATATTCCAACATTTTTTGATAAAGAGGCCATTGAAGCCATATGGACCAGGGGCATGCTCATTTGGAAGGCTTTTGATAACATTACCATTTTCTTCTTCACTAAACTGTGAGTCAATGCCCAGGAGATCATGAGTGTCAATAAGAGTACTCAGATCATAAGGGATTCATGTGTACTCATTGACACCCATTCTATCTATAAAAGCAGTCCAGAGCAAGTTTCCTTTTTGTTCATGGTCAATGATCAGATTACCATCATTGTTAGTTAGAGAAACAATGTAATTTCTTTTATGAGCTGCAGTGGCCATTATATGAAAGAAGTGACTGTTTTCATCCCCTAGTTTTACCCACTTATAGTGTTTCTCTACTTCTAAAATTTCCTCTTAGATTCTTTCATGTTGCCCAATGTCTTTTAACCAATCCTCTAAAAGCCAATTCAAGCCTAGAAAGGTTTCTTTGTTCTTCAAGACCATCCAGGAGTGAGAGTACCCAATTAAAATTATATGAGTTTGTTGATGTTGGATAGCTGCTTGCTCCACTTTCTGAGACCACTCCTGACTTGTTTGAGCTTGGTGGATAGATGTTTGGCTGCATTAGCATAGTATGGATCATTGTTCCAGTGGAGAGCTACTGTATCAAAGAAGCCAGGGTGATCAAGCTAGTTATCATAAGCATGAATATGGTCAGATATCTTGGCTTTGCCAGAGGTTGCACATAGGTTGTAGGAAAGTTAAGTGACCATTCTACCGAGGTAAAGACCCAATCCAATTTAACAAGGAGGGGGTCCTCTTGCATGTTGCTCCAAGTAAATTTCCTGCCACTGAAAGGGATTTCAGAATGGTCAAGGTTAGCAATAAGATAATTAAACATAGACATCTCCCCAAAGTCTCCCCCAGGATTGTTTCTGTCATCAGGGCTCCTATACAGGTTGAAATCACCCCCTAGGATCCAATTATCATAAGCAGATGTATCTAGGTTCATCAACCAGGTGATGAAGCCTTGCTTTTATTTAGAGTGAGAGGGGTCATATATGTTGCTGATATAAAAAGAACTACTATCCATTCTGTAGTCCATCTTAATAGTGATAGCATAAGCTGGTCTGTATCACATCCCCATCAAAAAGGCTACTATTCCAAATTGTTACTAGATCACCAGAAGCTCTAATCGAGGGAGCATAGGCAAACATGTCTAAGGATCTAGGGAAAAATTTCTTGATGTAAAAACTATCAAAAGCTTCCCATTCAGTTTCCTGTAAAAAAATAACATGACATGCACTTTCATTTATTTTTTCTATGATCTCATCCCATTTGTTCTGGGAATTGATGCCTCTTACATTCCAAAAAAGAATCTTAGTATTTTCTAGAATTGCTGGGTGTACTATCCATTGGAAACAAAAGGATAAAGGGTAACCAGCATGAGCTTACATAGGATCATGTGAGACACATGTGTGATGTAAGGTAGGATAATAACATTTGAATTAAAACACAACTGCTAATAAAGCTTAGCCATAGAGAAATAAGGTTCAAACCACAACCACTGATTGATAGCAACAGAGTTTAAATAGGGATACATCACACTAGATTTATTCAACCAGTACATGCACTAGTTCCTAGAGGAAAAGGGACTTGATTGTTTCATTAGCACCCCTAGCAAAGCAGGTGCACCATCACTAGATAAAGGAATAGTATTAATATGTATCATCTACTTCTAGAAGCTTAGCAGAGACACTCGTAGACTAAATCTAGAGGAAACCTTCTCCAATGCCCATCTGGACCTCCCTAGACAGATATGGTGCATCATGAGATTTAGGAAGGATGATAGCCAGAGGAATAGCATTAATCACCATGTCTTCATTAGCAGCCTTCTTCTTGGGCTTGGGCTCCTTTCCACCTATTCCACCATGTGTGGAGGGTCCACCTAGAAAGGAGCAATAGGAGCAAAAACCATCAGTTGATTAACTGCATCAAGCTCATCAACTGGAGTAGGGTCCTCACTCCGTGCTGCTTCATTCAGGTCCTAGTAAGCTTCTAGGGTAGGGTCCACCTCCTCCTCTTCATCACTTCCATTCAGGTCAATGTACTACCTTGCTAGCATCTAGAGAGCATTGTCACCTAGCTGAGGATAGCAGATGAAAGCAAGATAAATTAGTAGGTCATTATCATTGAAATAGGGAGGAATGATGGTAGATTCATCTATATATAGACAAGTGATCCCACATGTGCAGAGATGAAGCGATGCGCCTAAGGACTGCTAGGTCTACGAGGAGCAGAAGGCGCGAGCGTGAGGAGGGTGACAGCAGCTGTTAAAGGTGTGTAACCTCCTGGCCGTGCCCCTTCCCCTTGCTTATATAGGCGTCCCAAATGAGCTCATGAGTTGGAGGCCCATTAGTAACCCTAAGCCTTGTCTAATTCGGGTCCAACCCGAATTAGGCTTCCAGCCCCTTAAGCGTGCGACCCTATGGGTTCACACACACATTGACTTGGGCCGAGTACTCCTACTCGCCCAATAGTTGACAGCGGCCTCTAGCAAGGCGTGACAACTCTGGCTACGTGGATCTCTATCCCGGTTGCGTTCTCTATCCACTGGCTGCGTGGATCTCTATCTCGGTTGCGATCAAGTGTGATGCGTGGTGAATCAGAGTGATAGTGTGTGTGATAGAGTGTAAGATATGAGTGATATTCATGATAATATGCTCAAGATCACACTATCATGCATTTATGAGAATATATTCCTATGATCACAAAGATTCATGTTCATGAGAAGGAAGATCATAGGGGCATTCTAGACAAATCATAAATGCAACACCAGTACTATGTAAGAATCTATTCAATTGTAAAATATAAATATAGTTAAATATAAATATTTTTATTATTTTTTTAAGGATAAAAAAATTATTCAGGTATTTATTTTAAAGATAAATAAATTGCTAAAATTATTTAAAACAAGAATTAATTAAGGATAACTACCGATTTACCTTCGGCAAGGGCTCACCTTTTAAAGTCCGTTGAGCAGGACTTTTATCCCCTTCATTGGTTGCTCGATGATGGCACATCCATCTTGGGAGAAATAGATGGTTGCACCTACTTGGGCCTCCATACTTTGTGCGGTGTGGTAGTATGTTTGATTTTTCCTTGGGTTTCCACACCGCTTCTTTTGTGAAGGCTTAGGGATTTCTTCCCTCTTTTCTTGTATTTTCTTTTAGGTGCCATTTTCTTTTTCTGCTCCCTATTTATATTTATTTTGGGAGTCGTCTTTTCTTTTGGCTCTGGTTTTTTCTTCAATTCTTTTGATATTTTTGATAAGTTTCTCAGAAGTTGAGGCTGAATTTCTAGCTCCTTGATGCCTTGGGGGTTTGGCCCGTATCTGATGCGTATCATGTTGCTTTCTTCCTGACAGCGAGGCCTAAACTCAAACTTTTCTTCTTGTCCATTGATATTGAAGCGGATTTCTCCAGCTCCAACATCAATCTAGGTTCCTTCTGTACTCAAGAATGGCCTTCCCAGGATGAGTGGTGTTTCTTTGGTGAGCTCCATGTTGAGTACCATGAAATCCACTGGGACGTAATAACCTTTGATCTTTACAGGGATATCTTGTGCAATCCCTGCGGGGTATCGAATTTAGGAGTTGGCCAACTAAAGTGTCATGTTGGTAGGCTCCAAGTTGGTGAAGTTTAGTCTATCAAAGACTGACTTCGGCATGACGCTCATGCTCGCCCCAAGATCGCATAAGGCATGATTGAACTATTGGGTGCCAATAGAGCATGTGATTGTGGACACCCAGGGTCTTGCTTCTTCTTAGGTAGATGATTGAGTATAGCTGCGCTACACTCTTCTGTCAGCTTGACAACTTCTGTGGATGACAATGGTCGCTTGTTGTTGATGATGTCCTTGATGAACTTGGCATAGGACGGTATGTGCAAGACATCCATCAGCGGAATGCTGACGTGTGTCTTCTTGACCATTTCCATGAATCGAAGGAATTGTTCATCTCTAGACTTCTTCTTCCTCCTTATCCTGGTAGGGAAAGGTAGCATCGTGGTGTCCACATAGTTTTTCGGTGTCGGCTCATCTTCTGCAGATTCTTCTTATGGTTCTGCTGACTCAACCGGTGTTTCCTCCAGCTGCCTTGAAGTCTTTGCTATTTTATGGATAGGATGTGGTGGATCACGAGTGGTCTTACCCCCTATCATGGTCACCGAATTAACATTTTCAATAGAACTATCAGGATTAACAGCAGACATAGCAGCAGAGGCAAGCTGAGCGATCTGGGTTTCTATTCTTTTATTAAAACTTGCCTGATCTTTAATAGATAAGGACAGACTATCAAGCTTAGCATTTAAATTTTCAAACATTTTGTCATTAAAAGAAAGCTTTTTCATAAGATTTTCATTTATCTTAGCCTATCCTAAGACAAGATCTTTCAACAAAGGTTGAGAGGAGTTAAAATTGGAGGAGTTACCTTGGGGGTGGTTCTAGTTGTTCCACCCATTACCTGGTTGCTGATGTTGGCGAAACCCGTTGTTGATGAATGATGCTTCTTCCTGGGTTTCAGGACAATTGTTCCCCGAATGGCCAACATTTCCATTGAATGGCCAACATTTCCATAGTTCTCACACGTCATGTGCGAGTCTATGGCTTGGACGGTGCCGGTGGTAGGATTAGTGGCATGTCCCTCAAGCTTCTTCATTAATAGGTCTATTTTTGTGGCAAGAAGATCTGTCTCCTTCATGGTTTGCATGCCTTTTGTGTTTTGCGTCCTTCTCCCCAACTCTGGTTAGCTACCATCTTCTCAATCAGTGTCGTGGCACTATCGATGGTGAGGGAGAGGAACGCGCCTCCAGCAGTGGCATCTATGTGCCCCTTGGACATGGCCATGAGGCCCTCATAGAAGTTCTGCAGAACGAGCCAATCTTCCATCTCGTGGTGGGGACAGGCCCGGATGTACTTCTGGAGCCTTTCCCAAGCCTCAGGAATGGACTTGACTGAAGTTTGCTGGAAGTTTGATATCTTTCCTTGTAGAGCATTTTATTTTGCTCATGGGGAAGAACTTTGCGAGGAATGCCATGGAACTTTTGTCCCACATGTTGACTGCTTCCTTGCTCTAGTAGAACCATTGCTTTTCCTTCCCTGAGAGGGAGAAGGGAAATAAGCAGAGCTTGATGCTATCTGGAGTGACATCTTTGATGATGATTGTTTCGCACAGCTCAAGGAAGTTTTGCAGATGCGCATTTGCATTCTCACTTGGCAAACCGTAGAACTAGTTCCCCTACACCATCGTGAGTAGGCCAGTGCGGGGCTCAAAGTTTTTGTTCCCGACATTGACAGCGGGCCCAACAGGCATGATGGCAACAGCGGGGGTGCAGTACTCACGGAGTGACTTGGCCATGGTGGTTGAAGCGGATGGTGCGGAAGTGATTGGTTCATCTGCTGGTGGAGTAGCAGAAGAAGAAATGGTACGAGCCCTTCTCTTCCTTAGGAGTGCTTCCAGATTATTGACGAAGTTTTCTAGCAGGTTGAAATGACTCATACACTATCCTATTTTCATTCCAATAAAAAGAGGAAGAAAACAACAAAGTTAGCCTGTTTGAACTATGGTTACCAATGCTTATTTTGTAATCAATGTTTATGCCAAAGCTAGATGTCTGCATTTTTCTTTTGCCCACCCTGGCAATGGCGCCAGAAATTCTTGTTGGCGTTTCTTAGCATTACTACTAAAGATAGACAATAAGTCTGTCCTTAATATTAATACTAGAAACGTAAGTTGACATTCCTAACCACCATTACTTCAGAAAGGTAACCCTTAGGCCTTAAAGGCACTGGCCTAGGTAATGCAGTCCGGTAATAACAGTTAGAAGTGCCAGATTGGCCATCCTAACCATCATTACTTATGATATGCAAAACTATGGCACGGCGCCGTGGGATGCAACAAGAATTACAATCCTTAAGGAACGGTACTTAGGTACGCCAATCGATAGCTTAGTATGAAATAATAATAAATCTGCAAGCGCATAGAACTATCATTGTAGCATTTCAACCCATGATTATTCAAGGGTGTCGTATTTATAATTTCCCATAGGAGGGCATGAACGCATCTAGCTTTGGTACAAACATGATTACTTATTGAATGCATGGGTAGACATAGCATAAACAGGGGTAAAAATAGGTTCTCAAGATAGTGGACACACACATCAGAGCAACCTCAATGATAAACAGCAAATAAAGAATAAAAGAACAACTACATGATCAGGCATTGTTCTAATACAGCTATGCAAAGAATAGCAAATAACATCTAACTAATATGACTAGAGTTAGGACTAAATCTGGGATGATAGGGAGATCCCCGCAGCTGGTCTGCTAGCTGATATAGACTTTATGAACTCCTACTCAATACCCGAACGTGGGGAGTGCTAGAGATGGACAGCGAGTGCTAGGGATGGACAGAACTTGTTAGATAAATAATATTTTTGTAATGATGTTGCATGAAATATCATCCTTTTGGCAGTCAAATTATATGCAACAAATAGCGCCAACAAGTTCCCCCACACTTGGATTTTTGCTTGTCCCGAGCAAAGCTAAGGATAAAGTAGACATGAACATAACTACTCAAGATGTGGAACTGGCATAAAGGTCATTCCAAAACATACCTCATACCTGTGGGATATGTGGAGTGGCTGACAGATCTCCTTGAGCGGTTGAGAAATGGAATAGCTCTAAAACACAGTCATCTCATCCCATTTTCATATCTCAGTGACTTGGAGTTTTTATGAGATTTTTTTCAAATAAAACACATAGTTCACATGTACTCCTCAAATGGTACTCTCAAATTGCTCAGTGGTATATGTTTCCTCACCAAGGCATAGCATTGCCTTCTTCTAACTTCTAAAAAGCTCAGGTAGGAAAAATGAAGGACGGCATACTTGCATCACATATCACTAAAAAAACTAGGATTGTCTGACAAACCGAAAGTGTCTTAGAAAGTACAAATGATGTCACAGAATCACACGTATGACAAAAAGTCACCGTCACGTGGGTCGTCATATAAAGACCATCACTAAAAGTACTGTGTGACAAAAATAAGTATAACCGTCACAAAATGTGTGGACCTTTTGTGACGGTTTTTATTCATGTCATATAATGTTCAGTCAATGTGTCACAAATTGTATCTCGGGAGGTAGTTTGTGTGCGCTTTTGTGACGACATGCTTGTCGTCACATATTGTTTCCTATTGGTGACCATTTGTTGTGTCACATATTGCTAGGTCTTTCCGTCACGTAAAATACCAGTGTCATCACATATTGTCATTCGGGAGCCTATTTTAGCCACATGTTGTGACGATATTGTATCGTCTTATTAAATAGTTTATTTTTTGTGACTTATTGTTTGTGTCATGATACCGAGGGTACTAAAACTGAATTTGAGACGATCTATCGTCATACATTTCTTTTCATTCAATGACGACCACGGCTGTAATATATATAATATAATATAATGCCTCAATGCAATGACCAATAAAAGATCATAGAAGAACATATATCTCATCACAACTCATACAACATACACATTTCATACAACATCATAGTATCACACAAGCTGTAATCCATCAAAGTTCTAGATTCAAATCACAAAGATTCCAGGTTCGAGCACATAGGTTCCAGGTACCAAGTTCCAGGTCTAGCATACAGGTTCAAATCCACCATACAGGGACGAACATAAAAATAGAAGCAAACAAGTTCTACCATGGTCTGACAACACACACAGTTCCGACAACAGATAGAGTTTTGTTTTCTGGGAAGGGGTTAAGCTAAGCAAAGGCTTTATCAACACAAACTACATGAGCACCTACCTCAATCTTTCTGAAGTTTGAGCGTAGCTCGCAGCAGTGCATTTGTTTCTTCAAACTTGGTATTCATCCCCATCATTTTCTGTTTGGTCTAGCGCAACAAATTCTGGTTCTCTTCAAGAGCTGCCTACTGAGCTTGAAGCTGGGCTTGCAACTCCTCCTGCTTCCTAGCAGCTTACTCTCTTTCTTCTTGTAGCTTTGCATCAAACTCAGCTTGCAGGCGGGCCTCTATGGCTTCAGATGTGGACTACATAGTCCTGGACCCTCGACCTACACCAATGTTTGGAAGGAAGGTGGATGATCAGCTGATCTGGCTGAGACTGTCAGCAACGATCTTGGAGGTAGACTTCGGTGCTTCTCCTTCTTCTAGTTCTCTTTCCTTCTCTGCCAACATATGTTCCTACATAGAATGAATGCACTTAATAACAAGGCCATACATTTTTGAACCAGTCATATCATATTGTAGATTACAAGAATCAAATCAGTGTGTTACTTACATATATCTCACTTGCAAGAGGCGTACGACCACTTTGTGGACTAGTCATTACACTCACCAAAGAACTCAACAGGATCTGGTTCCTTGTTATTGTACTTAGACCTCTGCAGGATGCAAAAAAACTAGGATTACAATGATATTTGTGAATCTAAAAAGAGGCCTAGACAAACATGGGATATAAGTTAAGGCATAAACATATATTTTTCAAGACTACAGCAAGACCATAGAATTATCTGCCACATAACTTTTATGCTAACAACACTTCCAATCAGTAGCATAGTCAAGTAATTTGTACTATGGTTTAGCAATGAACATTTTTATGTATTTGATTCCCAGTTGGCCATTGACATTAATAAATTGTGCAACAATGCAACTTGGACATAGATCAAGAACAATGCAACTTGGACATAGATCAAGAACAATGCAACTTGGACATGAGGCAATCAGGTTTATCTCCAAAGATTTCACATTTCATTGGCACACAGTCCCTTACAATTAGAATACACAGGAAGCTCTACTTACTAGGCTATATCGATGAGAAATATAGGACCTAGATCTAGTCTTTTGGTGAAGTTGCACCTTGCCTCGGTTTGTTTTATTCTTAGCAAATTTTTCCTGCACCACAAATGTAATAGATAGGTTTCAGTTCAATGTACAATCTGCAATGCATATTAAGACACCAGATTGTGTAGGCATAGAACCTAATTGTTGGGGTTACACTAGTACTTAACCAAGTTGGTCTAATCCTCTTTCTTCATTTTTGGTGGAGGATCTCTGGCCAGCAGCTGTTCTTCAGTTAGGGAGTTATCAAAGTACTTCTTTTTTAAGCAATACCTCTGTTGCCTCACACCCTTCTTAATGAGATCATTGCATGCAACTTTGCTTGGTCCCTCATTCTTAACATCCACATCCAACCTTGACTGAAGCCACACAAATGAGATATTAGACACAAGTTGCACTTGGGAGTATAGTAACACATGGAAAACTTAGGAAGAATGAAATAGCTAACTCACCGCCACTGCACTTAGCACTTTGCCCACTTCTTTTTTTGCCTCTTCATTATCATAATCTTTCCATGACTTGTAGACAGGCATGCTGTCTCTAAGGGACACACCACATTCTGATGCAAGCTTTGCGGCTTGAAGTGGAACCTTAGGCCTTTTCTTCCCTTCTGCCACCTCAATGATGAGCTTCTTTCCTCTATTAATCATCTTCTCTAAGCCATGCCCCATGGTTCTTTTGCGAACATTCTTTTGTGGTGCTGCATAGTCAAATAATATTAGAAATGTGTTATTAAATCTGTAGCAATTGTAGATATTGAATGCTGAAACTAATTCTTCAAAAACTATATTGTGTACCTGCAACTAATTCAAGGACCAGATATTCCTCAATTGTATGTCCCACTGAATTTCCAGCCTCAAAAGGGTCAACTAACTCACTGATCTCATTGCTTTGCCTCGAGCTTCGTTCACCCGATGACTTTCAGTAGGAATTACTAGGTTAGCACTGGTTGTTGGAGTTGGTTCCTGAGATAGGTTTGCAGTGGGTCTTGTAGTAGTAGGCTGTGTGATAGCAGCAGATATGGACATGGCTGCACTAGTTGTATCCAAACTATTAGGGCTATGCTCTATGTTTGGGCTAGGGGAAGAGCTGGCTGGGGTTGTAGTGAGATGGCCTTGCAACTGGCTGGTACTAGAAATAGCCAATCCATTAGGATTGGTCCTCAAATTGTTCCTAGTTGGCAAGGGTTGTCTTGGCTTAGGTGGCAGACGGCCTGCATTAGGGTTTTCCCCTGGGCAATGCATGGCTATAGTAAGCCTGGTGAATCTGCCTGGCGTGCGCGGTGGCTGCTGGTTGGCAGCCGCCATTGTAGCAGCATTTTTCTTCTTCTATTGTGGGCGAGTGCATGGAACCTTCTTATCAACCTGGCAAGAGAAAAAAGGATGGATGTGAGGACTTAAGAAGATAATAGAATAAATAAGTGCAAATAAGTACAACATCCTTTTACTCAACGAAGCTTCAACATCCTATTACTCACTTCAGTATTGACCTCAGTAATGAGGTCATCATCATCATCATTTTCAGATTCGTTATCAATGTCAGATGATGGATCATAATCTTTATCAGATTCTAGTTTGTCAGGTTCTAGGCTTTTCCCTTTGCCCTTTTTTCCCCTTTTTGAGAAAGCATCCCTAACATTCTGTGCTAGCACTGTAATACCCATAGATTTAAAACTTCCATGTTTTGCTTAACTCGCTCATCCCTGTCCAGCTCATACTGTGTTTTCCCATTTCCTCTAATAGTTATGATGATGAAATGTAGAAAGTGGAAGAAACTGGTTTCAGTTTCTATAAAAAAGTTATCAAAAACCCAGGTCAAAGAGAAACAGAAATAGTAATAGTGATGCATCAGAAACATTGCAATTTTGTGAGTCCTATGTAGCTTTTATTGAACAACACCTCAATTTGGATGGACAAAAACCAAGCATTGCAACAAACATTGTAGACTTCTATGCTATCTGTAAGAATGAACAACAAAGCCATATTGCATAGAGATCAGGAGCACAAACTTGAACTTCTATGCCATCATGTAGCAAGCAAACAAAGCAGTTCAGTACAAAGCAACAAAGCATATGAGCTGTCCTGCCTTCCAAATTACTTGAACTTTTATGCCATCATGTAGCAAGCTAAGCAGTTCAGTACAAAGCTCAATAAAGCACACAATGGGCAGAGGTGCTGCAGCACGAACAACAGCAAGGGGAGCAACCCTAGCTGACCGCCGAGTGTGAGCAGTAGATGATGATGCCTGCAACATGATGCCTGAATGAAAGATAGGGGATTCATTAGGTCATCGAAGGAGCAAATTTCTAATTAGCAAAGTGTACCTACCAAGCCAATTCTATCCATTCAACATTTCTTCCAAGTCCACCAAAACATAAAAATATAAATGTATGTACATGTTTTTCAGTTTCATATCATCAATTCATTTCAAGGGACTAAACCATTTGTTTTTTAATTTGCAAAAGCTACTCCAACAGAAGCATGGAGTTATAGCCATCTAGCCTTCTGGAGAATGGATACACCAACAGAAGCACAAAGTTGGTCCAACCTGGGTAATGGATACAGATCCACAGAGTTCTAGCCATTCAATCAGGAATTCGGACTAAAAACAAACAAACATCAAGCACCACTCTGCACCTTCTCTGCCTCTGTGGCTCGCTGCTAGCCGCTAGGCCAGGGTAGCCGTGCTGAGAGAAGAAGGCAAGCAACACTTAAAGAGAAACGGGGAGGCGATGAGGGCATCAATGCAGACCAACACATGGTGGGCGACGGGGAGGGGAATGGCGGTGGCAATAGCCACCATCAGGACCTTAGGGGAGAAGGAGCACTTGGGGAGCACCACTGCCCACCTTCGGGGAGAGGCCACCGTGCCGTCAGTTGGGAGAGAGGGCGACCTGCCTCTGCCTAGATCCTCGGTGACTGGCCACCTTCGGGCAGAGGCTTCGATGCCTTCAGTTGGGGGAGAGGGCCACCTGCCTCCGCCTAGATCCTTGCCATGCTCGCCGAGATGTAGCCCTACCACTAGCCACCCTTCGCTCCGCCAGGTGCCAGCGCCACCGCTAGCTCCATGGTCACCGCCCTCCGCTTCAGTTCGGGTTGGGGAGAAGGGGATAATGACAGTGGTCAACGGCCGATAGGGGTAAGGTCCACCTATAGGGGTATATTGACGCTTTGAACGGTCATTTTCTAATGTGACGCCGCCAAATCATCACACAAAAATAGGGCCCAGTGTCATATAAACAAAACTGATGACGGGCACCTGGCCTGGGACATTTTGTGATGAAACCGTGTTCCTTTATGTGACACAATAAGGGGGTTGTCACAAATAATTCTAAGGCTCATAACTTTGTGACGACACAAAAACATCGTTGACATTTTATCACAAAAAGTTGGATTTCTTGTAGTGTATATTGTTTTTGTCACCGTCATGAGACATTTTGTCACAAAAGTTGGATTTCTTGTAGTGTATATTGCTAAGTCAAAAACCGAACCACACGGAGATACAAGTCATACACTTTGATTCAGACGTGCAAGTGTGTGGAATGGAAGATGATTCCTAATTCCAAATATTTTTGGTACTCCATGCATCATGACTCTCTTTATTAATAGAAGGAAGATTCTTTCCAACAGGGATTTAGATCTTTCTAGTTTGTTAATTGGAAATTTGCCCCTTGGCAAAGTTTTTTTCTTTCTTTCTTTTTTTTCATGCCCCTTGGCATTTTTTTCAATTGGCCATACATTTTATTGCCAAAGAAAACTTTGAATGGAGAGATGTCATGATCGAATGCGAGGAGTAATTATTTGGTGGATAAAGAATGTGCGGTTCACAGTATAAGAGTCGACATTTTTATTTGGTGGAAGCGTGCGCAACTCTTAGGGTAAGAATTGACATGTTTTTGGGTGGATGAAAGGGTGCATGCTGGGTGCGACTCTCAGGGTGAGAGTCGGTATTTTATTTGTGGGTGCGTGTGAATCTCAATCATGGGTGCATGACCATAATCTCACATAGGTCACAACAATTTGACCTAACTAAATGATCCGACAAGCAGCATATGACAAAAGGTTTTGCATAGTTGAAACATATCATATGGCCTTGGTTGGAATTTTAACCATTGAGGAGTATGTGAAACTATGGATTTTTGGTATTTTGGCAAAAATAAAATTCTCCAAGTACTTTGATAGAAAAGGTGGACAACCATGCCAAAGCCATATCTCACTTCACAACAACTTAGTCAAAATGTTTTTCCTAAATGATATTTTCCCACAAGCCTTACGGATATGTAAGGTTTAACAATTATGCAGCCCATACTCAAAAAGCTATATTCATATTTAACTTCAAAATTTAATCTAAGTGTGAAACTTGGTTCTTTTTAAATGCAGGATTTAAACATGATAGGCGCAAGAGTATGTAAATGAACAGGTGTGGTAGAACCTTCTAAAGCATATGGCCCACACGCATGATTATTGTCTAAACTGACTTCAAATAACCATGAACATGTTCCATAAAACTTAAAAGGTCTGTCGGGTAAATCCCGAATCATCCACAATTCTCCAAGTAGGATCCATCATTACAAAGAGACATTACAGTATTACAACAGTTTTATACAAATAATATACATCGGAGTAAAAAGAGCGGAAGGATTACAATAACATAAATTTACAAACCTTTTAGTTTCAACTTACACATCATAAGTTGAATTATTACAAACCATAATAGTAGTGGAATAACAATATAACTTATTACATCAACCTTGATTATATGCCCTGCCCAAGAGCGAGATATCCTATTTGTCATCACTTTCCTCGATGACTGTCATGCAGCAGGATGCAAAGCATTCCTGCCCATGAGGCTCACCTGCAACAAGGGTTCAACAAACCCTGAGTACAAAAGTACTCAACAAGACTGACCCGACGAAAAAGAGGGTGAAGACACAGGAAATGCTGGCTAGAGGGACAAGGTAAGGCTTGCAGAAGATAAGAAATTTTGCAGAAAAGCTCGAAAGAAAGAAAAGTTGTCTTGCTTAAGATCAAAATTACCAACCAACTTCCTTCTTAAACCTTAATCATCATTCAAGTTGTTACTATGATGATGAACACCGATCGAGTCTTCTTCTTCGAGAAGCAACGGCGATTCGAATCCATTTTCATATACCCGGCTGGGATCTAGGTCACTGATATACAGGAGACTCGAACTCCTAAGCATATCAGATGAACCAATATACCAGGATAACAACCGCAGCCATATATCACCACATGATACACGTGAGCACTTCGACCCAGTGTACCGATATACATGGGAACTTAAACCCACAGTATAACACACTATGACATATGTGGGGACTCTGGCCCACTATAAGTCACTCCATGACATACGTGGGGACTCTGGCCCACTGTATGACACTTCATGCATGTGGATTTCTAGTTTCTCGATATCACCAGTTCACCATCGACACGGGACCTAGGGCATCAACAGATGAAAACACTACAGAGGGACTCTGTTCCCAATGCAAGTTTGCCGTCCGGACTCGATTTATTAACTATCATCATGATTTCAACAGATAAAGCCAAACTCATCTTTTTCATTCTTTTACTTTAAACACTTAATTAATTAAGCAGGGCTAAGCATTACTATGCATCTTCTAAATAGGTAACAAGGAATATGGAAGTAAGACAGTTAACGCAGTTGGTGGGTTTTCACTCAACTCCTATTACTTAATGCAACATATCATAACTAAAGCGGTAAAACTTTTATAAAATAGAATAGGGTTGGAATGCATCTGGGGCTTGCCTTGATGGTCGGGGTAGACGGTCTCGAGTTTTGGATCAACCCCCAACTCCTGAGTCTGCTCTTCCTTGGGATCTGGTGAGACAACGTTAAACTCTCCGTTAACGAAAACTATACGATACAATGATATGCTTCAACATGATGGAATGATAAACATGATGCTCGATGGATACATGATCAGATTAATGGCTTGAGTACAACTTTCCTTCACGATAAAGTTGCAAGCCAACCAAAACATACTTACTAAGTTCATTAGGGTTAACTACATTATTTACGAACGTTATTAAACACATGAAATAACGTTAATTAAGCCTTAATGATATGATCCAGGTAAGCGTAAACAATTAATTAAAGTACCAAAGGTCATTAGGGTTAATGACCCAAGGTCATCAATCAATCCCAAAGTCAAACAAATCCTATAATGATTAACCTTAATTAAAGGGAATAATTAATTATTTAAAAGCATAAAATAAAGGCATAAAAATTAAAGTTCTCTAATTAAGCTCAAAATGTTATTTTGAAAAGCTCTTGGTCTAATTAGATGGCAAAACAAATTACAGAATTAAAATTCAATCATTTTATTTATTAAAAATCATTGAAGGTCCATTTTTCAATTAAAAGAGCTAATTTTAACTTATGTAAAAATTACTCAAATTTAGCATTTCATATTTTTCCTAGATAGATGACATCATAAAGAACATACACAAAAATTTTCAGAATTTTTGGAGCTATACATGAATTACTATGATTTTCTAAAGAAAATAGCATTTAAAATATTTTCTGAAAAAAGAAAAAGGAAAAAGGAAATTCCTCCCGACGTTGACCGGCGGCGGCCAAGTTTTGACCCGCCGACGGAGAGGTCTCCGGCGATGAGGTTTGGTCCTACGTGCTCAACTTGACTCGGCGAACAAGATTAGCTAACTAATGAAGTGGTGGAGCAGTGGCAGCAGGCTCGCCAGCGGCCATGGCGGCACGATGGAGCTCAGATGCGGCGACAAAGCTCACCGGAGCGATTTCCGACGACAGCGAGTGCACGGGCAGGTGCAGGACATCAACTCAAACGCGTTGGGCCAGAAGATGAAGCTATTCCTGGACCCTAGCTCAAACGGCTACGCGCGCGGCGGCGCTGGCAAAGCCATGCCGGCGGCGAGCCACGGCGGCCGGACCCTACGGCGCAAGAGAGGTGAAATTGAGGGCATGGAGGGACGCAGAAGCTCACCATGGGTCTAGTGCGCACGCTAATCAAAGCTCGGAGTGGCTGAGTCGAGCTGTGGACGGCGGCGCTGATGGCGGCGGCGATGCTCTGGTGGCAAGGACGGCGTCACGGCGTGTCCTGTGTACCAGAGAGCGAACCACGGTACGCATGAGGAGCAGGATAGCATGGAGAGCATGATGAGAGGGTTAAAGGAAATATGTTATCCACCTTGGCGGCAGTGGATGGCGGGGAAGCTCGCGGTGGCTCGACGACCGGTCGCAAGGAAGACGACGTCGTGCGGGCAACTCAGACGGCGAGAGCGGGCACGAACTGGCTTAGAGGAAGTGCAAGGTAAAGGTGGAGCTTCTATCAAGAGCAATTGAGCAACGGTGGAGCGACAGTGGTGAATTGAAGCGGCGGAGCGAGGTCGTCGGCGGCGGCAGCGAGAAAGAAGAAGAAGAGAGGTGGCGGCTGACCTATTTATAGGGCAGGGGCGAGGTATGGACGGGCGACACGACGACAATGAAGCTTCACGCGTCCAGGAGCACGCAGGCGGCCATGGCATGTGCAGCGGGGGACGGCGGCGCGGCTTGAGAAGCCGGCGTGGTGGCCAGCGATAGGTCTCGGTGCTATTCTTGAATATTACAGAAATGCCACTCATCGAAATTTTCAAATTACTCCAAAATTTATATAAGAACTTGAAAATCTCCAAAAATATAATTTGCATAACTTTTCAAGAACTATTGTTTTCATTTAACTAGCATCCTCAAATTCTATTTTGATTTTGAAATATGAATTCAAATTCAAAAGGGGAATAAAACCCTAGAAACAAACATTTCAAATTACTTTTGATTTTTCAATAAAATTTGAAAATATTCAAAACTATGAAATGTTTAACTTTTCAATCCAAACCTTTTTCATATACAAAGTTTTCCCAAATTATGCATAATTTTTGAATTATGGTTTTAAAATCAAAAGGGGACAAATGCTGGAAAATAATATTTTCAAATTTTTTTGAAATTCTTTTGGAAACTTGAAAAACTTTATATACCAACTTTGTAGCTCCTGTCAAGATCTACAAACTATCTTTTTAGAGTATCCCCAAATTCCTTATAGATTTTGAATTATAGAAAAGGGGATAAAACCAGGTTTTGAAATAAAGGGTTTTTGAAACCGAATTCAAACTCGATTTGGTTTCTAATTTAATTGGTTGGTTATTAGTGATCACATACATCATCCAAGGACATTAATGACCCAATGACACCCTTGGTTGACCAAGTTGACTTTTGAAAAACATTTTATAGCTTTCCAATTTGAATTTAAATTTGAATTGCAAGACTTGGGAATAAGCTTTGAAATCCAAATTCAACTTCAAATATGGAAATCATTTTTAGGGTTGGACTTAAATTTATACACTATGCTTGACACTAGTGTAAACACGGTTTACACCTCAAGTACATAGAATATAAACTAAGTATTTGGGATGACATTCGAAAGTAGGGTTTTATTATTTTATGTGACAACACATTCCAGAAACACAATCAACCTATGAAATGTAAACTTGTTTTAGTTAATGCACATCAAGGTTGACCTAATCATGAATGCTTTGTAGTGCATATGATGACATGGCAGGTTTTAGTTAATATAACACCAGAGGTGTTACAACCTTTCCCCCTTAAAGAAATCTCGTCCCGAGATTTAAAGATGTAGGTAAAGTAATGGAAAAGGAAATGTGTCAGGAAAACACACTTCAACTAATTACATAAGAGAAAAGGGTCTTTACGACTCACACTAATGAAGTTACAACTCATAGAGGGAATTATAACTTAGATAGAATCATAGAATTCCGGGAAGTTCTCCAACAGGTAATCTTCTGATTCCCAAGTAGCTTCCTCTTCTCAATGTTGATCCCATTGTATCTTGTAACACTTGATTGTCCTACTTCGAGTAACATGGTCTTTCTAATCCAAAACTCGAATTGGATACTCATAGTAAGTTAGGTCAGTTTCAAGTTCAATTCCTTCCATATCAACAATCTTATCTGGCACTTGAAGACACTTCTTAAGTTGGGACACATGGAACACATTGTGTACAGCCGACAACTATTCAAGCAGTTGCAGACGATATGATACCTTCCCAATTTGTGCCAAGATCTAAAATGGTCCAATGTAACAAGGTGCTAACTTGCCTTTAACTCCAATCGAGTAACTCCCTTCATGGGTGACACCTTTAGATACACATAATCTCCTTTATTGAACCACAATGGTCGACGCCTTTTGTCGGCATAACTCTTTTGATGAAACTGTGCCACTTTCAAGTTTTGTTGTATCTGTTTAACCCTTTCTTCCATTTCTTTCACCAGATCAACTCCGAAGAACCTTCTTTCTCCATGTTCAGACCAACTTAACGGAGTTCTACATCTGCGACCATATAGTGCTTCAAATGGTGCCATTTTAATACTTTCTTGATAACTATTGTTATAAGAAAACTCTGCTAAAGGAAAACACTCATCCCATTTTTCTGGAAAATTAAGAACACATGCTCTCAACATATCTTCAAGTATTTGGTTCACTCTTTCAGTCTGACCTCCTGTTTGTGGATGGTATGCTGTACTGTGCAGAAGATCAGTACCTAGTGAATTATGCAATCGTTTCCAGAATTTATTGATGAACTGCGTGCCTCGGTCCGACACAATAGTCTTTGGTACACCTTGAAGATTAATGATATGCTCAAAATACAATTTGGCATATTGCGAGGCTGAATTTGTACTTTGAACTGAAAGGAAATGTGCGGACTTTGTGAGTCAATCCACTATGACCCAAATGGAATCGAAACCTCTTGCTGTCCTTGGTAGACCATTATAAAGTCCATACTAATATCTTCCCACTTTCAAGCTGGAATAGGCAATGGTTGAAGTTCTCCTGTTGTCTTCAAATGTACAGCTTTAACTTTTTGACAGGTATCACACTGAGCCACATACTTAGCAATTTCAATCTTCATCTTAGTCCACCAAAATTTCTGTTTGAAATCATGATACATCTTATTACTTCCTGGATGAATAGAAAATTTTGAGAGGTGTGCTTCATCAAGAATCTTTTGGCGTAACTCAGGAACCTTTGGTATGACCAGCTGATCCTTATACCATAAGACATCTGCTTCATCAATTGTGAAACAAGAAACCTTCTCTTTTCTAACTTTCTTTTTGATATGTTTAATTCCTTTATTACTTCTCTGAGCAGCAATAATTTGATATTTGAGTGTTGATTCAACCGTAATGTTGGACAAACTACCATGTTGCACATTACTATACCCAACTTTTCTATTTCATGACATAGAGAAATGTCTAGAGGTTTTACTGTCAAGCAATGGCAATGACTCTTTCGACTAAGAGCATCAGCAACTACATTTGCTTTACCAGGATGGTAATATATTTCCAAATCATAATCATTGATTAGTTCTAACCACCTCCTTTATCTCATATTCAACTCATCTTGAGTAAAAATGTATTTCAAACTCTTGTGATCACTGTAGATATTTCATTTATTACCCCACAGATAATGTCGCCATATTTTCGATGCATGGACAACAGCTGCTAACTCTAAATCATGTGTTGGATAATGCTCCTCATGTTTCTTCAACTGTCGGGAAGCATAGGCAATAACTCTCCCTTCTTGCATCAACACACATCCAATACCAATACCAGAAGCATCACAAAAAACATCAAAAGGTTTCTCAATATTCGGCTGTGCTAAGACTGGAGCAGTGGTCATTAATTTCTTCAATTTCTGAAATGCCTCTTCACATTCAAGTGACCAAACAAACTTGGCATCATTCTTTAACAACTCGATTATGGGCTTGGATATCTTTGAGAAATCCGATATGAAATGACGGTAATAACCCGCCATTTCCAGAAAACTTTAAACTTGATGCACAGTCTTTGGTGTTTCCCAATCAAGTATATCTTGTACCTTGCTAGGGTCAACAACAATACCCTTGTCTGATAAAACATGTCTAAGAAATTTCACTTCTTTCAGCCAAAACTCACACTTGCTAAACTTAGCGTATAATTGATGTTCTCTTAGACGCTGCAGAACAATTCTGAGGTGTTCAGCATGTTCTTCTTCACTCTTGGAATATATCAAAATATCATCAATGAAGACTACCACAAACTTATCAAGTTCTGGCATGAACACTGAGTTCATCAAGTACATGAAATAAGCTGGTGCATTGGTAAGTCCAAAAGTAACCAAATACTCATACAGACCATATCGAGTAGTAAAGGCAGTCTTTGGAATGTCTTCCGGGCGAATCTTAATTTGATGATACCCAGATCGAAGATCAATATTGGAAAACACCTTTGCCTCCACTAATTGATCAAAAAGCAGATCAATGCGGGGTAGAGGGTACTTATTCTTGATGGTTACTTCATTCAAGGGACGATAATCCACACATAACCTCAAGCTTTTATCTTTATTTTTCACAAAGAGGGCAGGACATCCCCAAGGTGACGAGCTAGGTCGGATAAAATCGTTATCCCGTAACTCTTGTAATTGAGTTTTGAGTTCTCCTAACTCAGGTGGTGCCATCTGATAAGCTCTTCTAGATATTGGAGCAGTACCAAGTTTCAAATCAATTGTAAACTCCACTTTTCTATCAGGAGGTAAACCCGGTAACTCATCAGGAAACACATTCGAAAACTCACAAACCACGGGTATATCCTTGATTTCTTTTACAGAAGTTGCACACACCTTTTCAACGGTCCTCTTAAGAGTTGGAAGTTGAATAAGAAGTTGAGATTTGCAATTAGGTATGTTCACTTTCATAGTTCTATTCAGGATGTCTATCACAGCACCATGTCGTTTCATCAATTCATACCTAGGATCACATCTATATCCTGATCCTTTAATATTATCATATCAGTGGAAAAAATATACCCACCCAAACTTTCTGGCACATCATGTACCATCTCTTTAGTACACATACGTCCCCCAGGCGATTGTATAAAGAATTGTTCTTTTGTCCCCATTGTTGGTATTTCATGTGTCTTAACAAATGTACCATTGATGAATGTATGAGATGCACCAGAATCAAAAAACAGAATTGCAGGATGATCAGCAACAGGGAACGTACCCATCATAATCGGTTCTCCTTCTAAAATTTCTCCAACCTGCGTGTAGAACACCTTAACAACCTTCTTCTCATTCTTATTATTCTGCACCTTCTGATTTCCTCCCTTATTCTAATTCTGTGGTTGCTGTTGTGGTGCAAAAGCCCTGGGAACATAGGAATTGTACTGCCTCGGATGCGGACAGTTCCTTGAGTAATGGCCAGGCTTACCACAATTATAACATGGGAAGATTGGTGGCTGGAAATTGGGGTTACGAATACCAGGGACATTCGGCTGTCGTGGATAAGAGAGAGTAGCAGCAGGACGGACAATTGTCTGTTGCTGGGCTTGGTATTGTGGTGGACGATAAGAAGGACAAAAATGGTTTTGGGGATGATAATTTATTTTCTGGCGCTTTTGATTGCCACCAGAAAATCCCGATGTTACTGTTTTCTTCTTCTTAGCTTCCGTATGTTGACGGTTCTTTTCTTCATAAGACATGGCAATATTTACCGTCTCATGGAAGGTAGCATTTGGGTTTCTAGTTATCATTCTCTAAATCTTACTATTCAGACCCCTGAGGAAACACTCCTTCTTCGTGCGGTCAGTACTAACATGGTCAGAGGCATATTGGGACAGGTGATTAAATTTTCCAAAATATTGCATCACTGACATATCACCTTGTCATAGGGAAAGAAACTCTTCAAGCTTTATGGTCATGATTCCTTTAGGAATAAAATGTGCATGAAAAGCTTCACGAAACTCAGCCCAAGTAATACGATGACCTTCAGGCTGAGTAGCAACAAAATTTACCCACCAGGCTCCGTGTGTCGGTAAAATCCACATAGGTGGTCTCATTCCTATTATTCCAACCACGATTCCCTTGATGTGCATTTTGGTTCTGATTCTGGGCCATCATGGTGGTTGCATTGACTAAGGCCGCAACCGCATCGGCCAGAGTTGGTGGAACTGGTGGAGGATTTGGGATATCACCTCCATCATGTGACGGACCGGCAGCATCACGGGATCAAGTGTGAGCAGGCATCTATTGATGAACAAACTATACTTTACTCACAAAACCTTATTGGATTTCATAAGCAGATATTACAGATGTGCAACACACTTATAATACATTATTTTTGTTACAACCATCTGCACTCCGGTAAGACTTCCCACACCTACTAGGTTTCAGAAAGCAGGGAAAAGATATATTACACATCTCACTTTCCAAACTCTTTACTCCTCCTCCTCACTAACTCCTCCTCCTCACTATCTTCCACTAGGATTAACTCTTCCTCTTTGGGATCCTCTTCCTCTTTAGGATCTTCTCCCTCTTCAGACTCTTCCTCCACTATCTCTGGATCTTCTTCTTTGATAAGATCCTCTTCATTTTCATTTGCTACACCCATCTGGTTTTCTTCTTCCTTATTGATGACATCATCATCAATGGACTCTATTTCTTTAGGGTCTTCCTCTTCCTCATCTTGACCCATCACAAGACCAAGATCATCTTGGGCTGCCTATCGTTGATATTCAGGATCCAACAGTTATTCAGCCTTACACACTCATCATCAGCTTCCTCAGCATACTCCTCCAACTCTTCCATGTAATCCTCAAGTTCTTGCACATGACCATTCGCTGCATCTTCTCATGCCCAAGCATCATTCCTTTGATGCTTCATATACCTCCAAGATCGTCTTACCTGAGTAATCTCAGCGGCCTCTTCGATCCTATCAGCTTGAGCCCTCTCTAACTCGGCCCTAAGTCTTGCTATTTCAGCTTGCGGATCTAGATTGGGATTGTTACTGCTTTTGCCAATCTCGTATCTGGGGGCTAGTTGATGTCGAGGTACCCCCTTTGGTGCAGTACTCTTACGAGGAGTCTGCTTGGTAAGGGTCATCCTGAAGAAAGATAGGTCATAAGAGATAAGGATAGATAGGTAGGACTCTGAAGGTTAGCATGAAAAGGATTGATACTACTTAACCCAAACCACTTTAAAGGGAAGGTAATTAAAATAGGTTAACTAAACATGATGCATGAACGAACTTACGATCTAAGCATATAAGGTTTTTTAAGCAATACATGTATATAAATAACTTTTATAACATAGGGCAATATAATATGCTATTCCACCACCACACTTTTAAATAAGAATAAAGGTCGATAGAAAGAATTATAGGTAAGGAATTAAGCAATTTGGACTCAAAATAGTTAAGTTAAAATTATTTGACTCAAAACTGTTGAAGTTTTCACAAAAGAATACTACAACAACTCTTTTTAATAATGATCCGGCTCTGATACCAGCTATGGCAGAACCTTCTAAAGCATATGGCCCACACGCATGATTATTGTCTAAACCGACTCCAAATAACCATGAATGTGTTCCATAAAACTTAAAGGGTCTGTCGGTAAATCCTGAATCATCCACAATTCTCCAAGCAGGATCCATCATTACAAAGAGACATTGTAGTATTACAACAGTTTTATACAAATAATATACATCAGAGTAAAAGAGCGGAAGGATTACAATAACATAAAATTACAAACTATTTAGTTTCAACTTACATATCATAAGTTGAATTATTACAAACCATAGTAGCAGTGGAATAACAATATAACTTATTACATCAACCTTGATTATATGCCCTGCCCAAGAGCGAGATATCCTATTCGTCGTCACTTTCCTCGACGATTGTCATGCAG
>CM041641.1:28945931-28977092 GCA_023333625.1 Bothriochloa decipiens | reverse complement strand
TGACACTAGTGTAAACACGGTTTACACCTCAAGTACATAGAATATAAACTAAGTATTTGGGATGACATTCGAAAGTAGGGTTTTATTATTTTATGTGACAACACATTCCAGAAACACAATCAACCTATGAAATGTAAACTTGTTTTAGTTAATGCACATCAAGGTTGACCTAATCATGAATGCTTTGCAGGGCATATGATGACATGGCAGGTTTTAGTTAATATAACACCAGAGGTGTTACAGCCTTTCCCCCTTAAAGAAATCTCGTCCCGAGATTTAAAGATGTAGGTAAAGTAATGGAAAAGGAAATGTGTCAGGAAAACACACTTCAACTAATTACATAAGAGAAAAGGGTCTTTACGACTCACACTAATGAAGTTACAACTCATAGAGGGAATTATAACTTAGATAGAATCATAGAATTCCGGGAAGTTCTCCAACAGGTAATCTTCTGATTCCCAAGTAGCTTCCTCTTCTCAATGTTGATTCCCAATTATAACACTTGATTGTCCTACTTCGAGTAACACGGTCTTTCTAATCCAAAACTCGAATTGGATACTCAGAGTAAGTTAGGTCAGTTTCAAGTTCAATTCCTTCCATATCAACAATCTTATCTGGCACTCGAAGAGACTTCTTAAGTTGGGACACATGGAACACATTGTGTACAGCCGACAACTATTCAAGCAGTTGCAGACGATATGATACCTTCCCAATTTGTGCCAAGATCTAAAATGGTCCAATGTAACAAGGTGCTAACTTGCCTTTAACTCCAATCGAGTAACTCCCTTCATGGGTGACACCTTTAGATACACATAATCTCCTTTATTGAACCACAATGGTCGACGCCTTTTGTCGGCATAACTCTTTTGATGAAACTGTGCCACTTTCAAGTTTTGTTGTATCTGTTTAACCCTTTCTTCCATTTCTTTCACCAGATCAACTCCGAAGAACCTTCTTTCTCCATGTTCAGACCAACTTAACGGAGTTCTACATCTGCGACCATATAGTGCTTCAAATGGTGCCATTTTAATACTTTCTTGATAACTATTGTTATAAGAAAACTCTGCTAAAGGAAAACACTCATCCCATTTTTCTGGAAAATTAAGAACACATGCTCTCAACATATCTTCAAGTATTTGGTTCACTCTTTCAGTCTGACCTCCTGTTTGTGGATGGTATGCTGTATTGTGCAGAAGATCAATACCTAGTGAATTATGCAATCGTTTCCAGAATTTATTGATGAACTGCGTGCCTCGGTCCGACACAATAGTCTTTGGTACACCTTGAAGATTAATGATATGCTCAAAATACAATTTGGCATATTGCGAGGCTGAATTTGTACTTTGAACTGAAAGGAAATGTGCAGACTTTGTGAGTCAATCCACT
The DNA here is from genome assembly GCA_023333625.1 of Bothriochloa decipiens. Classification (NCBI taxonomy): domain Eukaryota; kingdom Viridiplantae; phylum Streptophyta; class Magnoliopsida; order Poales; family Poaceae; genus Bothriochloa; species Bothriochloa decipiens. The sequence goes on along the minus strand of CM041641.1, from coordinate 28,975,706 downwards.
ATGACCCAAATGGAATCGAAACCTCTTGCTGTCCTAGGTAGACCCATTATAAAGTCCATACTAATATCTTCCCACTTTCAAGCTAGAATAGGCAATGGTTGAAGTTCTCCTGTTGTCTTCAAATGTACAGCTTTAACTTTTTGACAGGTATCACACTGAGCCACATACTTAGCAATTTCAATCTTCATCTTAGTCCACCAAAATTTCTGTTTCAAATCATGATACATCTTATTACTTCCTGGATGAATAGAAAATTTTGAGAGGTGTGCTTCATCAAGAATCTTTTGGCGTAACTCAGGAACCTTTGGTATGACCAGCTGATCCTTATACCATAAGACATCTGCTTCATCAATTGTGAAACAAGAAACCTTCTCTTTTCTAACTTTCTTTTTGATATGTTTAATTCCTTTATTACTTCTCTGAGCAGCAATAATTTGATATTTGAGTGTTGATTCAACCGTAATGTTGGACAAACTACCATGTTGCACATTACTATACCCAACTTTTCTATTTCATGACATAGAGAAATGTCTAGAGGTTTTACTGTCAAGCAATGGCAATGACTCTTTCGACTAAGAGCATCAGCAACTACATTTGCTTTACCAAGATGGTAATATATTTCCAAATCATAATCATTGATTAGTTCTAACCACCTCCTTTATCTCATATTCTACTCATCTTGAGTAAAAATGTATTTCAAACTCTTGTGATCACTGTAGATATTTCATTTATTACCCCACAGATAATGTCACCATATTTTCGATGCATGGACAACAGCTGCTAACTCTAAATCATGTGTTGGATAATGCTCCTCATGTTTCTTCAACTGTCGGGAAGCATAAGCAATAACTCTCCCTTCTTGCATCAACACACATCCAATACCAATACCAGAAGCATCACAAAAAACATCAAAAGGTTTCTCAATATTTGGCTGTGCTAAGACTAGAGCAGTGGTCATTAATTTCTTCAATTTCTGAAATGTCTCTTCACATTCAGGTGACCAAACAAACTTGGCATCATTCTTTAACAACTCGATTATGGGCTTGGATATCTTTGAGGAATCCGATATGAAATGACGGTAATAACCCGCCATTTCCAGAAAACTTTAAACTTGATGCACAGTCTTTGGTGTTTCCCAATCAAGTATATCTTGTACCTTGCTAGGGTCAACAACAATACCCTTGTCTGATAAAACATGTCTAAGAAATTTTACTTCTTTCAGCCAAAACTCACACTTGCTAAACTTAGCATATAATTGATGTTCTCTTAGATGCTGCAGAACAATTCTGAGGTGTTCAGCATGTTCTTCTTCACTCTTGGAATATATTAAAATATCATCAATGAAGACTACCACAAACTTATCAAGTTCTGGCATGAACACTGAGTTCATCAAGTACATGAAATAAGCTGGTGCATTGGTAAGTCCAAAAGACATAACCAAATACTCATACAGACCATATCGAGTAGTAAAGGCAGTCTTTGGAATGTCTTCCGGGCGAATCTTAATTTGATGATACCCAGATCGAAGATTAATATTGGAAAACACCTTTGCCTCCACTAATTGATCAAAAAGCAGATCAATGCGGGGTAGAGGGTACTTATTCTTGATGGTTACTTCATTCAAGGGACGATAATCCACACATAACCTCAAGCTTTTATCTTTATTTTTCACAAAGAGGGTAGGACATCCCCAAGGTGACGAGCTAGGTCGGATAAAATCTTTATCCCGTAACTCTTGTAATTGAGTTTTGAGTTCTGCTAACTCAGGTGGTGCCATCTGATAAGCTCTTCTAGATATTGGAGCAGTACCAGGTTTCAAATCAATTGTAAACTCCACTTTTCTATCAGGAGGTAAACCCGGTAACTCATCAGGAAACACATTCGAAAACTCACAAACCACGGGTATATCCTTGATTTCTTTTACAGAAGTTGCACACACCTTTTCAACGGTCCTCTTAAGAGTTGGAAGTTGAATAAGAAGTTGAGATTTGCAATTAGGTATGTTCACTTTCATAGTTCTATTCAGGATGTCTATCACAGCACCATGCTGTTTCATCAATTCATACCTAGGATCACATCTATATCCTGATCCTTTAATATTATCATATCAGTGGAAAAAATATACCCACCCAAACTTTCTGGCACATCATGTACCATCTCTTTAGTACACATACGCCCCCCAGGCGATTGTATAAAGAATTGTTCTTTTGTCCCCATTGTTGGTATTTCATGTGTCTTAACAAATGTACCATTGATGAATGTATGAGATGCACCAGAATCAAAAAGCAGAATTGCAGGATGATCAGCAACAGGGAATGTACCCATCATAACTGGTTCTCCTTCTAAAATTTCTCCAACCTACGTGTAGAACACCTTAACAACCTTCTTCTCATTCTTATTATTCTGCACCTTCTGATTTCCTGCCTTATTCTAAATTTGTGGTTGCTGTTGTGGTGCAAAAGCCCTGGGAACATAGGAATTGTACTGCCTCGGATGCGGACAGTTCCTTGAGTAATGGCCAGGCTTACCACAATTATAACATGGGAAGATTGGTGGCTGGAAATTGGGGTTACGAATACCAGGGACATTCGGCTGTCGTGGATAAGAGAGAGTAGCAGTAGGACGGACAATTGTCTGTTGCTGGGCTTGGTATTGTGGTGGATGATAAGAAGGACAAAAATGGTTTTGGGGATGATAATTTATTTTTTGGCGCTTTTGATTGCCACCAGAAAATCCCGATGTTACTGTTTTCTTCTTCTTAGCTTCCGTATGTTGACGGTTCTTTTCTTCATAAGATATGGCAATATTTACTCATGGAAGGTAGCATTTGGGTTTCTAGTTATCATTCTCTAAATCTTGCTATTCAGACCCCTGAGGAAACACTCCTTCTTCGTGTGGTCAGTACTAACGTGGTCAGAGATATATTGGGACAGGTGATTAAATTTTCCAAAATATTGCATCACTGACATATCACCTTGTCATAGGGAAAGAAACTCTTCAAGCTTTATGGTCATGATTCCTTTAGGAATAAAATGTGCACGAAAAGCTTCACGAAACTCAGCCCAAGTAATACGATGACCTTCAGGCTGAGTAGCAACAAAATTTACCCACCAGGCTCCGTGTGTCGGTAAAATCCACATAGGTGGTCTCATTCCTATTATTCCAACCACGATTCCCTTGATGTGCATTTTGGTTCTGATTCTGGGCCATCATGGTGGTTGCATTGACTAAGGCCACAACTGCATCGGCCAAAGTTGGTGGAACTGGTGGAGGATTTGGGATATCACCTCCATCATGAGACGGATCGGCAGCATCACGGGATCGAGTGTGAGCAGGCATCTATTGATGAACAAACTATACTTTACTCACAAAACCTTATTGGATTTAATAAGCAGATATTACAGATGTGCAACACACTTATAATACATTATTTTTGTTACAACCATCTGCACTCCGGCAAGACTTCCCACACCTACTAGGTTTCAGAAAGCAAGGAAAAGATATATTACACATCTCACTTTCCAAACTCTTTACTCCTCCTCCTCACTAACTCCTCCTCCTCACTATCTTCCACTAGGATTAACTCTTCCTCTTTGGGATCCTCTTCCTCTTCAGGATCTTCTCCCTCTTCAGACTCTTCCTCCACTATCTCTGGATCTTCTTCTTTGATAAGATCCTCTTCATTTTCATTTGCTACACCCATCTGGTTTTCTTCTTCCTTATTGATGACATCATCATCAATGGACTCTATTTCTTTAGGGTCTTCCTCTTCCTCATCTTGACCCATCACAAGACCAAGATCATCTTGGGCTGCCTGTCGTTGATATTCAGGATCCAACAGGTTATTCAGCCTTACACACTCATCATCAGCTTCCTCAGCATACTCCTCCAACTCTTCCATGTAATCCTCAAGTTCTTGCACACGACCATTCGCTGCATCTTCTCATGCCCAAGCATCATTCCTTTGATGCTTCATATACCTCCGAGATCGTCTTAACTGAGTAATCTCAGCGGCCTCTTTGATCCTATCAGCTTCAGCCCTCTCTAACTCGGCCCTAAATCTTGCTATTTCAGCTTGCGGATATAGATTGGGATTGTTACTGCTTTTGCCAATCTCGTATCTGGGGGCTAGTTGATGTCGAGGTACCCCGTTTGGTGCAGTACTCTTACGAGGAGTCTGCTTGGTAAGGGTCATCCTGAAGAAAGATAGGTCATAAGAGATAAGGATAGATAGGTAGGACTCTGAAGGTTAGCATGAAAAGGATTGATACTGCTTAACCCAAACCACTTTAAAGGGGAAGGTAATTAAAATAGGTTAACTAAACATGATGCATGAACGAACTTACGATCTAAGCATTTAAGGTTTTTAAGCAATACATGTATATAAATAACTTTTATAACATAGGGCAATATAATATGCTATTCCACCACCACACTTTTAAATAAGAATAAAGGTCGATAGAAAGAATTATAGGTAAGGAATTAAGCAATTTGGACCCAAAATAGTTAAGTTAAAATTATTTGACTCAAAACTGTTGAAGTTTTCACAAAAGAATACTACAACAACTCTTTTTAATAATGATCCGGCTCCGATACCAGCTATGGCAGAACCTTCTAAAGCATATGGCCCACACGCATGATTATTGTCTAAACCGACTCCAAATAACCATGAATGTGTTCCATAAAACTTAAAGGGTCTGTCGGGTAAATCCCGAATCATCCACAATTCTCCAAGCAGGACGCATCATTACAAAGAGACATTGTAGTATTACAACAGTTTTATACAAATAATATACATCAGAGTAAAAGAGCGGAAGGATTACAATAACATAAAATTACAAACTATTTAGTTTCAACTTACATATCATAAGTTGAATTATTACAAACCATAGTAGCAGTGGAATAACAATATAACTTATTACATCAACCTTGATTATATGCCCTGCCCAAGAGCGAGATATCCTATTCGTCGTCACTTTCCTCGACGATTGTCATGCAGCAAGATGCGAAGCATTCCTGCCCATGAGGCTCACCTGCAACAAGGGTTCAACAAACCCTGAGTACAAAAGTACTCAACAAGACTGACCCGACGAAAAAGAGGGGTGAAGACTCAGGAAATGCAGGCTAGAGGGACAAGGTAAGGCTTGCAGGAGATAAGAAATTTTGCAGAAAAGCTCGAAAGAAAGAAAAGCTGTCTTGCTTAAGCTCAAAATTACCAACCAACTTCCTTCTTAAACCTTAATCATCATTCAAGTTGTTACTACAATGATGAACACCGATCGAGTCTTCTTCTCTGAGAAGCAACGGCGATTCGAATCCATTTTCATATACCTAGCTGGGACCTAGGTCACTGATATACAGGAGACTCTAACTCCTAAGCATATCAGATGAATCGATATACCGGGATAACAACCGCAGCCATATATCACCACATGATACACGTGAGCACTTTGACCCAGTGTACCGATATACATGGGAACTTAAACCCACAGTACAACACACTATGACATATGTGGGGACTCTGGCCCACTATGAGAGGTGGCGGCTAACCTATTTATAGGGCAGGGGCGAGGTATGGACGTGCGACACGACGACGATGAAGCTTCGCGCGTCCAGGAGCACGCTGGTGGCCATGGCATGTGCGGCGGTGGACGGCGACACAGCTTGAGAAGCCGGCGATGGCGGCCGACGATAGGGCTCGGTGCTGTTCTTGAATATTACAGAAATGCCACTCATCAAAATTTTCAAATTACTCCAAAATTTATATAAGAACATGAAAATCTCCAAAAATATCATTTGCATAACTTTTCAAGAACTACTCTTTTCATTTAACTGGCATCATTCTATCTGGATTTTGAAATATGAATTCAAATTCAAAAGGGGAATAAAACCCTAGAAAAAATATTTGAAATTACTTTTGATTTTTTATTAAAATTTGAAAATCTTCAAAACTATGAAATGTTTAACTTTTCAATCCAAACCTTTTTCATATACAAAATTTTCCTAAATTATGCATAATTTTTGAATTATGGTATTAAAATCAAAAGGGGACAAATGCTGGAAAGCTATATTTTCATATTTATTTGAAATTCTTTGTGGAAACTTGAAATACTTTATATACCAACTTTGTATCTCTTGTCAAGAGCTACAAACTATATTTTTAGAGTATCCCCAAATTCCTTATAGATTTTAAATTACAGAAAAGGGGATAAAACTAGGTTTTGAAATAAAGGGTTTCTAATTTAATTGGTTGGTTATTAGTGATCACATACATCATACAAGGACATTTTTAGGTCAATGACCCAATGACACCCTTGATTGACCAAGTTTACTTTTGAAAATATTTTATAGCTTTCCAATTTGAATTTAAATTTGAATTGCAAGACTTGGGAATAAGCTTTGAAATCCAAATTCAACATCAAATATGGAAATCATTTTTCGGGTTGGACTTAAATTTATACACTATGCTGAACACTAGTGTAAACATAGTTTACACCTCAAGTACATAGAATATAAACTAAGTATTTGGGATGACATTCGAAAGTAGGGTTTTATTATTTTATGTGACAACACATTCCAGAAACACAATCAACCTATGAAATATAAACTTGTTTTAGTTAATGCACATCAAGGTTGACCTAATCATGAATGCTCTGTAGTGCATATGATGACATGGTAGGTTTTAGTTAATATAACACCAGAAGTTCACAACAGGTGGGATGGAAATGATCAAACCGGGTTGTGTACAGGTTCCTCCACTAGCTCATGATGTGGTTGAGTGTTTTTTTCTGCAATGGAGGTGTTGCACACCCCCACACTTCTTTGGAGCTATATCTGCCATTTATTCAAAGATAGAAAACCGGTGAAAATAACAAGGACTCTTCTGGTGTGGAACAACAGAGTCAAAAATTTATTGAATTAACAACTAAATTATATATTTTTTATCAAGATTGAACTCTCTCTTTTTTTAGATTGAATCATTAAATTGCAAGAAAACAATTGAGTCTATTTCTTCTGAGTTATGTGGTTCAAGAAAAACTTTTAGACGTTGGCCATTTACCTTAAATACGTTACCTTCGTCATCTTGGAGCGTGACGGCACCATGTGGCGAGGTCTCTATTACCTTGAATGGCCCTTTCCATTTGCTACGAAGTTTTCCATGACCAAAGAGTTTCACCCTTGAGTTGAACATCAGGACCTTATCTCCAGGTGTGAACTCTTTGTGCTTGATTCTTTTGTCATGACCAAAGAGTTTCACCCTTGAGTTGAAGATTTTGGAGCTGTGGTAAGCTTTTTCTCTCCATTCCTCTAGCTCTGATATTTGCATTTGGTGGTTCCTACCAGCTAGGTGGAGGTCCATATTCCATTTCTTGATGGCCCAATGGGCCCTAAATTCCAACTCTATAGGCAGATGGCATGTTTTTCGTGTACCAACTGATATGGTGACATGCCTATGGGGATCTTGTACACCGTTCGGTATGCCCATAGTGCATCATGCAGCTGGTCTTTCCATTCCTTCCCTATCTCATTGATGGTCTTTTGCAAAATGTTCTTGATTTGCTTGTTTGATGTTTCAGCTTGACCGTTTATTTGGGGATGGTATGGTGTCCCAAAGTTGTGTTTGACTCCATACCCAGCTAGGAACTCCCAAAAGGACTTGTCGATGAAGTGTGACCCTCCGTCACTTATGACCAGTTGGGCTGTTCTAAATCTTGGGAATATCACTTCGTGGAATGCCTTTTTAGAGTGCTTGGAATCTGTAGATTGGCAGGGTAGTGCTTATACGCATTTGGACCAGTCCACTGCAACCAGAATGTATTCAGCATCTCTTGACTTTGGGAATGGTCCCATGAAGTCTATCCCCCAGACGTCAAACAACTCCACTTGGAGGTTGTTCATGAGCGGCATTGCATCTCGAGCGTTGATGTTCCCATGTTTCTGACACCTGGCACATCTTCTGACAAGCTCTTTTGTATCTTGGTACATTGTTGCCAGAAGAAACCACTTTGCCAGATCTTGGCATGTGTTCGGAGTGCTCCATAGTGTCCTCCATAGGGCGATGCATGACATCTTTCCATGATCTTTGTGGCTCCAACCATTGGGATGCATCTTCTCAACAACCCATAAGCACAGACTCGGTAGAGGGTCATCTCGAGGTGGGAACGATTTTGTTGTTTAAGTCTCCTCCTGTCCTCCCCTGGTGCAACATATCCTGCAACTATATAGTTGACAATATTTGCGTACCATGGATCCGAGGCCATTACCATTAGGAGCATGTCATCCCTTAGATAGTCGTTAATAGGTAACTCATCCGTATCCCTATGACAAAACCTAGACAAGTGATCGACTACCAAATTTTCTACACCTTTCTTATCTCTAATTTCTATGTCGAATTCTTGGAGCAGAAGAATCCATCGTGTTAGCCAGGGTTTAGCGTCTTTCTTAGTGAGGAGGTATTTGAGAGCAACATGGTCTGTATAAACAATTACCTTTGCCCTCACTAAGTAAGACCTAAACTTGTCTATTGCAAAGATCACAACCAACAACTCTTTCTCAATTGTGGCATAATTAAGTTGTGCCCCAGATAGAGTTTTGCTAGCGTAACATATAGCATGATGCTTTTTATCCTTTGTTTGGCCCAAAATGGCACCAACCGCAAAGTCGCTAGCATCACACATGATTTCAAGGGCAACATCCAATCAGGTGGTTGGATGATGGGAGCTGAAATGAGTGCCTTTTTCAAAATTTGAAAAGCTTCATGGCACTCATTATCAAAAATGAAAGGTGCAGCTTTAGCTAAAAGGCTAGTCAGGGGTCTAGCGATTTGAGAAAAGTCTTTGATGAATCGCCTATAGAACCCAGCATGGCCTAAAAAGCTACGAATGCCCTTCACGTTCATGGGAGGTGGAAGTCATTCTATGACCTCAATTTTTGCTTTGTCCACCTCTATACCACGGGCGGACACTTTGTGTCCAAGCACTATCCCTACCTGAACCATAAAATGGCATTTTTCCTAGTTCAGGACCAAATGCTTTTCTTCACACCGTTGTAAGACCTTGTCTAGATTCTCCAAACAATTATTGAAGGTTTTGCCATAGATGGTAAAATCATCCATGAACACCTCCATGATTTTCTCGATCATGTCCAAAAGAATAGACATCATGCACCATTGGAAGGAAGCTGGAGCATTGCACAAACCAAACGACATACGTCGGTATGCGTAAGTTCCATACAGGCATGTGAAAGTGGTCTTACTTTGGTCATCGGGGTGGATCAGGGTTTGATGATACCCGGAATACCCATCAAGGAAATAAAAGAAGGAATGGTTCGCAAGGTTTTCTAACATTTCATCAATGAACGGCAATGGGAAGTGATCCTTCTTAGTGGCCTTATTGAGTTTTCGGTAGTCAATACACATCCACTACCCCGTGATAGTTCATTGAGGGATAAGTTCATTCTTTTCATTCTCAACGACTGTCATCCCTCCTTTCTTCGACACGACCTGGACAGGGCTAACCCACTCGCTATGTGGCACGAGATAAATAATCCCGGCATGCAAGAGTTTGAGGACCTCTTTCTTAACAACCTCTCGCATAGCATTGTTAAGTCTCCACTAAGGTTCCCTAGAAGGTGATGAATCTGGAGTGATATGGATTCTATGGGTGCAGAGAGTGGGACTAATCCCTTTGAGGTCATCGAGTGAGTAGCCTATGGCCAATTTATGTTTTTCTAAAACAGCGACAAGTCTGTGAGTTTTGTCTTGATAAAGCTTGTCACTGATGATGACCGGAGTTTCACGATTATCATTTAGAAAGACATATTTTAATCCAGAAAGAAGGAGCTTTAGTTCAATTAAGGGCTTCGATGGCACTTCAGTTTGATCTAGCTCAATAGGTTCTATCAGCTCTTCTTCTTCTTGAATGAAGTTTTCATCGTCTAGAGCTAGTTGAGCCATATCTTCTAAAGACGCCACCAAGACATCCTCAATAGGGTCTTGTTCGGGCTTAGGTTCTTCTATCGCATTGTTTGAGCATGCAAGTGACATGGCGATAGGAGAACTTCTTAGTTTTAAGTTCAAAAGACCCTGTTTTGGCCTTCCTTGAAGGAGTGTCCCTAGGGGTAAACCAACCACGAGGGACATATCTGATATATCATAGATGTGAAAATTTAGACAAAACTCAGAATCTATTACGCGCCTAGGAATAAACCTCATGATCCCATTACTCTCAAGAATAGGTCCCGAAGGAACCTTTAAGAGTTTTTGAGAGGGGATCAACGACTCGTAGGGACAAAGTTTTTCAGCCAAAACTTTGGACATGATATTCATCCCCACGGTCGGAGAATAGTGAGCCTCTAAGATGGTATTCCTAAGGACACAAGGCAGAATATCAGATGGGGCAATGATTCGGGCTACCTCTATGGATAACTCCATTTCTGCCAACCATTCATGACTCATGATGGCCGAGGGTCCTTTGATGTGTTCTACAAGGAAGGGCTCATTATGTGGACCATCATCCTCAGTCGGTGCAGAGTGCATTAGAGATCTCACTGGGACTGGTAAATTCGAGGTGTTTCTAAAATCTTCAAAAAGATCTTCCTTGAATTCAAAGGAAAACAATGAAGAAGGATGAGGTTCATCATCCTCTGGAGTGTGGTGTATTCCCTGGGTAGGAGGCTCTATGGCAACCGGACCAGGAGAGGGATTTGAAGGAATTTTGGATTCGATTGCTAGCACCTCCTCTTGTTGGTCGGGACCAACCTCAACTACCTTAGGAAACTCGTCATATACACCGGTGTAAGGGGTGTTTTCAAGGATTTTCTCAAGTAAAGCTCTCCCCTCACTAATAGTCATGTGTGTGAACGAGCCTCCAGAAGATAGGTCAAGGTGGAGAGCAGCTTTTTTTCTCAGACCATGATGAAAATGATTTAGGAGGACATGGTCAGGCAAAGAAAGGTCTGGGCCTGTATTTATAAGATTCGTAAACCTAGCCCAGGCTACTCCTAAAGTCTCCTTCTCCTTTTGTTGAAATGTAAGAATTTCAATTCAAAGGGTGGAAATTTGAGAAAGAAGGAAGAAAGCGAGACAAAATTTTTCTCGAAGTTTGACCCAATTTCCGTTTACTCCTCCAATGGTGTGAGCGTACCATTGTTTCGCTCTCCCTAAAAGGGAGAATGGAAACAATTTCCATTTAATGGTCTCATGTGCCATGCCAAAAATATATAGGCACGAACACAAGTGCTCAAATTCTGAAGGTGGGTGTATGGATTTTCATCATCTCTCCCACAGAAGGATTGGTCCCGAATCATGGCTATAAAGCCAGGGTGGAGTTCATAGCTAGGAGCTGTGATTGGCTCTGATGATTGTGGTGGCTCTAAGAACTCATCTTAGGAGCGGAAAATTTATGAATAGGAGTGGAATCCATATGGTGGGTGGTTGTAGATATTTTTGTGGTAAAAGAAAAACAAAAAGGATACATGGACGAACTTGGTTCGGATCTAGAACAACTACCGTTCCCTGGCAATGGTGCCAGAAAGCTTGTTGTTATTTCTTAGCATAAGTAGATAAATTCGCCAGCGCACGGAGTACCGTTGTAGCTTGCACCCAGAAGTATTCAGGGTATCGTATTTTCCACAGGGAACAGAGTGTACTAGAGAGGAGCAAGAACGTCCTAATAAAAGAAGGTAGAGGGATATTTTTGTAGGGTGAGAGGGTTTTCTAAGCTCAAACCGAGGTCTCCAGATAACTAAAGTCACGGCTTACAGAACTCACTCACTTCAGAGCAGCTGTTCCTTTTTGGTTCTCGAAAAGACTGGGAAGACGTAACCAGGGTCAGGCAGCCAAAAGCTCTACGAAAACACCAGCCTGAATGTGGTGGAATACAAAGGCCTTGTCGGGTCTGTCACCCCTGGGGCTACCACAACTATCCGTGGGGCTGGGTGCAAACTTAGGTAACACTCTAACCTAGACACCATGTCTATGCTGTCGGTTACTACTTTAGCCTGGATCCTTGGACTAAAGCGCTCGGTAGAGCGGAGATCCGTAAGCAAGTAATGTAAGCACTAAGCTTTAATTAAATAGATCGCAAGGAAATCACAAAGAAAGAATGCAAATATTACTCACAAAGGTGCCGGCTCCGTAGAGGTACAAGTTGGAGGAGAACCCGACAAGCCGGCTCCGCCTCCGCTCTGTGCCTCCTCTTTCTTTCTCTTTTCTAACTTGTACAACTAGGTGGGAGCACCTAAAGGGACACCACTACTACTATAATGATATGGAAATGAAGCTCAAGAGGTAGAATATGTATTGTATAGCTCAAATATGTAGTCGAGTGTGTTCTTTACAATGGGGAATAGCCCTCTATTTATACTAGAGAGAAGGGGCACTTTTGCACATCACCCCCTGCTTAATGACGGTGCTGGGCATGCAACTGACCTCTAATACGTCGGTACATTAATTACTAGTCAATCAGCAGCAAAAACCAGAGAAGAACTGGTCATTAAGGCCCTGAACCAGAACTAAACTGGAGATACCATGCACTGTCAGCATTTCTAGAAAGTAATCGATGTAGGCGGCCAGCCGAACCGGCCAAAAACCGACCCAAACCATGGTCCGTTCGTGCCCCAGACGTGTAGTCCCGTAACCGCCTTCAGCGCTCCACTCCTGCGTTGCCACCTATCCCTAGGTGGGCCGGCTGAAACCACATCGTGCGTCCGCGCGGGCAAGCGCATGCGTGCGCTGTGGCCTCGCCACGTGCTGCCCTCCATTGGACCATTTGAATTCGCGTTACCGCGTGTGGGATGGGCCAGGCCGCTCGCCGGCTTCCCCCTGGCCGGCCATTGCTGTGGCCATGGGGCTGGCCTGCTGGGCATGTCGTCGGTCGTAGGGAGACAGGCAGGGTCTGCCAGGCCTGCTGTGGGGACTTTCTGCTGGCGCTGGGTGCTGGCGTAAGCGATGCTGACATTAGCATCCTTTTTAATTTTCAAAATGACATATCTTTTTATCCAGGAGTCCAAATATGGCAAATAATTTATCCGTTTCGCTCAGCTCGAAGAGCCCATCGCAATGGTGTGCTTTGTGTCATTGTTTGAAATACTTTTATTACATGAAATATTAATTTTTCCTATAACTCAAGTGAAAATAACAAAACTCATGGAACTTGTTAGATAAATAATATTTTTGTAATGATGTTGGATGAAATATCATCCTTTTGGTGGTCAAATTATATGCAACAAGGAGCGCCAACATATGGGTAGTCCACATCTTCTACTATTCAACTAGGGGATTACAATGGAAGACCACAAATAGAGTACGAATCTACCATGTAGCTGTCGATGTTTTATCACTGATATCCCACCACCGGGGTACCCGGCATGGTGTTTTGTTCGGAGGAGCTTAGCGAACTGCGGAACTTGGCAGTTGTGACTAGCGAGATGATACAGATGATTTTATACTGGTTCAGGCCCTCGACTTGCATTGAGTAAAGACCTTTACATCCAGTCGGCATGACCCTGTTGTGTTGTATTGATGAGTATGAGGGATTGTGTAGTTTGTGTTGTTACAAGGGGTACCTGCTGCAGCCTTATATGGGGTGAGACTGGCTGCGGGTTCTTCAATTCCTGGTCCGATTCTAGGGACGAGTCCTGAAACTAGTTGTTTCGTACTCTTTCCTATTACAATCCTTCCAGGATATGGTATTTCTCACGTCGTGTTACTCCATGTTCCTCTCGAATCCGACGACCGGTTCTTTGATCCTCCGTTCGTATTTTGTCTTCTTAGGGAACTATTGATGCTCCTTAATGTCAATTTTTAACCATCAACTATTGCATGATATGACATGAAATACACTGCAAAGCATAGTTGTAGGGTTTGAAACTAACAGGTTCCATGAGTTTTGGTGTTCTCACTTGTTTTGCAGGAGATTGAATTTTTTACTGAATAAAGTACTCAAATGACGAATTAAAGAACACCATTGTGAAGGCCTCGCTGAGCTGATTGAAATGGATATCTTATTTGCTATATTTGGAGCCTCGAATAAAAAGATATTAATAAAAGAAGAGCCCTCCATCATATGATGGAAAGGTTTAGTATCACATTGCTAATCCAAGGAGGAGGCAAGGCCAGGCGCCCCTATATAAGAAGCCCAGGACCCCCTAGGCACCATCAATCAATCAATAGAGAAGAGAGGTGTCCCTCAAATGGATATCCTCTCTAGTCCTGATTTAGAGTAGATCTAGTCCTCTAGATAATAGAGAGATGGAGAGCGAGGGAGGAGTTCAGAGGAGGTGCCGGCCTGTCGGTGCTTCTTCAATAACTTGTATTTCGGCAAGATCGAGCTCTATGTGGACTTGCTCCTGAGATGACTCAGGCTCCGGCAATCAACTTCTGATTCAAGTAAGATTCATGTTTATATTATTCTTCTAGTCTATGAGTCTCTTTTGAGTGCTTTAATCTAATGCATTAGGTTAGAGTATAATTCGTTGTGTAAGCGTGGTGCTTAAACTAGGGTTACTCGTAGATGCCCCCTATGTTCTGAGCCATGTGGTAGATCGCAAAGGTGACAGCTTCGTTGAGTACTCTATAGTCCACTCCCCGAATATAGGACTTGTAGGAGATTTGGTTACGTGGTAGATTCCTCTCTATACTCCTGCTATCGACCCCATACTAGATTGATCCACCCTTACATTTTATATCTTGTTTCCACTTTAGATTTTAGCCCTTACCAAATTTTATATTTCCAATTCATTTACCTTTTCTGGTTAACTTAGTACGTAGTTGACTCACACGTTTCCCTGTGGATATGATATTTAAAACCCTCCGGTGAAAGCTACAATGGTATCCGTGCGCTTGCGGATCTTTTTTCTGTGTGCGTTTAAAATACCCAATAGGAACCTCCGGTATCCCCCATCGACAAGCCCCTGAGCGTTTTAGGATTTAGAACTCGGAAGCTGGGTTCTATTGAGGATAAATCTTGGGATGCTCTTTAATCTGGTTGCTCCTGTCTTGGTTCTTTGGTGAGTGCCATTTTGAAGAAATTGCACTCACTGAGTGCAGCCCCCGAGCCTCTTATTTTTTGGCACAAAAAGCTGGAGTCATAGTCTTCGTCTTCCGGTCATCGTCTTTTCATGGAATACAAATTTTGAGAAATTTGCACTCAGTGAGTGTAGCCCCGGAGCCTGTTGATGAGATTTTTGAAAAGTGCCTTTAGTGGAGGGTACTCCTGCAGCCCCCGAGCCTTTTTTGGTTTTTTTTCATCATGAAAGAATGCGGGAAAGGGTTCTAGAGTTCCTTGTTGATGTTGTTCTTCAGTGTTGTACCTTTGGTAGTTGAGTGTTTTCATTGCCTTTGTACTTTCTTAGGATATACTATTGGATATGCCTTCTCTGTCTTGTAGTGACTTTCACTGTTGGCCCGTGAGCCTGGCAGGCGCTCTTGATGGCTTTGCTCCGCGTGCCTACTCTCTTTGTCGACTGTAAGTGCTCGCGCGTGCTTGCTTGGTCACTTCAATGTTATGTTTTGTTCACATGACTGTCCTTGCTTTGGTTCATCCTTCCTCTATAGACCTGGTCTTCATATACCCACCTTCTGCCTATAAATGTTGCTTTGCTGGTGCTTGTCACTTCATCAGTCACTTCTAGCCTTCTTGTGTTCCTTCTTTCTTCCTGGTGCTTTTGTATTCTTCCTGAGCTGTAGCTTCCTTCTTCTATAGCCATGGAGTTAGTGGTCAGTGAGCTTGACAAGCCCCCGGGCTTGTTCTATATTCTTTCTTAGTGAATGGTGTAGGTCTTGTGATAGAGGCTAGTAGCAGGCTAGTTCCCAGGTTGTATCTTCTCCTAAAGGGCATCGAGGCAAATGGAGTAGGGCTTGTGAGGTAGATAGTTGTTGCTGTTCTACCCGGACTTCCAGGCCCATTCCTTGATCATCTTCTTGCTCTTCACGGGGTTGATTAGCATGTGGTTGGCTGACTACCTTGCAAGTCATTGCATATTTGCAACTGATTTGTTCACTCCACTATCATTTTAGTATTTCAATGTAGATCAGCACATTTTGTGAGGAGATATCAAGTTCTTCTAAGGCAGCAAAGCAGTATCTCACTGCTGTCTTGATGAACTTGGTGCTTCTTTAAATGCCCATTCGAGTAATCTTGGCTGCGAGTTCTCTTTGGTGAAATGCTGATAGGGATGTTTTTTAGGCTCTGAAGACTATTCAAGATCTTCAGGGCCAACTTGGTGTTGCTAATACTTGTCTTCAGTCGCTGTGGGGGCCACAACTATCTCTTGTCCTTTATTGGCCAAGAGGGGCATAAGGCTCTTTATAGAGATGTGGTTGCTTATGCTCCTTTGATCCTGTCAAGGTTTTATACCTTCACAAAGGAGAGCTTCTAGCAGTGTGTGAGCAACATCCCGTGCCATGTCCGAGATGATGGTCGCCCCCAATCCGCCGTTGGATTTCCTGCTGCAAGTTGGAGGGCAGGAGGTCACAGTTGCTCATCTTGTTGATCAAATTGTAGATAGGTTGAACTTGGGCCCTGACCATGCTGCTCCTATGCCTTGAGCGCATTTTGTAATAACTTTTTAAACTTATGGATGGGTGGAAAACTCTCTAGGCCATAGTTTTCCTTTTTGGATATTTCATCTTGTGCGGTTTTCGTCTCACCTTTTAGGATCACTTGGATATGTTCTTGCTGCGTGAGCTTTGTCTCGTCTTTTGATTTACTAGGGTTTTGTCTTTCTATAGAACTGTGCGAGTTTGACCCTGACTTTTGGATAACTTTTAGCAAAGATAGCCTTGACGAGTTGTGCGGGCGTAGTCCTGACTTTGGATAGCCTTGACGAGTTGTGCGGGCTTAGTCCTGACTTTGAATACCTTCGACGAGTTGTGCGGGCTTATTCCCGACTTTGAATACCTTTGACGATTTGTGCAGGCTTAGTCTCGACTTTGAATACCTTCGACAAGTTGTGCAGGCTTAGTCTAGACTTTGAATACCATTGATGAGTTGCGCGGGTTTAGTCCCGACTTTGAATACCTTCGATGAGTTGTGCGGGCAGAGTCCTGAATTTGAATATCCTTGACAAGTTGTGCAGGAATAGTCCTGACTTTTGAACAACTTTGATGTGTTGTGCGGGCCTTATCCCGACTTTAGATGTTTTTGATGATTTGTGCACGCATACTCCTGACTTTGAGCAACTTTGATAAACTGTGCAGGCCTAGTCCCCACTTTATAAGTCCTTGACGAGTTGTGCGAGCATACTCTGACTTTGAGCAACTTTGATAAGTTGTGCGGGCCTAGTCTCAACTTTAGAATTGCCAAAGGTAATTTCTAATATAGCATGGTTTTGTTGTTTGGGTCTGAACTCGAATGGTCCTGAGTTTAGCCTGCGTTCTTTTTTGTAGCTACCTGTTGGCCACATAGCGCAGCATAGCTGAAGTCTAAGCCTAAACTCGTATGGTCCTAAGTTTAGTCCAGTGATTGTGCTCTGCATCATGTCGCAGGCGAGGGTGGGGAGTCAAAGATCCTGGACCGACACATGGTGCCTTGATCCCACTATTTGAAGCGAAAAGGTTTTGACTCCCAAACCAGCACTGTGTACCCGGGTTCAACTGCATTCTCAATTTGCATTAATGGAAGAACTTTTTGGTTGTGAACCTGGCGTGAGATCTCGTATTCATCCTGGAAAGGCCCGAGCGAACTGACACATGGTGCCCTGATCCAACTCGGTGCTCTGCACGCAAGGCAGGCAAGATGGGTAGCCAGGATCCTGGACCGACATGGAGTGCCCTGATCTGGCTATTGCAAATAGGTCTGGACTCCCAAGCTAGCACTAGGTGCCTAGTTTCAACTGCATTCTCAATTCGTAGTACTCTCTAATCATGAGATGACACAAATGCCCTGAATCACCCCAGAGAGGCCCGATCCTGGACTGACATAGTGCCTTGATCCAGCCCGGAGCCGCGCAGTGGGCGGCTGGCCTGGCCATGGAGCGGTACTAAGACTCTAGTCCATGGAGGCATGCTATGAGATTACCCCATAGTGCAATATTTTGGAGAGGCGTTAGATTCCTGTTTGTTGGTGTTTTGACCCCGGGGATCAACACCAATGAGTAAATTTGTAATTGCGTGCACCCTTAATCCAGTGGGTGAAGCAAGAAGGACACAGCGATTTATCCTGGTTCGGGCAAAGAAGGCCCTACATCCAGCAGGGGGGAGGATTGTTCGTCTTATCTTGCACCGAAGTGCTAGTACAGGGGTGAAGACAAGCGGGTGTGAGAAGTGTGGGCTTGAGCTTGAGCGTTTCGGGCACTTAGCTCTCTACACTGTCTCACGGTGTTGTTCTGTGATCTAAGCCTTAGCGTATCAAGCTCTAGGATCTCTCCTCTAGCTAAAGTCCTGGCTCCTCCTTTTATAAGCGAAGGAGGGGCACAGGAGTACATGTTTTTTGGGGCTCACGTGGTTGGTGACGTATGAAGTTGATGCCGATCATGTCGGTGCCCCTGTAGAGGCATACGTCGGTATGGGAAGCCCTGCGGCCGTCGCGTCTGTAGTTGTTGAAGTGTTGACCGAAGTTGTTGAAGTCCCGCTCGAGGGTCAGTGTGACGGTGTCGAGGGGCGATGGTCGAGGCCTTGGATCGAGTCAAGGGGCTCAAGTCAAGGGGGTCGAGGCAAATCGGATAAGGTCGAGTCTTGGGATATACGGGGAATATGCGTCTCGAGGGGGTGCCGGACGAGGCACAGTGCTCGGTATGGCGCAGCAGTGAGGTATGATCCACGCGATTCCAGGGTATGGGCGGTAAAAGCAGGATTTGACTGCCATACCCGCAGCTGTTTCGGTAACTGTGCCATACGGTTAGGCGGGAGCAGGTAAAATGCATTGAATATGCCTGGATCCGTACTAGGAGTAGGTAGCCGAGGGTTTTACCACGCTCGAGGGCTGCCCATTCGCACGGGTGAAGTTCCATCCTCGAGGCTGGCCCGTTCACCCGAGCAGAGTTTCGTCCTCGAGGGATCGCTCGAGTTGCACCCTCGAGAGTACAGTCTCGGTCCGTGCGGTGGTCCATCGAGCAGGTTGTGGCTTTGGGCTATCGACGCCTGTTCACGGGCCGGTCCAGCATGTTATGGATTTCCAAGCGGTAATGAGGGATGTTGTTGGAGGGCTTGCATTGCTGACTTCGAGGATCCGCCCAGTTAAACGAGGGCTTAGGGTACCCCTTTCCCAGGTAATCGACAGTAGCCCCCGAGCCTCTGCGCGAGTGCTGGCACTCGGGCTGGGGGTCAGGAACCGGGAGCAAAGTGTGGCTCAAATTTTTCTATAGGGGGCGCGTGAGCGTTCCCTGCAGGGGTAGCCCCTGAGCCTCGGAGGAGTCAGAGGACTCCTTTGAGGGCTTTATTTGTCTTCGGTCGAGGGGTGCTCGTCTAGTCGGGTGCGGACCTAAACTGGAGTCATGGCGCTTTGTCGAGGGGTACATAGGAATGTTGAGCCCTCGGGGATTTTTGACCCTCTTTTGTCAAGGGGTGCCGGGCACGGTTGAGCCTCTGAGCCTCGTGCGGCTGGGGCATTGCCGGCCTCGGCGTTCCTCTCACGAGTCCTTTCAATGGGATGTGAGGCGAGAAGCATCGGACTACCCTCGATAGGGCGAGCCTCAAAGTTCTTAGTGAGCTGGTAATGGGAGAATCCAAGTGAAAGCCCGTTCCTCATTCGATTGAGGTTGGCAGGAGGCCCGGGGTGGTCTCATTAAAGCAAAATGCAATGGACCTACGGATACCAATTCCATTCGATAGGTCTCGGTGGCTCGATGCCTCCCTTTGGGGGGATTCCATAAAAGTCCTAGCATTTCACCTTAGATGTGTCCAAAGGGGCCTTGAGGGTTCATTCTCGAGTGGAGCCTCATGTTGGCTCCCCCTTGGTCACCCCTGACTCGGGTGCTCGAGGGCGACTGTCAAACCCTGGTCGAGGGCTAGCTTTCGCTTCCTCGTGGCTTGTTGTGGGGCCAGAGCCTCTATACCTTGTCCTGGAGGAATCCGCCGATAAGTAACGTTTGTTTTTCTTACCATGAGACGCATATTTTGAGGAGGAAGGTTAAACGGTGCGTGGTGGAGATCATGGCGGGCCCGGGCAACAGCTAATTGCCTGAGGCGTGACACATGTATCCGGCCGTTAATCAAGGGGGAATGATTAGGTAAACGCATTAACTATGGGGGTTAACTTTTTATTCCGTCGGATTCCGCCTGTTGCTCTTCCTGGGTATAAGACCAGAGGGGACAGGCGTTGTTCACCCCTACCTTTGCCACATTGCCTTCACCACTGCTAGTGCTCCTGAGTCCCTACTTTCCTGCGTGCGAGGGTAGGAGCTTAGAGCGGGAGACCGTGATTGGGAACCTTCCTGGCCGCCCGTCCGCTGAGGAGATCCGCAACGTCGCCATCGCCGTGTCCGCCGAACAGATTCATGCCGCTGCCGCTGCCATGGCCCCTATCTTTCAGCAGGTGGAACCCTAGCGCCCATCGACCATGACGCAGCAGAGGTTGAATGAGCTGGTGAGAGAGGGACTTCTCCACCCCATCACTGATCTGACTCGGTCGGAGTGGATTGCGCCGCCGAGGGGCCACCTGGAGCCAAACCTGCCAAAGGGCTACGTGGTGAGCTTCCTCAAGTACCACCGGCACGGGCTTGGAGCGCCCCCGAGCGAGTTCATGCGAGGGCTAACAAACTTCTATGGTGTCGAGCTCCAACACTTCTCCCCCAACACCATCTCCAATGTCACCATCTTCGTGGCCATCTGTGAGGGCTACTTAGGGATGGCGCCCCATTAGGAGTTGTGGCTCCATCTCTACAAGGGGGAGTGGTTCACCTCTCCAGTGGGGTCAAGCGTGAGGCGGATCGTCAGAGCGGGCTGCCTCAACTTTGTGTTGAAGACAGGCAAGTCGGAGGTGCCGTGCAAGTACATCCCCACCGGGTTGATGTCCAACCACTCTCGGTGGGGCGAGCAATGGTTCTACCTCCGCAATGACAGAGGCTACTTCCCGCCATACACCGGGCAACTCATCACTGAGCGGCCATTCAACTGGGCGCACGGTGTGACGGCACTGAAGTTCTCGAGAGGTGCTAGATTTCTAGCGAGGAGATACCCGCCGCAGAGATCATTGCGCAAGTGAAAGGGATGGCTGCGGGTTCATTCAGGGCAGAGGATGTCAACTGCCCCCCATGCGGCCGGAGGAGGGGTGCCTTGACCTGGTGAGTGCCTCGACCCATGCCTTTCACGTTTATGTTTTGTCCCCTTTTTCCTTACTCTTGTCCTCGTGACCGAGTGTTTTCGTGTAAGGGAGAATCGACTACCGGAGATCGAGGCCCCCATTGAGGGAGGATGCTCCCGATCATCAGGTGAGACGCTTCGATGCCCAGCAGGAAAAGAGGCGCAAGGATGAGGAGAGGAAGGAAAAGGACAAGAAGCTCCAGGAGCGCAAAAAGCGCGAGAAGCGCCGTTCACAGCAGAGGCGCGACGGGCTCCCGGAGGAGGAGTCTCCCTTCGAGGATGAGGAAGACGAGGATGATGATGAAGATGATATTGAAGGGGTGGCAGGACATCTCAAGCCCCTTCTGTCTGGTCCCTCCCGTGCTGACTTTCTTTCGATGCAGTAAGGTGTGTCGGAGCAGCGCGCCCCTCAACCGGCGACTACGACCTCGGAGCACCAGCGAGGGGAAAGGTCGACCACTCCCTCGACTCGGGGGGGTTTGTCCTCCTCCCGTCATGCTCGTGGCGGAACTCCGCCCACTTTGACCCGGGAGACCTGGTCCCAGTCATCGGTGTGGGTGGAGCAGGGTCGTGCCCAGGAGCCCTCGTCGGGGCAGGGAGGCTCGGTGACCTCACCAACAACGCCTAGCAGCCCCAGCCCTAGGAAGAACTCAGCCTCGGGTGAGGCCTCGAGGTCTGCTGGCGGCTCGAGGGGGACCCACCTCTATCCCTTTTGGGTAAGCATTGTCGATTTAAGTCTCTTCTCGTTGCTTCCCCATTCTACGGTTCATTAAGTTCTCTACTATCCTGCTTTCTGTCCAGGCCAAAGCGCCGCATCGAGGGGGTGACCCTTGCACCGGCTAAGCGGCTTAGGGTGGACGCGGCCATGAAGATGAGGGCCGAGGCCATAGGTGCGATGTTGAGGCCCTTGGCACCGTGGGAGGCAAGGTGGCTCTCCTTAGCCCTCGGGGCTATGGCTCGCGGTAGGCTGACGGGTTCTGCTCTTGCTGTAGGGTCAAGCAACTCAGGGGCCATGACGGACAGTGACTCCGAGCTGAGGAAGACACAGGAGGGGGGAGTGCCTCCCTTATGTCAACGTCCATGGTCCCCGAGCTCTGCCCGGCGCCAGAGAGCGGAGCCCCGGCGTCAGGAGCCCCTGACCTAGGCTAGCCCGAGGTCTCTGCTTCCATGCCCGAGGTGGGAGCCCCCGAGGGCAACAAGCCAGGAACGGAGGTAGCCCCCATCAACCTCGAGGGTGAGGAGGCCATCACCCCTTCCCCTTCGACGGGGGAGCGGAAGTCGTGGCTGATAGGGCTACGTGAGTTGGAGGCTCAGCGGAAGCAGGAGCTGCCATGGACGCAGCAGGAGGAGAAGGAGCTGGAAGAACGGTAGGAGGAGGAGGTGACCAGGGAACGGCCCTAGCACCATTAGGAGCAGTAGACGCCGCCGGGGGACATGACGCTACCAGACCCATCGGCGTAGCAGCCGCCCAAGCCGTCGGAGGGGAGGAGACCTCGGGACTCCCAAAATAGTGGGTGTCCGTGATCACCCTCGATGAGTTGCTACAAGAAGCGGTGCTGAAACCCTCGACGCAGCTCGAGGAGGAGACCCCGGCACCAAGCCCACCGGCAAACGTGTCGATGCTGGACCTACCGGTGCCACAGGACGTGGCATTGGAGAAAGCGAAGGCCTCGTCCCCTTCGCCGCCTCAGGAGGCGCCTGAGCCAGCGTTGAGCCAGCCACCGTAGCCATCAGCCGCGCCATCGGAGGAGCCAGCGGTTTCTGGTCTACAGGCAAAGCGGTCAGAGGAGACGGCGGCTGCCATCGCGTTGGGGGCTCCTGGCCCGTTGAGGAGGAGGTCGACGTCCGACCCCGGGCTAGGAGGCACCGGCGCCGCGTCAGAGTTTACCACCTCGACCGAGTTAGCAGAGCACCATGGTGCCCCACGTGATGTGGCGGAGGAGATCGAGTCCTTGTTGCGAACCAAGGTCAAGATGCTCTTCTCTCATTAGGGCAAGGAGCGTGTCTTGCTCCAGGAGCTCGGTGACTCCAGCGCTTCCAGGATCGAGATGGATGACCCAGTGGAGGTCAAGCGCTGGGAGCACTTCCTCAAGCGGGGTGTCGAGCTTGTTGGGGATCTCGACCAGAGTCTCGCGGTAAGTCTCGGTTTGGATCACATATGGTTTTTGGCTTTTCCTATATGGATCGCCTTAACCCTCGATTTCCTATTTCTAGGACTTGCGGAGGTGTTCTCACTCCAAGTCATACTTCCTCCATGAAACGCATAACAGCCGGGAGGAAGTGCTTCGCCAACTTGAGGCCGGCCGTTCTGCACAGAGCAGGGTGGCCGAGGTCGAGGAGGAGGTGAAGCGGGCCAGGGAGGAGGCCACCAGGGCCAAGGAGGAGGCCGGCCAGGTGAAGGAGGATGCCGAGGCAGCTCGAGGTGAAGCCGCTCGAGTCAAGGAGGAGCTCTGGCAGGTCAAGGAGGAGGTCAATGCGGCCAGGGGTGAAGCGGAGGAGGCCAAGAGCGATGGCGCTCGCGCTCAAGAGCACGTCAAGCTGCTCGCGGAGAAGGCCCGAGGCTCCATGGAGCGTATCCGCTCACTCGCGGCCAGTCTGGCTCTGGTCTCCACGGCGTGCGACACCCTCTCCGCCTTGGTCAACGAGGTGAAGGGTTGAGCCGACAGCCTAGATGCCAAGCTCGAGGTGATGAAGGCTACCCTTCGAGAGAAGGAGCAAGCCATCATCTTGGCTGGTGGTGCCCTTGAGACCCTCCGGTGCGAGAAGATCGACTTGACTCGGGCTTTCAAGGAGGCCCAGCAAGAGCGAGATGAGGCTCGAGAAGAGTGCGATGCCATGCTAGAGGACCACAGCGCCCTCCAGACCCACTGTGCCAGTGAGTTCCTTGGTGGGTTTTGACCTTTTTCTTTCCGTGTGACTTGTTTAACTCTTGTTTTGTATTTCAGGCCTTGAGTCCGAGCTACTCTCCACTCAGGCCACCGCCAAGGCGCTACAGGAGGGCCTCATGTTGGAGGGGGCGCTTCTCGGCAGGTTCTGGGTTGCCATCAACAGGCTCTGTACCTCCTGGGAGGTCGAGCCCGTCGAGGTGGCTGAAGAAGATGTCCCAGGGGCCGCGCTCATCGACCGGCTCTACCACCTCGACGCCACCCTTTGGGATCACGTGCGGGAGGCGCTCCACACCAGCGTGAAGAGTGCGCTAGTGGTGATTTCCTCCCGCTTCGTCTTCGACATGGACGTCGTTCCCCAAGGCTTTGTCCCTGACATCTCAAAGACTGATGCCGAGAACAAGGAGTGATGCGGGGGCTGATCCAGGATGCTGAGAGGCCGGGGGAAGTGATGGTGAAGCTATTCGAGGATGAAGTCCTCCCCCCAAAGATGAAGGGTACACCGTCGAGGAGGGCGGCGACCGAGACGGCGGAGTGGGCCTATAAAACTACGCAAAGGTGCCCGTGTAAATAAGTTAGTTTTTGTAACTTGTATTCAGTGTGGCCTTGAGGGCCTTTAAGACATCTATGCATCTATTGTAATGCATTTGGATATTTCAAGTTTGAGCCTTCTCTGTTTTCTTTTGCCTAGATTTTGCTTTTTTGACTAAGTGTTTGACGCGTGCTCGTATCCCTTGAGGGGGAAGTGAGTGGAGGTACCATAGCCCAGAGGCGTAGGAGAGCTCCCGGCTCGACAGTCCTTGACCCTTAGGGAATTTGAGGCATTTTCTTCTTAGTCGTGAAGCGCGTCAAAGCGAAGGAAAGAAGAGACGCTTGAGCTTCGATCATCTGACCTTTACTTTTCGACTAAGCATTCGACGCATGCTCGTATCCCTCAAGGGGGGAGTGAGTGGAGGTACTGTAGTCCTGCGGCATAGGAGAGCTCCCGTCTCGACAGCCCTCATTGACCTCAAGGGAGTTCGAGGCATTTTCTACTTAGTTACGAAGCAAAAGGAGATGCTCGAGTTTTTGAAGAATTGTTCATATTTTTTAGGAACTTAGGGGGTTCCCCCCGTAGCCCCCGAGGGAGGCTCAACTCTAGCGAGACAGGGTCGAGGCTACCTCTTGCATGTATAATAATAAGTTTGAACTTATAATCGAAAGTACTTCTTATATTTGTCATGCGAAAATGTACGAAACATGCGAGAATGTACAAGGGCATCGGTGCCCTAGGGGTAGAAACAACGTAGCTATTCGATGTTCCATGCGTTGGTGAAGGTTTCACCCTTGTTGTTTGCCAGCTTGTACGTTCCGGGCTTCAGCACCTCAGCTACGGTGTATGGACCTTCCCATGGTGGAGTCAGCTTGTGACACCCTTTGTTGGTCTGTCGTCGACGTAGGACGAGGTCTCCAACTTGAAAGTCCCTTGAGCACACGTGTTTGTCGTCATAGCATTGAAGTTTCTGCTGATACCTCGCGGAGTGAATCAGTGCCATATCTCGAGCCTCCTCGAGCTGGTCGACGGTGTTTGCGAGGGCTTCTTCGTTGGTTTGCTTGCTATAGGTCTTTAGTCGAGGGGAACCATACTCGGTCCCCTATCATGCTCATGTTGGCGTGGGTCAAGGTCAAGAATGCCTTTGCGGTATTGTTGAGGCCGAATGGGAACCGTCGATGACGCTCAAACAGCTCATGCGAAAGTAGGCTCGATGTAGTGGGGGTTGCGCGCATCGGGGGAGCTCTGCTGGGCTCCCTCAATGAGTGCATTGCAAAGGTGAAGTTGAAGTTGTCGTGGAGCCCTGCCGGTCCATCCTCTGCTCCTGAACTCAGGTCAGATAATCCCCCAACAAGGGGCTCCTCATCACTGGTCAGGAGCAAGGGGAATGCAGTGGGCACCAATCTCGACTCAGGTTGATGACGATGATAGCATCGATCACGCCTCCTAGTTGTGGCCGCATGGTGGTGAGACCGACGAATGGTGTAGGTCTTGTGATAGGGGCTAGTAGCAGGCTAGTCCCCGGGTTGTATCTTCTCCTGAAGGGCATTGAGGCAAATAGAGTAGGGCTTGTGAGGTAGATAGTTGTTGTTGTTCTACCTGGACTTCCAGGCCCATTCCTTGATCATCTTCTTGCTCTTCGCGGGGTTGATTAGCGTGTGGTCGCCTGACTATCTTGATTAGCGTGTTGATTCACGGGGTTGATTTGTTCACTCCACTATCATTTTGGAATTTCGGCGCAGATCAGCACATTTTGAGAGGAGATATCAAGTTCTTCTAAGGCGGCAAAGCAGTATCTGACTGCTGTCTTGATGAACTTGGTGCTTCTCTGAATGCCCATTCGAGTAATCTTGGCTACGAGTTCTCTTCGGTGAAATGCTGACAGGGATATTTTTTAGGCTCTGAAGACTATTCAAGATCTTCAGGGCCAACTTGGTGTTGCTAATACTTGTCTTCAGTCACTGTGGGGGCCATAACCTATCTCTTGTCCTTTATTGGGAAAGAGGGGCATGAAGCTCTTTATGGAGATGTGGCTGCTTATGCTCCTTTGATCCTGTCAAGGTTTCATACCTTCATGAAGGAGAGCTTCTAGTAGTGTGTGAGCAACATCCTGTGCCATGTCCGAGTTCTTGCTCCTATGGCTAATTTGGAGATGATGGTCGCCCTCGATCCGCCGTTGGATTTCCTGCTGCAAGTTGGAGGGCAGGAGGTCATGGTTGCTCCTCTTGTTGATCAAATTATAGATAGGTTGAACTTGGGCCCTGACCCTACTGCTCCTGTGCCTTGAGCGCATTTTGTAATAACTTTTTAAACTTATGGATGGTTGGAAAACTCTCTAGGCCATAGTTTTCCTTTTTGGATATTTCATTTTGTGCGGTTTTTGTCTCACCTTTTAGGATCACTTGGATATGTTCTTGCTGCATGAGCTTTATCTCATCTTTTGATTTACTAGGGTTTTGTCTTTCTATTGAACTATGTGAGTTTGACCCTGACTTTTGGATAACTTTTAGCAAAGATAGCCTCGATGAGTTGTGCGGGCGTAGTCCCGACTTTGGATAGCCTTGATAGTTGTGCGGGCTTTTGAATACCTTCGATGAGTTGTGCAGGCTTATTCCCAACTTTGAATACCTTTGACGAGTTGTGCGGGCTTAGTCTCGACTTTGAATACCTTCGACGAGTTGTGCAGGCTTAGTCCTGACTTTGAATACCTTGGATGAGTTATGCGGGCGTAGTCCCGACTTTGAATACCTTCGATGAGTTGTGCGGGCAGAGTCCCAAATTTGAATATCCTTGACAAGTTGTGCGGGAATAGTCCTGACTTTTGAACAACTTTGATGTGTTGTGCGGGCCTTATACCGACTTTAGATGTTTTTGATGAGTTGTGCGGGCATACTCCTGACTTTGAGCAACTTTGATAAACAGTGTGGGCCTAGTCCCCACTTTATAAGTCCTTGACGAGTTGTGTGGGCATACTCTGACTTTGAGCAACTTTGATAAGTTGTGCAGACCTAGTCTCAACTTTAGAATTACCAAAGGTACTTTCTAATATAGTGTGGTTGTGTTGTTTGGGTCTGAACTCGAATGGTCCTGAGTTTAGCCTGAATTGTTTTTTGTAGCTACCCGCTGGCCTCATAGCGCAGCATAGTTGAAGTCTGAGCCTAAACTCGTATGGTCCTGAGTTTAGTCTAGTGATTGTGCTCTACATCATGTCACAGGGAGGGTGGGGAGTCAAAGATCTTGGACCGACACATGGTGCCCTGATCCCGCTATTTGAAGCGAAAAGGTTTTGACTCCCAAACCAGAACTGTGTACCCGGGTTCAACTGCATTCTCAATTCGCAGTAATGGAAGAACTTTTCGGTTGTGAACCTAGCATGAGATCTTGTAGTCATCCTGGAAATGCCCGAGCGAACTGACATGTGGTGCCCTGACCCAACTCGGTGCTCTGCACGCAAGGCAGGCAAGATGGGTAGCCAGGATCCTGGACCGACACGGAGTTCCCTGATCTTGTTGTTGCGAATAGGTCTAGACTCCCAAACTAGCACTAGGTGCCTGGTTTCAACTGCATTCTCAATTCGTAGTACTCTCTGATCATAAGACGACACAAGTGCCCTGAATCACCCCAGAGAGGCCCGATCCTAGACTAACATAGTGCCCTGATCCAGCCCGGAATCATGCACCGGGCGGCTAGCCTGGCCATGGAGCGGTACTAAGACTCTAGTCCATGGAGGCATGCTATGAGATTACCCCATAGTGCAATATTTTGGAGAGGCGTTAGATGCCTGTTTGTCGGTGTTTCGACCCCGGGGATCAACACCAACGAGTAAATTCATAATTGCGTGCTCCCTTAATCCGGTGGGTGATGCAAGAAGGACATAGCGATTTATCCTGGTTTGGGCAAAGAAGGCCCTACGTCCAGCGGGGGGAGGATAGTTTGTGTTATCTTGCACTGAAGCGCTAGTATAGGGGTGAATACAAGCGTGTGTGAGAAGTGTGGGCTTGAGCTCGAGCGTTTCAGGCACTTAGCTCTCTACACTGTCTTATGGTGTTGTTCTGTGATCTAAGCCTTAGCGTATGAAGCTCTAGGATCTCTCCTCTAGCTAAAGTCCTGGCTCCTCCTTTTATAAGCGAAGGAGGGGCACAGGAGTACATGTTTTTGGGGCTCACGTGGTTGGTGATGTATGACGTTGATGCCGATCATGTCGGTGCCGTTGTAGAGGCATACGTCGGTATAGGAAGCCCTGCGGCCGTCACGTCGGTAGTTGTTGAAGTGGTGACCAAAGTTGTTGAAGTCCTGCTCGAGGGTCGGTGTGACGGTGTCGAGGGGCGATGGTCGAGGCCTTGGGTCGAGTCGAGGGGCTCGATTCGAGGGGGTCGAGGCTCATCGGATAAGGTCAAATCTCAGGATATGCGGGGAATATGCATCTCGAGGGGGTGCCGAACGGGGCACAGTGCTTGGTATGGCACGACAATGAGGTATGATCTGCGGGATTCCAGGGTATGGGTTGTAAAAGCAGGATTTGACTGCCATACCCGCAGCTGTTTCGGTAACTGTGGCCATACGGTTAGGCGGGAGCAGGTAAAATGCATTGAATGCGCCTGGATCTATACTAGGAGTAGGTAATTGAGGGTTTTACCACACTCGAGGGCTGCCCATTCGCACGGGCAAAGATCTGTCCTCGAGGCTGGCCCGTTCACCCGGTGGAGTTCTGTCCTCGAGGGGTCGCCCAAGTCGCACCCTTAAGAGTACAGTCTCGGTCCGTGCGGTGGTCCGTCGAGCAGGTTGTGGCTTTGGCCTATCGTTCCCCGTTCGTGGGCTGGTCCAGCATGTTGCGGATTTCTGCGTGGTAATGAGGGATGTCATTGGAGGGCTTGCATTACTGACTTCGAGGATCCGCCTAGTTAAACGAGGGCTTAGTAAAGGGGACGGGGGTCCCGATCTTCCGTCAGGTTCAAGATAAATGACGATTTGGGCGGAAGCGACACACCGATCCGGCTTCAGATCACAAAGACCCGAACCCTGCAATCTTAGCACCACGAATCCTCTGGTTATCAACCGTGTCACCAACCAGTTGACCTCGCCAAGAAGGCTAATCCCTGCTGCGAATCAAAGAACAC
>CM041641.1:28861338-28945921 GCA_023333625.1 Bothriochloa decipiens | reverse complement strand
GGCTTGGACGCCCATGCTGACCTCCAAAGGTGGTGGCCAAGGTGAAGAATGTCTAAGGGCTTCCTTGATGTGTTCTTCAACTCTTTGGGGCGTGCTTCCACTTGGGCCAGGGTCCCAATGATGGATAACAAGCCCATCACAACGACGTAGCTCCCTATAGAAACAGCGATGGAGTGTCTTGTTCTTTTGATAGTCTTGCCAACATGATATGGAGATGGGACCAGACCTATTTGAAAGCCTATCAAACAAGATTTTCATCAAGTGCTCATTGACCTCATTCGCACTCCGGACGGATGAGTTATGGCCTTCCCAATGAAGCACTATCGTGCTGCCGACGAACCGACTGTTGGATTTTGATGAGTTTGCACTTTGAGACACATTTGTACCTACACTCAAATAAAACCATATACATGTGGAACCAAATGAGTTGTACCAAAAATCATTATGCACATGTAAGAATGAGCTCACCTTATCTTTAGCCTCCACGGGTATATCCATAGGTGTCATGTCCTCATCACTTAGGGTACCCCTTTCCCAGGTAACCAACACTGTTGTTCTTGATTTGCAAACGGGAAGAGCGAGTTCTTCTGAAGCTCAAAGTATTTCTTATTGCATCACCATGGGTTCTTTTACAATGCTTTTAGCTAGTTGTAGAATATCTGAGTTGGCTAATGTGCCATGTGTTCTTCAAAGGGATTTCTTCTTCTATCATTAGCTCGTAGGTGCCTGGACTAGTTGCTCTTTTTACTTTGAAAGGCCCCTCCCACGGGCTCATGAGTTTGTGTATTCCATCTTTCTTTTGGATGAGTCTTAAAACTAAATCTCCAGGCTTGAGTGTCCATGGTTGTGTGCTCTTGTCATAGTGTCTTCTTCATGCATTTTGTAGGATTGCACATTCTCTGACTTCTTCTAATGAGTCGATTTCAAGTCGTCTTGTTTCCTCAGCTTCTCCTTCTTCATATTGCTCTATCTTTGGTGAAGTCCATATGAGGTCGGCCGGTAGTATTGCTTCTGATCCATAGACTAGAAAGAATGGTGAGTATCCAGTTGATCTACTGATCTGAGTTCTTAGGCCCCAAACTAGTTTTGGTATCTCATCGATCCACTTTGCTCCAAAATCCACTCGCTCTTCATATAGTCTTGGCTTCAAGCCTTGTAAAATCAACCGTTTGCTCTCTCAACTTGTTCGTTTGCTTAAGGGTGGGTGACAGAGGCAAAATCTATGCTAATTCCACAATCTGTTGCCCAAAGTGTGAACTCCTTTGTGGTGAAGGGTGACCCTAGGCCAGTTATGATTTTGTTGGGTATTCCAAATCAGAACATAATGCTTTGTATGAACTCGATAGCTTTTTCTGCACTATACTTGACCAAAGGTTTGTACTCTATCCACTTGGTGAACTTGTCAATGGTGATGAAGATGTATTCAAAACCTCCAGGTGATCTTTTTAGTGGTCCGACTTGATCCAATCCCCAACAAGAGAAAGGCCAAGAGGGTGGTATGCATATCAAGTTGTGTGTCGGAACATGTTGTTGTCTTGCAAACATTTGGTACTTCTTGCACTTCTTGATGAATTCTTCTGCGTCCTTCATTGTGGTGGGCCAATAATATCCCATCCTAAAAGCTTTACCTACTAAGGTTCTTGAGGCCGTGTGATTGCAATCGCAACCTGCATGTATCTCGTTGATTATGTTGATTCCTCTTTCTCTTGGTACGCACTTGAGTAGAACTCCTGATGATGTTGCTCTTCTATAAAGCTTGTCTCCAACTAATACATAATTCTTTCTTTTACATATCAGTCAGGTTCTTTGCATCTTGTCTTCTGGTAGTGTCTTGTTTTTGATGTAATCTATGTACTGTTGCATCCAGTCTTCATAAATTGCCATAACTTGTCTTGTTGTAGGGTCTTAATCTATCTCCATTGGATCGTTCTTGCTTGCCCCGGGTAGTTGTGCTTCCCCAGGTTGTTTGATAGAAGGTTCTGTTAATTCTTCCACAAAGATCTTAGGAGGTACCTTTGCTCTGTCAAACCTAGTTTTGCTAAGGTGTCCGCTGTTACGTTTGAATCTCTTAGAACATGATGAATTTCTAGTCCTTGGAAATTTTTCTCCAACTTTCTGACTTTTGCGTAGTAAGCTCCCATGTTGTCTTTTGTACAGTCCCATTCCTTATTGACTTGATTGATAACAACTACTGAATCTCCATAAACTAACAATCTTTTGATTGCTACAGAGTGTGCCACTCTTAACCCATGGATGTGTGCTTCATATTCTGCTTCATTATTTGTGGCTTGCCATAGGATTTGTAAGACGTACTTGAGTTGTTTTCCTTCTGGTGATATAAAAAGGATTCCAGCACCAACACCTCCTAGCCTGAGTGAGCCATCGAAATACATCCTCCAATGATCTATGATAGGTTCAGGTTCTTTCAAAGTTATTTCTATCCATTCCGCTAAGAAGTCACTGAGTGCTTTTTCACGACCTTCTTTGATTGAAATTCAAGGTTCAATGCTCCCAGTTCTACAGCCCATTTAGAAATTCTTCCTGTTGAATCTTGGTTCCTCAAGATATCTAATAATGGGAATTCGGTGATTATTGTAATCTTGTGTTCTTGAAAATAATGCCTCAACTTCCTTGATGATATCAAGATGGCATAGAGTAGTTTTTGTATGTGAGGGTATCTGCCTTTTGATTCTGTTAGAACCTCACTAACATAGTAGACTGGCCTCTACACCTGGTAAACATGGCCGGGTTCTTCTCTTTCAACCACAACAGCTATGCTGACGACGTTCTTTGTTGCTGAGATATATAGAAGCATGTCTTCTTTCTTGTTTGGTGGTACCAGCACGGGTGATGAGGCTAGGTAATGCTTGAGTTTTTGAAAAGCTTCTTCTGCTTCTTCCGTCCACTCAAATTTCCCTATCTTTTTCAACAGTTTGAAGAATGGAATGCCTTTCTCTCCTAGGCGTGCTATGAACCTGTCGAGGGCTGCCATACACCCTGTCAGTTTTTGGACATCCTTGATCTTTCTTGGTGGCTCCATATCCATGATTGCTTTAATTTGCTTTGTGCTTGCTTCAATTCCCCTGTTGCTGACTAGAAAACTGAGTAGTTGTCCAGCAGGTACTCCGAAGACACACTTGTTTGGGTTGAGCTTCCATCTCCACTATTTCAAGTTTGCGAAAGTTTCTTGAAGAACTTCTATCAGTGCATCGGGTTCATTGGTCTTGACTATGACATCATCCACATAAGCTTTGGCATTTCTTCCAATTTGATCACCTAAAGTTGTTTGGATTGCTTGCTGATAAGTTGCTCCTGTGTTCTTCAAACCAAATGGCATTGACACGTAAAAATAAGCCCCAAATGGTGTGACAAAAGATGTCTTGCTTTGATCTTCTTCTCTAAGGGATATTTGATGATAACTGGAATAGCAATTGAGGAACGAGAGTAGGGATGCTCCTGCTGTTGAGTCTATCACTTGGTCGATTCTTGGGGGACCATATGGATCTTTGGTGCAATGTCTGTTGAGATTGGTGTAATCAATACATATGCGCCAATCGGGCGAGTTCTTCTTTTCCATGAGTACTAGATTGGCCAACCAGTCTGGGTTGATTATTTCTCTGATGAATCTTGCTGCTAAGGGTTTTGTGAGTTCTTTCTTGATTGCTGCTTTTCTGTCAGGTGTAGATCTTCTTAGTTTCTACTTGATGGGTTTCGAACCCTTGTTCACATCAATGATATGCTCAACCAAGTCTCTCGGGACTCCTGGCATGTCGGCTGCCTTCCAGGCAAAGATACTTTGTTGTCCCTAAGAAACTTGGTGAGCGTGAGTTCCTATTTGGGGTTGAGTTCTGCGCTGATGGTCGTCGTCTTTTCGGGATCACCAGTTTCTAGGCCGATCTTCTTTGTCTTCACATCACTTGGTGTAGTAAAGCTTTTGCTTGCCTTCTTTATAGGGATTTTAGTCTCCTGCGGGTTCATTGTAGCTGCAATCATGGTGATCTCCCTTCTTCCTTGCTATCCTTGCAATTTCTTTGCAATCTGGATGGCTTGTACGTTGCAATCATATGCTTTCTAAAGATCCTTGTAGTGATAGTATTCCTTTGAATGTAGGCATCTTGAGGAGTAAGTATGGGTAGTGTGGGACAACCATATATTTGGTTAGTGCTGGTCTTCCCAGGATTGCGTTATAGCATGATTCGAAATCTACCACTTCGAACTTGATGAATTTTGTTCTGTATTTCTCCTTGGTGCCAAACATGACTGGTAGCATGATCTACCCGAGTGGTATTGCTGTAGTTCTAGGTACTATGCCGTAGAACGGAGTATTTGTTGGAGTAATCATGCCTTCATAGTCAAAACTCATCTTCTTCAATGTTGCAGTGAATATGATGTCTGGCCTGGCTCCTCCATCAATCAGTACCTTGGGAACTATGATTCCCGCTATTGTTGGTACTACCACCAGTGGATAACACCCTGCATTAGATGTGCTTGTCCATTGATCTTCTCTTGTGAAGTTGATTGGGAACTCTGACCGGTTGAGATATCTTGGGACAGCTGATTCTACTGCCATGATTGCTCTATGTGTTAGTTTCTGTTGTTGTTTACTCCTGGCGCCTGGGACCCCTGAGAATATCACATAGAGTTTCTTCTGTGGTTCTTGGAAATCTCCTTTAGGATTCTTTTCTTCCTTCTTTGGTTCTATCATGCTTCTGTTTTGATCATTGTCATACCCCCCATTCTTTTGATATCGATTGTTGAAGTCATTGCAGTCTTTTAGCTTGTGTCATGATCTTGGGTGCAGGGGACAATTCATGTCTTCAAAGTTTGCATATTTCCTTTTCTTTATTCTATCATTTTCTTGAGGGGTTAAGTTCTGGTAATTGCTGGTTCTTTTATTTGCCATTGCTACTGTGTTGTCTTGCCTTGGCCTTTTTATCGTTGTTCCTATAGTCATTGTTTCTATAGTCAGGTCTTCCTCTTGTCGTTTTTGTCCCTATTGCTAGGGAACTTCCTATTTGTCTTCTCTTCGGATGATATGAGCTTTTCAATAGCTCGCTTGAATTCTTCATTGGTTTTTGGATCTTCGTTGTTGAACTCTTTGTATTGCCATCTTGTATTAATTTTGTTGTTGAAAATCTCGATGACTTCTCTATCTATGATCTCATGAACTTGTGCTCTTGCTTTGCCAAATCTTCTGTAGTATTCTCTAAGTGATTCATCGTTCTTTTATGTGATTCTTTGTAGTTCTGTGGTGGTCATTGGTTGTATGATTATTCCTGCGAAGTGGCTGCAAAACTGTGTTTGCAAGTTGCTCTAGTATTTGATGGATCCTGTGGGTAGTTTGTCAAACCATTGTATCGGCATAGCTTCTAGCGCCATGGGAAAGAATAATGCTTTGAGGTCTTCATCTCCTCCTGCTAACTCAATGGATTGAGAATAAACTCAGAGCCATTGCTTAGGTTCTTCTTTCCCATAGTACTTGGAGTGATTTGGTGGCTTGAATTTGTGAGGAAGCTTCATGTCTTGTAATCTTTTGGCAAAGCATGGGAATCTATCGTAGTTCTCTTTTTTGTTGGGATCTGGTGATGGTGACCTTCTTGGTTCTCTATAACATGACCTGCATTCTGATTCCCCATAGCCTTCTTCTCTGTTCATTATTCTGCTAAGATCTGGCCTTCTCTGTGGTGGGAACGGTCGGGTTCTCTCTAGCTTCTGTAATTGAGGATGCTTCGAGTGCTGGTGGTTTATATTGTAGCTTTCCTCTGGCCCCAATCTAGAAAAAATTGATCTGTGGGGTTGTTCTGGTTGATGGTTGGGAACAACGGGTTGTTCATCCTGCTGGGCTTCATTTGGGATTTTCTCTGTTTCTTGATCCTTCCTTCGAGCGGCTTCTTTTTCTTTCTGCGCTCTCTTCAAGGACTCAGGTTGTTTAGCAACTTCTTCAATCTTCTTCTATTCATCAACTTCTTGGGCTTGTTTTTGAGCTTTCAACTTGTTGTAGTTCATGCGATCCAGCTTGTACTTGGACCTTGCTTGTTTCTTGCGTTTTGCCTTGCTTCTTCTGGTTGCTCGGTGTTGGTTCTTGGCCTATCTTAATTGCTTTTGTTCTTCGCTTTCTTCTTCTTTAGTTTTGTCATCCTCAGATAAGTTGTCTTCTGATTCATCTAATGAGTGTACTTCTGGCGTCTTGGGTGAGGCGGGAAGTTCAACTATGTTTGCCATGTAGACAGTTCTTCTCTTCAATCTCTTTAGAGCCTTGATAGGTTCTTCTTCTTTGAAATCAGCATTGTCATGGGACAGACTAGTGATCTCTTTGCCTTCCTGAAAAGGTAGTTCTTGGGGATAATAATTGGGTTGTACTTTTGTAGTAGAAAAAGAATCAGGCTAGTGCATCATAAAGTTTTTCATAGCTGAAGCCAACTTCTCTTGTCTCCATGTTAGTTCATAGTTCTTCACAATCTTCCTTGCTTTTTCCCGTTGGTACGGAGTAACCAACCTAGCAGATGGGTTCTTCTTCGCCCTTCTATGGTTTGGGCAATCCTGGCAGTCGCGTGGCCTCCTCAGGTACTCTTGTATGATAGATGTCGAGTTGCGCAACCCATACAGGAATGAGTTGGGAATTTTGATGAATATCTTCGAGTTGGAGACGGTGTTGAAGTTCTTCTCAGAGTCGGTCTCACAATCCTTTTCTCCTTGATCGCGATTTGATTTTGTCTCAGTCTTGCGAACGATCTTCAAGTCCTTATCTGTTTCAGCCTAGGAAGCTTCTTCTTCCTGATCCCAGGTCAAGTGCTTGAAAGAGTTGTAGCAGGAAACAGTCTTTGAATCCTTCTCCAAATCAGGTTTGAAATTTTCTGCTCCCCGATGCGGATCCGAAGTCGAGAGTTTCGCCAACTTTTTGGCGAGTCTTGATTCTTCCATGTTGTTGATCTTGATGTCACCGGGTCTTGATTGCTTGGCTAGATAGTTTTGGAGCTTGCCTTCACTGTTTGCCTCGCAAATCTATGAACCAAAGATGAAGGTTGTTCCCGTCGAGAAACTCATGCTGAAGGTGAGGACATCCATTCGCTCTCCATCTCTCTACTATCTAGAATACTAGATCTACTCTAACTTGAAAGTAGAGAGGACATCCATTCGAGGGACACCTCTTTTCTCCAAACCCTAGCTTTTTTGTGGAGAATGAATAATGATTGATTGGATGCATGAGGGGGAGGTCTTCCCCTACTTATTAGCCTGGTGGGGTGAACCATAGCCCTTGGATAAAACCGACTTGAAACAATGGTTGAGATGCGTCGTAGAGGTCGGTTAGAGCCTGCTGTGCGAAGACGGCCGACAAGTGGCCCCAGAGCAGGCTGATCGGCATTACATGTGAGGCTGGCTGGCATAGCTCAATGCTAGGTGGGCCTCTCTCTTCATGGCCCAATAGATCTCTTCATTAGCTTTTCATAGAGTCCTAGATCATTGAAAACGGAGTCCGGATAAAGGAGATATGCCCAATTTACTCCGGACTGCTCTGGAGGCCCATTTGTAATCTTCCGGAAGGTGTAACTTTTTTGTCTGGACTCTGATTTGGGTGAATCAAAAATATATTCCATGTGTCTCAATGAGCTCTTTGCAATGGTGTACTCAAATTCATCACTTGAGATACTTTTATGTGGTGAAATATTAAATATCCTGCAAGACAAGTGAGAACAACACAACTCGTGGAACTTGTTAGAATCAAACCCTACAACTATGCTTTGTGGTGTATTTCATGTCATATCAGGTAATATTTGATGGTTAAAAATTGACATTAAGGAGCATCAACAAGTTCCCCCAAGCTTACCCTTTGCTAGTCCCTGAGCAAAGCTAATCTCAACAATGGATCAGGAGTTGCTACAATGCTTTCATTCCTCAAAAGTGCACATGTGTTCAAACAAGAATTCTCCTCTGGATTAGAGCAAACCATTCTAACTTCAAACTCACCCATATTACCTTCAACTACGAAGCTTTTGGCCTTCACTTGGGTCTTGAGTAATTGAAAGATAGAACAATCCAGTCAAGCACTGTGTCTCGAGTTCTTCGATCAACCTTTATTCTGGAGTTTTTTTAGATTTTCAAAAGAAAACTCAGAGATTCCTTTGTATGATCCTTTCTAGTCTCTCATATGTGGTATTTATGGATTTCTCTCTAAGGAAACAACGGTGTTTAGCCTTCTCTCCTCTAAAGA
The DNA here is from genome assembly GCA_023333625.1 of Bothriochloa decipiens. Taxonomy (NCBI): domain Eukaryota; kingdom Viridiplantae; phylum Streptophyta; class Magnoliopsida; order Poales; family Poaceae; genus Bothriochloa; species Bothriochloa decipiens. The sequence goes on along the minus strand of CM041641.1, from coordinate 28,937,712 downwards.
TATGTGGTATTTGTGGCTCAAGGCAGAGTAACATCGTACCTTCCCTCTTCTATCCCTATAACTAATAAGCTGATATGGAGCTGGAGGTATTTCAAGGATATAGCATACTTACCTTGCATATATTTTCAAATCAAATCGGGATCCTCAGAGGGGAGATCATACCCTTAGATCAAGATGTGCATGTGTGTGGACCTATATGTGGATGGATATGTGGATGGTAGTGGATGTATGCTGACAATGGGTGTAAAAACAATGGCGCGGAACATAATGGAAACAATTACAATGGAAACCTTATCTTACATCACTCCTTGAGATGATACTTTTCTCTTTCGAACTTTGAACACTTCGGAATAGAACTTGGGCTATATACATAAATTTTTTTCTATATATTTTTTTTTCTTCCCTTTTTTTCTTTTTTTCTTTTTTTCAACTAGCCCAAGCTTCTTTTGTTGATAAATATCAAGAGATAATAAACAAGAACCATTGGAGCATTTTATGGAATAGCGATGAGGACAATGATAAGGTCTAAGGAATGCAGGGAAATATTTTTGACTGTTCACTCCCAGGGTAGAAGTGGAACATTTTTGGTGGATATAAGTGGAAAGACATGTTTTTGCGTGGTAAGAGTAGCAGAATATATGTGGGTGTAAGTGATCTTGATCTTGAGGTCATGACCATCCTCTTGACAAGGGTCTAACACGGGTTGACCAAACTCAACACAAAGCAAGTAGGCTATGAGCTGGTTTTCCTATTCTAGCAAGCATGTATATATGGTTGTGGTAGAAATTAAATCTCTCATCATACAGGAACTCATCTTGTGGCAATTTTAAGTTTTTCAAAAGATAAATCTCTAGAACTCTAGTTTCTCTAGGAACAAGATAAATAGTAGCTCAAACCTTCTTATATCATATCCGTCGATCACCTAGACTTAGATCAAGCATTCGTAACCCACAAGTTTCAAGCTCAGAGTAAATCTTAGGTCAAAACAATCATTTCCAAAACTTGGGAGAGTTTAAGGCTGAAAACTAGGCACTTGAAAGGAATTATGATAGAGTAACTATTCATCATTTCCATAACAAAGATTATCTTGAGTGCTCTTCATTTACAACTGATTCAAGCAAACTTGACACACACTAACTAACACAAATTATTACAAAAAGCACAATATAGAACAAAAACTCGACTAGATAAAGCAGACGATAAAAACCCATAAATATTAAAAGTATGTCTCATAACTTTAATTATATAAGTGTGAACCTTCATGTGCTCACTATTATTTTTTTCTTTTTCAATTTATATAAAAATAAAACTTAAGACGATAAGGATACTTACTTGGATAAAGGGGGTGCCTTCCCCCAAGTTAAATGTTGATGTAGTCATTCAATCTTGTGGTGTAGCAGACTGGCAGTGGAAATGTACTTCCTCTACAGGAGCACTAATTGATGCTGATGACTGTTGAAATAGTGCTCCAATTGTCGACTCTTCTTGATCCTTCAAATTCTGTGAAACTCAAATAAATAACAAAACTTGTGAAACTGATTAAGCATTAGTGGTTTGGCTACTTGCCTTAGTTGTCCAAAACTTTTGTTCTAATCAGAGTTTTAGTAGGACCCTTTGTATATATTTTTTATTATTATTTTTATGATGCAAGAGAAAATGCAACGGGATGAATTTATTTATTTTTATGCCACTACGGTGAATATCTCTATGGGTTTTTACACGCCGCAAATTTATTCACATGGGGCTTTAGGATTTATGATGAAACAAATAAATATTTTTTTTATAATGCAATGCTAATGCAAAAAAGTAAATATGCTAAAGGACAATAATTAGAAAAGATAAATATGAATAACTACCGATTTTACCTCCGGATCAGGGTTCAATGTTTTAAGTCCCTTGAACATGACTTCTCACTATTTTTATTCCTTAGGGCATCATCTGGTCCCAAGGTGGAGACCTTGATAACTGCACCTCTTGATATGGTGTCACCCATATTCTTCACTCTGTAGGATTTGGGAGTTGAGTAACTCTTTCATGTTTTGCTCAGAGTGGGTCCTGTTCATAAAGACAAGTGTTGGCGTTTCTTAGCATCACTACTAAAGATAGACTATAAATCCATGTTTAATAATAATACTAGAAACGTGTGTTGACATCCCTAACCACCATTACTTTAGAAAGGTAACCCTTGGCCCTTGATGGCGCCGGCCTAGATAATGCAGTCTGGTAATAATAGTTAGAAGTGTCGGATTGGCCTTCCTAACCATCATTAATTACGATATGCAAAACTATGGCACGGCGCCATGGGGTGCAACAAGAATTACAATCCTTAAGTAATGGCACTTAGGTATGCTAATCGATAGTTCAGTATGAAATGAGAATAGATCTGCAAACGCATAGAACTATCATTGTAGCATTTCAACCCGTGAGTATTCAAGGGTGTCATATTTATAATTTCCTATAGGAGGGCATCAACGCATCTAGCTTTGGTACAAACATGATTACTTATTGAATGCATGGGTAGACATAGCATAAACAGGGGGTAAAAATAGGTTCTCCAGATAGTGGACACACACATCGGAGCAACCTCAATGATAAACGGCAAAATAAAGAATAAAAGAATAACTACATGAGCTGGCATTGGTCTAACATAGCTATGCAAAGAATAGCAAATAATATCTAACTAATATGACTAGAGTTAGGACTAAGTCTGGGATGATAGGGAGATCCCCGCAGCTGGTCTGCCAGCCGATAGAGACTTTACGAACTCCTACTCAATACCCAAATGTGGGGGAGTGCTAGTGATGGACAGGGCGGTCACCACCTGCCCACCTACCCCTCTACCCGTGGGGCACTGACATATCCGCTGATCTTCGCATACCTGAGCACCACGCTCGTGTAATTGGAAACAACTCCTAACCTCCCAGGACCCCAACCCTTCGGATTGACAGGCTCGGCTAGAAGCAACCATGACGGCACAACAAACCACAATCCCATCCTTAGTTCTTCCTCTATTCATACTAATTTGATGAACGATGAAGAACATTGATGAACATATCAAGAACATAATACATAGACTATGAACTAGTTTATATGTCATGAACATAATATGAGCACAACTATACTCTAATTCATATGCATAGCTATATAAATAAGATAAGAACTTGCTCATAAAGGAGAATAGATCTATATTCATACCAAGATGTTCTTGATTCCTCCAAGGAGACAAGCTCTCCTTGATAGCTTTGCCTTGCTCAACTACTAGTACTAAACTAAAGAGAACAAGTATGAAATATGAGGTGTAGTGCTCCAAATTGTGGTGTGTGTGTTGAATGGTGAAGGAGCCTTTCTTTTATAGCCCAAGTCGGACGGTTCGGGCGTCTCCCCAGTTGGAAGAAGGTGAAACCGCCTTGAGGGAACTGACCCAAGCACCGCCTAAGAAGGCTAGGCCCGGAAGGTCCCACCAGGGGCCGGCCGGTCCCAGGGGCGGCCGGTCCCCTGGCTGGGCCCGCTGGCCACCGCCTTCAGGTGGTCGGTTGCTCCCTGGGCCAGGACCTCCCCCATGGTTACAGATGGGTCCAGTTCTATATGGAGGTGGGCTTTCTTAGTTTCTTGGTTTGCGCCTTTTCTAAATATGCTTTCTTGAAGTGCGCTTTCTTGTACATTTTGTGTATTTCCACGTGTCCTGCATGTCACATATATAACAAGACTCATGGAAAGATTAGATAAAAGCCCTTCCTTCTATTTATTTTAGTATTAAAATGGTGTTGGTAATTAGATGCTAAGGATTGCCAAGAACAAGGCAGAGATCAAGTGCATGGGCTCTGTTGGTGGAAAAACACCAACAGAACCAAAAATTATGTTTATTATTCTCTAACCTTAGGCACAGTGAACAAGATAAAGCTGATGTCATGGGTGATAAGATCAGAAGATGAGCATGAGTGTTGCATTTTAAGAATTCAAATTGCTTAACCCATGGAAGGATTGTTTATAAATAATTATGGTTATCATCTCCCAAAGGTTGAATGCGCAATATTTTAGTTCATATGGTTAAGATAGTGAGATCAAGAGAGTGAAGCATACTAGGATTGAGAAAATCTTCTTGAATAGTGATTATGTACCTCAAGATGTTTACCTTATCATTTGAGTACTGAACCACCTTGTGGAAGCTTCTCTTGCCCAGCTGGTCGTGTACATGAGTGGCTTGTCTCCACCATCTTTTTGTTCTCCTGATCATGATATTCTTGTCGATCCTTGTGCTTCCTTCATTGTCTTGAAGAGGCTTGGTGGAGATTTATTCACCTTATTCCATAGAGTGAGTGTAGATCTCATTTTGTGGCATTCATCTTCTCGTTCCATGGATCTCTTCATGATGCATGAGCTGTGTTTCCCTTGAGCACGGTTGTTGAAGTTCATGTATCTTTTTTCTCTCCATGTGAGTTCATCTCAGGACTTCCTAGTTTGACTTTTGAATTTTTTTCTGCAGGGGTTAGTCCAACAAAATATGCAATGTGTACACAAGCAGTTTTTAGTTCAATAACCTAACCAGACTCCATGTCTAATTAGGTTAAGGAAGGCTATTTAACCTAAGCACTGTAACAACCCAAAAATCTGAGCTACAAATTTTTTCACAAAAACCCATGAGTGATGTTGTGTCATGTAGAAAAGGGTCCACATATATTGCACAAGTAACACATGTACCACCTAGCTCATGAGAAATGCATTCTCGTTGCATTTTAATTGACCATGTGATTTGGTTTTTATTTGAACTTATGTGGTGCGAATTAAAACAAATCAACAATATTTATTTCTCAAATAAATATTGTGGGAATAATACCCCAAATATCCCTAGGACCATATATGTCCACTATTTGACCAATTATACATTATCACATCATATATATATCTATATACATGTATACAAGTATTTGAAAACATAAAAGTATAAAAGAAAAAGGGAAAAGGCCAATCTGGCCCATGGCCGAAGACAAGCCCAGACCGGCCCTTCTTCCTTTCCTCCCCCTCTCTCCCTTGTTACCGCGCCAGCCGGGCCACGACAACCCATCTAGAGATCAGCACCGCGCCACGCCGTTCACCACTCACCGCCACTAACCACTAGACCCTGTGTGGCACCGATGTGTCATCTTTTTCACTTGGCCCCTCTCTCCAGCCACTCTGCTTCAGCGTGAGCAGAGCACGGCCGCACTCGCACGATGTGCCCAACCACCTGCCCCACTCCCGTCTCTCACTTGCCCCACGGCCGATTGCTACCTGGACCGACTGGGAGCCGACAGCCTTGCACAGAATGCTCGCAGCTGCGAGGAACTTTTCCTCCCACGCGCGCGCACATGCGCTACCGCCACAGTGAGTCTATGCCACTATAAAGCTTAGCCTGACCCAGCATTACAGCCCCTTCTCACTGACCCCTGGACCTAGCTAAGGCTTGAAAGCGACCCCTGGAAGCTCCCCATGCCACTTGATCGCTCAGGTGCCCTGATCACCGTCCGCTGGCCACCTACCACCGCGGCTCCCCTATATAACCACGGCCACACCACCATAGGGCTACCCATCAGCCACCACCACTCTGGTGGTTTCCAATTCATCACTGGCAACTGCAATTTGGAGAAGAAGGGGGAGGAAGGAAAAGAAGGGGGCAGGGAAGGAGTCGCCACCGCTGGAGAAGAAGGCACTTCACCTCGCTAGAGCTGCTGCTGCTGCGAAGCTGATGGAACCAAGAAGCCGGAGCTGTATTGCGAGCCATTGCTACATGGACTTGTACCGCACCTTCTCTCCTCGCCAACGCCGATGAGCACAGCTGCAAGCCCCCTTCCAACCTTGACCTTTGCTACAGCCATGGCGCTCCACCTTCGGGTGCGTAGACCAAGGCCTCTACCGGCTTTCTTAGACACCTGCACACGTGCACATACCGACTAGCCAGGCCACAAAGACCACAGCATCAGGACGACGTTGGAACTGCCAGCCGCCATGCCCGTTGTTGCACGCCGAGCGCCACCGCGACAAAGCCATCTTGCTAGCCAGCTGCTGAGCCCCGAGCTGCTTCATCACCAGATCTGGTACCACAACATCAATGAGCAACCCGTGTGCACGCTAGCTGTCTGGACGCTGCAATGGAGGACCATCTACATGCCACCACGCCGTCACCATGTCGCTCTGGAGCTCCACCGTACCGCACCATTCCTCGTCGGCCCCGACCGCCTCGAAGAACAAGAACACCTCGTCAAGCTCCGTCGTAATGTGCTGCTTTGGAACATGGAGAAGATGGGAGCTGTAGAGCCCCTGGGTGCCATGCCATGCACCGAGGCTGCGTCAGAGCTCCGCCGTGGGAGTTGCTAACCACGCGGACTCTGCCATGGGTTTTGGTCACCGCCGGTGTGTTAGGTGGGTGCTGTGTGACCCAATTGCACCCCTACACCCCGAATTACCTCAGATGGGGTCGCTATGGAGCTGCTGCCATGCGCTGTCACCGTCGAGCCATCGTTCGCCATGGACAGCGCTGCTGGATGCCAAGCTACTGACTTGAAGACCATCTTTGTGTTCACCGTGTCGTGCTGAACCCGATGAGCAAGAAGATGAAGCCAGAGGACCTCTGGAGTGCCGAGAATTGTGGCAGAACCTCCTAAATCATATGGCCCACACGCATGATTATTGTCTAAACAGACTCCAAATAACCATGACTGTTCCATACGACTTAAAAAGTCTGTCGGGTAAATCCCGAATTATCCATGATTCTTCGAGCAGGATCAATCATTGTAGAGAGACATTGTAGTATTACAACGGTTGATATAAATAATATACAACAGAGTAAACAGCGGAAGACTTACAAGAACATAAGTTTACAAACCTCTGAGTTTCAAATATTTACAACCATAAGTTTAAACTATACAAACCATAATAGTAGTGGAGTAGCAGTAGATAACCTTATTACAAAACCAAATAGTAAGCTCTTCCCACGAGCTAAACACCTTACTCATCGTCGCTTTCCTGGACGACTGCCATGTAGCAGGATGCAAAACACTCCTGCCCATGAGGCTCACCTGCAACAAGGGTTTAACAAACCCTGAGTACAAAAGTACTCAACAAGACTGACCCGACGAAAGAGAAGGGTGAAGACTCAAGAAATGCAGACTAGAGGGACAAAGTAAGGTCTGTAGGAGATAAGAAATTTTGCAAAAAAGCTTAACAGAAAGAAAAGATTGCTTGGGCTAGCGCCCATTATCAACCAACTTCATTATTGATCCTTAATTTTTGTTCAAGTTGTTACTACGATGATGAACACTGATCGAGTCTTCTTCTCCGAGAAGCAACGGCGATTCAAATCCATTTTTATACCCAGCTAGGACCTAGGTCACTGGAATACCGGAGACTTTAACTCCGATGCACCCTAGGTAACTGATATACCGGGATAACAACCGCAGCCGTATATCACCACATGGCACCCGTGAGCTCTGCGGCCCAGCGTACCGAGATACATGGGAACTTAAACCTCACAGTAAAACACACTATGACACAGATGGGATCTCTGGCCCCACGCTAGGTCACTCCATGATATACACGGCTCCAACCATCCGTATACCACTTCATGCATGTGGATTTCAAAATTCTCGATATCACCAGTTCACCAACGGACGGGACCTAGGGCATCAACAGACGAGAACACTACAGAGGGACTCCATTCCCAGTGCAAGTTTGCCGCCCGGACTCGATTTATTACTAATATCAAGATTCCAACAGGAAAACCAATCTTATCTTTTTCATTCTTTTAACTTTGAACATTTAAACAAATAAGCAGGGCTAAGCATTACTACTTATCTTCCCAAGCAGGTAACAAGAAAAAGGAAATAAGACAGGTAATGCAATTTGGGTGGGTTTTCACTCAACTCCTATTACCTAATGCAACATATCATAGCTAAAGCGGTAAAACTTTTATAAATAGAATAGGGTTTTAAATTCATCCGGGGCTTGCCTTGATGTTCGGGGTAGAAGTTCTCAAACTCTGGATCAACTCTCGATTCTTGAATCTGCTCGTCCTTCGGATCTGGGCGATAACGTTAACTCTCCGTTAACGGAAACTATTCGATAATTAATATGCTTTAACATGATGGAACAGTAAACATGATGCTGGATGAGTGCATGATCAGATTAAGGGATCGAGTACAACTTTTCTACATGATAAAGTTGCAAGCTAACAAAACTTCGCTTATAAAACTCATTAGGGTTAATTATGCAATTTAAGAGGTTAATTAAACACATAAAATAACGTTAATTAAGCCCTAATGACATGATTAAGATAAGCGCAAACAATTAATTAAAATACCAAAGGTCATTAGGGTTAATGACCCAAGGTCATCAATCAATCCCAAAGTCAAACAAATCCTATAATGATTAAACTTAACTAAAGGGTTAATTAATTATTTAAAAGCATTAAATAAAGGCATAAAAATTAAAGTTATCAAATTAAGCCTAAAATTTTATTTTAGAAAGATCTTAGCCTAATTAGATGGAAAAACAAATTTCAGAATTAAAAGCATATTATTTTATTTATTAAAAATCATTGAAGGTCCATTTTTCAATTAAAAGGGCTAATTTTAACATATGCAAAAAGTATTCAAATTTGGCATTTCATATTTTTCCTAGGTAGATGACATCATAAGGAACATTCACAAAAAATTTTAGAATTTTTGGAGCTATATATGATTTACTATGATTTTTCAAAGAAAATAGCATTTAAATCATTTTCTGAAAATAGAAAAAGAAAATCGGCACAGTACCCCCGCGCTGACCGACGGAGGTGCGGCGGTTGACCGGCGATTACTCGCCGACGGCGAGGTCTCCGGCGACCGGACTTGTCCCTACAGGCTCATCTCGACACGGCGCGTCGATTGAGGTAGCTAATGGCGCGGCTGAGCGGCGGCGGCACCCACGCCGACGGCCATAGCGGCGCGGCGGAGCGGCGACACGGCGGGAAAGCTCACCGGAGCGTTTTTCGGGGACGGCGAGGTCACGAGCAGATGCAGGGCACTCAAACGGACGAGTTTGGCAACTACATGACACCATCTTCGGGTCCCTAGCCAAGGCAGCAACGCACGCGGCGGAGCGGCATGGCCGTGCCGGTGGCGAGCCACGGTGGCCGGCGGCTATGATGCGAGATTGATGAAATTGATGGCACAAATAGATGCGGGAGCTCACCACGGTGCTGATGCGCACGTTAATGGAGGCTCGGAGCGGCTGGGTTGAGCTGCGGTCGGCGGCGCTGATGGCGGTGGCGGCGCTCCGATGGCAAGACGGCGTCACGGCGGTCTCCAGTGATGCGCTGCTCAAACCAAGGTGCGCATCAGGAGCAAGATGACACAGAGAACATGGTAGCAGGGTTAAAGGTAAAATATATTCACCTCCGGCGGCGGCAAACGGCGGAGATGGCACGGCGGCTCGGCTTGTCGGCCGTGGAGAAGAAGGCGGCGTGCGGGTGGCTCGAGCGAGGAGAGCAAGTACGAACTAGCCCAAGATGACCGTGAGGATGTGGCGGAAGTAATGGCAAGCGCAATCGGACAGAGGTGGAGTGTCGACGGCGAATTCGGACGGCGGAGCGAGGTCGTCGGCTATGGCGGACGGAGGAAGAAAGAAGAAGAACTCGGCCACGGCGACAGTATTTATAGCACGGAGTCGATGGATGGACTGGCGACACGAAGGCGATGAAGTTTCTCGCGTCCATGAGCATTCTGGCGGTCGAGCGGGTGCGGCGGTGGTCGGCGCCGCGCGATGAGAAGCCAGCCATGGCGATCGCCGATAGGGTTAGGTACTATTCGAGTTAATTACAGAAATGCCATTCATATCAAAATACAAATTACTTCAAAATTTATATAAGAACTTGAAAATCTCCAAAAATATAATTTGCTTAACTTTTCAAGAGCTACACTTTTCCTTTAACTGGCATCCTCAAATTCTATCTAGATTTTGAAATTTGAATTTAGATTTGGAGAGGGGATAAAACCCTAGAAACAAGCATTTGAAATTACTTTTGATTTTTCAATAAAACTTGAAAATCTTCAAAACTATGAAATGTTGAGGTTGTCAAACCAAACATTTTTCATATACAAATTTTTTTAAATTTATGTAGATTTTGAAATTTGAATTCAGATTTGGAAAGGGGATAAAACCCTAGAAACAAGCATTTGAAATTACTTTTGATTTTTCAATAAAACTTGAAAATCTTCAAAACTATGAAATGTTGAGCTTGTCAAACCAAACATTTTTCATATACAAATTTTTTTAAATTTATGTATAGTTTTTGAATTATAGTTTTAAAATCAAAATGGGATAAATGCTGGAAACTATATTTTCAAATTAATTTGAAATTCCTTTTGGAAATATGAAAACTTTATATACCAACTTTGTAGCTCTGGTCAAGATCTACAAACTGTCTTTTTAGAGTATCCCCAAATTCTTTATAGATTTTGAATTAGAGAAAAGGGGATAAAACTAGGTTTTGAAATAAAGGGTTTCTGAAATAGAATTTAAACTCAATTTGGTTTCTAACTTAATTGGTTGGTTATTAGTGATCACAAACATCATCCAAGGACATTTTTAGGTCATTGACCCAATGACACCCTTGGTTGACCAGGTTGACTTTTGAAAACCTTTTATAGCATTTCCAATTTGAATTTAAATTTGAATAGCCAGACTCAGAAATAAGCTTTGGAATCCAAATTTAATTTCAAATATGGAAATCATTTTTAGGGTTGGACTTAGACTTATACACTATGCTTGACACTAGTGTAATCACAGTTTACACCTCAAGTACATAGAGTATAAACTAAGCATTTGCGATGACATTCGAAAATAGGGTTTTATTATTTCATGTGACCAAACATTACAGAAGCTCAATCAACCTATGAAATGTAAACTTATTTTAGTTGATGTACATTAAGGTTGACTTAAATATGAATGCTTTGTGATGCATATGATGACATGGCATATTTTAGTTAATATAACACCAGATGTGTTACAAGAATCAGGAGTCAGTCATCGCCGGCAAGCCCCACCATCGGGCAAAGGAAACAAGAGGAGGGGATCGATTCAACACGGGGATGGTGGACACGGTCTACATGAACATGTGACGCTGCAAGTGGGGCCAGAGAGTGCTGTTGCACCGAGGACAGGACTGTGGACTACAAGGACCCAGAGATAGATCCATGGACGCGGTCTACTTAGACCTGAGACACTGCAGATGGACCCCACTCAGGGGCGGTGTACTATGAACCAGCGCCATGAGCTGCGCTCATTTGTGATCTGCACAGATGACATGGCAGCACCAGAGCAGGCCATGTGGCGGCTGAGCCCGGCCCATGTCCAGCCCAGTAACGGCCTGTTAATGGCCCAGTGGGGCCCACTTGTCAGTTGACCGTTGACTGAGTCAACTCTGACGTCAGCAGGTGATGTCATCCTGGTCCCACCTGTCATTGCTGACATCAGCATGACAAAATCAGCCACGTCAGCAACTGTACTGTTCCTGTTGGACCCGCACGTGACACGTGGACCAATCCCGTGCCACCACATGTCAGCCTCAGGATAATCCAGCCCTTTTATTTTTCAGAATATGGTTAAATCTTTAGAAATTCATAACTAATTCATACAAGCTCCAAAAATTGTGATCCAAGTATCCAAATTTTCTATAAATCGATCTCTAGCTATTTTTACCATGTTTGAGTGCATTTGGATCCTTTTTCTATTATTGGTTATTTGTGCTAATCTATAGGGTCACACCCATGACCAATATATCGGTTTCAGAGTCGAGCGAGGACCGGTCTGAGGAGGACTCCGAGTACCAGGGAAGGTCAAGAGACAACATAAGCAAAGGTGCCACATCTCACCCAACCTCGTAGAACCCATTAGGCATGGCAAATGTAGTAATGCTAGTGCTTTACTTTCATTGCAATATAATGGATCTGTGCTATGAATGCATGGTAGATTATTGTTTGTTGAGCCCTACCTTGTTGTAATCTATCACCTGCTTACCCACTGTTATGTTAGCCACTTACTTATCTGCTTTATTTATATATATATCTCACTCGCTTACATTTTGATGCGATGTGATGAACCCCGGGAGGGCCTGGAGGGTGCCAGGCTTGGTGTGTGTGTGATGATGGAACAGATGGGCATGTGAGATGATGATGGTGTATCTAGGTTTGGGGTAGAACTTATGGCAGGGTGCAGGGTGAGGGTTGAGTCGATCGAGCTGGGATCTACGATGAGCTTTTGGAGCAAGTCTTGACGGGGAGTGTATCTGGACAATCCCATGAAGAACAGTCTGTGGTGGACTAACTTGGATGCGATGGTGGTCTTCAGGTGTGAGCCTCTGAGGGGTGGAATCCAGGATGAAGGTGTCGTGGTAGCATGTTAAAGAACAACCCTGGAGAAGACATCTCGGCTTGGTCACAGTTAGGAACTGCTGTGCTGGTAACTGAATCATAGGAATCTCTTACTTTCCACTCACTTCCCATGGGGGAGACGACTGAACCACTGGGTAGATAGATGCCATTACTATCAGGTGATCGTGTGTTAGAGAGGTAGGAGCATGTGTCTCACACCCTTTTGAGATGGTCATGATGCTCTGCGGGAATAAGATCATGAGCCCTCACAGTATCAGCCACTCTAAGGGTGTTCCAGGGCTGAGAGGTAGGGTGGCATCGTTCTATGGTAGTAGGCGCCTAGAATCTTCTTAGGTCATGATCAGCACTGATGATGGCTATCTTGTGGATTAGTGAAACCTCTGCAGAGTGTATGGTTGATCGATTGATACATATGACCGACTTGTCGGCTATGGACCTTTCTTGTGTTCTGCTTGTACCGGACTAGTGAGTGAAGTGTTCTACCTTCCCCCTGAGTGTGATTTCTGGTCGTGAGGCAGGTGAGGGCTGCGGGCCGCTAAGGTAGGCCGAGAGGGATTTGGCCTGTCGACTAGAGTCCGAGATGGTGCTGGAGGATGTGGGATGGTGATTCAGAGATGGATGGTAATGGATGGTGTGGGGATGGGAATGTGTATAAAACTTGACTAATATATTATTTATATACTTGATCGCTTGCATAGGAAAACCCAGCCTTTGTAGGTTCTTTGATATATTCATATTTTGCATCCAATTTCCACAAAGCAATGCGTAGGGTGGGAGTGGACAATACATATCATACTGATACTTTGGCACATAGGTTCCAGGAATGAGTACTCGTCTGAGGAGTATGATGATTGAGGGTTTCATGCCTATGCTCGAGTGGATGGACTTTGATAGCTTCTGCACCTTTAAGCTTTTACTTTATGCTAATGAACTCTATTTTCACCAAGTGGTGATGTAATAAGTTATTGTAAACCTTTCTATTGCACTCTTTTGTTCAATGTATGGATTATGATTATCAACTGTTATCAGGTAATGTGATTTAAATGGTCATATTATACTTTGACTCTATGGATTTGCCTTCATGGAAATCAAGGTCATTTTGGTTGGTATTAGGAGCCTTACTTGACCCTAGGACAAAACCCTAGAAATGGACGTTAGAACAGGACAAGCCTTTTTTCTTTTGGTTATATACCGACCCTGCATTTCTTTTATGCAAGGCTTATCTATTGTTACTGACTTGCTGACCTTATTTCCTCTAAAATGTGCAGATGAAAGTTTGGGACCCCACTTGGACCAAGGAGCAGCCTACCCAAGGCTGAGTTCACCTATGAGGGATGGGAGTTTCTAGACTTCCCGTACACCCTGCGCCATGTTCTGGGAGTGCTCGGAGTGCCTGTTGAGGATATCAAGTACTGCTGCACTAGAGCGCCTGACCCAGAAGGAGGAATCAAGGGCTATGTGGTCACCCACCTTGAGACCCCTACAAGTTAGACCCTGCCTTCAGTACTAGCTCTTAGGGCAATGACAATGGAGGACTCAATCGAGGAAGGGATTCAGTCTACGTCTCTCAGACCTCTACGTGAAGTGATGAAGATTGCCTATGAGCACCTTCACAACAAAGAGTTTTGTCTACTTCCCCAGGCCTTGAACCTTACCCACACCCCTGGGCAGTAGAACAAGATGGCCAGAAGGGTCATCTGTTCAGAGACCAGCCTTTGCAATCGTGCTTTCGTCGCTCACCTCTTTGAGCTAGAGAGGTACATAGAGCACCTCGAGAAGAAGTGGCGCCTTGATCACAACACTCTGATGGAGTACCAAGAATTCTACAAGAAGGATGCTAAGGAGAAAGAAGGTCTCAAGGCAACAATCTCTCAGCTGAAAGACAAGCTTGCCTAGCAAGAGAGAGCCCACAGGGTCGAAGTTGCTGACCTGCGAGACAAGGTGGAAGACATCGGACTTTGGAACTACTCTCATGATGCAAGGGTCCTCTAGCAGGAGAGAGAGAAGGATGACAAGGACAAGGAGATCAGAGAACTTTTGAAGAAGAGGCAGGAGGATGGCAAGAGCAACCTCACAGTGCAATGTGAGAAGTCAATGCTCATCAAAGACCTAAAGAAAGCAGAAGCAAAAGCATAGTGCAACCAAGGCCACCTAATTACACTGATGATTCAGAACGAACCCTGGTTGACAGGTACAATAGAGTCAAGGTAGCTTGGAAGAACGCTGATGAGAAGCACTGCCAGGAGTATGCTGACCTGTGAGACCGACTTCCTCTATCGGCCAGGCGCAAGGACCCCTTCAAGGAAACTTTCCAGATTGGTCAGACTCTCCTAAGGCACGACCACTGTTTAGCCCCCACCAACCTTCCGCTAACCAAGGAGTTCAGAGAAGCACAATCCTACGTGAAGCATCTTCACATGTCACAAGAGGAGCTGATGGTTCTTGGCAGCCATTTTCACCCAGCTCTGTACAACACTCGAGTGTACGAGTCTGAGTAGTGTGGACCCTGCGTGGCCACGTCATAGGTTAGACATGAGTTAGTTGATGTCCCTGAGTTATGATGTACTCCCCATGTTGTACCCTCCATGAGTTACCTTCACATAGTGCAAGTCTCGCACATCATCTAGCATAGCTACTAGAGGTGATTCCATGTAATGCAAACCATGTGATGAATGTTCAAATCTTATCACATTTTATGGCTCTTATTGCTTCTTTGTATGAGTGTTGAATAGATTAAATGTTTTTATTAAATCATTAAAATAATTTAATTATATTTAATCAATAAGTACTAAACCCTTGTCGACCCGTGTCACAGATGTCGATGACGTCACTCCGCTCGTTTGGGAAATCGTCCTCCTCCACCTATGCCTGAACTTGGGCGTGGTAGGCGCCATGGACGCAGGGGTGGTTACATCCCATCCATCAACCTCAACTTGGGTGGGGACAACCACCATGAGCAGACCTCGCCAGTAGGTGCTGTAGGAGGTGGTGCCCCTGGAGGAGGTGCCGCAGGAGGTGGTGCCCCTAGAGGAGTTGCCGTAGGAGGAGGTGCCCCTGGAGGAGGTGCCACAGGAGGTGGTGCCCATGGACGAGGTGCCGTAGGAGGAGGTGATGCCAATGGAAATGGGCTTCCACTGCACCCTCTGTCACCAAACTTGGCGAAAGTTATGGCACAACAGACCCAGCTGCTCACCACATTGGTCGAAGGGAACAACTACCGCAATGGAGGCAACCAGAATGATTTCTAGAGGAAACTTGAAGGTTTTCTGAAGCTCAGGCCACCCACCTTTGATGGCACCTACAAAGGAACCACTGGAAGCTGATGATTGGCTTTGGGAGATTGAGAAGAAGCTAGAGTTGACCACCTGTACCCCTGAGGAGTATGTCAGGATTGCCACTCACCATCTCACTGGAGCTGCACACTCCTGGTCGGACAGCTACTGCCAAGCTCATGAGGACCCCGGCCACATCTCCTGGGATGAGTTCACTGATGAGTTCATCGAGTACTATGTACCTGAGGGAGTCATGGAGCAGAAGGAAGAGGAATTCTGCAACCTCACTCAGAAGGGGTGTGACATCTGTGAGTACACCAACTCTTTCACCAATTTGCTGTGCTATGCACCCCTGCATGTTGTAGCATCTAAGAAAGAGAAGATTACCTACTATAGGAAGGGCCTGAACCCCAAGATCAAGGTGGCCCTCGGAGGCACTAAGAGTCACATCCTTCGTGACATGATCGATCGCTGCATACAGATCGAGAAGGACCAGAAGAAGGTAGATGAAATGTCCAGGAGGGAGAAGAGGAAGTTAGAGGGCTCCTACCATGACCATGAGCGCAAGAGGTTCCATCGAGATAGGTCGTCAAGCCATCCTCACTACAACAAGGACCCTGCCTATGGCTTGGGTAAGAGTGGTGGTACCTACTCCGCTGACAACCCCCGCTCTTCTCGTGACCATCGCTTTTCTGACCGTCACTCTTGTGACCACCCCTCTTGTGACTGCTCTGGGAAGGATCACTACACTCGGGAGCACTCTTCATAGCTGCATCATAGGTCCGACCACTCTACGCTTGCTCATGCTGCGCCAAACCCTATCAACTGGAAGGCCGCTGCACCAACCCCTACATGTAGTGTGCCATTCACTTGCTATGGTTGTGGCAAATCTGGCCATAAGATCACGGACTGTCCTGAGAAGATGCCTGCCCCTACCGCACCCAAGTCACAATACCATGGATCCACAAGCCATGGTCACCTCACGCACATGAACGCTGAAGAAGCTCAAGCTGCCCCAGATGTCATGTACGGTACGTTTTTAGTTAATGGAATTAAAGCATTAGTTCTATTTGATTCTGGAGCTACATGTTCATACATCTCATCCAAGTTTGCACGAGAGAATAATATACCTACCACTCCACGTCTGGAGCCTATAGTCACCAGTTCTCCCCTAGGTGAGATGAGAAGCACCCATATCTATAAGGGAGTGAAGCTTTCTATCGAGGGTCTAACCTTTCGAGCTAACCTTACCCTTCTACCTTCAAATGGGCTAGATGTCATCTTGGGCATTGTTGGCAGTCCTTATGGATCATTTATAACCACCAACTTGTGCCTAAAAGGAGAGAAACTATCATGCTTTAACACATAGACATATGCTATTAACAGAATTCCACTTGTACCCCTAGTGTTCATGACTTTTGTAGGTTTATTAAAGGAAACAAGTGGACGTGCATAACACAAATGAGAAAGCGTAAAGGAGAAATGCGAATTCAGGAAATACGCAACCAAGAATAACAAAGAAGCCCACCTTTATTACATATCTGGGCCCATTCATAACCACAGGAGCGGTCTAGGCCCAGAGGAGAACCAACACGCGAAGACATTGGCTGAACAGCCCCACCAAGGGTGCGGCCGGTCCCGGGGGCGGCCGATCCCCTCATGGCCCCTCCTGGGCCTAGTCTTTTGCGGTAGTTCATAGGACGGTTCCACCTACAATCAGCACAAATGGAAAGTGTAAACCGCCCTTTGGAGTTTAGTTTGGAGCTTTCCATGTGAGGATGAACTTTTGCATAGAGCCCCCTCCTCTCAAGCTATAAAAGGAGGCCTCCTCTCTTCATCATTCATGAATTCACCAACACAAAGAGGTCACAATGTAGAGAGGAAGAGCAAGCTCCATTCCATTAGCTTCTAGCTAAATTAGTATAGGGAGTGAGAGAGGGAAAGAGCTGGAGAAAGAGTGGAGTCGAAGCAGTTCTGCCTCCTGGTGGACGAAGTGCGGGCTTGTCGGCTCTCGCTCCAACTTGTACCTCTATGGTCGTCTTGCTACTGAAAGTAAGAAGTTCGTGTTCAACTTTTGTTTGATTCATTAAGCATGCTACTTTCATAAAGCCACTTGTTTGTGGGATCGTCGTTCGTCCTTTGGATGGATGCTCTAGTAAGAGGACTCCTGATAGAGATAGATGTTCCTGATCGCCGCTAGAGTAGTAGTTGCCTTCGTAGACGTGGTGTCTAGGTTGGGGTCTTCCTTCATATGTTGCACGTGCCCATGGGCAGAGGGGTAGGTGGCAGGTGGTGATAGCCTTGTCCACTCATACCAGCATTCCTCCATGTTTGGCCATGGAGTAGCGCTGATACTGGTATCGCTTGGCAGACCAAGTGTGTTAGTGGGCCTGAAGCAAGCAAGTAGTGGGAAAGTTACCATCGCTTATATGCGTTTGACCTTAGAAGAACCTCTCTACCCAAGCTACTCTTCATCTTATCATTCTAGGAGAACTAGTTTAGAGATGTCTTACACTTCCGTTCCCTATGGAAATATGATACCCTGAATACTTCTAGGTGAAGGCTACAACAATACTTCTGTGTGCTTACAGATTTATCTGCTGACACTAAGAAGCACCAACAGGCATGGATAGGCTTACCAAGCATAGGGGTTTGATTTCTTGTTCACCCCGATATGTTTAGATAACCCACCCCTCTGGCCAAACGGTTAGATGTGCACCTCAGAAGGATAAGTCTGTATCTGTTCTATGTGCCCTGAATGCACTCAAGTCACAGGTAGAAACTCAAAAAAAGTAGAAGACTCTCGCTGATGTTCCCATTGTCAGAGAATATGAGGATGTGTTTCCAGAAGAGTTACCAGGCATGCCACCTGATCTTGATGTTGAGTTCATAATTGACCTCATGCTAGGTACTGGTCCCATTGCTAAGCGACCATACCACATGTTAGTTGATGAACTAGAAGAGCTCAAGAAGCCACTAAAGGAGCTTTCTAACAAGGGCTTTATCAGGCCTAGTGCCTCACCCTGGGGATCACTTGTTCTGTTTGTGAAGAAGAAGGATGGTACGATGAGGATGTGTATTGACTACTGTAATCTCAATGCTTTGACCATCAAGAACAAGTATCCGCTACCAAGGATCGATGAACTTCTTGATCAGCTTCATGGTGCTAAGTACTTCTCGAAGATTGATCTCAGATCTGGCTACCATCAAATAAAGATTCATGAAGAAGACATTTCGAAGATAGCCTTTGTCACTCGCTACGGGCAGTATGAGTTCACCATTGTATCCTTCGGTCTCATGAATGCCCCTGCCTACTTCATGAACATGATGAACAAGGTGTTTATGGATGATCTTGATCAGTTTGTGGTAGTCTTCATTGATGACATTCTAATCTATTCAGCCACTACCGAAGAACATGAAGCACATCTGAGAATAGTGCTCGAGAAGCTATCTCAACACCAACTCTGTGCCAAGTTCAGCAAATGTGAGTTCTAGCTTGAAGAAGTTGCTTTCCTTGGTCATGTACTCTCTGCTGATGGTGTTGCTGTAGATCCTGCAAAGATTGAGGCCGTGAAAGAATGGGATCAGCCTCGTAATGTGTCTGAGATCAGGAGTTTCTTAGGATTGGTGGGCTATTATCGCCGATTCATTGAGAACTTCTCAAAGATAGCTCATCCTATGACAAATCTCCTGAAGATGACCATTGAGTTCGAATGGACACCTGAATGTGAACAAAGGTTCCAAACTCTAAAGGAGAAGCTCACTACCACGCCTGTCCTAGCTTTACCTCATATCACTAAAGACTTTGTCATCTATTGTGATGCCTCTCGTCAAGGACTTGGTTGTGTGTTAATGCAGAATGGAAGGTTATTGCTTATGCTTTTTGACAGCTGAAAGAGCATGAGCAACGATACCCCACTCATGATCTTGAGTTAGCAGCTGTTGTGCACACTTTGAAGATCTAGAGACATTACCTCATTGGCAACAAGTGCGATATTTACACTGATCACAAGAGCCTGAAGTACTTCTTTACTCAGGAAGATCTGAATATGAGGCAGCGCAGATGGCTAGAGCTAATCAAGGACTATGACATGGAGATTCACTATCATCCAGGAAAAGAGAATGTAGTCCCAGGTGCTCTTAGTCACAAGACCAACTGTCATGCTCTATTCACCTCATCCCTACCACCTGAATTGAAGAAAGAAATTGAAGATCTCTAGCTCAAGATAGTACCCTATGGTTTGTTACACGAACTTCACATCGAGTATAATCTCACTGAGTGAATTCATGAAGCTCAAAAGAATTGCGAGGAAATGGATTACATACGTGGGTTGATGAAGCTAGGCTACAACCCAGAATTCAGAGAAGATGAGCATGGAACCATCTGGTGCAAGGTCAGAATCTGTGTACCCAGTGATCCTGCTTTGCGTAAAGAGATTCTTTTAGAAGCACATGACTCTAGGTATTGCATCCATCCTGGTGGTGCAAAAATGTACCAAGATGTGAAGAAGCACTTTTGGTGGAAAGGCATGAAGATAGAGATTGCTAGACATGTGGTCGATTGTGACATCTGCAATAGAGTCAAGGTCGAGCATAGGAGACCCGCTGGATTACTCAAACCACTCGATGTTCCTGAATGGAAGTGGGAAAGCATATCCATGGACTCGCAAGGCCATGACTCCATCTGGGTAATAGTTGATCGTCTGACGAAGGTAGCACACTTTATACTGGTCAAGACTATGATACGTGCAGAACAGCTGACAGACTTGTACATCAAGGAGATACTTAGGCTTCATGGAACTCCTAAGAGTATCGTGTTGGATCACGGACCTCAATTCATGTCCTGATTCTGGCAAGCTCTAAAAGAATCCATTGGCACTCACCTTAACTATAGCACACTTACCACCTCAAACAGATGGTTAAACAGAGAGATTCAATTAGATTCTTGAGGATATGCTTCGTGCCAGTGTTCTCAAATATGGGACAGATTGGGAGAAAGGTCTATCATTTTCTGAGTTCTCTTACAACAACAGCTACCAGGCAAGTATCAAGATGTCACCCTTTCAAGCTCTTTATGGCAAGCCGTGCAGACCCCTATTGATGTGGGACCATCCAGGTGAGAGGGCAGTCTTTGGCCCCACCAAGATCAAGGAAGCCGAAGAAAGAGTTGCTCAAGTTAGAGAGAACTTAAGGATCGCTCAAAGCTGACAAAAGAGCTATGCTGATAAAAGGTGTCAAGACCTTGAATTCAAAGTTGGGGACTCTGCTTATCTCAAAGTGTCTCCACTTTGTGGTACTATCAGATTCCACATGAAAGGAAAGTTAGCCCCAAGATATGTTGGCCCTTATCGCATCTGTCAGAGAGTTGGAAAGCTCGCATACAAGCTTGAACTACCCCCACAGTACATCTCGTATTCCATGTCTCACAGTTACACAAGTTCTTGAGGGTACCTGATGAAGAAACAAATACCGCTGATGTGCTGGATATCCAAGATACTCTTGAGTACAAAGAACACCCTATCAAGATTTGGGCTATGACACCAAAGAGACCAGAAGCAACTCTATTCCTATGTGCAAGGTTCAATGGAGCAATCATACCAAACGTGAAGTAACGTGGGAAGATGAGAATCAACTTTTGCTATAGTATCCTTACCTCTTCGAAGGGTACGTCACTTCTTAAATCTCGAGGTCGAGATTCCAATGAGTGGGAGGACTGTAACAACCTAAAAATCCGAGCTACAAAATTTTTTCACAAAAACCCATGAGTGATGTTGTGTCATGTAGAAAAGGGTCCACATATGTTTCACAAAAACCTAGCTCATGAGAAATACATTCTTGTTGCATTTTAATTGACCATGTGATTTGGTTTTTATTTGAATTTATGTGGTGCCAATTAAAACAAATCAACAATATTTATTTCTCAAATAAATATTGTGGGAATAATACCCCAAATATCCCTAGGACCATATATGTCCAATATTTGACCAATTATACATTGTCACATCATATATATATCTATATACATGTATACAAGTATTTGAAATCAGAAAGGTATAAAAGAAAAAGTGAAAAGGCCAATCTAGACTATGGCCGAAGACAAGCCCACACCAATGCTTCTTCCTTTCCTCTCCCTCTCTACCTTGTTACTGCGCCAGCCGGCCCACGATGGCCCATCCAGAGATCAGCACCGTGCCACGCCATTCACCACTCACCGCCACTAACCGCTGGACCCCGCGTGGGACCATTGTGTCATCTTTTTCACCCGGCCCTCTCTCCAACCACTCTGCTTTAGTGTGATCAGAGCATGGCCGCACCCGTGCGATGCACCCAATCGCCTGCCCCACTCCTGCCTCACATTTGCGCCGAGGCCGATTACAACCTGGACCGACCGGGAGCCGATAACCTCGCAAAAAATACCCGCAACCATGGGGATCTTTTCCTCCAGTGCGCACGCGCACATGCGCTGCTGCCGCGGTGAGTCTATGCTGCTATAAAGCTTAGCCTGACCTGGCACCAGCTAGCCCCTTCTCGCTGACCCCTGGACCCGGCCAAGCCTTGAAAGTGACCCCTGGAAGCTCCCCACACCGCTTGATCGCTCTGGTGCCCTAATCACCGTCCGTCGACCACCTTATCACCACGGCTCCCCTACATAACCACGGCCACAGTGCCCTAGGGCTATCCAGCCATCGCCACCACTCTGGTGGTTTCCAATTCACCATTGGCCACTGCAATTTGGAGAAGAAGGGGGAGGAAGAAGAAGAAGAGGGCGTGGAAGGAGTCACCACCACCGGAGAAGAAGGAGCTTCGCAGCGCCAGAGCTACCGCTACTGCGAAGCCAACGGGACTGAGAAGCTAGAGCTTTACCATGAGCCGTTGCTTCTTGGACTTGTACTGCACCTTCTCTCCTCACCAACACCAGTGAGCATAGCCGCATGCCCCTCTTCTAACCTCGACCTTTGCCACGGCCATGGCACTCCACCTTGGGGCGCATAGGCTGAGGCCTCTATCGGCCGTCTTGGACACCTGCACACATGCACACACTGAATAGGCAGGCCACAAGGACCATGACCTCAGGAGGACGTCAAAACTAACGGCCGCATTTCCTACATGCCACCACATCATCGCCATGTCGCTCTGGAGCTCCACCGTGCCGCACCGTTCCTCATCGCCCCTGACCACCTTGAATGACAAGAACACATCATCGAGCTCTGCCATGATGTGCTACTTTAGAACATGGAGAAGATGGTAGCTATGGAGGCCCCTAGGTGCCATGCTATGCACCGAGGCTATGCTAGAGCTCCGCCGTGGGAGTTCCTAACCACACAAACTCCGCCGTGGGTTTTGGTCGCCGCCGGCGCATTAGGTGGGTGCTGTGTGACCCCAATTGCACCCCTGTACCCCGACTTACCTTGGATGGGGTTGCTGTGGAGCTGCTGCCATGAACAATCACCGTTGAGCTGCCATTCGACGTGGACAACACTGCTAGATGCCAAGCTACTGACATGAAGACCATCTCTGTGTTCGCCGTGTCGTGCCGAACCCGATGAGCAAGAAAATGAAGCCGGAGGACCTCTGGAGCGTCGGGAATTGGGAGTCAGTCATCAATGGCAAGCCCCACCATCGGACAAAGGAAACAAGAGGAGGGGATCGATTCAACATGGGGATGGTGGACGCGGTCTACATGAACTAGTGACGCTGCAAGTGGGGCCAGAGAGCGCCGATGCACCGAGGATTGGACTGTGGACCACAAGGACCCAGAGACAGATCCATGGACACAGTCTACGTGGACCTGAGACAATGCAGATGGACCCCACTCAGGGGTGGTGTACTATGAACCAGCGCCGTGAGCTGAGCCCGTTTGAGATCTGCACAGATGACGTGGCAGCACTAGAGCATGCCACGTGGGGGGCCGAGCCCGGCAAATGTCTGGCCCAGTCGGCCTAGTAACGGCCCATTAAAGGCCCTGTGGGGCCCACTTATCAGTTGATCGTTGACCATTGGTCGTTGACCAAGTCAACTCTGACATCAGCAGGTGATGTCATCCTGGTCCTACCTGTCATTGCTGACGTCAACATGGTGTCATCATCCACGTCAGCACCTGTACTATTCCTGTTGGACCCACATGCGACACGTGGACAAATCCTGAGCCGCCACATGTCAGCCTCAGGATAATCTAGCCCTTTTATTTTTCAAAATAAGGTTAAATCTTTAGAAATTCATAACTAATTCATACGAGCTCCGAAAATTGTGATCCAAGTATCCAAATTTTCTATAAATCGATCTCTAGCTATTTTTACCATGTTTGAGTGCATTTGGATCCTTTTGCTATTATTGGTTCTTTGAGCTAATCTATAGGGTCGCACCCGCGACCAATATATCGGTTCCAGAGTCAAGCGAGGACCAGTCCGACGAGGACTCTGAGTACCAGGGAAGGTCAGGAGACGACAATAGCGAAGGTGACATATCTCACCCAACCTCATAGATCCCATTACGCATGGCAAATGTAGTGATGCCAGTGCTTTACTTTCATTGCAATATAATGGATCCGTGCTAGGAATGCATGGTAGATTATTATTTGTTGAGCCCTACCTTATTGTAACCTATCACCTGCTTACCCACTGTTATGTTAACCACTTGCTTATCTGCTTTATTTATATATACCTAACTCGCTTATATTTTGATGCAATGTGATAAACAATGGGAGGGCCTGGAGGGTGCCAGGCTTGGGGGGTGTGTGTGTGATGATGGAACAGATGGGCATGTGAGCTGATGATGGTATATCTAGGTTTGGGGTGGAACTTACGGCAGGGTGTAGGGTGAGGGTTGAGTCAAGCGAGCCAGGATCTACGATGAGCTTTTGGAGCAAGTCTTGCCGTGGAGTGTATCTGGACATTCCCATGAAGAACAGTCAGTGGCGAACTAACTTGGATGCGATGGTGGTCTTCGGGTGTGAGCCTCTGAGGGGTGGAATCAAGGATGAAGGTGTCATGGTAGCATGTTAAAGAACAACCCTGGAGACGACATCTCAGCTTGGTCACAGTTAGGAACTGCTGTGCTGGTAACTGAATCATAGGAATCTTTTGCTTTCCACTCGCTTCCCATGGGGGAGACGACCGAACCACTGGATAGATTGATGCCATTACTATCAGCGAGCGTGTGTTAGAGATGTAGGAGCATGTCTCTCACACCCTTTTGAGATGGTCGTGATGCTCTGTAGGAATGAGATCATGAGCCCTCACAGTATCAGCCACTCTAAGGGTGTTCCAGGGCTGAGAGGTAGGGTGGCATGTTCTATGGCAGTAGGCGCCTGGAATCTTCTTAGGTGATGATCAGAACCGATGATGGCTATCTTGTGGATTAGTGAAACCTCTGCAAAGTGTATGGTTGATCGATCGATACATATGACCGACTTATCGGCTATGCACCTTTCCTGTGTTCTGCTTGCACCAGACTAGTGAGTGGAGTGTTCTACCTTCCCCCTGAGTGTGATTTCCGATCGTGAGCCGGGTTGACGGCTGCGGGCCGCTGAGGCAGGCTGAGAGGGAGTTGTCCTGTTGACTAGAGTCTGAGATGGTGTTGGAGGATGTGGGATGGTGATTCAGAGATTGATGGTGATGGATGGTGTGGGGATGGGAATGTGTATAAAACGTTACTAATATATTATTTATATACTTGATCGCTTGCATAGGAAACCCTAGCCTTTGTAGGTTCTTTTGATATATCCATATTTTGCATCTAATTTCCACAAAGCAATGCATAGGGTGGGAGTGGCCAGTACATATCGTACTGATATTTTGGCACACAGGTTCCAGGAGTGAGTACTCGTCTGAAGAGTATGATGATTGAGGGTTTCGTGCCTATGCTCGAGTGGATGGACGTTGATAGCTTCCGCACCTTCAAGCTTTTACTTTATGCTGCATGAACTCTGTTCTACCAAGTGGTGATGTAATAAGTTATTGTAAACCTCTCTATTGCACTCTTTTGTTCAATGTATGGATTATGATTATCAACTGTTATCGGGTAATGTGATTTAAATGGTCATATTACACTTTGACTCTATGGATTTCCCTTCGTGGAAATCGAGGTCATTTCAAGCACCATGCTTACATTAAAGGCCAATGGAAGTATACTAGTAGTACTTTCAAACCAACACTTACTTATGATCGACAAAGATAACATGAAAGTATTATAGAGATTTACTCAGCAGCTGATGGAAGAGAACATGACTGGTGTAAATTGAGCATGTCTTAAAGGTAGGGACAACCAGGAAAGCAACATGGCGGGGGATATTCTTAGAAAGTTTTTCCCCCAAGCTTGAACTTTGTAAACAAGATTGGATGAATGTAATTCAATGTTGCATGATGTTTGGTTGGACATATCTTGTGTTTGTTATTCCTTTGATCTTCTTGCTCCAGTCCTGAAAGGTTAGTGACAAGAATACCCGAAGGAATAATTTCACAATTAAGTTTCTATGCTCATTTCACAAGACTAGTAGCAAGGTGAACACGTGTGTTAGGATCTAAAAGTGCTTATTTAAGGACACTAAGCTTGTCTTGGGAAAACTTCAAGATGTGCTTTGGAAAAGTGGTTTCACCTCTAATTCTAACCTTAAGAGCAAAATGAGATTTGTAATATTTATGACAAACATATGCATCTACAACCACCATTTTGAAGTTTTTGTAAACAGAAAGGATGAGGGGGTTGGAGATCTCAATTGTGGAGAGGCCAATTGGATTGGGAGATGTCTTATATGAGCATCGTTTTGTTTTGGAGTAGATTTAATGCTCATTGATATCATCTTCCTCCCCAATCTCCATGTTTTATTCTGCTTGAACGCTCAAAATTTCGCTTGGATCGGTCTCATCTAAGTCTTCCTCCATGGATGGATAAGTATCGTCTTCAAAGTCAAAGGGAGTTAAAAACTCACCATTTGAAACTGAGCCAAGATTGGATTCCATTAAGGCTTCTTCCTTGTCCATCCATGCTACACATTCCTCCTAATGTCGTAGCATCTCTTCATCATCCATGTGGTCTATATGAGTCCTATGGTATGGTTGTCTTGGTGGATTTCTAGGACCATCATGAGACTTAGGAGGGAGAACATACGAGGGCTCATCGGGGTCAAGGATGGATTGAAAAAAGGGCTGAGATAGGTTATCTAACACAGTCCTAGAAGGGGAGAAGATAGAATAATCTCCAAAATTGTGTGGCTCACCTTCTATGGCATCATTAGACATGCCATCCTTGTACCAATGTGCTCTATGGGGGAAAGGTAGTTGAGAATATTTTTTTGTAGATGCTATTCTATTTTTATACTGATCTACCAGCATCTTACAAAACTGGAAGTCTAAGCTATCATCATTACGTTGGGGTATTGATGGCTTAGGTTTGACAGCTAAATCTTAGGATTGGAGTGGTTGTGACTTAGCTATCAAGACTTCCTCTTTTTGTTCAGGTGCAAACTCCTTGGTTTTCCTGGAGGACTCAAAATACCAGGGGGCTCAAAATGAATTTTAGTCCAGCTAGCAATGTTACTAATAATCATTTTGACCTTAGCCCTTGCTTCTCATGCAAGCAAATGAAGGAAGGATCCTCTAGAGGATATATCAAGGGATTCCCTAGAATCCTTGCAAAGACCTTCATAAAAATGTTGAAGAAGTATTAGGTCTGGAATAGCAAGGTTTGGGCCAGTGAGGGTAAGGTCAAGAAAGCGATTCCATGATTCGGCAAGAGATTCTTCTTCTAGTTGTATAAAACTTAGAACCGCTTTTTGTATGTCATTCACTTTGGAGATGGGAAAGAACTTCGATAGAAATTTAATGCATAGTGTTTTCCAATCTCCATGCATACGGCCTACATTGAGTCTATACCAATGTTTAGCTTTTCCTGCTAAGGAGAACGGAAATAGCTTCCATTGGATAGTCTCATCGGACATACCTTTTATGCAAATGAGGTCACAGATCAGCTTAAACTCTCGTAGGTGTGAATATGGGTTTTCCTCACTTTCTCCCAAGAAGGGTTTTTCCTGAACAAACTCTATGAAATCCGGGTTTATCTCAAAACCACCTGTTGTGATAGGCAGTGAAAACTCTAGTGGTTTGAGGTGTGTGCCTGTGGCTCTACCATATAGATAGATAGGAGTGTTGATATCCATGGTAAACAAAAGAGAAAAGAAAAGAAAGAATAGAAGGGATGAGGCAAAGGATAAAAGAAAAAGGTAAAGGATAAAAAGGAAATATGAAAAGAAGATTTTTTATTAAATATAAGGGAAAAGGATAAAGGAAAGATTTTTTTATTTTGTATATATTTTATTTTTGTTTTTAGAAAGGTTAGGCTAGGTTTGTAGTCAATTCAGCAATCATTTCCCCGGCAACGGCACCAGAAAGCTTGTTGGGTATTTTAAATGCACACAGAAAAAGATCCGCAAGCGCACGGATACCCTTGTAGCTTTCATCCGGAGGGTTTTAAATATCGTATCCAGAAAAGGATCCGCAAACGTGTGAGTCAACTATGTACTAACTTAACCAGAAAAGGTAAATGAATTGGAAATATAAAATATGGTAAGGGCTAAAATCTAAAATGGAAACAAGATCTAAAATGTAAGGGTGGATCAATCTAGTATGGGGTCGATAGTAGGAGTATAGAGAGGATAACTCGATCAGGGTTTCTACTTCTAATATGGGTAGTCCACTTCTTCTACTATTCAACTAGGGGATTACAATGGAAGACTGCAAACAGAGTATGAATCTGCCATGTAACCAAATCTCCTGCAAGTCCTATATTTGGGAAGTGGACTACAGAGGACTCAACGAAGTTGTCACCTTCGTGATCTACCACATGGGCCGGAACATAGGGGCATCTATGAGTAACCTGAGTCTAAGCACCACGCTTACACAACAAATTATACTCTAACCTAATGCATTACATTAAAGCGCTCAAAAGAGACTCATAGACCAGAAGAATAATATAAACATGTTACTTGAATCAAAAGTTGATTGCCAGAGCCTGAGTCATCTCAGGAGCAAGCCCATGTAGGGCCTGATCCCATCGAAGTACAAGTTGTTGAAGAAGCACCGACAGGCCGGCACCTCCTCTGAACTCCTCCCTCGCTCTCCATCTCTCTACTATCTAGAAGACTAGATCTACTATAACTTGGAAGTAGAGAGGACATCCATTCGAGGGACACCTCTCTTCTCCAAACCCTAGCTTTTCTATGGAGGATGAATAATGATTGATTGGATGCATGAGGGGAGGTCTGCCCCTGCTTATATAGCCCGATGGGGTAAACTGCAGCCCTTGGATCAAACTAACTTAAAACAATGGTTGAGATGCTTCGTAGAGGTCGGTTGGAGCCCGCTGTGTGAAGATGGCTAACAAATGGGCCAGAGCAGGCCGGTCGGCCATACATGTGGGGCCGGCTGGCCCAGCTCAATGCTAGGTGGGCCTCTCTCTAGATCTCTTTGTTAGCTTTCCATAGAGTCCTAGATCACTGAAAACGGAGTCCGGATGAGGGAGATATGCCCAATTTACTCCGGACTGCTCTGGAGGCCCATTTGCAATCTTTCGGAAGGTGTAACTTCGTCCTCTGGACTCCAATTTGGGTGAATCAAAAATATATTCCATGAGTCTTGATGAGCTTTTTGCAATGGTGTACTCCAATGCATCACTTGAAGTACTTTTATGTTATGAAATATTAAATATCCTGCAAGACAAGTGAGAACAACACAACTTGTGGGACTTGTTAGAGTCAAACCCTACAACTATGCTTTGTGGTGTATTTTATGTCATATCAGGCAATAGTTGATGGTTAAAAATTGACATTAAGCAACATCAATAGATGTCGAGAACAAGATCATCTGGGAGGCTAGCAAATGAGTCTGTCCTCATGTTGGTGGCCTGCTCCATTTGTCAGTGTGCAAGAGGCCTCAGCTTCCTAAGTAATGAGATATCTAAATGAAGAACAAAATAATCCAACAAAGATCCATCAATGAAGTGCACAACTTATACCAAAATGAAACTTCAACATCATACAA
This sequence comes from Bothriochloa decipiens, assembly GCA_023333625.1. Lineage (NCBI taxonomy): Eukaryota > Viridiplantae > Streptophyta > Magnoliopsida > Poales > Poaceae > Bothriochloa > Bothriochloa decipiens. Next base: position 28,908,003 of record CM041641.1, on the reverse strand, counting down.
CAATTTCAATGTTACGAGCTCATACAAATTTAGAGCAGTGTTGGCAGTCCTTATTGCATACTTTTTACCACCAACTTGTTATGAAAACAATAACCAAAACTTAGTTATAGGGATTTTTACAAATCATTTCCATGACTTTGGTGTTTCACTTGTTTTGTAGGGCATTATATCAAAATACATATAAATTGGGTCAAGCTTGGGTGACGACCAACCATGCACCCGAGGCCCAGACTCAGAAGGCCATGTCACCAGATAAACCAGAGCCTAGATGAAAGGGGGTTGAACTAAAACCCATGTCAAATTAGCCCAACTCAGTGAGTGCACCACATGGGCCAACTCAGGAGGCCGAGAGGAGCATGTCCACCAAGTTTGGACCAATTCAGCTCTGGAAGAGGGGCGCGCGCCCAAGTTGGGCCGTGTGCCCATCTTCTGTGCCTGATCAGGCCCAACTTTGGTCAATCGGTTCATGACGACGCGTGGACGTCAGCTATTGGCTGCACTCATACAAGGAAGGTGGGAAACAGATGTAGTGAGGTCGGTTTGTTACCTTCCAAGTGGGGAGGAGAATTTTCCAAAGAGCCCCCTCCACTCCATCTGTAAAAGGAGGTTCTCTCACCCTCATTTGGGAGACCACCAAGGAGCTCTCTCATTCCACTCTTCAAGATGTAGTAGTAGTATTAGCCTAGTTGGGAGTTAGGGAGAGAAGCGCAAGTTCCGGAGTAGTCCTCAAAGTTTCAACAATTCTTGCCTTGGTCCTCCATAAGACTCAAGTTCCTTTCAATATATTTATCTTCTCTACTTTACTGAACTATCCACATTGTTATCTGTTCATGCCTTAGTTCTTTAGTTGGGCTTAGTTTATGTTTTGGTTTCATACCTTGGCATGGGTTCTCTGGTATACTGATTGATCTAGTTATAGATCGTGACTAGAGTCACTAGTGAAGGCATGGTGTCTGGGCTAGCGAGTTACCAGAGAATGCACATAGTCGCACGGATAGTTGTGGTAGCCCAGGAGGTGACAGACCTGATAAGGCCATTGTATTCCACCACATTCAGGCTGGTGTTTTCGTAGGTCTTTTGGCTGTCTTCTCCCAGTTACCCCTTCCTAGTAGTTTCGAGAATTGAAAAGGAACAACTGTCCCGAAATGCCTTGGTGTAACCTTTATGTCTGTTCTTTGCTTAGTTAATCCTTTGGTGTGACATAAATGGAACCACAGTAAGGGAGGAGAAAATAGGAATCTTGACCTCTCCCAATGACCTCCTAGCTTAGCTAGTCTGCTCCACTATCTTTTATTTAGAGTTCTCCTATGTGTGTCTTTTATCAAACTCCAATCATATCTTTTACCCCCTCATTAGTCTAGCCGGCATTCTAGCTAGCAGATGCATGACAGATACTTATCAACTTCTTTACACATTGCTTCCCTGTGTATAAATACGATACCCCAGAATACTCCTGGGTGAAAGCTACTATGATATCTGTTCGCTTGCAAATCTTTCTCTATTTGCGTTAACCTATACCAATTGGCTTATACTCCTAGGTGAAAGCTACAACGGTATCCATTCGCTTGTGGATCTTTCTCTATTTGCGTTAACCTATACCAATTGGCTTTCTAGTGCCGTTATCAGGTATGGACTTGAAACCTCCATACTTGGTGATTGCACTAAGAAACGCCAACAAGTTTTCTGGTGCCGTTGCCAGGGAACGAATCAACGCTAATGTCTTGATATTTATCTTGATATCTGCTAACCCAGTTGCCACTAGCTTTTGTTGGTATATTTATATAAAAAATTAATTATCATGAGCCTAGGGTGCATTGTCTTTCATGAACAATCATCTCTCACCATGCCATTGCATAGATAGGTATATATATGTGTACACACTATGCGCAAGGATAAAAGTTGTCATGAGAAAACCAATCCATCACATGTGACAAAACGACTACACATTGCATCACTCACAATTCAATCACAAATTGTGAGTGATCAATCGATCAAGGTATGTGAGAACCAACCTAAAAACATTTTACACTTTTTGAATTTATTTTCACTACTGCATGTTTCTTAGTTTTTCATATATCTAGTGCTTTCTTTGGGTGGCTCCTAGTCTTTGAGCTGTATTCGGGCGCCATGCCTAGTCTAGGTAGATGACAATTTTATTATTTTCTATCTATTCGATGATCTTAGTCTAGCCTCATAGTAGATGGATGTTAAACGATACCATCTCGGCTTCATACTTTGGCTTCGCCAATGGTGTGATGATACCGTTAGATGGTCCGTGCTATGGGCATCAGCTAAAGCCTAGATTTGCATGCATATCACTCATTTAAATTCCAGTTTTCAAAACCATGGCATGTTTGATTGATCACATTCATGCACCTCGCTTGCATTGCTTTGCATCTAAAAACAAAATGGTTCTCTAGTTCATCATTCAATGTTCGTACATCTATTTGAATCTAGCTCATGTTTATCATTTTCATGCTACCTTTTTCTATTCCAGTATGCTTTGGTTTGGTTGTGCTTAACATTGGTGCTTCTAAGGCTTTTTAAATTAAGCATGGTGCTTAGGTTAAACTGCCTACATTAATCAAATTAGGCATGGAGTCAAGTTTGATTAATTGAACCAAAAATTACTTGTATAGACATTGGTTGTATGTCTAGATTAACCCCTGCAGGAAATTCCTATATCCATAAGGGTAAATCTTTGAGATGAATTCATAATGGAGGTATTCAAATCCTATTTGTTGAACTTGAATGAAACCTTGATCAAAAAGAAAAATAAATAAATTATATAATCACAAAGTCGCCAAAACCAAACGAGGATCCCAATGGCCCGACAACAACAAGAAGTGTAGTCATCCTCATCCATCTCCAGGATGAGATGATGCAAATTCAAGCTCGAAGTCAATGGAGAAGTCCTTGCTCAGCAGATTTAAAATGGTGAGTCCTTGCCGAAGGTAAATCGGTATTTATCTCATATTTGATTTCCAACTTTTGATTTGAGTTCTACATGTTTAGCTTTCCACCAAAATATTCCTTGCATAAAAAACAACCTTACTTTATAACACAAAAGTTTTGCATAAAAATAAATTTTTTTGCTTTAACTTTTACAAATGCATGAAAAAAGTTTTACTTTCAATTTTAAAAGAAAAACAACTTTGAAAATGAAATAAACAATAATAATAAAATAGAATAAATTTTCTTTTCTTAATAAATGTGTTTAGCTTAGATTTACTTTTTTTGAATAATGTAATAACCACTCCCTACCTCCCATAATAAAAAAATCTTGGTGCTAGACAAAGTTCCCTTCTGGTATTCTTTGCCACTAACAATCACAGGAACGAAGGATGAACAATGTCTAGGAACATGGGTGTTGCACTAGATGCTAAGGAGACGCTTCAACATTCACACTTGGTTTTTATTGTCAAATGAAAAAAAACAGGTGTGGGGGGAACCGACCCGTCCACGCTATGACTTAGGCATAGCGGTTTGCACTCCATTCATTCACCCATGTTTTGCTCCTATAAGTTTGATTAAGTTGAAAATGTTATACATGCTAATCAAACTTAAAATGTGAAATAAAATCTTGCAAAACTATGGACAAAATGTTTGATGATCTATCTTCATGCCATCCTACGATTAAATTTTGCATACTCTTTATTCCTTGCCAATGCTCCTACAACTTGTGAACACTTATCATAGGGACCCCATTTTGTCTAAGTAATTGACATATGAGATATAGTAGGATGACATGACGCTTGCTCATTTCTTGCAAAGAACATGGGATTTATTTTACAAAGCAAAAAATCAAAATAGCATGTTCCTTGAATGATATTCAAATTTCTACCAAGGCCATATATGATCTTTCATGACAAAACCTTCCACATATGCCTCTTACTTTGTGTTGAGTTTGGTCAAGTTTTGTGACCCCAGTTGAGAGAAGTTTCATGCTCCCAAGATCAGAATTCACACACTCACAAATAAAGTGCCAACTCTTACACTAAGAGTTGCACATAATATTCATCCATCCATCCACCAAATAATTGCACTACTCCTACCCTAGGAGTAGGCACAAAAATATGCCTTTCACTGAGTTCCACCCAAAAATGTTCTACTCTCACACTAGGAGTGAACAAAAATATGCTTGTTAGGTCTAAATAAATGCTCTGATTCCTTGTTTACATCTCCGTGAAAGTTTTTTGTTGCAAGAAAAGCATGAGGCTATCATAAAAAAATGGAGAAGAAAAAATGATGAAAAAAGGTGGAGAAAAAAGATGAAAAAAGAAAAAAAGAGAAAAAAAGAGAATGGAGAATAAGGATAGCCCATGCCCTCATAGAAAAGTTTCCTAAATCCTAATAAAGAGGGAGATGTGTTTTAAAAGAGCACAGTAGAATTAGGTTAGACACTATATCAAATAACCATAGTTTTTCCACACACATGCACATTCTAATCTAAGAGTATGACGCTGTCCGCTATTTGACTTGACAACATATGCAAGGTAAGTGTGCCTCAAAATATTTATCTCTACCTAAAGCTCCAGATAAACCTTTTTAGAGGTAGGATAATCAAGTGAAGGCAATCCCTCTATATATGCCTTGGTGAGGAACCACTTACATATCTGAGCGACTTAAGAGAATCATTCAAGGAATAAAATCTATCATTATATTTTCAAAACTTTACAAAAACCCAAGTTTCTCAGCAAAAATAGAGTGGGAAGATTCGAATCTAGGCTATTCCATTTTTCATTTGCCCAAGATAATTTGGTAGACACTTGGAAGTTCACAGGTTCAGGTGAAGCTTAGAATAACTTGTATACAGATTTTTCAATCAAGAAGATAAACCCGCTTAGTTCTTCAAACCTTTACTCAAGGACCTGCAAAGGACTAAGTGTGGGGGAACTTGTTGGTGGTCCTTATTGCATACTTTTTACCACCAACTTGTTATCAAAACAATAACAAAAACTTAGTTATAGGGATTTTTACTAATCATTTTCATGAGTTTTGGTGTTTCACTTATTTTGCAGGGCATTATATCAAAATACATATAAATTGGATCAAGCTTGGGTGACAACCAACCATGCACCCAAGGCCCAGACTCAGAAGGCCAGTCGTTAGATAAACCAGAGCCTAAACGAGAGGGGGCTGAACTATAACCCATGTCAAATCAGCCCAACTCAGCAAGTGCACCACATGGGCCAAATTAGGAGGCCGAGAGTAGCATGTCCACCAAGTTTGGGCCGATTTGGCTCTGGAAGAGGGGCGCGCCCCCGAGTTGGGTCGTACGCCCGTCTTTTGTGCCTGATTAGGCCCAACTTTGGTCAGTCGGTTCATGACGACGCGTGGACGTCAGCTATTAGCTGCACTCATACAAGGAAGGTGGGAAGCCAATGTAGTGAGGTCAGTTTGGTACCTTCCATGTGGGGAGGAGCATTTTCCAAAGAGCCCCCTCCACTCCATCTATAAAAGGAGGCTCTCTCACCCTCATTTGGGACACCACCAAGGAGCTCTTTCTTTCCACTCTTCAAATGTAGTAGTAGTATTAGCCTAGCTGGGAGTTAGGGAGAGAAGTGCAAGTTCCAGAGTAGTCCTTAGAGTTTTAGCAATTCTTGCCTTGGTCCTCTGTAAGAGTCAAGTTCCTTTCAATATATTTATCTTCTCTACTTTACTGAATTGCCCACATGGTTATTTGTTCATGCCTTGGTTCTTTAGTTGGGCTTAGTTGATGCTTAGGTTTCAGACCTTGGCATGGGTTCTCCGGTCTACCGATTGCTCTAGTCATAGATCATGACTAGAGTAGTAACCAATAGTGCTGGCGTGGTGTCTGGGCTAGCTAGTTACTAGAGAATGCACCCAGCACCGTCGATAGTTGTGGTAGCCCCGGGGTGACAGACCCGACAAGGCCTTTGTATTCCACCATGATCGGGCTGGTGTTTTCATAGGGCTTTTGGCTACCTTCTCCCAGTTAACCCTTCCTAGTCTTTTCGAGAACTGGAAAGGAACAGTTGTCCCAAAATGCCTTGATGTAACCTTTATGTCTGTTCTATGCTTATTTAATCCTTTGGTGTGACATAAATAGAACCATAGTAAGGGAGGAGAAAAGAGGAATCTTGACCTCTCCTGATGACCTCCAAGCTTAACTAGTCTGCTCTGCTATCTTTTATTTAGAGTTCTCCTGTGTGTGTCTTTTATCAAACTCCAATCATATCTTTTACCCCCGCATTAGTCTAGCTGGCATTCTAGCTAACAGATACTTATCAACTTCTTTATGCATTCCTTCCCTGTGGATAAATAGATACCCCAGAATACTCCTGGGTGAAAGCTACAATGGTATCCAGTCACTTGTGGATCTTTCTCTGTTTGGGTTAACCTATAACAATTTCCTTCCATGTGTTTCCCTATATATCCATAGCAATTATCATAGATGTTCCCTCATGGTCAATGTAGGCCACATTGTGTAGAAAACCATTAAGAAATACACCTTGTGTTTCACACATTACCAGATCAATACGTTTGCCCCATCCTGATTCCATATGAGCCATGTATTAGTTTCAGACGAGTAGATCTCTAGACCTTCAATTGTATGGTCTTCACCTACCACAAAATTAATGACATGGAAGTACGAGGAGAGTGTCAGATCGAAACACAAAGTCAAGCCATGATGATGAGGGCTAGTCAGTGGTACCTTATACTTCCGTGTCATTGGATTGTAGACGACCCAGCAGGGAGGTCCTCTAGGCATAGAGCACCAGCATAGGACGAGTCCGTTGCAGCAATCTGAGACAGCTACATTATTTGTGTAGAAGGGTAAGAAGTGGAAGTAAGGAAGTACACCGGTGAAGCTGGTGAAGTGCCGCTTCATGTTCTTTCTATCGAAGAAGAAACTAATCACAGCCTGGCAGGCCAGCTTGTCATGGATTTCAGGCTTGTTGATGATGAGTTCCCAGTGTTGATAGACCAATTTGTAGCAAAACAAGGAGGGGGCAGAGAGGCGGCGGAGGATATTGAGAATGAGATCATTTGGGAGGCTGCCAAATGAGTCTGTCCTCCTGTTGGGGGCCTGCTCCATTTCGTTTGTGTGCAAAAGGCCTCAGCTACCTAAGTAATGATATCACTAAACAAAGAAGAAAATAATCCAACAAAGATCCATCAGTGAAGTCCACAACTTATACCAAAATGCAACTTTAACAGCCTTTAACAATTTCCATGTTATGAGCTCATCCAAATTTAGAGTAGCAGCACATAGACGTAGACAACTCAAACTTGAATAGCAATTACTGTGGCTGTAACCATATTATTCCAATACAATTTTGGCTAAATCAAGTCTAACCATCACACTTACAATACCAGCTTACAGCTAAACAACACAAAATAGCACATATTGAGATCACTAAAGTAGCAAATAATGCAACAAAGATCCATCAGTGAAGTCCATGGCTCATACCAAAATGCAACTTTAACAACCATTAAAAATTTCCATGGTACGAGTTCATTTCGGCTAAATCAAGTCTAACCATCACACTTAAAATACCATTACAAATTCAGTTAAATGAAGTCTAATGATCACACAATCATTACACAAGCTCAGCTTCATAGGACTTGAAGGCAGCAAGTGTAGCTTTTCAGGAGGTGTACTCTTTATAAGGAGCACCAGGGAACCCATGAACTTGCTCCTGGCAGTCAGCCCAGCTGCGGAAAACCCCTCACCTATGGTCGTGAAATGCAACATAGCATGGATTCATCTCAAATCTGCAGACCCAAATAGGCTGGCTCAGTTTTACAAGTGCAAGTGCTAGTGACCATCATTGGCATGCATAGAAATGAGTGCAGTTTAAAGATTAGTGGCACTGATTTGATGCCTCCTAACAAATCCAATAGCCATGTGCTACAGGAACTATCAGAACCAATCCTCGTCTCGCATCTATCTAAAATTAAGGAATATGGCGGTATGCATCAAAGGTGATATATCTAAGCGAAATCCCCAAGTCCTATAGTAGATCCATGTCGAGGAAAAACATAAATGAAGAAACAAACAGTAAAAAGGGGAGAAAGGAGACATGCGAATCTGATCTGACAGCTCTGCCATGACACACAAGCAACGCGAAGGCTAATGCCGCTGTGCTCCAACGGGAAAGCCCTACCGCCTACCTCCAAATGGACGCCGAAGCCACCACAGCACACCGGGGATCCTCCACTACCACCTCTGACTCCGCCACAAGTCCAACGGGCAGATACTTTTCCACTTTTAGGGGATATAATATATCCCATATATATAGATATAAGATATAAGAGAACATAGAATGTACTTGCATTATATAAAGGCTCCAAGGCGACGAGAACACACACAGCCGCTCAGTGTAGTGGCAGAGACCTTCACATCTTTTATGCCAGGTCCCAGGTTCGAATCCTAGAAAGCCCAATGTTTTTGGCAAATTCAACATCGTTCGAAGAATGGTGGCCCCACATGTCTATGAGATAAGGGTGGCCTCACATGAATAGAGAAGGATCCCCAGTTGCAGGTCCTAGGTAACTGACGCTCTGGTCCCATGCATCGGGTGGTGAAGGGTGCCACACGACCCCATAGGTCGGTCAAAGAAGGGTGGCCCCATGTGAACAGGGTTGGTGCCCTTGTCCCACATGTCAACCATCAAAGGTTGACCCACATGAACAGAGATGGGCCCCGTGGCAGGTCCCACGCTGATCCCACACATAGGATGGAAAACGGTCGCAATCGGATCCCACATGTCAGTCGTTGAATGATGGTGGTCTGGGTCCCATGTGGTGGGTCCCATCTAACTGACACGCTGATCCCACACGTCGGATGGAAAATGGTCCCAGACGGGTCCCACATGTCAGTCATCGAAGGATGGTGGGTTGGGTCCCATGTGGCGGGTCCCTTCTAACTGACATGCCAATCCCACACATTGGATGCAGAACAGTCCCAGATGGTCCCACGTGTCAGTCGTCGAAGGGTGATGGCCTCAAGGTTCTCCTAGCAGGCAGGTCCCACATGTCGGTCAGTGAAGTGTGGTAGAACGGCGCACATTCAGAATGGATGAGTAACAGCAGGTCCCATAACATCGGACGGAGAAGTGTCTGGCAGAGTGATGGGTGGGTCCGATGATTAACGGCAGATGGGGGGTACTAGTGATGCGTGGTAACAGTGGATGCAAGTATGAGTGAAGGAGGCTCTCCCACAAGCAAACGACACTGGCTCCCGTAGCCAAATGGAGCAGCACGGGTTTTAGTGACGATGTGTGTTGGTCACAACTTGAGGATATACGTGAAACTGTCACACTCCAGCGATGAACAGGCTGTGAGCACCTCTGTGACGATTCTGTTAGGGTTTCCATGACCATTCCCATGAACTTTCCAAAATACATCATGGAAAACAAAATCGTCACGTAGTTCAATGACCAAAACAACTAAAATGTCATGGAAACCACTCTTCGATGACTATATCAAAATCATCATAAGAATTTTCATCATGGTAGGTCATATCTCTACTAGTGTCGGCATGTGTAGCCTTGCCTTGAGCATCTAGTGAGCTGAGGTTGGCTTTGTGCTTTGCTCATTAGAATTGTGTAAGTGCTCCCTTTGCTAGAGTACTACTTGCTCAGATTTGTGTGACCTAGCAAGCTAGAATTGATTAGGAGAGGCCTAGCTAGATTGGCACCTTGCATTCTTGTTTAGGATCTTTTTCAAGGTGCATCTAGAGTTATAGTTAGAGGGATGAAGTCTTGGCTAGACCGACAGTTTAATTTCCTCTTTTGTTTCGGTTAGCCGGTGCAATAAGTTTTAGAAAGGACTATTCACCCCTAGTCCGCCATCTTGACCTTTCACCTAGGGGGCGACTCAGGGGCCCCGCCATCGTCGCTAGCTCCCTCCCTCTTGTATATATTTATTATTAACCCAATTCCACTTGTACTTGGAGAAATACTATTTTGCAGAAATATATATAAAAGTACAAGAAATCATTTTCAGAAATACGCTTTTCAGAAAGCGTAAAATCAAGGAATTGGAGAGAAGCCTACCACGGGTCCAAACTGGACTGAGTGCACCACATGGGCACAGTCCAGGCCCACTCCACGATCGACCATCCAAGGTCGGTCAGGGGGAGGCACCAACCAGGGTCGTGTGCCCCTGGCCTGGCGCGTGACTGCCCCAGGGGGCCAGCTAGGCCCATCCTCTGGGAGGTGGTTCCTGCCTTCCAGGTGGAGCATAAGCGGTTGTGCACTTGATGAATCTACCCTCAAACCACCTATGACCAACTATAAGAAGAGGAGGAGAGCACACCACACACACACCATTTGGAGCAATCTACCTCTCTCTCTACATTTGTTCTTTAGCCTAGTAGTAATTGTTGGAGCGTGGTTAGAAGCTAGCAAGGAGGGCTTGTCTCCTGGGAAGAAAAGCTACTCTTATATACATTATCGCATATAAACTAGAGTATAGTCTTGAGCATGATATATTTGATGATTATGAACTAGACTATAGTTCATATGAGAATTGTTCATCATGTTGATACATGTTCTTTAATGTTCATATGATATGCAAGAACGGTGATGATGATTAGAATAGGGTAATGGTTCAATGTTCCTTCGGGTTTGCCAATGTCCTAGCTCGTTCATCCGTAGGGTGGGGGTCTTAGGGGGATGTAGGTAGTTCCCTAGTATGCGGGCGTGGTGTCCGAATATGAGGGGGCCTTCGGATGTGATGGCATGCCATGGTTGACGGGTAGGTGGCAGGGAGTGACCTAGTCTCGTCTGTTCTTCATAATCCCCCATGTTTGTGTGTCGTGTAGGAGTTCGTAAACGTCCCCATCGGTTAACAGATCAGCTGCCGGGATCTCTCTATTACCTTAGACCTTGACTTGTTGCCTAACCTGTATATCATGTGACTTAGCTGTTCAATGCATATGTATAAGATGCGCTTGCTCCACGTAGTTGTTATTTTATTCTTTCATTCGATTATTCATTATTTCTATTTATCCTTATGGTAGATCCAAGTGTGTGTTCACTATCCAAACGTTATTGCTTACCCCTACATAGCAATTGGCCTAACTTCGATGATATGAAGTCATAACCTTTCTATGCTAGAGGTATCTGTACCCGCCTTCCTTTGGGAAAATATAAATAATGATACCCTGATAATAATTCCAGGTGAAATGCTACAATGATAGATCTGTGCACTCGCGAATATTTCTAAAAGGTTATGATCTATCACATGGCAACCCTTATATCGTTACTAGAGAATCAATTCTAGTGACAATATTAAGACCTGCCTACAAAAGGCGTTTCTGGCGTAACAAACGAAGATAGGTTCCCTACCTGTCTTTTGGTGTTTGTGCTAAGAAACGCCAACAAGCATTTCTGGCGTCGTTGCCGGTGAAGGCATTGGTACAGTTAACCCTAGCAGGAGAAAAAGAAAACATATATATATGACTTCATTTGAAATGACCATTGTCTATGCAAGCTAACATTTATGTTTTCGCCTATTGTGGATGAAAACAGGATAGTGTATGACTGGTTTCTCTCTGCCGAAAAACTTCATTAACAATCCGAAGGCACTCATCAGGAAGAACTGGTCTCAAGCCGCTTCTTCCCGTGCCACCCCGTCGACAGAAGAACCAGTCGCCACCGCACCTTTCGCTTCAAGCGAGATGGCCCAGAAGTCACTCCGTGAGTTCTCCACCCCGGCTGTTGCCAACGTGCCCACTGGGCCCGCTATCAACATTGGGGACAAGAACTTTGAGCTTCATACCAGGCTCATCACTATGGTGCAAGCGAGCCCATTTTGTGGGCTGCCTAACGAGGATGCCAACGCTCATCTACAGCACTTCCTGGAGCTGTGCGACACGATCGTTATCAAGGATGTCACACCTGATGCCATCGGGCTCCGTCTGTTTCCCTTTTCCCTGGTGGGGAAGGCGAAACAATGGTTCTACAAGGACAAGGAAGCTGTCGATACATGGAGAAAATGCTCCACTATGTTCCTTGCAAATTCTTCCCCGTGGGAAAAACCAATGCCCTATGAGGAAGAATCGCCAACTTTTAGCAGACTTCAATGGAACCCATACCGGAAGCATGGGAAAGGCTACAAGAGTATATTTAGGCTTGCCCCCACCACGGCATGGAGAACTGGCTGGTGCTCCAGAACTTCTACAATGTGTTAACACCCATGTTGAAGGGGCACCTCGACGCCGCTGCTGGTGGCGGCTTCTTATCGCTCACCCTCGACAATGCAACAGCGTTGATTAACAAGATGGTGGAGAACCAAGCTTGGGGGGAAGAAAGATCCCCTGCTAAAGCACAATAAGGCATGCAAAACGTAAAGGAGACAGATATGCTTGCCGCAAAAATAGACCTCTTACTAAAGAAGGTTGACGAATGTGCCGCTGATACATCCGGCACTGTCAATGCCATAGACACTCGCATGATGTGCGAGGTCTGTGGTAACGCTAGCCACTCAGGCAATGATTGCCCCGAGACCCATGAAGACGCCGCATACATCAACAACGGGTATCGCCAACACGGAGGCAATAACGGCTAGAACAATCAATCACAACCTCCATTTCAAGGTAATTCTAATTACCAATCTAATTACAATTCAAATCAATCTTCTTTGAAAGATCTTGTTCTAGGCCAGGTGAAGATAAATGAAAATCTTACTAAAAAGATGCTTAATAATGATAAAATTTTGGAAAACATAAATAGCAAGATAGAAGGTTTATCTTCTGCCGTCAAGAGCCAGCTGAGCTTTAATAAAATGATAGAAACCCAGTTAGCTCAAATAGCTGCCACTGTTCCTATTGCTCCTACTGCACAGCCTATAAGTTCAGTTGAAAATATAAACTCGGTGACCACAAGGGGAGGTAAGTCCACTCGTGATCCACCAAATCCTAACCATGCAGCAGGTAAGCAAAGGATTAGACAAGAGGAACAACCTTCATCCTCCACAGTACAAGAAAGTGCGGGGAAAGGTCAGCACCACTTGAGTATACAGATACAAGTTACCTGTTGTTCCCTACAAGAACACAGAAGCAAGCTTTGGACGAGCAGTTCGCACGGTTTGTTAAAATGGTGTAGAAGGTGCATATAAGCATCCCATTAATGGATGCCTTACATGTACCTTCATAAGCTAACTATATCAAGGACATCATCAACAACAAGCGACACTTGCTGATCACAGATGTGATGAAGCTGACAGAGGAATGTAGTGCGTCTATACTTAATTGTCTGCCCGAGAAGAAGAAAGATCCAGGATGCCTACTACTACATGTTCAATTGGGACACACTAGTTTGATCATGCTCCTTGTGATCTTGGGGCCAGTGTCAGTGTCATGCCCAAGATAGTCTTTGACAAACTAAACTACACCAATCTGGCACCTACAACCATGACATTGCAGCTGGCTGATTCCTCTATACGTTACTCGGCAGGAATCACAGAAGACATCCCAGTGAAGATCAGGGGGTACTTTGTGCCAGTTGTTGGGTATTTTAAACACACAGAGGATAATCTACAAGCACACAGATACCGATGTAGCTTTCACCCAAGAGTATTCCAAGGTATCGATTTTCCACGGGGAACGCGAAGTGCACAAATTGAGGATCAAGATCGCCCAAAGATAACTATATATATATTTTTGGTAGGAAGAGAGGATGTTTCCTAAGAATTCTCTAGTTGATCTAAGAATCAAGGATACTTCAAGATTACTTACTTCGGGACATCAAAGCACTAGCCATGGAAAGAGATGAGAAGGGGGCTAGGAAGTTCTGACTACGGTCCTACGACACCAATCCGAACATGGTGGAATACGTCAGCCATCAGGGTTGTCACTACCCTGGGGCTACCACAACAATCCGCCAGATTGGGTGCAATTCTAGGTAATTGCAAGACTAAGCACCATGCTTAACATATTAATTACTACTCTAGCGTATCAAAGAACTAGAGCACTCGATGCAAGTGGGAATCCAATAAATAACTTGAAAGTAAATACTGTAAGTAAATAAAGAACTCAGGAATTGAGAATTAAAGAACCTGGAGAATGTTGAAGGATGAACCAGTTGCTGCAAAAGTACAATGTTAAGGAAGATCCAACAGGCCATCTCCTTCTTCGCTCTCCTCTTCTCTCTCATTCTAATTTTCTAGATAGATACAACTAGATGAACTAGAACTAGAACTAGATGAACTAGGGCTACAACTATATGAACTAGAGGGAACCTCTTCTACTTGGATAAAGAATTGAGACCCTAGCTTTTGATCTATAGAAGAGATATGGCTCCAAGGCTAGTGGGGGCGCCCTCCTTATATAGGCCTAGGAGGAGTAGCCCCTAAGGAATCGCCACGTCATCAATCCAAGTCAAGGGCCACGTAATCAATCCACATCAAGCTTAACCATGGCCCTTGGATCAAACCGACCTAAATAGGTGGCTAGTATTGCTCCTCAAAGTTGGCGGAGGTGGGATCCATGAGCCTGGACCTGATTGGTCCAGGTCAGCGGGTGCCCGCCCAAATATGGTGGGCGCCCGCTCGGCCACCAAGCCAGATCGGGCTCATATTTGGTAGGCTCATAGATATCATCATTAGCTTTCTGAATCATCTTGGATCACCCCAAACGGAGTTCGTATGTGTCCTGGGCTTAAGTTTTACTCCGAACTGCTCCACGAGCCCATTTGTAATCTTCTGGAAGGTGTAACTTTGTGGTCCGGACTCCGATTTAGGTGAATCAAAACTCCATTTGATGTGTCTTGATGAGCTCTATGCAATTTTTCACTTTATTTCATCATTTGGTATACATCTATCTAGTGATTCTTGAACTTTTTTGCCTTAACCCTTGCAAAACTTAGATTCACCAAAACTCGTGGAATTCTATCAGTGTAACCCCTATATGGTAATTATATTTAGGTCCTTTTTCATGTCTCATTGATGGTTAAAAATTAACGTTAACTACTGTCAACAAACTCCCCCAAGCTTAACCTTTGCTCATCCCTAAGCAAAGCTAAACTTAGCAAAGGATCAGGAGTTGCTACGATGCTTTCATGCCTCAAAAGTACACATGCATTCAAACAAGAATTCTCCTTCGGATTAGAACAACTATTCAAACTTTCAAACTTACCCATATTACCTTTAACCATGGGGCTTGTAGCCTTCACGTGGGTCTTGAGCAATTGAAAGACAGAACGGTCAAGTCAAGCACTATGTCTCGAGTTCTTCGACTAACCTTCATTTTTGAGTTTTTTGTAAGTTTTTAAAATAAAACTCATAGATTTCTTTATATGACTCTCTCAAGTCTCTCATATGTGGTATTTGTGGATCCTCACCAAGGCAACAAAGGTGTTTTTCCTTCTCTCAAAATATGTGGTATTTTTAGATTAAGGCAAAGTAACATTGTGCCTCATCTCTCTCACCCTATAACTAATAAAATTATGTGGAATTCATAGGTGGAAAAAACAACTCATACATACTTGCAATACATATGTTGCCTAGTCTAACCATCGATTCAGAGGAACTCGTCATACAATCAAATCAAGATGTGCATGTGTGGTCGCGAAAGAGTGAACAATATGTTAGAGAATATTTGTGGAAAGTAGAAGGGATGAAAGCCTAATTCTACAATGCTCCTTTACATTGGGTAACTTCTCTCAACTTGGAATTTTGAAGGAATAGAAAACTGGGGCTTTGCAATATATAATATCTTTTTTTGTCACATTTTTTTCACTTTTTTCTTTTTTTCTTCTTCTTCTTTTTTTCTTCTCTCTTTTTTTGAAAAGCCCAGAATCTATTGCTATGAAACTTTTGAGAGGAAAGATGATAATAAGAACTTGGTGCATTTATTTTGGAACTGGGGGTAGCAGACAAGGAAAACCTATGGGGAATATTTTTGGTGCTCACTCTCAGAGTAGGAGTAGAAAATTTTGAGTGGATCTAAATGGGTGAATATGGTGGTGCATACTTACAGGGTAGAAGTAGCATGGGGTGCATAGTGTGTGCGATCTTGATTTTAACCGCATGAAAAATTCCTAATGGTTGACACAGCTGGACCAAACTCAATGCACACAAGTAGTGAATAATGTGGAAGTTTTTGCTATTCTAACAAGCATGCATATATGGCTGTGGTAGGAATTTAAGCTCTCATCATACAGGAACTTATCATGTATCATTTTTAAGTTTTTCAAAAGATAAATCTCCAGAAATCTAGTGTCACTAGGAACAAGATAAACAGCAGCTCAAACCTTCTCATATCATATCCGTCAATTACCTAGACTTAGATCAAGCATTCGCTACCCATAAGTTTCAAGCTTAGAGCAAATCTTAGGCCAAAAAAATTATATCCAAAACTTGAGAGATTTCAAGTCTAAAAACTAGGTACTTGAAAGGAATTAAGATAGAGCAACTATTCATCATTTCCATGCATAGAAATTATCTTCATGAGCTCGTTTCATTAGCAAAGCAACAAACTCTTAAACACTCTTACTTAAAAGATCACACAGGACTAAGATATCTTTATTTGGTTTTATGGTTATGCATCTTTTTATATTTTCTAGATACTGGAAAAGCAAATTTAAATAAACCAAAAGGGAAAGGAATACTTACCAGGATACACACGGGGGCTCCTCTCCCCCAAGCTAGATGTTGACATAGTCTTTCAATCTACTCTTCTTGATCTTGAAATCTGTGAAACTCAAATAGACAACAAAACTCATGGAGCATGTTAAAGGTTAGGTGTTTGAGCATTAGCTGTCTAGAGCTTAGTTCGATTAAGAGAGTTTTAATGTATGAAATCTATGAACTCAATTACATCAAGTTCCTCAACCGTGTTGTTTTGTGGCTCAAAATATACTTTCAAGCATTGACCATTTACCAGAAAAGTGTTACCTTTATGATCTTGGATAGTGATGGCCTCATGGGTTGAAGTGTCGATTACCTTAAAGGGTCCATCCCACTT
This sequence comes from Bothriochloa decipiens, assembly GCA_023333625.1. Taxonomy (NCBI): domain Eukaryota; kingdom Viridiplantae; phylum Streptophyta; class Magnoliopsida; order Poales; family Poaceae; genus Bothriochloa; species Bothriochloa decipiens. The sequence continues at coordinate 28,891,061 of CM041641.1, read as the reverse complement.
ACTTCGCAACTTACCATGTCCAAAGAGCTTAACCCTTGAATTGAATAATAGAACCTTATCTCCGGGTTTAAAATCCTTGTGCTTGATTCTCTTATCATGCCATCTTTTTGTTCTCTCTTTATAGATCTTAGAGTTGTGATAGGCATTTTCTCTCCATTCTTCTAGCTTAGATAATTGCATCTGACGATTCTTACCAGCTAGGTGGAGATCCATGTTCCATTTCTTGATTGCCCAATGAGCCTTGAACTCTACTTCTACAAGTAAATGACATGTTTTCCCATAAACAAGTTGATAAGGTGACATGCCTATTGGTGTCTTGTATGCAGTTCGATAGGCCCAAAGTGCATCAGGGAGTTTGTCCTTCCATCCCTTGCCCATTTCATCTATGGTCTTTTGTAGAATATTCTTGATTTGTTTGTTAGATGTTTTTGCTTGACCACTGGTCTGAGGATGGTATGGTGTTGCAATGTTATGATGAACTCCATGATCTGCTAGGTACTTTTAGAAGGTTTTATCGATGAAGTGGGAACCTCCATCACTTATGACCATCCGAGGTATACCAAATCAAGGAAATATTACTTCATGGAACATTCTCTTGGCATGTTTTGAATTAGATGTTTGATAGGGCAGTGCTTCTACCCATTTGGGCACATAGTCCATGGCCACAAGGATGTATTCACAATTTTCGAACGTAGGGAATGGCCCCATGAAATCAATGCCCCAAACATCAAAGAGTTCAACTTGGAGGTTGTTAGTGAGAGGCATTGCATTTCGTGAGTTGATATTAACATGTTTCTGACATCGGTGGCATCTCCTGACAAAGTCCTTTGTATCTTCATACATCGTTGGCCAGAAAAAGCCACTTTGCCAAATTTTAGCATGTGTTCGGAATGCTCCATAGTGTCCTCCATATGACGAGGAATGACATCTTTCCATAATTTGAGTAGCCTCAGCCATAGGGACACATCTTCTCAGCAATCCATCGGCGCAGAATCAAAAAAGATGGCTCATCCCATAGGCGCAAACGGCTATCGTATAACAATTTTCTCCTATTTGCTCCAGGTAGGACATAGCCTTTCACTATAAAGTTCACAATGTCTGCGTACCATGGATCTGAGTATGTTATCTTGAGCAGGGTATCATCCCTTAGGTAGTCATTGATGGGAAGCTCATGTGTTTCCTTGTACTGAAGCCTAGACAAGTGGTCGGCTATAGAATTCTCTACTCCCTTTCTATCTCAGATTTCTAAGTCAAACTTTTGAAGTAGAAGAATCCATCAAATTAGCCGAGGTTTATCATCTTTCTTAGTGAGGAGATATTTTAGAGCAGCATGGTCTGAATAGAAAATTACCATTGCCCCCACTAAGTAAGATCTAAACTTGTATATAGCAAAGACAACAGGCAATAGCTCTTTTTCAGTTGTAGCATAATTGAGCTATGGTCCAGACAAGGTTTTGCTAGCGTAGGATATGGCATAATGCTTCTTATCCTTGGTTTGGCCTAAAACAACACCAACCGCAAAGTTGCTAGCATCACACATGATCTCAAAGGGAAGATTCGAATCGGGTGGTTGAATAATTAGAGCGGAGATGAGTGCCTTCTTGAGGATTTGGAAAGATTCATGACACTCATCACTAAAGATGAAAGGTGCATCCTTAGCTAGGAGACTAGTCAGGGGTCTAGCAATTTGAGAGAAGTTCTTGATAAAATGCCTATAGAACCCTGCATGTCCTAAGAAGCTACGGACTCCTTTCACATTCATGGGAGGTGGAAGTTGTTCAATCACTTCAATCTTTGCTCTATCCACCTCTATACCACATTCAGACACTTTGTTTCCAAGCACTATTCCTTCCTAAACCATAAAATGGCATTTCTCCTAGTTTAGGACTAAGTGCTTTTCTTCACATCATTGTAAGACTCTGTCTAAATTCTCTAAGCAATCATCGAAGGTTTTTCCATGAACACCTCCATAATTTTCTCAATCATGTTAGAGAAAATAGACATCATGCACCATTGGAAAGAAGCTGGAGCATTGCACAATCTGAACGACATTCATCGGTATGCATAAGTCCCATATGGACATGTAAAAGTGGTCTTACTTTGATCTTCTGGGTGGATCGGGATTTGGTGACATCCAGAATAACCATCACGGAAACAAAAGAAAGAGTTGTTTGCAAGCCGTTCCAACATTTCATCAATGAAGGGTAACGGGAAGTGGTCTTTCCTTGTAGCCTTGTTAAGTTTTTGATAGTCTATGCACATATGCCACTCAGTGACCATTCGTTGAGGGATGAATTCATTCTTCTCATTCCTAACGACTGTCATTCCTCCTTTCTTTGGCACAACTTGGACAGGGCTAACCCACTCACTATGTGGCACAGGATAAATAATCCTAGCTTGATAGAGTTTAAGGACCTCTTTCATAACAACCTCTCACATAGCATTGTTAAGTCTCCATTGTGGTTCCCTAGATGGTGTAAAATTTGGATCAATGGGGATACGATGAGCGCAGAGAGCAGGACTAATGCCTACTTTGAGATCTTCAAGTGAGTAGCCTATTGCTAATTTATGTATTTCAAGAACAGAGACAAGTTGTTGTGTTTCATGCTCAGAAAGCTTATCACTGATGATGACAGGAGTATTTAGGTTGTTTCCAAGAAAGACATATTTAAGTCCAGGAGGAAGAGGCTTTAGTTGTATTGGAGGAGATGAAGGTTGTCCATTTTTTCTAGCTCAATGGACTCTACCAATTCTTCCTCTTCATGAATGAAGTGTTCTTCATTGAAGAATGGTTGAGTCATCTCCTCATGAGACACCATTAAGACCTCCTCAATAAGGTCTGGTTCAAGATTAGGTTCCACTATTGTGTTAATTGATCGGGAAAGAGGAACAACAACAGTGGAATTCCCAACCTTGAAGTCTAAATGACCTCGTAGTGGTTGTTCTTGTAGAAGTCTCATGATTGGTCTGCTAATCAAGAGAGGAATCTCTGGGATGTCAAAAATGTGGAAATCTAGACATATCCTAGAGTTCTTGATTCTAATAGGAACAGTCCTTAATACCCTATGGCTCTCAAGAATACATCTTGATGGGCCTTGTAAAAGTTTCTGTGATGGGGTTAAGGATGTGTTGGGATAAAGAATGTCAGCTAACTCCTTAGAAATAACATTTATCCCAACAGAAGGATCATAGTGGACCTTCCAAGCCGACATGTTAATCTAGCACAAAAGAATGGTCAAAGGACGGGTGATTCGAGCTACCTCAGGAGATAACTTTGCTTCTGCTAGCCATTTATAACTCATGATTGCTGAAAGGCTTTGAATATGCTCTTTGGCCATTGATTCTTCATGTGGACCAAATGGAGTGGTCTTTACTCGAGGTCTCATTTGGACAGGAAAATTCGAGGCATTTCCATAATCTTCAAAAATATCTTCCTCAAATTCAAAGGGAGCTCTAAAGGAGATGATTCATCATCCTCTAGTTGGTTTTGCATTCCCTTGCTTGGAGGTTTCTCAACAACCAAATTACTAGAAGTGTCAATTGGAATTTCTAATTCGGTTGTGAGTTCCTCCTCTTGTCGTTCAAGGCTTGGCATGACTTCTTGTTCTTCTTCAGGAAACTCATCAAAAATGCCAGTGTAGGGGGTGTTTTCAAGGATTTTTCAAGGATAGCTTCCTCCTCTTTAAAGGACATGTATATGAATGAGCCTCCAAAAGATAAGTCAAGGTGGAGAGCATCTTCTTTGCTAAGACCATAATAGAAGTGATTTAGAAGAATTTGGTCAGGCAAAGTGAGGTCTGGGCCTGTGTTCTTAAGGCTTATGAACCTAGCCTAGGCTGCTCCTAGAGTCTCCTTCTTCTTTTGTTTAAATGTAAGAATTGCTATTCAAAGGGCACAAAGTTGGGAAGTCAAGAAGAAAGTGAGACCAAACTTGACTCGAAGTTCTTCCCAATCTCCATTTACTCCACCAACGGTATGAGCGTGCCACTGTTTTGCTCTTCCCAAAAGTGAGAAAGGAAACAATTTCCATTTGATGGTCTCTTGTGTCAGGCCTTCAATAGCGAGGCAAGAACACAAGTGCTCAAATTCCCTAAGGTGGGTGTAAGGATTTTCTCCATCTAGACCAAAGAAGGGTTTTACCTTAACCATGTCTATAAAGTTAGGCTTGAATGCATATCCAAAAGCTGTAATTGGCTTTGATGATTGTGGTGGCTCTAAGCACTCAGCCTTTGGTGTGGAAAATCTAATAATAGGCATGGAATCCATATGGTAGGAGGAAAAATATGGTAAAAAAAGAAAAAGGATACACGAACGAACTTGGCTCGAAACTAGCTACCGTTCCCCAGCAACAGCGCCAGAAGGCTTGTTGGGTATTTTAAATGCACATAGAATAATCTGCAAGCGCATGGATACCGATGTAGCTTTCATCCGGGAGTATTCCAAGGTATCAATTTTCCATGGGGAACGTGAAGTGCACTAATTGAGGATTAAGATCGCCCAAAGATAACTATATATATTTTTGTAGGAAGAGAGGATGTTTCTAAGAATTCTCTAGTTGATCTAAGAATCAAGGATACTTCAATATTACTTACTTCGGGACATCAGAGCACTAGCCATGGAAAGAGATGAGAAGGGGGCTAGGAAGTTCTGACTACGGTCCTATTGGAGATATGCCCTAGAGACTGCTAACGGGCCCAAATGTTGGGCGTTAGTGGAAACCCTAAAGGTGGGATGCTAATGGGCCTTTTCTGGGAAAAGCCCATTAGCAGGGCTATATAACCAGAAGGGGTGGGGGCAACCAAGGTGAACCCTAATCCAGCCGCCGCCCACCTCACGCCGATGTCTCCCTGTTGCTCTTACAGACCTAGCAGTCCAAGGCGCGACGCTTCTTCCCCGCACGTGTGGATACCTTGGAGGCGCTGCACTTGGAGCGCAAGGACGAACCGCACGTGGGGACGTGTATGATCTGCATCTTGTCCACTGACGCGCGACTATGTTGGATCGATCTACACCAACATCTTCTTCCACTACACTTACACGTCTACTGGTAATCCCGTGATCTATAACCTTCTGCGCATCTTGTGGATTGGGGAGAATTTCTTGATTATCGCTAGCGTAGCCTCTCCAATTCCCTTTAGTGGTATCAAAGCCATAGTTGTTCGTTATAGGTTCGGATTTTGGCATATAGATGATATGCAGAGATAGTAGATGCAATCCGCTAGTGTTGGTTGCACGGTTTGATTAGATCAATCTTTGAAATGGGGTGGTACATGGAAACTCAATCTATTTTCGTGTTCTTGATGCGTGGCCGTATAACGATCTACTCATACCAGTCAGTTTAATCAGTGAGACTTCATGCATTGCATGGGGATTTGTTATTGTTAGATGATGACGAACCTGCAGATTATTCGAAAGCTATGATGGATCCAGATTCTAAGAAATGGAAAAGTGCCATGAGATCCAAGATAGATTCCATGGGAGACAATCAAGTTAGAACTTGGTTGACCCGCCTATGGGGTTAGACCCATAGAGAGCAAATGGATCTTTAAGAAGAAGAAGGATATGGACAGAAATGTTCACGTCTATAAAGCTCAACTTGTCATAAAAGGTTTTTGGCAAGTTCAAGTAATTGATTACGATGAGACGTTCTCGCCGGTAGCGATGCTTAAATCCATTCGGATCATTCTAGCAATTGCTGCATATTTTGATTATGAGATATAGCAGGTGGATGTTAAAACAGCCTTTCTAAATAGGTATTTAGAAGAGGACGTGTATATGATACAGCTTGAAGGTTTTATTGATCCTAATAATGCTGGAAAGATATGCAAGCTTAAGAAATCTATTTATGGGTTAAAGCAAGCATCTCGGAGTTGGAATATTTGTTTTGATGAGGTAGTCAAAGGGTTTGGTTTCCGTTAGAATGAAGAAGAACCTTGTGTTTACCAGAAGGTAAGTGGGAGCGTTATTGTGTTTCTGATCTTGTACATGGATGACATACTATTGATTGGGAATGATATTCCTATGATGCAATCTATAAAGACTTCACTGAAAAATAGTTTTTCTATGAAGGATTTAGGAGAAGCAGCATACATCTTGGGAATTAAGATCTATAGAGATAAGTCAAGAAGGCTAATAGGATTAAGCCAAGACACGTAAATTGACAAGGTGTTGAAACGGTTCAACATGGAACAGTCCAAGAAAGGGCTCTTGCCTATGTCACATGGTATGCACTTTAGTGACAAGCAGTGTCCTTCATCAAATGAAGAGCGCAACCGCATGAGTAAGGTTCCATATGCTTCGGCCATTGGTTCCATCATGTATGCCATGATATGTACTCGCTCAGATGTCTCATATGCTCTAAGTGTCACGAGCAGATACCAAGCTAATCCGGGTGAAACTCACTAGACGCTTGTTAAGAACATCCTAAAGTACTTGCGAAGGACTAAGGATGTGTTCCTAATCTATGGAGGTGAGGAGGAGCTCGTTGTAAATGGTTACACCGATGCTAGCTTCCAAACCGACGGGGATGATTCACTATCTCAATCAGGTTTTGTGTTCACAATAAATGGTGATGCAGTTAGCTGGAAAAATTCCAAACAAGAGATGGTGTCTGATTCTATAGCAGAAGCTGAGTATATTGTAGCTTCTGGCGCTGCAAAGGAAGGTGTTTGGTTGAGGAGATTCCTCATTGAGCTTGGTGTATTTCTGAATGCGTCGGGCCCATTGAATTTACATTGTGATAACAATGGGGCGATTGCATAGGCTAAGCAGCCTAGGGATCACCAGAAGAACAAACATGTACTCCGGAAGTTTTATCTCATTCGAGAGTTTGTGAAACGAGAAGAGATCAAATTGTGCAAAATACATACAGATTTGAATGTAGCAAATCCTTTGACAAAGGCTCTTCCACAGCCTAAGCATGAGGCACACATGAGGGCTATGGGTATTAGATACCTACAATCATAGAGATGATTGATTTATGTATTCATGATTTATGCCTTGAGCATTTTGTGCAGTTGAATATCCATATGAAAGGCAATTTGTATTGATCAACAATTATGTGAATTATTTGTGAAACTCATACTTGTGTGGTTATTCTAGAATTGTCCCTGGTCGATATTAATGACTAGCACATGTATTGGTCGATGACTATGTTTCACAAGTCATAGGTCATGGCGATGTCATCAATAATGTGGGCACATATGGAGATATGGTGCCGGACTGACCCAACCGTGAGAAGGTGTGAAGTATTCTCACAATACACAAACATGTATGCTATGTCCTCAGACCTAAGGCTAACGCATGCACTTGAGATGTGAAACATCTTACTTAGGGACTATCAAACGCTACTCCATAACTAGTTAGTTATAAAGGTAGTTTTCTGGTTTGATGGGAAGCATGCTGCAAGTAATGGTTAGTCAAGATGGAATTTGCCCCTCTATTCACAAGAGAGATATCTCTAGGCCCCTCGAGTGATCAGATCCAGAAATGCATGGCCGTGCTAAGGTTAAAGAGTTAACCAATTGGAATTCCGAGTCACAGATCGAGAAAGAGTGGTCGGTTTGGAACTAGACCAAATATCGTGAGGCAAAGGGAATAGCATGGACTTAACGTTGTGATGGTTCATCAAATATGATCTTTATGTGTACCTAGGGGTTGATATGTCTTGCTAGAGGTCGCTATCAATTATTGGTTGAGTAAGAGTACTCGGACCATGTCTACTTACACGTAAACCCATAGGGTCACACACTTAACAGGATGAAGCATTGAAAATTGGCTTAGAGATTGTCTCTAGTGCAAGTGGGAGATTGTTGTAGATATGCCCTAGAGACTGCTAACGGGCCCAAACGTTGGGCGTTAGTGGAAACCCTAAAGTGGGATGCTAATGGGCCTTTTCTGGGAAAAGCCCATTAGCAGGGCTATATAACCAGAAGGGGTGGGGCGCCCAAGGTGAACCCTAATCCAGCCGCCACCCGCCTCACACCGATGTCTCCCTGTTGCTCTCGCGGACCTAGTAGTCCAAGGCGCGATGCTTCTACCCCGCACATGTGGATACCTTGGAGGCGCTGCACTTGGAGCGCGAGGACGAACCACCTGTGGGGACGTGTACGATCTTCATCTTCTCCACTGACGCGCGACTACATTGGATCAATCTACACCAACATCTTCTTCCACTACACTTGCGCGTCTAGTGGTAATCCCGTGATCTATAACCTTCTGCGTATCTTGTGGATTGGGGAGAAGTTCTTGATTGTCGCTAGCGTAGCATCCCCAATTCCCTTCAGGTCCTACAGCACCAATCCGAACGTGGTGGAATAAGTCAGCTGTCAGGGCTGTCACTACCCTGGGGCTACCACAACAATCTGTAGGATTGGGTGCAATTCCAGGTAATTGCAAGACTAAGCACCATGCTTAACCTATTAATTACTACTCTAGTGTATCAAAGAACTAGAGCACTCGATGCAAGCGGGAATCCAATAAATAACTTGAAAGTAAATACTGTATGTAAATAAAGAACATAGGAATTAAGAATTGAAGAACCTAGAGAACGTTGAAGGATGAACCAGTTACTGCAAAAGTACAATATTGAGGAAGATCCGACAGGCCGGCTCCTCCTTCGCTCTCCTCTTCTCTCTCCCTCTGATTTTCTAGATAGATACAACTAGATGAACTAGAACTAGAACTAGACGAACTAGGGCTAGAACTAGATGAACTAGAGGGACCCTCTTCTACTTGGATGAAGAATTGAAACCCTATCTTTTGATATGTAGAAGAGATATGGCTCCAAGGCTGGTGGGGGCGCCCTCCTTATATAGGCCGAGGTAGAGTAGCCCATAAGGAATTGCCACGTCGTCAATCCGCATCAAGTGCCATGTCATCGATCCGCATCAAGCTTAACCATGGCCCTTGGATCAAACCGACCTAAATAGGTGGCTAGGATTGCTCCTCAAAGTTGGTGGAGGCAGGATCCGTGAGCCTAGACCTAATTGGCCCAGGTCAGTATGCGCCCGCCTAAATATGGTGGGTGGCTGCCCGGCCACCAAGCTAGATTGGGCTCATCTTTGGTACGCTTGTAGATATCATCGTTAGCTTTCCGAATCATCTTAGATCACCCCAAATGGAGTTTGTACGTGTCCTAGGCGTCCGTTTTACTCCAGACTGCTCCTCGAGCTCATTTGCAATCTTCTGGAAGGTGTAACTTTGTTGTCTGGACTCTGATTTGGGTGAATCAAAACTCCTTTTGATGTGTCACGATGAGCTCTATGCAATGGTTCACTTTATTTCATCATTTGATATACATCTATCTGGTGATTCTGGTACCTTTCTGCTTTAACCCCTGCAAAACATAGAGTCACCAAAACTCATAGAATTCTATCAATGTAACCCCTATATCTAGATGGTAATTATATTTAGGTCCTTTTTCATGTCACGTTGACGGTTAAAAATTGATATGAACTACCATCAACACCAGTCGACTTCGTGGTACTTGACATGGAGTTGACCAAAGAAACACTACTTATTCTTGGGCGGCCATTCCTAAGCACTGCTAGAGCTTAAGTTGATGTTGGAGCAGGAGAAATCTGCTTCAATATTAATGGAAAGGAAGAGAAATTCTAGTTCAGGCCCTACAGGCAGGAAGAGTGTAACATGATCCATATCATGTATGGGCTCAATGCTCAAGGAGTGATGGAAATGGAGATACAACCACAAGGCACAAACTTTAGCCCTGGAATCAAGAAAGAAAGGAAACAAAAGCTGGAGCAAAATAAAAAGGCAGCTCCTCAAAATAGAGAGCAAAAGATCATCATACCTCTTATGCCTAGAACTGAGGAACAGAACACGGCTCCTCCTCGAAACAAGGGAATCTCTTTTTCCCAAAAGAAAAGAGAGGAGAGAAATAAAGCCATCTGTCAGGAAAGGGTAGAAAAAGGAAAGCTAGCAAACAAGAAGAGCCCATCAAGCAAAGAAGAGAAGAAGTCTCCTCCATAGAATAAGAAAGAACAAAAGGAGGAAACTCTTCCTAAAAATAAAGTGAAGGAGGAACAAAAGAGCAAAATAGTACTCCAAGATAAGGAAGAAACAAAATCCTTACCCCAAGACAAGTAAAAGAAAAAGCAAACAGGGGTTCCTTCTCAGAAAAAGAAGGATAAAAAGGACAAATCTTCCCCTCAGGATAAGGAATCCACGAGGGAGGAGATTCCCACACCATCAAAAGAGGTGAAGCATAGTCAGAAACAGTCTAAACTAAACATGCTGCACCGACCAAAGCCAACAAGATGGTGTGGAGGCCCAAAAAGGTACAACTGTCTTTTGCTCCCAAGATGAATGTACCTTCAGCAAATAGTTGATGAATGGGCAAGGGTCCTGCTCAAGGGCTAAAAAACAACAAAAAAAGCTACATCGTGCCTCTACACCAAGGGCTGTGAACTAGCTTGGGGGAGGACCCCTACTCAGGTATCTGCATTGCATATTTAAATTCTTGCACTTTATTTTCTTTTTAGCATGTTTAAATTCTAGCATTTATGCATATATATTCAAAAAAAATGCTAAAAAGACCAAAAATATTTTATTCCTTTCTTTATATATATGCTATGTAAATATCTAGTTCAACCCTTGTTGAGATAATGAATAGTTGCTCTGTCTTGTGTTTTATCTATACCCATATTATAATCGAGATTTCTCTAAGATTTAGGTTTATCAGCTAATAATTCTCATACTAAAAACTTGGACTAGTGGGTTGCATATGCTTGATCTTGTCTAAGTTATTGCCTGATATGATATGGTGATATGGGCTGCGCTATGACTTTGTTCTGAGTGAGACTTGACATCCGGAGCTTTATTTTTCAAAAATTCAAAAACAAAAGTTCCTCAATGATTATGAAATACCTACCAAGGCCATATGATATGATTTATTTATACAAAACCTTTAGTCATATGCTGCTTGCAGAATGTTTAGTTGGGTCAAATTATTGTGACCCTAGTGAGATTATGGTCATGCGCCTATGATTGAGATTCACTTGTACCCACCAAATAAACCCAACTCTCACACTGAGAGTCATGCACAACATGCACCCATCCATCCACCAAAAATATGCCAACTCTTACCCTGGGAGTTGCGCTCTATTTTATTCCACCAAATAAAAATACAGACTCTTACACTATGAGCCGCGCATTCCTTATACAAAACCCTACTCCCTGCATTTGCCATCATGACATCTCTCCATACAAAAACTCTTTCATACACCAATAAAGGATATGGGCTATGTGAAAAAAAGGGGAAAATCCATGCCAAGGGGCATGAGAAAATAAACGGGAAAGAAAAATCAAAAAACCCGTTCAAAAAAATGATGATCTTTAAGCCCATATCTCTTTGATCATTCCTTTTCCATCTAATAAAGAGAGTCATGATGCATGGAGTACCAAAATCATTTAGAATTAGGATTCCACCGCCATCATATTCCACACATTTGCACGTCTCAATCAAGGTGTATGACTTGTATCTCCTTTTGGTTCGGTTTTTGACTCAGCAATATATGTGCCGCAAGTATGCCCACCTTTATACCTGCCCAGAACTCCACTCTCAGTTTTTTAGTGGTAGGATATAAAAGGCAGCACTACAATGCCTTTGGTGAGGAAATCATACACTTTGAGCGATTGAGAGAATCATTTGAGGAACTTACCTTTCTTTTCAAAACTTTCAAAACCTCTGGAAAGAAAGTTGATCTTGGGATGAATGATAAGCAATGCCTGTTGATCTGTTCTATCTTGCAATCACCCAAGACCTGAAATAGCTAAAAAGCCCCATCAGTTCTGAGATAATAACAGGGTGGATAGCATACTGCTTTATTCAAATTGAAGTTGAAAACTTTGTAATAACCTTGGTAAATTTGAAATACGATCAGCATCGCAACAACTCCTGATCAACAACCCAAAAGCCTAGCTTTGCTTGCGACGAGCAAAGGGTAAGCTTGGGGGATCTTGTTGGTGGTCCTTAACGGTTATTTTATACCACCAATTCAAGATCAAAAGGGGTGAATTATATATTTACATATGCATATATATTTATTATTATCCCAATTCCAGTTGTACTTGGAGAAATACTATTTTGCAGTATAAAAGTACAAGAAATCAATTTTAGAAATATGCTTTTTGAAAAGCGTAAAATCAAGGAATTAGAGAGAAGCCCACCTCAGGGCCAAACTGGACGGAGTGCACCACATGGGCACGGTCCAGGCCCACTCCACAACCGACCATCCAAGGTCAGTTAGGGGGAGGCACCAACCAGGGCGCGCGCCCCTGGCCTGGCGCGTGACGGCCCCAGGGGGCTAGCCGGGCCCATCCTCTGGGAGGTGGTTCATTCCTTCCATGTGGAGCATAGGCGGTTGTGCACTTGATGAATCTACCCCCGAACTACCTACGACCAACTATAAAAAGAGGAGGAGAGCACACCACGCACACACACCATTTGGAGCGATCTACCTCTCTCTCTACATTTGTTCCTTAGCCTAGTAGTAGTTGTTGGAGCAAGCTTAGAAGCTAGCAAGGAGGGCTTGTCTCCTGGGAAGCAAAGCTACTCTTGGTAATATTTCTATGGAGAGTTCTTCCCTATTCAAGTTCTCTACTCTTATATACATTATCGCATATGAACTAGAGTATAGTCTTGAGCATGATCTGTTCGATGATTATGAACTAGACTATAGTTCATATGAGAATTGTTCATCATGTTGATACATGTTCTTCAACGTTCAAATGATATGCAAGAACGGTGATGATGATTGGAATAGGGTAATGGTTCGATATTCCTTCGGGTTTGCCTATGTCCTAGCTCATCGATCAGTAGGGTGAGGGTCCTGGGGGATGTAGGTAGTTCCCTAGTATGCGGGCGTGGTGTCCGGATATGAGGGGGCCTTCGGATGTGACGGCATGCCATGGTTGAGGGGTAGACGAGGGGAGTGACCTAGTCCCGTCCGTCCTTTGTAATCCTCCACGTTTGTATGTCATGTAGGAGTTCCTAAACTGCCGGGATCAGCTACCGGGATCTCCCTGTTACCTTAGAACTTGACTTGTTGCCTAACCTATATATCATGTGACTTAGCTGTTCAATGCATATGTATAAGATGCGCCTACTCCACGTAGTTGTTCTTTTATTCTTTCATTCGTTTATTCTTTATTTCTATTTATCCTTATGGTAGATCCAAGTGTGTGTCCACTATCTATCCAAACGCTATTGCTTAACCCTACATAGCAATTGGCCTAACTTCGATGATATGAAGTTATAACCTTTCTATGCTAGAGGTATCTGTACCCGCCTTCCTTTGGAAAAATATAAATAATGATATCCTGATAATACTTCCGGGTGAAATGCTACAATGATAGATCCGTGCACTTACGGATATTTCTAAAAGGTTAAGATCTATCACATGGCAACCCTTATATCGTTACTAGAGAATCAATTCTAGTGACGGTATTAAGACCTGCCTACAAAAGGCATTTCTGGCGTAACCACCAGAGATGAGTTTCCTACCTGTCTTTTGGTGTTTGCGCTAAGAAACGCCAACAGTCATCACGGCCGGTAGCGTTCTGGCAGACAGCGACGTTGCGATTGGCGGTGGTGCCCGTCCTCCCCACCGGCGGTGGTGGGTCAACGGACAGGCCAGTTCTGGCCCCAGGCCCTATGCTGGTGGCACTGCTGCGGGCGGCAAAAAATTTGGCTCACACCGTCCTGCCGGCGGCGCTCCAGCGAGCATTGGCGAGCAGGCGCCATGCTCGTCCTCCCCACCAGCAGTGTTGGGTTAATGGAGGGCCCTGGGCCAGTCTGCATCACCTTGCCGGCAGCGTAGCAGCAGGCGGTCGCGACACGGGCAACAGCGCTTGTGCTCCCCGCCGGGGCAGTGGGTTGACAGACGACACCCATCTCTACGGGCGACGGCACTCGAGTGAAAACCCCACTCCCAGGCCCTGCACCCTGGGATCGACGATGGTGGAGTCCGCATCATCACCTTGCTGATGGCGTTGTCTTCTGGCCATCGACGCTGGCGGTGCGGGTTCGGGAACGAAAGTTCCGGTGGTCCTATCTCAATGCAGCTGGCGTCTGCGGGCGTCACCTCCTTCATGAAGGCTCCATTGAAAATCCCTTCGATCTCCACATCTCCATCCTCAGTCCGCCATGGAACTTACATGTTATCAGCTGAGCCCTCGCTTCTTTTGCGTGAGCTCCGCTCCACCTTTGCTCTGGCTCGTCTGGCTCGGATGATTGACATATCAATGCTTGCGCCGTTGTCGTGGTCCTCTTCCAACCACCAATGTCACGCTAGGCTCCACCTCGGGTAGTTGTTGCCGAGTGTGTGATCCTCCTCGCGGTCCTGCAGGGTTAGCAGTTCACGAGTTCGGCCATTGTGGTGTTGCAACCCGCATTGCGATGTTGCGTTGTGTTGTGTGGATTGGTGGGGATCCTTTGTATTCTTGCTTTCGTAGTAGTAGTTTCGTTGTTGTGTCATGTTGTGGCCACTCTCTCTGTAGTCGGGGTTTTGTTGTATTCGCCGGTCCCGACTTCTTTTTCTTAATGAAAAAGACACGTGAAGTCGTGTTCGAGAAAAAAAAAGATTTCTTGCTTCTCCATCTTCTCTCCATCGTCCTTCTCTATCTCTCTCCTCTCTAGTTCCAGATCTGCATCACGAGTGGATTCGCATCACCGGCCATGACGGGGGCACGGGTTGGGCCATGCTTTGTTGGGCATCTCCACCGCTCAGAACTACTCATGCTCCACCACGGCTGGTGCGAGGTGCACGACGCATTTGCGGCGGCATCGGCTGCCGCCATGCTACGAGACGCTCGGCAAGATGCGCGACGGCAGGCAGTGTGGACTAGCTTAACAGCTAATAAAAATAGTAAAAAAATATAAAAATTCTGAATGAATACCAAGATTTGCGAAGTACAAAGTTGTTGCCACTGCTTTATTCTTGACCCAATTATTCTCAAGTGTGTACACGGCAATGGCAGATTTTTGTTTTAGCGATCTTTGTTTTTGCATTAAAAAACAGAATCCAGCTTCCATGTTCTTCTGACTGATGCCTGGTGACACTGGCTATTTCATAAGTAGGGTTAGTAGCAGCTCCAATAACAGATGGAAAGGCAGGAGCGGAGCGTGGCTGATGGCTTGCGAGAGGGATTCTGAACTCCAAACGTTTAATTTGTATCGGTCTTGGGCCTGAGGCCATGTAATAGGGTAGTATAATAGAAGATGTGCTTGAGGGGAAAGACAAAAAATCTATAACTGAATTATTTTCTCTAAATAAACTGCCCTATGTCAGAACGCATCTCTCTGCCCTTTGTTTGATTGTATACATGCTCAAATATAACTATATCAAATTTAAACTTATGCAAAAAAAATATTAGTTATTTTCGTATGCATCCCTAAGATAAACCTGTGGCGTTAGCATGAACATTATACTAGTTTTGTTAGTTGGTTAGCATGAGTCATTAACCTTAGATTGAGGAATAGCTTGTTAGCTTGTAAGGCTATTTAGCCACACGTAGCATGAATAAAAGGTCAGCTGGACATTGATTTCATTCTCCCGCTCCCGGGCGACGCCAAGCATGGCGTCGTTGCCTTGTTGCTGCACTACCTCCGTTCATCATCCTCTCTCCTCGTGCTTGATACGCCTAGCCCCTAGCCCTCCACAACGTATACTCTATTTGATGTTGTCCAGCTCTTAGGATGTCAACATGGAAACCGGAACGTTGCAATGCGTTGACATCAAGCTATTTAAGGAGCCTCATAATACTAGAAGTTGTCAGGCTCTTTGCAGCGTCTATGCAAAATGGTGTTATTTGTGCTAACATAAAGTTCGTGCTTTGGCTTTGTGAGACGGAGCACTCAAACCATTATATGGGTTATAGGATTGGATTTTAGAACAATGTAATTGTTTCCACGGCCCTCGCTGACATGTAGTATTTTAGATAAAGAATATAAAAATTCGGCTTCATCTATCAACTGATATAATCAGTCCAATTATAACAAAGTCTCGCCAAATTCTCTAACGCGGACCACAAAAAACAAATTTGGAGCCCATCAAGCGGCTACCCGAGAAATAATCAATCTATATCGATGACAACCATCTGTTGGAAGTAAAGAACCGTAACGCGGACGTCTCTAGAAAACGACCAATCCCGACCAGCAGATCCCTTTGGTCATGATGTCGCTGCAGACTTGCCCACTACCGAAGTCAATGTGTTCCCCTAAATAGTACATGCAAGAAAAATTTAGATTTGCATTTATCAAAAACCATTTCGTTTCTTGTTTGCCAAATATCCCAACAAAGCGTCGCAGCCACTGTTAATAACAATAAATTATAATTTTTGTCCCAACTTTTGACCATCTTAAAAATTAGTTATTCATATTAGTTGGAGGAAATATACCAACAAGCATATGTACGGCACGCCAAAGGAATTTTGCATAAACACAGTCTAAAAAAGATGTTAAATGGTTTCTAGACAATGACAGAAACAACAATTGATGTCACCATTTCAATTACGCCTAACTAAGTTATCCTTGGTTAAAGTTACACCTTTTCTCGGGTACAACAAAAATATTTTAATTTTCATAGATATTTTTATTCGCCATAAATCCTTTGACACCCTAACCCCATTGTTAATTAACGCAGCGTATATGGATTTGACCGTAAAGTTTCCAGACGCGTTAAGACCCCAAACAAAAACATCCCTCTGATCCAGTAAGTTTAATTCTTGTAGAGAAGTAACACTTCTATGCCAAGCCCTTAAGTTGACACCCACTAAATTTCGGCGAAAGAAAATATTTAGCGGGTTTGAACTAAGTACTTGTGTTATAGAGTCTTGCTTCCTTCTTATAATATTAGACAACGAGGGAAACTTGTCTTTGAGAGGTTTATTCCCTAACCAGATATCGAACCAGAACCTGGTTTGAGACTCGTCTCTCACTTTGAATGAGCCTAAGTCCATAAAAGTATTATTGATTTTCATTAAACTTTTTTAGAACTGTGAATTAGTTAGTTTTTTTTCATAACTTTCTAATGTCTTATCTTTAATGTATTTATTTATTAGTAGTTGCTGCCACATCCCATCTTCATTCAATAATTTAAACAGCCACTTACTTAATAAGCATTTATTTTGAACATCTAGATTTTGAATGCCTAAACCTCTCTGATCCTTAGGTTGACATAAAATCTCTCATTTAGCCAATCTATATTTACGTTTATGTAGATCATTCTACTAGTAGAAACACGAGCTAAAACAATCTATTTTCTCAAGAACTCCTCTTGGTAATTCAAAGAACGACATCATAAACATCGGTAAACTAGAAAAGCACCGAGTTTATTAACACCAAACGAACCCCCACAGATAGCATTTTTGCTTTCCAACCACTCAATCTCTTTTCAATTCAATCTATGTTAGTTAACTTTCTAGTGTTCATAGGTAGACCTAGGTAACAGAAGGGATATTTGCCAATCACACACACCCAAATAGCTGCAAATAAAACTCCTCATGATCATTTACTTTTCCAAAACTGAAGATCTCACTCTTTGAAAATTTATTTTCAGGCCTGATAATTGTTCAAAGGTGGTCAGTAAAAAATTCATATTTACTGTCTTTTCAACATCGTGGCTCATGAAAATAACAGTGTCATCTGCATACTGGAGAAAGGACAACCCATCCTTGATTAGATTTGGAATAAGCCCTTCGACCTGCCCTGCTTCCTTTGCCCTGGAAATTAGGATACCTAACATGTCGACCACTATATTAAATAGTATGGGCGACATAGGGTCTCCTTGCCTGAGGCCTTTTTTGTCTGGAAGTAAGCCCTTAATTGATCATTTACCTTGATATTAACATTACCCTCTTGGGTAAACATTGAACCCATTGACACCACTTTTGTGAGAACCCTTTTATTCTCGGTGGTTGTTGTAAAAAACTCCAATTAACTTTATCATACGCCTTTTTGAAATCTATTTTAAAAATCACTCCATCTTTTTTATTTGTATGAAGTTTATGCAAAGTCTCATGGAGTATTACAGCATCCTTCATGATATTTGTACCTGGTAAAAAGGTTGTCTGCGTAGGTCTAATTATCTTAGCAGCTATGATAGTAAGTCTACTGGTTGCCACTTTAGTAAAGATTTTGAGGGATACGTTCAGCAAACCAATAGGTCTGTACTGCTGAATCACTTTCGCATCCGTCTTTTTGGGTAGAAGGATAATGGTTCTAAAATTAAGGCAATTTAAAGAGAGGTTTCCTTGATGGAAAATCCATAAACAGAGCCATCAGATCATCTTTTATGACATTCCATAAGACTTGATAAAACTTTAGAGGGAAACCATCTGGCCCGGGTGCCTTATTATGTTCCTTTTGAAAGATCGCAGTCCTTACTACCTCATGTGAGAAAGAGTCTAATAAATACTCATTTTCCAGCTGTGATACCCGTGGGATATCCTCAGTTTGTGTTTCATCTAAAATGATCTGTGAAACCTCTGATGGACCAAATAGGTTTTTATAATAATTGGTGATATGCCCTTGGAGCTGAGCATCACTAGTTATTATGTTGTTTTCATCCTCAAGCTAGAAAATATGAGTTTTTCTGTGCCTACCATTAGCTAACAAGTGGTAATATTTTATGTTTGCATCACCTTCTAACAAATGTTTGACTTTGGCTCTTTGGTACCATTTGAGTTCTTCTTCTCGAAATAACTCCGCAAGCCTCACATTTAACATGTGTTTGAGATCTAATTCATCATCAGTAAGCATGGTCAGTTCTAACTTTTTATCTAACTCATCTAACTTATTTAGGATGGTTACTATTAATTGGGGTTAATAAATCATGCCACAATTAAGCCATATGTTGTCTCTAAGGCTCTAAGCCATATGCTGATAAGGAATAGATTAGTGATTCTGATCTCTCTAAGCAATGTGGAAACTTAAGATTTGAAGAGCTCTGTCATGTAGGCGAGTGCTTGACATTGTTGTTTACCTTCCCCATCAAAACCTGTGCAAGATTCAGAGACCTCAATGGATGCAAACCATGACCAATATTCAGTACCCAATCCAATATGCATGTGATTTAGTCTATGGAAATTTGCGCCAAAGCCCATAAAATAAGTTGTCTGATAAAGATTTAGACATACATTATTATGTATGTGCTAATTCGGCGAGTGTATTCAAAACATACAATTTAATAGACTGGGGTGTCAGTGTATTCTAGTATTGTTTTCATCTGCATTGCTTGTACAAATCTTTTTCTTTTAGGGCATTGTACCAAACAGGGCTATAGTGTTTGTTCTGATGTCTTGTGCTAAAACATTGCTCCCAGTTGGAAGAATTGGAGGGAAATCGACTGCATATTGTCGTATTTTTGATGTAAAAAGGCGTTGGATCTGCAAACACACCGGGCTAATACCCAAGTTCGATATGAAGGCGTGCCAGTCGATTTGACCTGTTAATCGACAAGGAAAGATAACTTGAACAAGAGCTGAACGAGATGACAGCGATACGCCCGGATGCCAAGGCTCAGATTGCTCAGAAAGCGGAACTTGCAAGCTCGTAGGAGATCAAGTTGATGCAGCCCGCCGATTCTTGAAAGAACTCGTTGAAAACGAAGAAAAACTGGTGACGAAGTCGTCGAAAAGTAGATTGCTTAAAAAGTAAATAAAAGTAATAGATTTGTTGTATTTGATTGATTGACCTCCTCTACATTGTCTTTCGGTACATATTTATACCCTGGTACTATGAGTCCTAAACAGACACGACAAAGTATTTCCTAAACAAGTCTTATCTCTAAGGAATAAAAAATAATGACTCGTACCAAGGTCGGACTCAAAAGTAAACTATTAAAATATTGGCATAAATATTGCCAGTCTCCTTATCCATTGCTTACGATGAAACCTCTATCGGCATGTTCCTCATCTCTGTAGATCCCATCGGCAAAACCCATCGATAATGATTCAGCTTTGCTTTCCATCGGCAACCATGTCTCTCTCTCCATCGGCAACAGCCTTCTGCTCTCATCGGCAAGATCATATTAACCCTCATCGGCAACCACTTGTTAGCCATACTTTAAAGCAAAGTAAGCTTAAAAGCACAACCACTCCTTTGCCGATAGGCACAGTTTTCGGCCTATATTGACACGTGTCAAAAAACGGTGTCAACAGGTATCCTGATGAATCTTCTAAGATTAATGTCAATCCTGGGACAATCTTGGTGATGTCATATGAAGAACGATGTTTGATAAATCCAATCAGAAGGGCAGGAAAAGTTTGTTTACATTTGGGACTCTAAAAAACTTTAAATAAAAACTTATTAGCTACAAGTTATAGATTATATGAAAAACTAAAACTTTGGTATGGACCATGTTAACAAACAATTTCAAAATTTGAGAACTTAAAACAAAAAATTTTGGGACTCTAAATACTTGTAAACCAAAAACGTATCAAATGCACATGTATATTGCCTTGAGATCCAGATTTGGTGTAAATTTCATTTTTATTAAACTTTATATGGAAAAACTTGAAACCTTTTTGTGCAACTATTTCTAAAACAAGTGTCCTAGAATATCTATCTCTATTAGTCACTATTGCAGAGGAGCGATTACTATCACTGCTTACACTGCCACAGAAGATAGAAGCGATAGTGTGACCAGTACCGGACACAGGCGATTTCCCGAGTGCCTAATGCACTCAGCAAAGGCTGAATTGCACTCGGCAAAGCCTTTGCCGAGTGCAACACTCGGCAAAGAGCCTCCGGCAAAAGCCGGATCAGCAAAGTGATCTTTGCTGAGTGCTTTTCATCGGGCACTCGGCAAAAGATTTGCCGAGTGCAATTCCCGGCACTCGGCACAGAAAAGCGGACGTCACGGCGCCGCACCGTGACCGGTAACTTTGCCGAGTGCCCTAAACCTGGGCACTCGGTAAAGATTTTTTTAGGAATTTCTTTGCCGAGTGCCCTGGCCCTGGTCTACGCTATTACTGTCAGTTGAAGCTACAAAGGGCACTGCCGGTTCTTAAACAACCGACAATGATAGTCCAACGGTGATTTCTAGTTTTGTAGTATTTTCACTTCTTAAACATTATTATCTGGCTCATTTTCATTCTAGATTTATTAAATCAACCATTTCATTACTGAAACTTTGATTTTAAGCTTAATATTATCCATGAACTATAAAAATAGTTGTTTCATTATTTAATTCTTTTTTGTTTCAGCTCAATCTTGTCTCTTTGTATTATGTGGCATGTCACGCTATCCTTCCTCGTCAACTTCATCACCAAGTGGTCCATCACACATTCCACTGCATGAATGAAAATGCAACCGTTGTTCTTTGAGGCACTAGCACTAGTAGCTTCAAGTTCATTAACTCATCACTAAGACTTTGTTGCCACACACAGTTAATTAGGTCAAGTGAGTAGTTGCTGATTTCGGTCGTCCATGCGCTGTGAGATGCAATATCTGGCTACAATCCAAGTTAGGCACCCTATAGAATCCAAATGCAATTAAACTCATGATCGAGACTTCTCTCCTCAAAATCTGCATCTTGACATGTCTTCTGCAAAGAACAGTAACCTCATCAGGGAATGAGAATATTTCGTTCTCTGCTTCTCGTACTAGCTTCCAAGCATCGTTGTCACACTTGGAAGGGTTAGATAAACTACAAAATATTTGCATACATCTAAGTATTTAACTAACGTTAACTCCTTCACTGCCCCATAAACAGTAATTACTGCCGGTTCAAATCTGGCTTTCATTGCTGGATTTTGATCCGGCGCTAAGCAATTGGCAGTGATAGTTTCCGCGTTTCACTGCCGGTTTTCTCACTGAGCACCAATGTCCATTTTCACACACAAAAAGGATAACACTGAATCCTCCCCGCACCCACACCGTCGATGCCACCGCCAACACCTAGCATAGTCAGGGGATGATTGAACACATCCTGTCACCACCTTTGATTCATCCATAGAGGCCAATTCATCACAGGAAAAGTGGAGGTTAACTCATTGCAGATCGATTCATCACATCATAGAGTAAAATTAAAAATTGATAGATTGATTCACAAATCGAGATTCAGCACAATGGGACGCTCTGTAAGCCGTGCACATATGGTAGCATCGTTGAATATGTAAACCACCTGTGCCAAAACCATGAGTTGCCAGAGAGGTTATTAGTCCACCACCATGCATGCGAGCCGTGGAGGCCACTTACTAAGGCCCACACGCTCGTGCGCAGACCAACTGTGCAGAGAGGAGGGGAGGAAAGGAGAGGAAAGCGGCTAGAAGATGGAATTGGCCTGGAGGGGGAGTCCAAGGGAGAAAGAAGGAAGACAGAGGGGTGCGAAGTGCGGAAGTTACACACGTGAAACAAAATTTAAAATTTCAAGTCTAAACAGAAATGATTATCAATTGAGGACACAAGCCGACCGACAGTGATATAGTGTCATTGGCTTGTATTACCAACCGCGATAATGATAATTATCCATCACTACAAGTTGTTTTCAAATTTGGCGATGGTAGAATTGTGTCACACTTACAATTAGGCAAGTTTTAAATGATTCAGCAGTGATGATTCTCTGTTTTGTAGTAGTGCTTAAAGAGTTGACCGCATGGTATGTACAGAAAATACAGAAGCTTTTGTCCTATAAATATGCTGTTCACTTGTCTCTAATGTTCCTCACTTCCATCGAGACATTCTCATTCCTCTCGAGTCGATCGGGGGTCAGGAGAGATGGCCGTGTCTCGTGGTGAAAAGGTTGGTACTATTGTTTGTGCTGTGGCACATGTATCGTTATTGGTGCTGGTGCTAGCGCCGTGTGTGTGCAACGCGACTGGTGACTACGGCGGCGGCCTCTCCGAAGACCACTACAGCGAGTCCTGCTCGGAGCTGGAGCTCATCACCAAGAAGTCCCTGGCGCCGATCTTCGCCGTGGACATCACCTCGCCGGCCGCCCTCCTTCGCCTGCTCTTCCACGACTGCCAAGTCCATGTACGTACGTACGAGAAAGAGATGCACGCCTTCTCGTTGGGATGACTGACACGGTATCGATCGTTGGTGTGTGCGCATGGCTGCAGGGATGTGACGGCTCCATATTGCTCAGCTCCGACATGCGCCGGCACATAACCTCGGAGCTGGACTCACGCAAGAACCTCGGCATCCGGCACGTCGGCACGATCGGGCTCGTCAAGGCGGCCGTGGAAGAGGCGTGCCCCGGCCTGGTGTCCTGCGCCGACATCGTCGTCCTAGCGGCGAGGGAGGCCGTGGCGCACGCCGGCGGCCGCACATCGCCAGCGTTCCCCTTGGCCGGAGGGACGCGACGTCTACCAGCACGCAGGCCGCCGATGCGCAGCTTCCGTCCTGTTTCCTCGGGATTGACGGCGCGCTTGACATCTTTACGAGCCACGGCATGACCGTCGAGGAGACCGTCGCCATTCTAGGTTTAATTCGTATAGTACAAAAAGTCCATCCAATGTCTATACACATAAACCAACTTATATATTGATGTAAATTTTCTACAAAAATTTGAACATTTCTTGATCTCGTGTGTTGCTCTTCATATATGCATTCATGCAGGAAGCCACACGCTGGGGGGTGGCCACTGCATCAACATAGACACGGTCCGCGAGCGGCGCGACAAGGCTTTCGAGGCCTGCTGCATCTGCAGTGCCCCAAGATCGTGCCACCACTGATCACGGAGGCCGTCGTCGTCGTACCCAGTGACGTGACGCCGACATGGTTCGACACCCACTACTACTGGGGCGCCGCCGCAGGCCGTGGGCTCTTCAACGTCGACGCCGAAGCTTCCACGGACGCGCGCACGGCGGGCTACATGCAGCAGTTTGCTCACGACAGGGAGGCTTTCTTCGGGGTCTTTGCCTCGGCGTTCGTGAAGCTCGCTGGGTTTGGCGTGCTCACCGGTGAGGAGGGTGAGATCAGGAAGGAGTGTCACGTCGTCAACTACTGATCAAACTACTATATACAGGTATATATCGTCGTTTGGTGGTCGAAAGCTTTGGAATAATCCTGAATGTACTGTCATGGAGTGAATGGAATATATAACTAGCTGAAATGATCTTATTTTACCTTCACGAATAGTTCCTAGTAAATTATTGTTGATAACCAAAAGTGGTCTAGTTATAATGGATTTGACCATCATGTTTCCATCGTTAAGATGTCAAAAAGCATATTTGGGTCATCCTATTTGAAGCCCAGACGAACAAGTAACATTTCGAAGACGTTGACCCCTCCGGACTGACCTGACTGGTTCCCACGTTGGCCAGGACGGTTTGGTACGGTTCCTTAAATGCAAAATTGGACAGCACCATTCACCTTGTCCAGCTGATCGAAAAACATTTAAACAAAATAAATCCTTCTAAAATGAATTAGTAGTGAAGCATATTTTCATAACTTTAATTGGGATCCATCGGTGATGAGAGCTCTCTGCAACAGTGGTGGTGATATTACAGTCCATTATTTACTTTTTTGTTTTTAGGCATATAAGAGATTGCTATACAAATTACAAGCAAAAGGTCCATTTGACCTACTACTTGATTCGAGTTTCTTCTTCAAAGTATAAAACCAAATATCTCACACCCTAATAAACTATCTAATACTGGACAAATCACACCCCTACAGATGGTTTTGTAGCATATGCTACGGGACAAATCACACCCCTACAGAAGATAAATTGAACTACATCTACAGCTCAGATTTCAAATACGACTTGTAAAAATATTGTAGAAATATATGTATTTTCACGTTAGCCACATATTCTTTGGGAAAGTAGTCATGCAGTTAAAATTTTAAAATATTATTACATCTTAGAAACTGAAAACAATTTTTTTGGCTTGAAAAATATGAAACTAATTTCATTTTTTTAAAAAAATTGCACTCAATCTTTTGGTGCCATGGAGTTATTTGAATTTTTGATGGTCTCTTTTCGTGTTTATTTGCTAGTTTGTGCGGTAATTATCTATCATAACTTACCAAAGTATACGACCAGAACAATATGTTGAAGGGCAAATGACTGAAAACAATATAAGTGACACTGGATCATTTGATCCCCAAAAATCTAATAGTGTGCTATATTTGAAAAGCACATCAGTATTTTAGCCACTACTTGATGTGCCTAGCCCTTTGGTCAAGTGACACTTTACGACATTTCATTCAAATCACTTGGTCTGTTACGTAGTCTAGGTCATCAACATTGATTAACTATAATATATAAACAAGAGATATACTAGCAAATAAACATAAAAATAAAACCATAAAAGAACTACAATAACTCCGACCTAGAAAGTGAACTTAATTTTCTAAGATGAAACCAAGTTTTAGAATTTTTATTTTGACACATTTTGTAGGAAAAAGTATTCATAGTTTATTAAAAACATATTTGTGTAAGTTTTGGGAAAAGTTTATTTACCCTTGAAACTTTCATTTCCTCACAATGTTGATGTGGTAACACATCAATATAAAGATGTGATCGATGTTGTGCCATGTGGACTGAAACCACTGTCAAAACCTAGCTAGAAGTGTGGTTTGTATTTTGTTGTGGAAATCAGTAGTTGGTCAAATAGACTTTTTACAAACTACAATTAGTGCTTTATTTTGGTCGTCTTTGTATGTGATGCTATTATGGGCTGGCTTCTGGCCCATTTCTTTTCCACTTAGCCCGTCCCGTCGGTCATCCAGTGCAAGTTGGGCCCCTGGTAACCATCTGGGATGCATTCAATTGAGCATGGATAAATTACAAAAAAAAAAGGAAAGTTTCTCAAAAAAAAAGTATGGTCTCTCAGTAACAATATCTTATTTTTTAAAAACAAATCACCGTATAGCAGCAAACAATTACAAATATATATGCACAAGACGTCGGAAATACATACACCACTTAAGAATACACATAAATACACACAACTTCTATGAGACACCACTTATGAACACATGTATATACGCCGTACTTGTATGATCATCTCCAAAGACTAGACCAAGAATACAACTACTTGCTACAGTGGATGAAAAAAGACATATTCGGAGTCACCCAGAGCTCAATATAAAACATGGCTTTATTTAACTCCCCACAGGCGAAACAACAACCACCGCACTCGCAAGTCACAATCTCCTCATCGACACCTTGGTTCCCCTCCTCTCTTCCGATCGTCAACATCACCAATATAAGAAGTGAGAACCTACCCGTTCACTGTTTTAGCTTTTTTCGTAGGTTATTACCCACCTCTCTTCCGGCCCTCAACATCACTAATGTAAGGAGTGGGAACCTACTCGTTCACTGTTTTATCTTTTTTTCGTTGGTTGTTAGTATAACGGGTACAAACCCAGGGGCACGTGGCACGGTGTGGAGCGGCGGTGGGCGGCGGCGCGCGTGGGCGGGTGGCGGCTTCGGCGGCGGCTGCGAGGAGGGGGCGGCGCACGTGGAGAGGGAGAGAAGATAGGGTTGATCTCTTTCTTTATTGATTCATCTAAGACGATTATATCTCCTATTTATAGCCGGACAAGCTTGACTGTTAAGCAAACTATGAGATCCTCATAATACGGACTCTCCTTTTACAATTCGACCCTTTACTTTATTCACCCAACAATTTTTAATTCTAGAAGACTCAATTTAGGAACTAGATGGACGACGGACTGCGGTGGCTCGGGGATTGCACCCCTGCCCCTTACGCGTGCGCCTCCTAGGGCGCCGGGTGCCCGCTTTATCCTGGCCCGAAGTTGGCCTAAATTCTTCCACTTTTACTTGGGCCATCGTTGTACTTGTTACAATACCTCCCCTTTTCCACTTGACGCGTTCACGCGGCGAAACACGAACCATCTGTTAACACCGAAGGGGGGTAGAGATGAGGTTGCTCAAAGTTCCTTCATGAAGCATTCAAGGTAGCCTTCCATTGGGTCATTGCTGATTATGTTCTCTTTGGTGCGGAGAGGTTTGAAGTCGAAGCAATACTATAGGTCGCCTATATTGCCGAAGAGGTGATATATACAGGACTCCGATCCTGGGCCCTTATGTGGTCCTTCTTGTACTGCCCAGAGTAGATGATTGTAAAGTAAGGCGTATATTTTGAATGTACTCATTACCTTCGGGGGGTTGTCAAAGCGGCAGATATAGTTTTTGGAATTGGATTCGACGTGTAGTGGTAATCGATGCTAGATTGTTCGAGCTATGAGCAATGTTGGTGAGATTGTCAGGTCCACCATATTGCCATGTAAGGACTTTGTGCTGACGACGCTGGGAACAAGTCGGTGCTGGGCGAAATCCTTGACGATCTTGATAGATGTGTTTTCCACTTTGACAAGTAGATGACCTTCGCTATCAATGAATATTATTGTGGCGGGTGTTACCAATGATGGTGCAGCCAACGTAGTGGAAGCAGTATGTATGAAGGCATCCCATTCGCTTGATATGCTGTTGCTAGTTGGTGTCCGCCAATCGCTATCATCTGTACTCCTTGATTTTCTTTGCTGACGCACGTCCAAGAGGTCTTGTGTAACACCTCTGGTGTTATATCAACTAAACTATGCCATGTCATCATATGCACTGCAAAGCATTCATGTTTAAGTCAACCTTAATGTGCATTAATTAAAACAAATTTACCTTTCATTGGTTGATTGTGTTTCTGGAATGTTTTGTCACATGAAATAATAAAACCCTACTTTCGAATATCATCGCAAATGCTTAGTTTATACTCTATGTACTTGAGGTGTAAACTGTGTTTACACTAATGTCAAGCATAGTGTATAAGTCTAAGTCCCACCCTAAAAATTATTTCCATATTGAAGTTGAATTTGGATTCCAAAGCTTACTTCCAAGTCTGGCAATTCAAATTTAAATTCAAATTAGAAATGCTATAAAAGGTTTTTCAAAAGTCAACTTGGTCAACCAAGGGTGTCATTGGGTCAATAACCTAAAAATGTCCTTGGATGATATTTGTGATCACTAATGACCAACCAATTGAGTTAGAAACCAAATCAAGTTTGAGTTCAATTTCAATAACCCTTTATTCTAAAATCTAGTTTTACCCCCTTTTCTGTGATTCAAAAATCTATAAAGAATTGGGAGATACTCTAAAAAGATGGTTTGTAGATCTTGACAAGATCTACAAAGTTGGTATATAAAGTTTTTCAAGTTTCCAAAAGAAATTTCAAATGAATTTGAAAATACAGTTTTCTAGCATTTGTCCCCTTTTGATTTTAAAACCATAATTCAAAAATTATGCATAATTTTGGAAAATTTTGTATATGAAAAAAGTTTAGTTTGGAAATTTAAACATTTCATAGTTTTGAAGATTTTCAAGTTTTAATAAAAAATCAAAAGTAATTTTAAATGTTTGTTTCTATGGTTTTATCCCCTTTTTGAATTTGAATTCAAATATCAAAATCCAGATAGAATTTGAGGATGCCAGTTAAAAGAAAAGTGTAGCTCTTGAAAAGTTATGCAAATGATATTTTTGGAGATTTTCAAGTTCTTATATAAATTTTGGAGTAATTTCTATTTTAAAATGAATAGCATTTCTGTCATTTCTGCGAACATTACCGAAACCTATCGTCGGCCGCCATCGCCGGCTTCTCAACGCGCACCGCCTTCCACCGCCGCACCTGCTCGGCCGCCAGTGCACTCCTAGACACCCGAAACTTCACCGTCGTCGTGTCGCCTGTCCGTGCGTCACCCTTGGCCTATAAATACCGGTCGGGCGCCGCCGTTTCTCTTCTTTCTTCTTCCTGCCGCCGTCGCCGACGACTTTGCTCCGCCGCTTGAATTTGCCGCCGACGCTTCACCACTGCCCGATTGCTCTTGCTAATAACTCCATCACATCCTCACGGTCAATTTGAGCTAGTTCGTGCTTACTCTCCTCGCCCGAGCTGCCCGCGCGCCGTCGTCTTCTCCACGGCCAGTCGCCGAGCCGTCGCGAGCGTTTTCACCGTCGACCGTCGTCGAGGTTGAAAATATATTCTCTTTAACCATCCTGTCATGTTCTTCATGCTATCCTGCCTCTTATGCGCATCTTGGCCGGCTTGATGGTCCACAGGAACGCCGGTGACGCCGAACTTGCCTTTGGAGCGCCGCCGCCGCCATCACCGTCGCCGACCACAGCTCGATTCAAGCACTCCGGGCCCTCATTAACGTGCGCATCAGCACTGGGGTGAGCTCCTGTAGCTGTTTGCGCTATCAATTTCATCATTCCCGTGTCATAACCGCCGGCCACCGTAGCTCGCCGCCGGCGCAGTGTTGCCAGCGCAGCCGCGCGCGTAGTCGTCGGGGCTGGGGTTCCAGTTTGGCTTCATTTTGTTGCCAAACGAAATCGTCTGAGTGCCCTACGTGTGTCCGTGTAGTTGTCGTCACCGGAAACAGCTCCGGTGAGCTTCGCCGCCGCGCCCTAGCTCCGTCGCGCCGCCATGGCCGCCGGCGTGGGTGCCGCCGTCGCCCCGCCGCGCCGTTAGCTACCTCCATCGACTCGCCGTGTCGAGCTGGGCCCAGTGGTCCAAGTCCGGTCAACGGAGACCTCGCCGACGGCGAGTAATCGCCGGTCAACCTCGGGCGGATCGTCGGTCAGCGCGGGAGTACTGTGCCGATTTTCTTTTTCTATTTTCAGAAAATGATTTAAATGCTATTTTCTTTGAAAAATCATAGTAATTCATATATAGCTTCAAAAATTCTGAAAAATTTTAAGAGTGTTATTTATGATGTCATCTACCTAGTAAAAAT